>CM046302.1:11375000-12575000 GCA_025267735.1 Mactra quadrangularis | reverse complement strand
AGTCTTGTGTGAACAATATTTGTACCTTCGGTGGATGCTACATGTCAAATTTATAAACAATAGGCTTAATGTTTCTTGACAAGAAGATTTGTAAGAAACTGTTGACAACAGACACAAGTGCCCACTAATGCAGGCATGCTCCCACGGACACAAGATGAACCATTCACAATTGATCACTTTGAGCTCTTAGTGTGCCAGTGAGCTAAAATTTCATAACACTACATTAAACTACAATACAAATGTCCCTACTTTAAGATAGCAAACCTTAGAAAGAAATATATATATAATGTTGTCCCTCTTATTTGAATGAGAAGTTTTTTGAAGTCCACTTGTACATAATTGCAATAAACTAAACAAAACAAGTTGATGAGCATCAAGCTCAGTTAACAAGTTTGATAAACTAGAAAAAAATAAAGCAAACAGGACTAAGTTACTTGCTGAAAAAAACGTCGTATTCAACACATATTTAGGTCATGTATACGACGGCCAGCTCTTCCTACTATAGGTTTCCTGGACACTTTTCTATCAACAGTACTAACTAACCCTACCACGAGGCCGACAACTCACGTATAGGGTTTGACCTACCGCAACCCGGTTCGAACCCCCAATCTCCAGATTCAAAGTCAGACAGGCTCACCACTACGCCACGGTCACAGCTCGCTTAACAATATAAAATGCAAAGTAAAGATAAAATAATTGTATGCAATAAAAACCTCAGAAAACTAATATCAAATTCAACTAATAAACAGCTTTTCTTCAAGGAACAATAAAACAGTGGTAAGATTATGTAAAACATAATATCATTTCCTGAGATAGACAGTAGTAAGCATTAATATAGCAAGGTAACCTCATTTTAATACAATCATCAGGAAATATAATTCATATAACTTGTGTACAAGTTCAAAATTTTAAGTCTTGAGATTCCTAAATTTTATCAGCTTTTTTATAGAAAAATCATCCTTTCTTGAACCTAAACAGGTCTGAAAACTTTCAACCATGTTATATCAAAGATCAGTAAATAAGAACAACAAAATAAATGGAATTCAAGAGATTTCTATCAACAGTAAGATCAAGAGAGACTCGTACATTATTTACAACTAAAATAAGGTCATGATTCTAAAAAAAAACAGTACAATGAAGAAAACCATCAGTATAGAAAGTTAAATAGATAAAACTTGAAAATATAAGATAGATTAATGAAACTTTAAAATATTAAACATTATACTATGTTTTACTGTACACAACAGTCTTCACCTTAGACAAGTCTTCACAATAAAGATTAAGTTGCTGTCTATGAAATAAGAAGACTTCCAGAACAAAAAACTACAATAATAATGATATGAATTCAACTAAGATGATATTTTCAGATTGTAAGTTTCTAAACTTGTAGGCTGTTGTTTCATGTCAGGTTCTGGAAACTTATAACACTTACTTTACTAACTTACTAATACAAATGTATATAAAAATGTACTGAACTCAAATGTATTAGCATATCTCGTAGAAAATACATGTAATATTATATATAAATATATTTTATTTATTTAAGCAACAACATTATAACTAAAATGCATATTCTAAATACTATATAAGAATCACAAATGTTTTAAATCATTTTCTATTCCATATATTTTAGATTTCAAATTCTTCAATTCTCCAACCATTTTCTTTGATCTTCCGGATGTGGCACGAATGTTACGTAATATCTGCATGTCAAGGTCATCAGGACGTTTAACATCCATATCTTCCGAGAAACCAATGGTAACCTATTAGAAATATAGAAAATATTCTTTTTAAACTGAATTCATTTTATCACCATTGAATAAAGTCATAACAATAATTGTCAGATGAATATACACATCTTCAGTAAAATTCCACTAAATAGAGGATATTTGTCAACTTTGGTGTAAGATCGATTTTTATTTCACCAAGTGAGCTCAGAAAACATATTTTCACGAGTGGCATAGCCACGAGTGAAAATGTCACTTTCTGACTTCACAAGTTGAAATAAAAATCATCTTACACCAAAGTTGACGAATATTCTGTTTCTTTCATGCTTAGTTTTGCGTTTTATTTGATGTATTTTACACAAATTATAACGTGATGTCATTTCTACTCCAAGATGACGTCATTTATCCTCTACTACGATGTCATGAACGATGAAAATATAAGGTTATATTTTCACTGCGATGAAAATATAAAATTTATATTTTCATCGAATAACATGACGTTTCACCGTAAAGCATGAATGAAAAAAGCACCTTTTTTTTCTAAAATCATGTGATTTCTGACAATTTTTAAGTACCATAATTTAATTTGAGAAGAAAGAGCCCCTATGCAAAGATCATTTGGCTATTAAGACCACCAATATTGATGGATTTTATAGCTGAACTTTACTGTATATATTTAACAATCAAAGCCGGGGCTAAAATTAGAACAAAGAGTCCATATTCATGCTCAGCCAAATAAACCATTTTATATGTAAACCCCTGATCATTCAAAACACCTTCAAGCAGGTAATCCCTCACAGTACCCTGTAAATCCCTCACAGTACCCATTTACATCAGGGTAAAGTGGAACAACTGTAGGTAAATTTCTTGCTCGAAGAAGTTAGTAGTTCTCCAAGTGTTTAATCACAATCACCTCTCATTCTCTAAGGGCACATCCTACCACTGGACCAATGGTCCCAAGTTGTTTCTTACCACTGGACCAATGGTCCCAAGTTGTTTCCTACCACTGGACCAATGGTCCCAAGTTGTTTCCTACCACTGGACCAATGGTCCCAAGTTGTTTCCTACCACTGGACCAATGGTCCCAAGTTGTTTCCTACCACTGGACCAATGGTCCCAAGTTGTTTCCTACCACTGGACCAATGGTCCCAAGTTGTTTCCTACCACTGGACCAATGGTCCCAAGTTATTTCCTACCACTGGACCAATGGTCCCAAGTTGTTTCCTACCACTGGACCAATGGTCCCAAGTTGTTTCCTACCACTGGACCAATGGTCCCAAGTTATTTCCTACCACTGGACCAATGGTCCCAAGTTGTTTCCTACCACTGGACCAATGGTCCCAAGTTGTTTCCTACCACTGGACCAATGGTCCCAAGTTGTTTCTTACCACTGGACCAATGGTCCCAAGTTGTTTCCTACCACTGGACCAATGGTCCCAAGTTATTTCCTACCACTGGACCAATGGTCCCAAGATGTTTCCTACCTTATATAACTGACGTTCTACTTCTTTCAATCGTGTTCTAAGATTTTTTATATCAGTTTTAAAACCTTCAACCTCCAGATTTCTTCTTCTTTCTAAATCTTGATATCTCTGATTCATTAGTTTTAATCTTTTACTCATTTTGTCTCCACGATCCTGAAAACAAACAATATAATGTTTTATAATATTGAACCTAATTTTGTTTATAGTTGTTGATGCTAATATTTATGTACATTGTAAATACCTGAGTGGACCACATTGAAAATTGTTTAACATCAAATATGATAATCATACCCACAATAAGTAAAACTAGATCCATTACTGAATGTGATAAAATACCCCAACAGCTGTTTGTCAAGTAATTGGGTGCCGAGAAAATGAGCCGACAAGAATTTTCATCAAAGGGCTATAACTTGGCAAAAAATCAACAAGAGCTCTGCTGGGCGGGGCATTATACGCCCGTGTGCAGTCCATGCTGTGTTCTATCTCATATGAAGTCCCTGTGACCTTGACCAATGACCCCGGGATCTCAGAATAGGTCCCACCCTTAACTGGAGGGTTATCCAAAGCAAAGATTTTGAGAACCTAGGTACAGCAATGGTTGAGTTATCACCGGCACAATGTTTTTCAATATGATGCCCCTGTGACCTTGACCTTTGACCCTGGGGCCCCAAAACCAATAGGGCATATCCTTAATACATGGGCTACTCTCACATAAAATTTGGTGAACCTAGGTACAATCGTTGTTGAGTTATTGTCCGGACAAGGTTTTTCCATATGATGCCTCTGTGACCTTGACCTTTGACCTAGTTTTGACCAAAAACCAATAGGGAACATCCTTAACACATGGGCTACCCTCACATAAAATTTGGTGAACTAAATTCTCGGGGTGACTATTGCGGCCAAAAACACTATCGCGATAGTATTGTGATAATAAAAGTACTATTGCAATAGTATTGCAATAGTCAAAAAACTATTGCGATACTATCACGATAGTTTTTTATTATAAAAACAACAGTAAACAGTCTCAAGTCTTTTACAATAAACAATGGGTTTGAATTTGAAATATCTCTCGCACTTTGAGAATGAGCTGGTTCTCTATTAGAGGGTACATCATTGGTTTAGTTTTTGGTCCAGATTTATTTACATTAGTGAAGATAGGGATTTTGAAAGGGAAACTGCATGGTGCTTCCTCGTCAAATAATCCTTTAAATTGGAGGTATCCACTGTACTGTAGTACTATTTGGCAGTATCTGAAAGCTATTTTAGATTTGAAAACTTCATCTATTACTAAACAAAGCCAAAATGCTGCGATACTGCCGATTTTGACTTTTTGTTTTCTTTAATTCAAGGGTGGCGAATAGCATCCATTAATGATTATCATTATCAATTTATCATCTATTCATATCATGACAATTTGTGACGTTATAATACAAGATAACTACTTGAAACAAATATGATATATACCGAAATACGCATGGCATATAGTAACTGAATTTCACAATCAACTTATCACTGAAAATGACGACAGTCGTAAATCAGTTAATGTTACTTTATCGCCGAATATACGACAACTTTGCTTGGCGAATGCTACTATGCAAGTCTTATTTATAACTTCCACGGAGTAATGCAGAGGTAAAAACGTTTTTAACAAATTAAAATTGAATTTTTCACTTGTCCATACATTAAAATATACGACTGGGACAGTTGATTTCGCCACCCCTGCAATTTCAAAATCGCCGCTCCATGCAGGCATGCTTTTACTTTCATTATGGCGAGTATTTGATCAAATAAAATGATTACTGGTATCCCTTTACAGAGGAACAGATGTTTAGGGTGTATTGGGTATTTACTCCCAGTTTTCCAGACAATTGAGTAATGCCATTTCCAATAGAGTGCATAATGTTTTTTTACTCCAAGATATTTTACTGGATTGAGTATTTTCCATTTATATGACGATAAATTGAGTACTAATAAAAAAAACATGGAACTAGGTATGCACAAATATACTTATAAATATTTATTGAAAATATTGTAACTAGGACAGCAACCACCAGTGGTTTTTTTCTCACAATTTTGGGAATATGCTCCATACCCCTAGAATTGGGAATTTTATCGGCATTTTGGTTTAAATTGGGAAAATATAATGTCAAGCCAATCGGTAACAATAGCATTCAAAACAATGACTTCAGTTTTTATTCTCCATTAAATTTGATTGTCAGAACTTTACAAAGCAAGATCTTTCAGACTCTTACTATTAGATGCATGTTCTTTAAGCAATTAACAACAGCCTCAAGCTGGTTATAGTCTAATGACTTATAATGACAACATGTCCTCTTTAGAGGATCCAAAAGAGACTGTCGAATCCTATTGCATGAAACAGTTCACATGGAATTCATAATGCTGAAACCCTTTCAATGGTGGCTGTTTTGTTTGGAAGAATTTTGCTTTGACCAATCAGACAGAACATTGCAGGAAAATGTTTCAAAGATTTCGCCAGAATTTAGTTCCCAGGAGTGGAGAAATCTACAAAATAATGACTTAATTTGAAAATGACTTTGAAATGCTGATTAATCAACAAACTGTTTTATTCAACTAACTTTTTGGTTATTCTAACTCTTTGTCATCGATTACCATACTTACATAATGATAATGATAAACACAGTATAGTTATGATAGCATCTTCAGTATTTTAATTGAATTTAAAAAAACATATAATTATGCTTCATTTTTAAAATTACACCGAAACAAATGTTGGCGAGTAAAAAAAATGTCTGGCATTTTGACATTTGTTTTATCAACGAACACCAGAAAACGGGAACGTAAGTTCGAATTTGTCGGTTCCTGGGGCACTGTTTGCTAAATTAAGAAAAACAAATGAAAAATAATAAGCTTATTACATTAATTATTAAGATTTAAGAATGTTTTACTTAATTTGCGATAGCGTGGGTCGCGAAAATATATGACAATAAGTCATCATGATAGAAGGGATTTTATTTTTACGAAATACAATACTAAATTATATATTATAAAATATTTTTGTTGTAAAATAATACAAAACACTATAAATTTTAATTACACAAGACGGTGTTATTGACAGTTATCGTCAGTAATTTTAACAAAGAAAAAATGACTTCCTGGGATCGCCGATATCGTTTTAATAAAGTTTTATATATAATACAATTTAACAAATTAGGTCACGCTAGTTTAAGAATACATTTTTCATGACGATTAATTTATATTAGACTCCATGATTACATAATGAGACATTGCAATTATGTCATTGTTATGCTATCAAACATCGACAAAGTAAGTGTGAAAAAATGCCGACATATATCCTAAATTGTTTACCTAAATTTCTGCTCAAACTGCAAACACATATTTGTCCTCAAACAAAGGATTAATATTGATTTAATTGCTGCAAACAATTTAAATATATATATGCGCTATTTCCAATGTACTCTGACGTGTATAGGTAAAGGAATATACAGATGTTATCGAGCGTGTAATCACAAGTCGGCGACTTTATTATCGATTTTGTGACATCCTTGTGCATTCATATGTCGGCAAGTTAAACTCCCAGCGTGTGAACGACAATTGGGTTTTAATGAGATGTAATTAGGGACTTTAGTCAATTGTATTTCCCTGATAAAATCTGAAGCAATCCAATTGGTAAGTAGGTCCTTACAGTTGGAATCCTTGGATTTTGTCATTGAATTCCTATGTAAGGATAACAAAATAGTTCATCTTATATCTTTCTTGTTAATGAAGATATTATAAGAAGTGATAAAATTTACATAGTTCTTTACTCTAAAAATACTAAGCTTGAATTTCAAATAAAATAAATGATTTACAAAAAAGTTATTTAAGATTAAGTTTGGCAAATTGACATTGAAGAGTAAGAGTAAAATCCGAGTAATCCGACTGATAAGACCTACCTATTTGAAGAGTATACAAGGGGAAATAACTGACTAAAGTCCCTTATTGGCATGTAATTGTCGCGTGAAGTTTAATTTTTCGCATCTCTTATCTGACCAATTTCGATTTTTTTTATTTACGTTCGATACGCGGCGATTTCGAGACTTTATGAGTAAAGGAGTTTTTAATTGGGTTATGATACGCAATTTTTTTATTCTTATAGGGTTTTTGAGATTTTTCATTGCGTATTCACGCAGATACGCAGCTTATCTGTTCCTCTGGAGGGCCTCTAAATAGATTTCATTTGATCCGTATCAATGTGGAGTTCTCTCATTAAAAAAGATGAAAGTAAAGCGTTTATGGGGCTCAACTCTCGTTTTCAAGAAAACTATCGAAAAAAGTCGATAGTCAGAAAAACTATCGCGATATTTATCGACTTGAAAAAGTTCTATCGACCTATTGCTATTGCAAGGTAAACTATCGCGATACAGCGATAAGTCGACCTATTGTTACACCCCTACTAAATTCATGTTACTTATTAAATATAGCATTATTTCCATTGTTTGCCATTTTGACTTTATTAACATATTGAATGAACATTTGAAGTCACTGCTTGGTAATTTGATATCTTCTGGATGATGGTTTAAACTTGATCCAGGGGCCCCAAAACCAATAGGGAACATCCTTGACACTTGGGTTACTCTCACATGAAATTTGGTGAACCTAGGTGCAGTCATTGTCGAGTTATTACCCGGACAATGTTTTTCAATAAGATGCCCCTGTGACCTTGACCTTTGACCCTGGGGCCCCAAAACCAATAGGGCATATCCTTAATACATGGGCTACTCTCACATAAATTTGGTGAACCTAGGTACAATCGTTGTTGAGTTATTGTCCGGACAAGGTTTTTCAATATGATGCCTCTGTGACCTTGACCTTTGACCCAGGGGCCCCAAAACCAGAAGGGCATATTCTTGACACATGGGCTACTCTCACATAAAATTTAATCAACCTAGGTACATTGGTAGTTCAGTTATTGTCTAGACAAGTTTTTCATTGTTTGCCATTTTGACTTTATTAACGTATTGAATGAATATTTGAAGTCACAGCTTGGTAATTTGATATCTTCTGGTTGAAGGTTTAAACTAGACCCAGGGGTCCCAAAAACAATAGAGAACATCCTTGACACATGGGCTACTCTCACATAAAATTTGGTGAACCTAGATACAGTCATTGTTGAGTTATTACCTGGACAATGTTTTTCAATATGATGCCACTGTGACCTTGACCTTTGACCCAGGGGCCCCAAAACCAATAGGGCATAACCTTGACACATGGACTACTCTCACATAAATTTTGGTAAACCTAGGTACATTGGTGGTACAGTTATTGTTCGGACTAGGTTTTTCCATATGATGCCTCTGTGACCTTGACCTTTAGGCCTGGGGCCCAAAAACCTGTAGGGAACATCCTTGACACAAGTGCTACCTTCACATAAAATTTTGTGAACCTAGGTACAGTCGTTGATGAGTTATTGTCCGAACAAAGTTTTTCAATATGATGCCTCTGTGACCTTGACCTTTGACCCAGGAGCCCCAAAACCAATAGGGCATATCCTTGACACAAGGGCTACCCTCACATAAAATTTGGTGAACCTAGGTACATTGGTGGTTCAGTTATTGTCCGGACAAGTTTTTCATTGCTTGCCATTTTGACTTTATTAACATATTGATTGAACGTTTGAAGTCACTGCTTGGTAATTTGATATCTTCTGGTTAAAGGTTTCAACTTGACCCCGTTTCCCCAAAACTGATAAAGCACATCCTTGACACATGGGCTACTCTCACATGAAATTTGGTGAACTTAGGTACAGTCATTGTTGAGTTATTACCCGGACAATGTTTTTCAATAAGATGCCCCTGTGACCTTGACCTTTGACCCAGGGGTCCCAAAATCAATAGGGCATATCCTTGACACATGGGCTACTCTCACATACAATTTGGTGAACCTAGGTACATTGGTGGTTCAGTTATTGTCCGGACAAGTTTTACCTATTTTAAATCCCAGTGACCTTGACCTTTGACCTTGGGGTCTCAAAATCAATAGGGAACCTCCTCCACCCAAGGGCTATCCACATATAAAATTTGAGGAACCTAGGTGCATCCTTTCTTGAGTTATCATCCGGACAAGCAATTGTCCACAGACAGACGGACAACAGCATAACATTATACGACCGTTTTTTCAAAACGGGCGTATAAAAATGGTACATGCACATGTCTGCCAATAATGGTATAATTATTATTTCATTATTATATTATAGACAAAAGAAATAAGGTTGAAAAGGGCATATTTTGGTGCGGACACTGTGTCTGGAAAAATATTTAAACTCTGTAACATTTTTTTTAAAGATCTATTGAAATCAAATAAAACATTGATGAAAATAGGAACCATTAAATCTTAAATTATAAAAAATTTAATTACATCATATCATTGTGAACTTTAAAATAAAATATATGCATATAAAGCCATATCAATTAGCAATGATTTCCTATTTAAGTCCCACCATTTATTTAAAAGTCTTGTTCAATTGTGTACATGTACACTACTTTGAATTAATTCATAGTTTAATGCAGATGGAGATACAGTTCAAGAACATTAATGAGTTTTCACTGAAGTGTGTGTACCCCAGTAGTTCTCTCGTCTTTGTAGAGCAGAAAGTTGTAAATTCTTTATGAAAGGATAACTTAGTACAGTAAAACTCGGATATAACATACTCGCTGGGCCATAGAAATAAGGTATGTTATAACCGAGGTATGTTATATCATAGATAGATAGATAGATTTATTTGTGACGCTTTTTACAAATTTTACAAATCATACAAATATTTCACAATAACATAATAACAAGAATATGACATAAGATATCACAGTAATGAATGAAGATCATTAGTAAAAGTATAAATTGCATCACGGAATAGCCCATAAAGTCCTAGGACTTAATTCCAATGGGGTCCTTTATATCCATATAGCATACTAAGTATGTTATATATAAGCATGAAAAAGGGGCCAGAAAAAATGGTATGTTGTAACCAAGTGTATGTTATAACCGAGTATGTTATAACCAAGTTTTACTGTACTGGTAAAGAATTGTCCGGGAAAGCTGGTTAGGTGAGTTCCAGACACAAAACCTTAAGCATGGTGTGAAATCTAATTAACAAATATAAACACAAAACAAGCTTAGCTGTTGAATAAAAATTGTTGCGGTGAACATAAGTGGCTATATAGTTACTTCTAACAGACTTACTGATGGGTTAACCCAATAATGACACAGTTGAATGTCTCACCTACCACCTGAGAGAACCTGGTTTGATTCCTAGCTAAGGCAAACAGTAGTCATCCTCCTGAAACTCTTTAATTTAAACTTTTATCAAGTTCTAAAAGCCAGGGCAGCATATTATCAAATATCTTACAACAATTCAACTATACAATTCAGAAGAATTTACGACTAAAATTGATTATAAGATGCTTGATGATACAGACCCCAGAATTTCAGGATCAGTCCAGGCAATTTTCACTTGTATGATAAGAATAAAATACCTTAAATATTTCCCTGGTAACATCCCCTTCTTCTCTTATTCTAGATAATTCATCTTCTAGTTGTATAACTTGTTCTCTATACATTTCTGATAACTTCTGAGATTGTTGTAATTGATATTCTAAAGACTGAAATTATACGTAACAAAAAACAAAAACTTTATTTCATGCTTGACAATGAAATGTGGTGTTAAAATTCAAGAGAAAAGCACCAAAAGTTCTGTAAATCACTGCCTGTTTTATTCTTATTGTGTTATGGATCAAGTTTTTCACCAGGGTCCATCCCTTCTCAAAATGCATTCTGTCCAGACTCCAGACCATGGCTGGAACTTAAGTAAAACATAAGTATCTAGTCAGACAATCTGTTAGAAAAAATTTCTTCCTCTGTTAGTCTTCAGCATGTTTTTGCCTTTTTTATCAAGTTTCCTCATGTTCAAGTACATAAAGGGAGGCAACTCCATTTATTTTTATAAACCAACTTATTGACTGCTTATTTCATGTTCACAAATATATAGGTACATTTCTCATCAAAATCAGCTCCATGTTACCAGTATATATCAGTTGACTGAATGACATACACTATGTCAGGTAGGTGGTCCCTCACAGTACCCATTTAAACCTGGGTATAGTGGAACAACTGTAGGTGAATTTCTCACTCAAGGAAATTAGCAGTGTCCCTAGCTGGGTTTGAACCGGCAACTTCTTTATCTCTAAGCAAGTGTCCTACCACTGTACAACTACTCCTATGTCCAGTAACAACATGTGATACAAATAGTAGAGCAGCAAAGTGTCAAAAAGTGGCTCCATTAAGAAGTTACAGGACCACAAAAAGTCACAAAATGAGTCATATACCAAACTGTTCGGGACAGTCTGAAGTTTATCAGACTGCCGGCATAAATCAAAAATTTTGGGTGCGGGCCCGGAAATCCAAGATGGCGTCCAAAATGGCCGCCATTTCAGCCGGTAGTAGGCTTATTAGAAAAACCTTGTGTAGCATTTTTATCATTTTAGAAGAAGCCAAAGAAACATTAAAAAGCTTTTGTACATGAAAAGTACCAAAAAAATAATGTAAGTTGGATTTCGCTCAAGGTCATTATCAAGGTCGAATTCAAGGTCAAAGGTCAAATTTCCTGAAAATTTCACCAATTGACCTCATTTCTTCTTTTATATTTACAAAACGAAATGCTATGGAATGTGATTTACAACATAAATAGTTTGTACAATGTATGCCCTTTACAAATATATGCATTGTATGCAAAAATATTTGGTTGCCATGGAGATTTACAGGCAATTTTAAAATATCCAATATGGCCGCTATTTTACTCTGTATCAGGCTTATTCTAAAGTCATAACATGTATATGTATTATTGAAATAACTGCAAAAGAAACCTGGTACAGCTTTAGAAAATGAGAGTTGTTATTTTTTCATTATTGATAGGGTTTCATCCAAGGTCATTATCAAGGTCGAATTAAGGTCAAGGTCAAAAGGACCAAAAATTACAATTTTCCCCAGAATTTTTAATATTCATTCAAAACTGCATGACATCATATGAAATATGATTTACAACATAATTTCTTTCTACAATGTATATCCTTTAAGATTTATTCATTTGATATCAAAATACCTGGTTGCCATGGGGATACAGAAACAATTCTAAATTATCAAATGTGGCCGCTATTTTACTCTGTATCGGCTTATTTTAAAGTCATAGCATTGAATGTATATTATTGAAATAACTTAGTAAAAAACCTTGTACAACTTTAACAAATGGGAGTTATTTATTTACCATTGTTGGTTGGGTTTCATTCTAGGTCATTATCAAGGTCGAATTCAAGGTCAAAAGTTCATGAGTACCGAAAATAGTACATTTCACTCCTAATTTTCAATATTTATTTAAAACTGTATACTATGGAATTGCATTTACAACTTAAATTCTTTCGACACTTTATGGCCTTTACAAATTATTCATTTTATGTGAAATTCTAATTGCCATGGAGATGTACAAACGATGCTAAAATATCACACATGGCTGCTATTTCACTCTGTATAAGGCATATTCTTATTATTTGTTTTAGCATTGTTTGTATATCATTGAAATAACTGCAAAAAAACTTGGTACAGCTTTACTTTTAGTAAATGCAAGGTACTTAATAAACCTTGTTAGTTTGGATTCATTTAAGGTCATAATAAAGGTCAAATTCAAGGTCATATCTATCTATAAATATCACTACTTAATGATTTTTATAATGCCTTTGCTCGAAAGTTTAGTATCATCTATATTATTGGCGAACTCATGCATGCTTTTTTCACCTATGTTCTTTTTGAAATCTACAAACATTGCTGGAATAGATATCTATTGACATAAGATATTACTAGGTGTTTTATTTTTTTAATAGTATCATATAAATAACTTCATAACCTATTCCTCAGGCAGTCATAGGACTCAAATTGATTACATCTTATTCCGCAAGAACTTCCGCTCTTCAGTCCAGGATGTGAAGGTAATCCCGATGGAGGAATGCGTAGTGTTGATCCTATGACTTCTGTGGAGGATGTTTGGGCTCGACTTAAGTCCCCACTTCTTGAAGCAGCTGGGAAAAGTTTTGGTTTCTCCAAAGGCCATCAATGGAAACGTGAAACCTGGTGGTGGAATGACAATGTCAAAGATGCGATCTCACTGAAAAGAGCGCGCTTCAAAGTATATAAATCGTTGAATAAAGCTAACAAGATCGAAGAGGCAAAGAAGGCCAAACTTGCCTACAATGAGGCTAAGCGGTTAGCCAAGCATGGTGTCGGGTCAGCAAAGTCAGCTGCTGAAAAAGAAACATTTGCAAACATCTCCCCGAATGACAGTAGTATCTTCAAGTTAGCCAAACAAATGGACAAGACTAACCAATATGTTGTGGGTGAGAAGTGCGTAAGAAACGATGACGGCGAGTTGTCATTGTGTGATGTGGACAAAATGGAGGCGTGGGTAGAACATTATTCCAGACTACTGAACGTGGAATTTGAGTGGCCCTGTGATCAGCTCCCAGAAGCTCCTCCTATAGCAGGCCCTCCCCCTCCTGTCACCTTAGATTCAATCCGCAATGCTCTCCAAAGTATGAAGTGTGGTAAAGCTGGTGGGCCATCTGGTATCACCTGTGAAATGTTGCAAGCTGCAGGTGAAGAAGGTGTGGTATTGTTGAGAGACTTAGCTGAGATTGTTTTTCGCGAAGGAACAGTCCCCAAGGACTTGGAGGAGAGCTACATAATGAATCTCTACAAAGGTAAAGGTGATGCCTTGGATCGTGGTAACTACCGTGGCCTGAAGCTCACTGACCAGACCATGAAGCTGTTGGAACGAGTGCTAGACTCTCATATACGTGGTATGGTTGACATTGACACCATGCAGTTTGGGTTTGTACCTGGTCGTGGCACTTCTGACGCCATATTCATACTTCGTCAGCTTCAAGAAAAACACATGGCTGCAAATAAGCCATTGTATTTTTCCTTTGTTGATCTAGAAAAGGCATTCGACCGAGTACCCCGGAAAGTTCTGTGGTGGGCACTGAGAGACCTTGGTGTAGAAGAGTGGGCTGTACGTGTCGTCCAGGGTATGTACTCTGATGACAGGAGTCGTGTCAGGGTTAATGGAAGGTACAGTGAAGAGTTTGAGGTGAGAGTTGGTGTTCACCAGGGATCTGTCCTCAGTCCTCTTCTTTTTATCCTCGTACTAATAGCTTTATCTCGTGCTTTTCGTACTGGTGTGCCATGGGAATTACTCTACGCTGATGACCTGGCACTGGTTGCGGATTCACTTGAAGAGTGCATCAACAAGCTCAAGGCATGGAAGAGTGGTTTGGAGGAAAGAGGACTGAGGGTAAACATGAAGAAATCCAAATTCATGATCTCGAGGCCAGGTCTTGATCTTCTACAAGATAGTGGAGACTTCCCTTGTGCGGTGTGTCGAAGTGGAGTTGGGAGTAACGCTATCCAGTGTTCTCAGTGCGGGCTATGGGTACACAAGAAGTGTAGTGCCATCAAAGGTCCACTTCATGCCAACCCACTTTATGTGTGCCCAAGATGTTGTGGGCTGTCTCGTCCTATAGATGGTAGACCTTGTACACAAGTGGATGTCGATGGAACAGTCCTTGATGTTGAACCAAGTTTCTGTTACCTGGGTGATATGCTTTGCGCTGGTTGAGGCTGCAAGCTCGCCATTATCACCAGATGTCGTATAGCCAGGGGAAAATTCAGAAAGCTTCTACCAATCATGACTTCAAGACATATATCTCTTTGTACTCGAGGAAAAGTCTTCAATGCCTGTGTCCGGTCTACACTCTTTCATGGCAGTGAATCCTGGGGGCCGTCCACTGCAGACCTACATCGATTACAACGTAATGATAAAGCCATGGTCCATTGGATCTGCGGTGTTAAGCCTAATGATAATGTCACCACAGATTCTCTGTACACCAAATTAGGAATTCAAGAGATAGTCATAGCTCTTCGTACCAAACGCCTGAGGTGGTTTGGTCATGCTTCTCGTAACAATTGTACAAACACCATTATGAACATGGATATTCCAAGGGCCCGTGGGCGTAGAAGACCTAGAAAATCTTGGTCTGATTGCATCAAGACCGATTTAAGTGTATGTGGTATGGGCAATACCAATCCACACAATAGGGACGGATGGAGAGCTGGTGTTAGACGTTCAAGCCACCTGCTGCCTACCTCAGTATCTGGGACACCCGCAGCAGATGACAAATAAACTCAGGATATGATGATGATGATGATGATATTACATCATTATTATGATATTAGGATATCATATATACCCTTCCACACAGGTAGAAAGTCTGTCCAAACTAATTTGACCGTATAATATACATGTTTCAAGCATTGCACGTACATTATCTACTGAGCAGCTACATCTACAGCTAGGAGATATAACTGAATTTACCTGCAGTCAGATTTCTTCATGTACTCAGTTTGTTGGTAAACGTTATAAAAACTAATCTCAATGTCTAACGGGCCGAAGAGTTGATTAAAAATAAAAATGTAAAACCTCGTTGACTGATTCAACCAATGATAGTTTTCTTGTTCTCTTACAAAGATGTCTATTTCAATTGCTCATTTTGAAAATGCATTGATTGCCAGATACACCTCACCAACTTTAACAACACTGGGTTACACTATAGATAATGACTTATCTTTAGCTATTCCAATATTTATGACCAAACCTGCAGTTCCTCCGGAGTTAATTAGTGATCTTGAATGTAATTGCAGTTGTTAAGTAAATTGTTTTTGTTTATCTTTCAACAACTATGTACAGCAGCATGTGACTGCATGGCAAGTGTTAAAATTGAAATGAACTGTTGTAAAAACATGTTCACTTTTTTCTATTGCAAATGATTAAAAATGTACAATGCCATTGTCAACATATTTATAAACCAAACTTAATATTATGTTTTGAATATGTTGATTTTAACCTGAGTAACTAGCAGATATAAGAAACTAAAATGTTGACCATTTGCAATAACTATAAACACCCTAATTGAGTATGTTAATATGTATAAATGTACTAATATTTGCAACTACATGTATGTACATAATAAAAATCTACATACATAATATGATACCAAATAATACGGTGTTTAGTTGTGATTTCTCCATCATTTAGATATCACAACTTACTTATAACTTTGAATAAAATACTGATATTATTATTATCTGGATAAATTATTGAAAAATGGAAAGTGTATGTACTGTAGAAACAATTTGTAATTTGAATCACATTCTATGTAAATCAGTTTTGAACTGATAAAAAGTTATAAAAGCAATTGGGGAAATGGGTCATTTTTCACATTTGACCTTGAGTTTGATCTTTTTAATGAACTTGAATGAATCCAAACTAACTAAGTTGATGATGTACTTTGCATTTACTTAAGGCAGAATTCCCATAATAGCGGCTGTCAAACTTCGGGCGATGTCGGGTCATGTTGACAAATTACGTAAGCGGTTTTCGTCGGTGTCGTTATCAATCGATAAAAATCGGATGAACTTTTTTATTGTGTAAATGCCTTATTTTTCAATTATTATTATTATTATTATTATTGTATTACCTCACAAGAATATTAATTCTCTCAATTATTTGAGAAAATAGGTAGAATTCGTGTAAAAAGTTTAAACCGGAAGTTTAAAAATCCAATTCAAATAATGGACGAAAAGATTCGTACCCTAACAGATTCGTCCCCGAACAAATTCGTAATCAATAAGTTGTTGATGATTAATGCAATTAGACCGTAAAATACCATTATTATATCTTTAAATTGTCAATAATGGCGTTTAAAGGTAAAATACGAGGGGTGTCCTAGTAAATCGTGGACTCTGTTTGTTGCGAAAAAAGTACGCGCAACTTTAGCTCCAACTTTTAACTGCCATTAAATGCATGCGTTGTGAGTATGTATGCTAAATTTTTAGACGGTTAATTAAAAAGTTAAATGTTTTGCTTCAATTTCTAAGACACTAGGTATGGAAACGCGGCGCAAGTCATCGTCATATTAAGACGTCATGTCTATTAAATTATTTGCATTGACTCTTCGAGTTCGCCTTGTTGTGAACAGTGACATGTACAGACAATGTATTTACTCCATATTTACTTTACAAATTTGTTTCTGATTTACTTTTGTTACAAAATTGTTACGTCACTCTTAAAATATTAGTATGGTAAATGATATAATGGCCAACGGGTTAAGTTTCCTACTTAATTTTGAATAACACCTATAGTAGTTTTTGATACGATAAATTCGTTGGCTATATTATTCTAAGAATAAATTCTCTACCATATGTAGTATGCACAAGGTATACTTAATGATTCCTTTCATCTGTCTATATGTTTGAATTCAAATTTATACCCATTCGTGTTGTGCCAGGCTTATTACGAAACCGAGTTGCAATTACATTGACTCAATCTTGTCCTGACGTCACTTTATCTCGTTGATGTCACATTTTTGTGTTTCGGTTCAAATGCGTATTGCACTCTTGTGTACATATTTAATGATCTGCGATTTGGTAAGATAATATATTGATAATTTCTGCAAATGTCTATGTAAAAATAAAATGCAATTAAAAAAAGTTAAGTTTAAATTTTTCTGTTCACGTGAACTCAGTATGAACGAATATACAAGTAAAAAGTGGTTGCGCCGCAAGCACATACCTTGTATTAGTTAAACATTAAAATGATGCCTTTAATGTAAGTTCTTATTGGTCGAGTGCCTAATATGTATAAAAACATGACCAAAAAACAATCTTGTAAATTATGATCATCATGTGACGAAAGGAAAGAAAGTTATGGACAAAGTACACGATTTACTGGGACACCCCTCGTATATACTGTAAAGATGTGTTTACTTCATATTATGATGGTCACTAGAGTTTTGACAATTTTTCAAAAAGGGGGTTGATGTATCAAAATGGCATTTTGTTTAGTTATCTGTGGTAAGAGTTTTTGTTCTTTGTTTTATTCATTGCCATATGGTTTAAGGTAAATTATTAAATGTGTAACTAGGAGTGCAGAAACTGTTTTCATAGTCAAAAAATAAGGATACGGACTTGTAGTTTTTATAGCTGGTGAAAATCGTCACATTTTCTGTTGGGTATCCCTATTATTAACTTGGTATTTGTGTAAAAATACCAAGGTAAAGATATTAAAGTTGATGTATTTGCATTTATTAAAGTATTGTGAATTTTATCAAACAAAATTTATGAAAATAATTTGATTATTTAATTCAATTTTACATTTTAAAGACATATACCCCTTCAAATTTATAGTGTGATTCTTACTTATAACTTCATTTTCAAAAAAATGTTAAACAAGAAATGTCTTTAAAAAAGACAAACGGCGTCGATTTAAAAACAAGAGGGCCCAAAGGGCCCTGGGTGCTCACCTAAGGAAAAGGTCAAAGGTCACAGAAGAGCCATTTACATAGGACCACTAATGTTAAAACCTATTTTTTGACGTGGTGATGGATTGCCAGATTCCGTTAGTATTTGCTCATACAAGTTGTGACCACGCATCATCACTTAATCAACAACATTTGCAGACCAGTTTCGCAGACTTGGCACATGATTGCCTACCGTAAAAAATATGACAGCCAATGCAATTGCCGTACACTGATAACCACAGGGAATTGTCCAGTTACCTCCCTTTGATTTTTCCAACATACCCTTAATATACTTATATACAAGGGGTACAACTGCGTTTACTAGACAGATTCATCTAGATTTCTCATTTTGTGGCTCACAAAAAAAAACTGATACCCTAGTAGCACTTTAACCGCACGATTAAATTGATTAAACATAACTCTTCGAGCTATGAATATTAACTGTTTCATAGGGCAGATCATTAAAACACTCGCCAACAGAAAACAATTCTTTTTGACAAATAATTTTTAGATATTCAAAATATGAATTTCAAGACCTTTCTAGTGATATAAAATGCAAAATTGTTTGATGAAAAATGAGTTAGTAATTGCAATTTTAAAATTACTGTGTTTTCATTGTATTTACTCGCTATCATTTCTTGCCAACCAGCGAACGGTTACCTGTAGTATTTATCAGCTCCTTGTTACTATTTATAGACATCATAAAAATAACAATGAACTGGTGTATATGTGGAGCTGTGACTCTCAAAGTGTAAACCCCGGAAACTGGACGTAGTGAGGCTAATTTAATAATTATTGGGTTATATGTCAGACTTTTTACTAGAAACCGGTTCACATCTGAAGACGTAATTCATTTTACCCATAAAATATTGTGTTTGACACGTAACTTTTTATTGTTACAAAATAAAAAAACACTTTGGAAAGCAATAGAAGTCTACCCAAAAAAAAATTATCTACGAACGAAGCAAAATTTCGTAAAACACTGCATTACAATTATGTGGCCTTTATTTTTTCGCGCGTGTCAGGGCCATCCAATCGAAGAGGGGGTTTTCTCTGTTTCCCCCGTACGTCATTCTCAGTGCTTATAAAATCATCCAATAGAACGGCGGATTTCCGAAATCCCCAGACAGACGTCATTATACAGAAATGTAGGTCAAAATCCAGCTTAGACAGCTACGCCGAAAAAAATTATTTGACGGTAGAAATTTAAAATATTTTGCCAGTGAATCTAGGTTGTGATCCTGATTATAAAGAAAGTAGCAAAAGTCTTATTCCTTGATATGTGTATTATGGGTATTCTACCTTAAGCTGTATAAGGTTTCTTACTCAGTTATTTCAATAATATACCTACAATGCTATGACTTTAAAATAAGCTGATACAGAGTAAAATAGCGGCCATATTTGATATTTTAGAATTGTTTCTGTATCTCCATGGCAACCAGGTATTTTTATACCAAATGAATAAATCATAAAGGATATACATTGTGGAAAAAAATAATGTTGTAAATCATATTTCATATGATATCATGCAGTTTTGAATGAATATAAAAAATCTGCGGAAAATTTGGTATTTTTTGTCCTCTTGACCTTGACCTTGAATTCGACCTTGATAAATGACCTTGAATGAAACCCAACCAATAAAAAATAACAACTCTCATTTTCTAAAGCTGTACTATGTTTCTTTTGCAGTCATTTCAATAATATACATACAATGCCGTGACTTTAAAATAAGCTGATACAGAGTGATATAGCGGCCATATTTGATGTTTTAGAATTGTTCCTGTATCTCCATGGCAACCAAGTATTTTGATATAAAATGAAAAATTTGTAAAGGGTATACATTGTAGAAAATGTTGTAAATCATATTCCATATGATATCATGCAGTTTTGAATAAATATTGAAAATTTTGAGGAAAACTTGATATTTTTGGGCTTTTTGACCTTGACCTTCAATTTGACCTTGATAATGACCTTGGATAAAACCCAACCATCAAAAATTAAAAACACTTATTTACTAAAGCTGTACCAGGTTTCTTTTGCAGTTATTTCAATAATAAACATAAAATGATAATTATGACATAAGAGTAAGCCTGATACAGAGTAAAATAGCGGCCATATTGGATATTTTAAAATTGCCTGTAAATCTCCATGGCAACCAGGGATGGGGTACTCGTACTTGTACTCGAGTATTATGAGTACAAGTACCACTTTTTCCAGTACTCGCCTGTACTCAGTACTCAGGAAAATATATTGTACTCGTACTCGTACTTACTCAAGTACTGAACTAGCAGTACTCGATACTCGTGAGTATTTCTGAGTACTGGCCATCTTATTTCTATCTAGTTACATTCTTGATTGAGTTTTTTTTTAAAACTACTTTAGAAATGATAATGCATAGTACATCTAATTGGTTATCTGATTGCAAGTTTTATAGGTAGCTATTGTTATGGGATTATGCATATCAATGGGATGTCTGACACCTTTTTGCAGTTTATACCTCTTCATAAATTGTGAAAACAATGTTTGTCACAGTTTGTTCCTCATATAGCTTATAGATTATTAAAATCATGAGCTAGTTATATGCATCAGTCATAAGAATTTTTTAAGTGAATGATGAGACATTACATTCTCTGAAACAGTCACTTTTGTGATGAAAAAACCCTGCACAATGTTTTGATATAAATTGAGATGAAATGTCATGCAAATTTGTAACAATCGCTAATTCAACAAAGATTTTAGTTTTGTTTTTCATTAAGTTAGTTAGTTAACTAAAAAAAAAGATAACTCAATTATTTTAAGCTGAAACATACTATCAGCTGTCTTTTTTTCAAAAATCTTTTATACTAAATAAAATTCATTCGCATGATTTTATATAGTGTGATTATGCATTCAGTTTTCATATATCAAGTTTATAAGACATATATTAATCTTAGTTCATGATTTGACTTTATTCTTACATTTGTTTTTACTAATTTGATAAGTTGTTGTCCTGAAACTGAAATGTGGGAAAAAAGATTCGATTTTAGAATGAGAATATAGCCCTTAGACGGCAATAAAACTGACCAAAAATAAACACTGTTGCATAAAATATTTGCAGCAACATTTTGACTGTCTTGTTTAAAATTGAATTTGAAGCTTGATTTGATGTTTAATTGAATAGATAAATAAAATTCGTCTCTTTTATTTCTACTAAAAATCTTATATATGCTCATGCAAAACAATCTGGTACTCAAAAATACTCGTGAGTACTTAAGTACTACTCGAGTACTACTCAAGTACTGAAGAAAAACCAGTACTCATTACTCATAAGTACGAGTACAAAATTTGAAATACTCAAGTACTACTCGAGTACTGGAATCCAGTACTCGACCCATCCCTGATGGCAACCAAATATTTTTGCCTTCAATGAATAAATTTGTAAAGGGCATACATTGTACAATCTATTTATGTTGTAAATCACATTCTATAGCATGCTGTTTTGAAAATATAAAAGAAGTAATGAGGTCAATTGGTGAAATTTTCGGGAAATTTGACCTTTGACCTTGAATTTGACCTTGATAATGACCTTGAGCGAAATCCAACTTACATTATATTTTTGGTACTTTTCATGTACAAAAGCTTTTCAATGTTTCTTTGGCACCTTTTAAAATAATATAAATGCTACACAAGGTTTTTCTTATAAGCCTACTACCAGCCGAAATGGCGGCCATTTTGGACGCCATCTTGGATTTCCGGGCCCGCACCAAAAATTTTTATTTTATGCCGGCAGTCTGATAAACTTCAGACTGTCCCGAACAGTTTGGTATATGACTCGTTTTGTGACTTTTTGTGGTCCTGTGAAATTCAAAATATGACACTTTGCTGCTCTACTAAAAGGCTGTAGAGAGTTTGAACCATATAAACAAGAGTTATGATAAACTGATAAAATACCTTTAATTCTTCAATATAATGTGACTTGCTGTCATACAGATGAGATGAGTTCAACACATTATCTTTAGTTGTAAGATTTAGTTTTTGTTTATGTTGATCCAGATCTCTTAGAAGCTTGTCTTTCTCAGCCATCCAGTTACGTTCATGACCACGACCTTGGTATCTTAACTCCAGGAAATCTTTGGTACTTTCATACAGAAGATCTTGTGTTTTATGTAACCTGGAATAAACAAGTAAATCTGTGAGCTAATGCTCACTAGTGATACCCCCGCCAAAATCTAAAAATATGCGACAAACAGGAAGTAGATGAGTGAGGAGCATGAAATCGCTTTACACCACATGGGACTATAGGATGAAGCAATATGCAAAGTTTCAGGCTGCTGCATGGTATAGTTGCTGAGAAAACTGTGACGGAAATTTTGTAACGGACGGACGGACGGACGGACGGACGGACGCACGCACACACGCACGCACAAGGGTAAAACAGTATACCCCCCTCTTCTTCGAAGCGGGGGTATAATTAAATACATTATATACTGTGTGATGGTTTAAGGCAGTCCTGGGACCATGATTCCATACACAATACACTACACTATCTGTAACAGTATGGGCACATTCCACAAGGCCATTGCTAACTAGCACTTTTTGAAAGCCATTATTTGTAGCATAAGAGGTCTACAGAATGGTTTGCTTCAAGCTAGTAAATCCAAGATGGCGACTTTCTCAGACAAAAAGTTCAGAATTGTAACAAATGAAAAATATTCAAATCAATTATCACCATGATTATTCTATTTATACCTCTTTGATGAAATATATGCATTAATGACTAAATAAAATATATATCAGTATTCTTAAAAAAAGAAACACGTTCCCACAGGGAGCAGCCGTTTTCAAGTAAGCAGAAGAGTTCCAAATGATACAACTAGCAAGAAAAAACTTGCTATGTATCGCTAGCTAGCAATTCAATTTGCTCGATTGTAGCAGACCTTTTCATAGGAAACCTCTATGTAGCAATACAAAGCGCTCGCCTTGTAGAACGTGCCCTATGTCTTCTGTCTGGCATTAATTCCTAACTCCAGCAGAAGGGAGACAACTGCTACAAACTATACAAACATGACTGTGTTAACTGTGTTTAAGGACTATGTAATAGTTGAAATTACAGAAAGGTACCTTTAAGTACCGGCCCTCAAAAAGTTGGTTAGGGTGAATGCAGTGCTAAAAATATCATATTGTTTAATTATCCCTCTTGCCTGAAATCTTTTGGACCAGGCAATGTTATCGTAGGTACTTCACATCACCTGTGAATACAGAAATAGATACGTTATTTTCTGTGCAAGTTTCCTTTTATTCTAGCGAACAAATTCAGAATACATATGCAGATATTGAATGCACTAATATTACTCTAGATGCACTGAGGCTTACATTTTCTATATCTGTGACTGAATTTACATATATGAACAAACAAATAAGTGGGCTCTGTAATCAAAATTTTGGCGTCCATTTTGTGTGTATTAAAAACTTATTTATTACACATCTTTGCGGAAGTGAGGGGCTAATCACAAAAACGTGTGTACATACGCGAACTGAACTTTTATCTATAGATTGCAAGATTTCGATGAAATGTCTTAAGAATTGTTTATTTTTTATGAAGTTATTACTATATATGTCTGTAGATTTGATGATTAATTGTTTTAAGGTATTTATTTGACGCCACGTGGGAACTTTTTTGTGCCTAATTACTTTATTTTGACATCCATCGGTTCCGTCTAAAATTGGTCGACGTTTTGTTAGCAGATTACCATTTACTGTGTCATACCACCTTTGTTTAAATTGGCCGTGTATTGAAAAATCAAGAGTATGGTGGCTCGGTATAGCCCTCGTGCATTTTCTTCGAGAGCTTCTAATCTCCGTTTGTGAAATTGTTCGTTGAAGTTTGTGGAACATATTGTATTCTTTAAATGTTTTGTAGTTTATAATGTATTGTTGACAACAAATCATGTGACCAAAATTTGAGGGCTTCACTACTTGACGTTGACTTAAGTCAGATCGTATTGTAGCAAAGATTTTAAGTTTCGAGTGTGTCTTTGAAATTCTCTCATCGTAAACGTAAGTTCAACGTAAGTAAGTTATTTCGGAAATTTCGCTACCTTACATAAGATTCTTATGAAACAGTCCCAGTTCTTTATCAGCCCTGCGTTCAGTCAACATTTAACGTTAGTCAATCACCGTAATTGAACGATCCGTTGAAGCGCGAACGTTTAAAGATAGCGGACAAGAGAATCTTTACTTCAATTTATTAGAAGAATTCGGAGAGGAGGAATTGTTTACTTGTTTTTTGTGTGTAAATTTATTGATCTAAATCAACGGGAGTAACACTGTCGACTTCATTGTAATGGCAGTTACTAATTTGCACAATATACTGGAACTATTTTGTTTCAGATTGTTTCATACTCGTGTACTATATCCTTAAACCGTTTGCTGTTTGCCTGAAACGTTTTCCGCTAACAGGCCGTTCAATAATGACATTAGTGAATTATACCTATTTTAAGTGTGTACCTTTCATTACCTGTGTCCATTATTGCACACCGTACTTTTTGTTTGTACTACTTCTTTTGTGTAAAGTTATATTTGGGACATGTTGAAATTTATAAATTTTAGTACATAGAGATATTTTAGTGTACTGATTTCAGACAATGTATGAATTAATTTGTATTTTTAACTCTTAGTGCATCTGTACGGAGGTGTACACAATCTGATTATAAGATTTTATTTTAACTTTTTTCACTGTACTTCATGTAAACTTGCACAAAAGATTACATGTTTAAAGTCACTTTTTTCATAAAAAATAAATATTACTAAACCACTTTTTTGATATTTCTTTATTAAACTTACTTATTTATTTCATTAGGATTAAAATAAAAACTGAAATTTATGAAACTTATTTGTAAATTTCAATTATTGCAACCACACCTATTTTAAAGTCATGAAGGACATTCGTAAATTACATAGTCCTTAATATGCTCAATGGGATAAAAACAACAGTAAATTTAACAACCACTTACCACCATTTTTTCAACATTTTTATAAATATGGTATGACAACTAAATATGAAAACATACATGAAACATCATCATCCATATATCTAGTCAATAAAAGCATTATATAAAATGTGTATTGTATTATGACTACATAATCTATATATGTATCCATGAGGAATACATATCAAAGCATTCTTAGGAAAGAATTTAACAGGGAGAAATCTTACTTCTCAGTTAACGTATGAATCTTAGCTTCATCTCTCTGTCTTCTTGTCTCTAATTCTTCTTCTTTAACACGTCTGTCTTCAATCAATGCTTGTACCTGGTGTAAATATAACATCAATCATTGTAGAGTTAAAATATTGATGTAAATATAACATCAATCATTGTAGAGTTAAAATATTGATGTAAATATAACATCAATCATTGTAGAGTTTTAATATTCTAATCAAGAAATCATCCTATGTCTTCATGCTTAAAATACATGTACAACTCTTCTAAAGCATCTGATATAAGAAACAAGTCAGATGTCAAGCAATATTGAAAGAATGTGCTTGCAATATGAAGTCAGTTTGAGTAATTCACACTTGTTGTAAAAATGTTATAACAATATAAAGAGAAGTTTCAGCCCTGTCTGGAACCTTAGACAAATGCAATGTTTCCTCTTGGGTCATATATGTTCAAATCTTGGTCACTTGAATCTTGAAGCCATGGTCTGGTTATTCATATATATGAGAATTTTAAAGGACTATAAAAACACTATATTGTTGCCATAAGTAAATTCTTACAATGGGGTTGTAAAATCACCCAGTAGCTGGTAAAATTTACCGGCTACAAGAACATTTTCTATGGCTAACCCTTTAACCCCCATGGGGAATAACCCCAAGACCCCTTTCTACTTTTTGTATTCTTCCTCCTGTAGTTATGTGACATGATATACAGAAGTAAGATATGTGACACTAAAAGTTCAGTGCTATTTGACCCGGTTGATAACATTACTTGCCGTGTAAGGAATATAGTATATGTTATCTTATGTACACGATGCCAATCTCCTGTATATGTCGGGGAAACGGAAAGAGAGTTAGGCCATGGATGACGGAACATCTAAGGGACGTAAGGCTTAAGAAAGATCGACCTATAAATGCGCATTTTGGATTGTTGGAACATACGGAGAAGGATGTTGCATTTGGTGTTCTACAGAAAATGTATGCAGCCAAAAGAACCGAACGACAACTAGCGGAGTGTGAATGGATTGAGAAACTTCATACAATAAAACCATATGGTTGTAATGTTAAAGACAGCTTCAAATGCACACCCACAGTGTTGAAATAAACATTTTGGCGCCAAATGACGTTACAACGCCAAACAACGTCGCGACGTCAATGACGACGTTATGTCATTATTAAATAAACAATATGGCGTCTATGTTCAAAATGTAATGTGATTCATGAAATAATTTCTTGATAAAGGCTTCGGCCGAAATATTGAAAACAGAGTTTGCTATCTTTTATAAAAAATGCTTTACTATAGATAAGCATAAAAAATATTAAGGAAAATGAAGTTTTGATTAATCTCAAACCAAATTAATGGAAATAAACTTATTAAATTTATTTGACAGTTTTGAATAATTTCAGTATCAGAAGCATTGTAATTAATGTAGAAATCAAATTCATTTTTTCTTCATTCCATTGTTAATATACCTTTCATATCACTAAAGCAATATTAAGCCTTGTAACTTGGATTAGTCGGCTAAGTTTTGGGACTCATAGATTTATAGCCCAGCAAGTCCTAGGACCCACACTGATGAGTTTGTAAAAAAATCACTGGCCCCTATATAATTTATAAAACCAAATCTAACCTGTTCTTTAGCTAGTTTAGCTTGTTCTTGTATCTGAGATTGTAAAGATTCTACTTGTAGAGATAGTGCTTGATTATCATGTTGATATTTCTGATCAGCTGATAGAGCTACTGAAGTCTTACTGGATGTATTTACCTTCTTATTGTCTTCTATACAATATAAAACAACAAACATTATCTCAGTGCAGTCATCACCTTTAACTCTCTAGCTCTAACTTCTAAGCCCCAGACTAGTGAAAACTAGATTAGGGCTTGTTAAAAAATACCTATTTCATATTCAATAAGGAAGGCTAAAGACAACTGCCCTTTACTATATTACATAGTAAATCAGGCTAGTAATAGGGTTGGGCAAATCACCAACTTTTTTTGAAACGGGTGTTTTTTATGGCCAAATGATGCACTGAATCCAAATATGACCTTTAAAATTGTCTCCGGTGACGTTTTAGGTTCACTTTTTGCGAAAATTCAAAATGGCCGCCAAAATGGTCGATTTTGGTTATGTAGAATTATTATATATTTTTACATAGCTTGTAATATATGATTTTGTAGGTTTTTAAGGATGATAAACACGTTTTTGAGGTTAAAAATAACAAAATATGTATGGGAAGCTATATTTATTGATAATTTATACAATATTTCAGCCAAAATCACACAATTTCGTAGAATAATATCTACTTTTGCATTAAATCAATTTCCTATAAATCTTTTCATAGGTTTTTTCAGCTTGCATATTACTATTGTCATACTTATTTCTGCTTTTGATTCATTAATTATTTTTTTTTAATGCTACTAAGAATGAATTTTTATCACCTTCATTAAGTATACACATACTAGCTTTAATAGCAATAACCAAATTGCATTCATCGAGCTATGCCGCTCTTTCTGTTTTATTGTATTATGACTTTAAACTGTCATAACTAATAACAAACCATCTACTGGTTTTAAATGCTTTACTGTTTAAAGATTTTGATGCATTGCAGATATTGTAAATGTTTTCCATAATAATCGAAATTTAATTTTGAAATAATTATATCAAGTTAAAGATTATAACTCGAACAAGCTTGTACTAGCTGTATCTGTACATTTATACAAGTATATGAAGTCTTGATTTCATAGTTGTGTAAAAAGGTATGAACCTTTAGACAAATATATTGCTTTTCCACGAATGGATATGTTAGAAATTAATAATGACGGAGGCGAAAATTGCATAGTTAGCATATGTAACTTTGTAATTGAAGTCAAAATTGACCCCGAGATCTCACTTGGATGAAACGGTTCTAAAGAGACATGATGCAAGGTCATAAGAAGGACTTCAGACATGATTCTAACTTTAATTGATAGTCAAAAGAGACTTTTGGGGAGCACAGAACTGGTTGCTTTAATGGAGTTATGAAGACCACTCTATCTGTACAATCTTGAACCCGTTGCAGCTTTTGATTTGGTAGGCTGGTAGTACAGTGTTTAAACCATGCAAAAGTCAATGTGGAAATGTACAAGACCATGCACAAATACTTCCATTGATTTCTGTGTCAAGTGCCTATGTATTATAAGTCTTTAGATATGTAATTGCTTTTGTGCAAGCTGATACTCCTTTGTGATGTAAGGTTAAAGTGAAGTGATCTGGCCATAATAACACAAAGGTATTGCGCATTGTCCACCTTCTTTCGTGCTATACAAGGTCCATTTAAACATTGTTGTGTAGTTTTATACACAAGGCCATAATAACACAAAGGTATTGCGCATTGTCCACCTTCTTTCGTGCTATACAAGGTCCATTTAAACATTGTTGTGTAGTTTTATACACAAACTTTTTTCCTTCTAAATAGGTTCATTTTCATCTTTAAAGTTGTCATTCAATTTAAAATATCATTAAGCATCTATCAAGTTGTTGAGATTTGTTTTAGTTTGATGGATTCTAGCCTGTATATTGAAGATTATCCTGTTGTTGTCCGCATGGACTTAAAGATATGTTTGTTATCTGTTGAGTTGATTGAGAGCTGATAGGCAACATGTAATGGTCCATCACAGGAGCCTTCGGAGATTAAACATTTTACAATGATAAACTTCACTATGAAAACTTACACGATTAAGATATGTTATATGCTCATATACAGAAGTAAGTGATGAAAATAAAAGAAAGATATTTATCTGCTGTATTATGTTTTTAACAAAATAATATTGGTCCATTCACACTAAAATCAGTTGATTTGCTAACGATTCACAAACAGAAAAATGTGAAGTAAGATATCTAAGAGCCACAACTGTGTCGCATTTACACCAAATGCGACACATAAAAAAAGATAGTAAACTCAAAATGGAAATACTCCCTGAAAACAAATTAAACCAGAAACATCAAACCAGAAAATGCTTAACATAGACAGTGTTTTAAAGCAAACTCTTTGATCATGTAGCATATTTTGTAATTGTCTTACAGAATAATTGAAAATTTGTATTGCCTGGCCAAAATATTATATAAATTATCAATAAATATAGCTTCCACTACTTATTTTTGGTATTTTAACCTCAAAAACGTGTTTTTCAACCATAAAAACCTATAAAATGATATATTACAAGCTATAGTGACAACATTATATTGTCCAGCATAACCAAAATTGGCCATTTTGGCGGCCATTTTGAATTTTCGCAAAAAGTGAACCTAAAACGTCATCGTTAGTGATGGCAATCGGTTGGAAAATCCACAATCGATTAATCGGAGAAATCGGTTGGGCGCAACCGACTGACTTTCCGATTATAATCGGTTGGATGCCAAAATCTATATAGCTAAATTCTGGTCATTGTCTTACATAACCATAAAAAATATACATCTACTTCAATGATTTGATATTGTCTATCATTATTTAATATTTAATTGCCTTGCTTCTTAGCTTTATGTAAACATTACGGCACCAGTTCACTCATCTGAGTGAAAAAAAAAAAATAAACTGTATTTTACATTTCTTTAAGTTTATTTGTGTCAATGGATTGTCTTTGCTTTAGTTGCTTTACAGCACTAGCCCGGTTAGGCTACCAGGTAGCAATTCTCACTAGCTTGATTTTGAAAAGAGAAATGTCCATAGTATCTTATTTTTGTACATCTAAGGCATCAAACAATATATTATTTAATCTGTTTTTTCATATTTCTGGGAAATGTCATTCAAAATTTTAGTCACATTATCTACTATAGCTTTATGCAATTGTGCTCAAAGTAATCAGCAACTTATGATACTAGAACTGCCACCAGTGGCGAAAATACCCCCGCAACAGCAACATTTCAAGATAAAAGCAAGTCAACATTGTGGAAGTCCAAAAGGGTAAATGTTGTAAGAAGCATAAAAACCATTAAAAGAATAAGATGCAAATATCAAATTGGAAATAAACAGCAAATTACGGTGTAATTCACTATAGATTTATGAAAAAGCAAAATGAACCGAGTTGTCATATTTCAAATGATTTTTTACATGAAAATGAACACTATTTGGTCATTATGAATGTAAAGTGGAACAACAGACAAAGAGTGATCACATTAAAACTCATCATGAGTATGTTGTAACCAGATGAGCAAAATGTAGAATGTGTTTGTAATTTTTTGATAAATAAGTAAAAAATAAGGCAATTGTAAAAATGGTAGTCAGCAATGTATACAATATAAATCAAACAATTAGTATTTACAATATCTTGTATCAAGAATTTCACAAATACCCCATAAGAAAGCTTAAATTACCGATCATTATTTTCACAGTAGTAAAGTTAAAATAATATCTAAAATCTCATGTAGCTATAACGAAATAAGATGTTTTCTTCTCAACATTACAGAAAAAATCAAGATGGCTATTAGTTGGTCCATTGAAATACATAAAAAAATAATACATAATAAAAATTTCATCAACAAGAATTTGTCAGCACAATTTTATCAAAATGAGGTGAGAAAAAAAGATGTTTGCTGTACAAGATATTAGAAAATTCAACATGGCTGCCAGTCAGCCATTTTGAATTCCACTTAAGAAAATGCCAAGCACATCAACTTAAACAATTGCTAACTTTCTCAAAGTCTGTAAAAAAATTATCAAATCATTTGGTTTTTAAAAAGAAAAACTCAGAATGGCTGCCAATCAGCCATAATGAATTTGATAAAATATCAATACATCAAAAAAAAGTTCAAAAATAAGAATTTGATAAAAATAGCAATACATAATGGACTTCAGCAATTCAAAATGGCAAACAATGTGGAATAATGCTATATTCAATAAGTTACATGACATAAAGCCATAAACCCTTGATTCATCTTCGTCAATAATATTTGCTAATCAATGAGATAAATAGTTACTAGGAGATGTAGAATTGGTCATACTATATTAACACATTCATACCTTCTCAAAAGAAAGAAAGCACCTTGACTGCCAGGATCTTAAATACATCCGTGACAAACATTTTAAAGTTAACTCACTTAAAGAACTTATTGAGTCTTTACCATCATATTTTCTAATCGCCAAGATCAAATAGTGATTTCGCGATGTAGAATTGGTCATACCAGATTAACACATTCATGCCTTCTCACAAGAGAGGAAGCACCTACATGTAAACCCTGTGATGAGCATTTCTATGTCAAACACGTTCTCCTTGACAGTCAGGATCTTAAAGACATCCGTGACAAACATTTTAAAGTTAACTCACTTAAAGAACTTTTTGTGTCTGTACCATCATATGTGATACTTAACTTTTTGAAGGAAATAAATGTATATAATAAGATATAGAGCTTTACATCATTAATATCGTTTTAATAAATAGTGTCATTGATTGCTTCCGGCGCGATATGACCTTTTTGTGTTGGTGCGCCGTAAAACCAAAACAAAACCAAACCTGAAGGAAATAAATGTTTATCATAAGATATAGGACGTAAAATCTTCATTATCTATTGAAGTAATAGTATCATCAATTGTTTTCGGCATAATATGACCTTTTTGCATGAATAAGCCGTAAAATGCAATTAATCAATCAATAAATCAATCAGACTTCAGCAAGAAGAAATTGGTAATGAAATAAGCTTACTATGCAGTTATTTAAACAAAGTCAAAATGGCTGTCAGTCTGCCATAATGAGTTTGTATCCAGAGTAAATCCATGTACGAGTCAACTACATCAATAAAGACTTTGGAGTGAAATTTGGCTAAAATTGAGTAAAAAAAACACATACATGTACTATACAGTAATTTAAATAAAAATTCAAAATGGCTGCCAGTCAGCCATATTGAATATAAATTGATGAAGAATAGTCATACTGATCAACTGTATCAGTGAGACCTTGTATGCAATTTCTTATCAAAATATGTATGGTAATAAGTCAATATAAGACTGTATTAATTTTGAAAAAAGGATGACAGCCAGTCCGCCATTTTGAATTGGAATTGAGTTAAAGTGTATGTACACATCAACTGTGAACGCCTGTGCAAAATTCTATCTAAATTAGTTAAGAAAAAATCTGTTGAGAAATAAGCATACAGTAATTAAACTAAAAAAAAAATTCAAGATGGCCGCAAGTCGGCCATTTTGAATTGGAATTGATATAACATGCATATAAAAATCAACTGTAAACGCCTGTGCAAATTCAATAAAATAAGAAAAAAATCTATTGAGAAAAAAAGCAAACTATACAGCTATCTAATTAGATTTAAAAGATATAACACAATTAATTATTTTAAACAAGTGAGGTATGTTTCCATAGTTACATGAGTTTTGTATACACCATTAAATCATGGTATATAACAGCTTCTATGCTAATACATTAAGAAATAAACATACTACAAATGTATTAATTTTTTGGGACAGACCACATATCCAACCAACCAACCAACCAACCAACCAACCAACCAACCAACCAACCAACCAACCAACCAACCAACCAACCAACCAACCAACCAACCAACCAACCAACCAACCAACCAACCAACCAACCAACCAACCAACCAACCAACCAACCAACCAACCAACCAACCAACCAACCAACCAACCAACCAACCAACCAACCAACCAACCAACCAACCAACCAACCAACCAACCAACCAACCAACCAACCAACCAACCAACCAACCAACCAACCAACCAACCAACCAACCAACCAACCAACCAACCAACCAACCAACCAACCAACCAACCAACCAACCAACCAACCAACCAACCAACCAACCAACCAACCAACCAACCAACCAACCAACCAACCAACCAACCAACCAACCAACCAACCAACCAACCAACCAACCAACCAACCAACCAACCAACCAACCAACCAACCAACCAACCAACCAACCAACCAACCAACCAACCAACCAACCAACCAACCAACCAACCAACCAACCAACCAACCAACCAACCAACCAACCAACCAACCAACCAACCAACCAACCAACCAACCAACCAACCAACCAACCAACCAACCAACCAACCAACCAACCAACCAACCAACCAACCAACCAACCAACCAACCAACCAACCAACCAACCAACCAACCAACCAACCAACCAACCAACCAACCAACCAACCAACCAACCAACCAACCAACCAACCAACCAACCAACCAACCAACCAACCAACCAACCAACCAACCAACCAACCAACCAACCAACCAACCAACCAACCAACCAACCAACCAACCAACCAACCAACCAACCAACCAACCAACCAACCAACCAACCAACCAACCAACCAACCAACCAACCAACCAACCAACCAACCAACCAACCAACCAACCAACCAACCAACCAACCAACCAACCAACCAACCAACCAACCAACCAACCAACCAACCAACCAACCAACCAACCAACCAACCAACCAACCAACCAACCAACCAACCAACCAACCAACCAACCAACCAACCAACCAACCAACCAACCAACCAACCAACCAACCAACCAACCAACCAACCAACCAACCAACCAACCAACCAACCAACCAACCAACCAACCAACCAACCAACCAACCAACCAACCAACCAACCAACCAACCAACCAACCAACCAACCAACCAACCAACCAACCAACCAACCAACCAACCAACCAACCAACCAACCAACCAACCAACCAACCAACCAACCAACCAACCAACCAACCAACCAACCAACCAACCAACCAACCAACCAACCAACCAACCAACCAACCAACCAACCAACCAACCAACCAACCAACCAACCAACCAACCAACCAACCAACCAACCAACCAACCAACCAACCAACCAACCAACCAACCAACCAACCAACCAACCAACCAACCAACCAACCAACCAACCAACCAACCAACCAACCAACCAACCAACCAACCAACCAACCAACCAACCAACCAACCAACCAACCAACCAACCAACCAACCAACCAACCAACCAACCAACCAACCAACCAACCAACCAACCAACCAACCAACCAACCAACCAACCAACCAACCAACCAACCAACCAACCAACCAACCAACCAACCAACCAACCAACCAACCAACCAACCAACCAACCAACCAACCAACCAACCAACCAACCAACCAACCAACCAACCAACCAACCAACCAACCAACCAACCAACCAACCAACCAACCAACCAACCAACCAACCAACCAACCAACCAACCAACCAACCAACCAACCAACCAACCAACCAACCAACCAACCAACCAACCAACCAACCAACCAACCAACCAACCACCAGGGTGATTCCAGTATACCCCCGAAAACTTCGTTTGCGGGGGTATAATAATGAAATCAACTAATAGGGCATTACATAATTCACAAATGAGGAGAGTACTAGTATTTCAGGGTCTTAGTCACTAAAGATCTGTTCTGATCAATTTAATCAAATAACATATTTTTACTAAACAATGTTTATAAATTGGTTTAAATACGCCTATTTTCCCACAATGAAAAAAAATATTTGAAAAAAATCCATAACGTGCCGTGTACGAAAATTATTGGGGACGAATGTTTTACATTTACTATGACGTTTTTAATACTTCAAAATACTGTTGTATGTTCTCAACCATAACATCATTATTAAGAAATCATCGTGAAATGAACAGCTTTCGATCATTCTCTATGCTTTATGGCAGCTAGTTTTATTAAAATGGTAAAATCGCGCACCGTGAGAAATTCGTTAATGCAATGACTTATGACTTATGACCTTGACCAAAAGTTAAGCTTTATCATTTAGAACCGGTAAGACAAAAAGTTTGTTTGTCAACAATTAATTTATCACCTTTGATTGCAAAACGAAACTATGAATGTGTAAAAGAGTGATTACGCAAAACTCTCAGATAAAAGTTATACAAGTTAACGTAAAAGTGCGTTCGAGTACATCTTTTTCGGATACAAACATGATTCGGATACGAAAACAGGACTCGCCCTATCGGGCTACTGACTGTGGTTTTCGCTCGCCCATCGACGATTTCACTCGTCTTGGGCGTCGGGCACGTTGGTTAAGTCGAAGAAAAGTTGTTCTTGAACACATTTTCTGCCGAATCCGCCATTTTAGCGCGCACACGAAAATAAATGATCTCCCTTGGGTACGGGCTAGTTTTTTTCGCGACGTCGCCGTCCAGAGAAATCGTAATCGATTAATCGTCGCTCAAATTTTTCTAACCAATTTCGGCGACGTCGGCGATAATCGGAACATCACTAGTCATCGTAGAAAATTTTAATTGAGATATTCAGGCTCAGCACCTAATTTGGCCATAAAAAACACCCGTTTGGTTTGCATCTTTTAAAAAAAGTTAATATTTGCCCAACCCTACTAGTAATTGCAAGAAATCTATAGTGTCTGCATTGGTAGAGTGGCAAGCAGTATGAGAAGAGAGATTGAGAGGTGCATGTCTTGAATTACACCTTGCCTTAAGTGCTGCTTATTTTTCTTTGATTTTGAAGAGATTTCTTCACATCATCATCAAGGTGTACTTTGAGGGTCACATGTTTTAAGATTTTGATAAACAAGTACAAGACATTGCAAATTAGAAATGTTAGAAATATGCGAGTAATAATTATTGTTATAACTGTTTATACTGGACATAACTTGCATGAATTTCAGCCCTAGCTTATCAGCAGCATTAATCAGTATAACTGTTAAAAACTCATAAATCTCCTAAGCCTGTAGAGAACATGAGGAGAGAAAACAATTAACTGATTCCACTGTTTATTTTATCAATTAGTAGACATCTGCTAAGTTGAATTTCAATGTCGGTCATTTGGAAAACTGACCAAAGCTTTAATATAACCCCTGCGAAAATGTTCAGAACAGTTTAAGTTCAGTTCTTGAACTGCTCAAGAACATCGCTTAACAATTGTACCTGAACTGCTCTTAAAATGTTCAAGAACTGTTCAAATGCGTTTCAAGAAATGTTAAATTGGACAAATTTTAGGAACAAAAAGTTCTTGAGGAGTTCTTAAAATGTGTTCTTGAACTGTTCAAGAGCTCTCATTCTTGAAAAGAACATAAACTGCTCAAGAACAGTGTTTTAGAACTCCTCAAGAACGTATGTTCCTAAAATTTGTCCAATCTAACATTTCTTGAAATGTACTCGAACAGTTCTTGAACATTTCAAGAACAGTTCTGGTGCATTCTTGAACAATGTTCAAGACCTGTCCAAGAACTGTTCCTAAAATTTTAAAGACATACTACAGTACCTTTTTGAAAAATCAAAGAAAGGAACATTATCTGGCTTATCAGCTCTAGACTGTAGTGTGTGGAGATAATTAATTGTTCTTGCTGTGAGAAATGTCATCATAATTTCATGGACAATAAACAGATGGTGATTGTAACGGTATCATCAAATGGGGTGATTTTGGAGAAATCTGTCCTTAAGTGTAGGATTGTATATGTCATACTATTGTAATATCATATATTTTGCGCCAGAGGCCTCTGTTTACCAAATAAAGTTATTTACTGTTATTGTTTACTGTTACTGCAGTTGGCAGAACATAGATATGAAAGTAGACTACAAATCAAACAGATTCTTAATATATGGAAGGATGCCATTAAAATATATATATAATATATTAACAGACACTCTGTTTTAAAGTTTTACTAGTAAAAGCCTCATGTATCATCTCTTTCACAAATGGTATCGACACAGTTTACACAGACATTCCAAAAAGTGTTAAGACATTACTGGACATTCGGTCCAGTGATCTTGGAAGAATCACTAGACCGAATCAGGTTTCACTGGACCGGAACAAATCATCAAAATGACAGATCTTCACATCTTTATTACCAATCATGTTTTATTACTACTTGGAAGTCAATACATCATAACATATTATTGTTTTCTAGTCAGTCCTTAATTTAACTTTAAACTGAAGAAAAACATCAAAATTAGTTCAATTCTCACCGAAAATATGATGAAATAGCCGATAGCTGTCCTCATTTTAATTTTTGAAAATAAAATTTAACTGGACATTCCTACTGGCTATGACAGATTTTTTACAGGACCAACTGGAATTTTACTGGTCAGGTCCATTGGACCAGCACTTTTCGGAATGTCTGAGTCTACATCTAAAATTACACAAAATACTAAAATATAACTGTATGTTAACAACCATAAACTTACTTTTAGTTTGTAAAGTGGCACTTTGTGGTCGTTTAGGAGCTTTCTGTTCAACAACAGCTTTGGCTGGTGGTTCTTTATGAAAGTAAGTAATTTCATGATCTGGTGTACCACTTAATGCAAGTAATTGTTGAATCTTCTTTTTATCTTCTAGTTCTCTTATCTATTATACAAGTTATATAATAAATAAGATATAAAGTAGGGCCAAGAAAAATATTCGAACATTGGAAACAATATCGTCTTGAATTTTCAAGTTCAAAAACATTCAGTGCAATTAAATATTTCAATTAATACAAGTTTGCGGCGCTGTATTAAATTTGCTTTCCTGTTGAAGTGACTATGAGTTAAATGTTAAGTTTACCAGAATAAGCAAAACTAAACATTAACAGTAATCCTGGTAAACCTCAACTAAAATTTAAACATAGTATACAAATTTCAATAACTAAATCAAACAAAACAAACCTTTAATCGATCATTTTCAGCATATAATCTTAAAACATGTTCTCTTTCTTGAAATAAATAAATCTGCATATCACTCAATGCTTTCTGTAGCTCTACGATCTCTTCTTCACGCTGTCGCAATTCCCACTGCATCTTATGCTGCAATACATTTAATTACCCATGATTTCTCAAGTCAATGGGTTTTCCCAGCACTGAGCAGAAAAACATTTTTTGTAAAAGTCTGTGTACATAGAACAATAGGATTTAATCTGTGTTACATGTCTTTTAGCACAGATACTAAAACAAACAAATCTTGTTCCACTAAAAAACAAAATTTAAGATCCCAATATGAACTATTTTGATAAATAATGTATAACAAGAGCAGTCCAAGGACAGCGCGCTCGACTTTTTCGAGTGTTTTGTTCATGGCAAGGCTTATCTTTAAACAGAAGTAATTTCAAGACAGGACATAATTTTTGAAAGTATATAATTCAGTCAAACAATAATTACCAATTCATATTTGTAAAATATAAAAGGGGCATTACTCCTAGAACATTCATCCATAGTAACGCCCCTTCAGAGTAAAGTAGACATAGTATCAACGAATAAGCATACCTGCTTTCATTTAAATATCTATATGAAAAACTATAAATACATTGTATTTCAATTTGAACAAAATTCAAAATTAAAGTAAGGGGCATAACTTCAAAAAATAACATCATGAGTTATGTCCCTTTGTAGTCGCGTAGATGTAGTACTGATGAATAAGCATACTAATTGTCATTTAAATATCTTCTTAAGTATTGAAAATATTTCACTTCATAATACTTTCTCCCGAATTAAAAAGTTGAAAAGGGTCACAACTCCAACAATAATTCATCAATTATTACGTCCCATTGTATTCAACTAGATGTAGTACTGATGAAAAAGTATACTAACTTTCTTTCAAACAAAATATATTAAATTTGAGCAAACATAACCCTTAAATATCAAAGTATAAAGGGGAATAACTCTGAAGTAATTCATCTAGAGTTATGTCCCTTTATAGTCCAATAGAGGAAGAACTGACGAATAAGCATTCCAACTTTCATTCAAATATATTTATAAGTTCTAAATATATCCCATGAGAACAAATTTTAATCTTAAATGTTTAAGTATAAAGGGGCATAACTCCAAAAATAATTCATCCACAGTTACATCCCTACATAGTCGGGTAGATATAGTACCAACAAATAAGTATACAAACTTTAAGTCAAATACCTTGATCAGTATTGAATATATTCTACATAGGAAAAACTTTAACCTCATATTTTGCAATTTTTTAAGTATAAAAGGGCAATTACTCTAAAAATAATTCATCCACAGTTACGTGCCTTCACAGTCGTGTAGATATTGTACTGACAAATAAGTATACAAACTTTAAGTCAAATGAATTGATCAGTATTGAAGATATTCTACATAGGAAAAACTTTAACCTCATATTTTGCAATTATTTAATTATAAAAGGGCAATAACTCATAAAATAATTCATCCAGAGTTATCCCCTTTCACAGAATGGTTAATATAGTCCCACTTAATAAGTATACCAACTTTCAATAAAATAACTTGGATAGTGTTGAAGTAATAAGTGTTTCAAAAAACTTTAACCTGAAAACCAACGCCAACGCCGACGCCAAAGTGATAGCAATAGCTCTCATTTTCTTCGAAAAGTCGAGCTAAAAATGTTTGTAACTGGTCTGTGTGGTTGGGAAACACAATATTCCAGATTACATCTATTTTACCTTGTTTTAAATCCTAAACTAAACAAAGAATGTTATATAATATTTATCATACGAAGATAAGTGATATAAATGTATAAAGAAATCTTTCTGCATGACTTAAGCAAATATAATCAAACATATTTCATGATTTGATCAGAAGCCAATCTCTGTTAATAGACAACGGTCATAGGATCACATTCAAATGACCTCTGTTTTGACCAATCAATTTGAGATGCATCATAATTATTATAATATAATACAGCAAAGGTCAGCTGAACGCGGCCCATAGCGCACACTTGTCGGGTGTAAAATAATTAGAGCTGTCATAGATTGGACTCAAAGCCTATCCATGATATCAATATATCGAATAAATCAAGAAATATTTTTCTTTGCTTTTTAAATATTGTATCATTTATTTTGTTTTATTGTACAGTACTTTTCAACGTGTTAATGTACATGAAAAAAGTGCTTTAAAAGCTTGGTAAAATAATAATAAGTATTTGGCAAAAAGGACTTGTATTAATAATGAATTAATAAAAAGATCCATCACAAATTGATTGTTTATTATCTGTTCATATTGTGACAGCACACCCTTTTCAGCTTACTATAGGTTTGTCTTGAAAATTTTGACATTTTTAAATATATTTCTACATAGGCTTTATTATCGATATTTCAAAATTCATATCGATTATTGTTCGAAAATAAGATATCAATAGAATCTATGACAGCTCTAAAAATAATTGGGTGCACAAGTGGAGAATTTAAGCTCAGGTTTCAATCACATGGACGAATGCGTACATTAATGATTAACTATTTATTTATAATGTGATTAACACGGTGTCAACACATTTTGGTCATTTAACCACCTCCAGTGCACCTAACCAAACTTTCCTGGACCCAGTACTCATCAACCCTTCCACAAGGCCAGAAACTTCTCCATAGGAAGAAAATTGACATTATTGTCAAATTTTCAAGGAAGGGTATACCTTCCTGGGTGAGATTCGAACCTGTACGCCCTTCGGGACACGAGATTCCAAATCCTGGGGTGCTACCAACTGCGCTACCGATCCAGGTTTTACATTAAATAATTCACATAAATAAATTTAAAACAAGTTCTCTAACTCTACCTGTTCTTCATAAGTTACTTTATATTCTTCCAGTTTAGACACAAGACCATCATGTTCCTCATCATACTCAGCTATTTTCTTCCTGTAATATTCCAGTAACTCTCTAGAAGGTCTTAGATGTCCTAAAACATATAAAACAAACATCAATCTCTCAAATAGAAATAAAACAACTACACTTATTTGTTGATGATTCAAATTATCAGATAGTTATGCATCCACATTTTAGTGATTTTTCTAAAGCAGAATAGCAGGGCGCCGCGCCCTGCCCTTTTTTAGCCCCGCCCTGCTGCCCTAAAAGTCCCGCCCTGCGAGTGTCAAAGCGCCCTGTTGCCCTTTAATTTCCTTCAAAAGTATTTTCATAATTGTCAATCATCGGTAAATTCACACGTCAATTGTATAATCTTTATCAATCAGTAATTAAATGACACGCCTACTGTGAAAGGGCAGTGTCAAAAATCAATAAGGTGGTTGTTAGGGTATGCCTGTAACACGCTTGACAACGTCAATATACATATATACAGTCAGGTACCTATACGCGTCAAGGATTAAATTGACACTGATGACCAAACCATGCTGAGCAATTAGCAGGGTTTTTGTTATTTTTAGTGGACGAATGTGATGTAAATTGCAATTTACTTGGGCATATTATGATATACAAAACAATTGTCCCCCGCAGGATTTGTAAAAAATACAGAAACGAGAATTTGCTATCCGTTAAATTTTTGGGGGTGCAGAACGATTTGATACTGACGATGTTTTGTATTGATCGTTTTTCACTTGTCAAACAAGTCATATTAGTTTTTTCTTGTACAAAGTAGCTCAAGAACAGTTTTCACTATAATTATTTACATAAATATTTACATTTGATGCTTTCTTTAGCTGAATAAACAATTTTATAGAAAATCGTATATTAGCAAATCGTTTTGCACCCCAATATTTTGCAGAAAAACAAAAAGGTAAAGTGCAAATTGAATGATTTAAGCAATGGCTTCCTCTATTTCTTAGAGAATAATGCACTCCCTAATTTATTAGAGGATTATGTGCAGGTGCTGACAAATCTAAAGTTAATTACATTAGATGCTTTCTTTATCAGATTGAACGATTTAATAGAAAAATCGTATATTAGCAAATCGTTTTGCACCCCAATATTTTGCAGAAAAAAACGAACACAAAATAAAAAGCAAATTTATTGATTTCAGCAATAGCTCCTTCTTCTTCTAAGAGAATACTGCACTCCCTCATTACTTAGAGGATTATGTGCTGGTGCTTGCAATTAAAATTTGGGTAAAAACAAAAAAAACAATAGATTCAGTAATCACTTATTAACAGTGATAAACTAGATACAATGTATATATACACAAGTCAACTGTCGCTTGGTGTACAGCAGCTGACAACTGGTTCCACTGAATTATTGTGCTTGGAAAGGAAGAATATTTGGACATGCTGATATGTTAAAATGAATGGAGATGGCTGCTGAACATTGTCTTGTCTTGTTTTTTATGTGTTGGGTATGAATAAGGCAGGGCCAGGGTGTATACCAATAAGATTATAGACAATTTTATAGAATATTATAAGTCTGGTTCTTGTTCTTCTACAGTGGTTTCTATAGGTGGCCACTTAAAGTTAGAGATCATGGCAGAGACGGAGCTTGTATAGTGAAAACGATTTGTTTCAAATCTTGCCACCCTTTTTGGACTTTTAAATAGCTAAAGATTTGACACAAAAGTATGTTTTACAACTATGCAAGTAAATTTGTCCACGAGTACATGATTATAGAAAAGCATGTAAGAACTTGTTGAGCATGCAGCTACAATGAATATATAAATACTATACTAAAAACATCAGTTCACTTAATGTTATTGACTACATATATACTTCAGAATTTTAAAGTCGCGCGGCGCGCTGCGCCCTGCCCTTTTTTGGTCCCACCCTGCCCTTTTTGGAGTTCTAGAATAATCACTAACATTTAGCAGCGAATGAATATTATTTTATCAGATATTCAAATAACTTGGTTAACTAGTGAGACAACTAAACAAATATAGTGTTTTATCCAACCTTAAATATCATCACATTAACAGATTTGTACGGAAGCATGGATGTGACATGGCAGCATGTTCAGTGACTTTTTTTAGAGCGGGTATTGTACCCACCAATGTTGAAAAATGTGGGTATGAGGAAATAAAAGTGGGTACACCAGTTTAAAAAAGTTTTTTTGACATAAATACAAGATGATTTCTCCCCTATTCTCCGACAAGACAGTCACATTCGTCTTTAGATGATTCGTCCCAAAAACGAACATAGTTTTGGCAAATCCAGGTCATCTTTTAATTTACCTCACATTAGTTTATGATAAACAGTCCAGATGAACACAATATCATCGAATGGCGGTAGAAAATCGTGCAATGTAGCCTCTTTTATGATTTTTGTAAGTGAATCTGGTGCTCGCGCTCGTGTGCAATACTAGTCGACAACAAATCACTAAAATAAGGTGATACTTCATCGTTCGTTTGCAAATCTGATTGTATCATTAAAGTTTAGCTTAACGCCTTTATAATTCGGCAATACGATCATTTAAATTCCTTTGTTTAGACATAATTATTAGTACGAATCATCGCGTCGTCAACGCTCTCTAGCAGAAAACTATTGACGCCATGATTCTTTAATTGCGACGAAAACAAAAACAATCCGCTTAGCGTTGCTGACGTCATTTCGGAAAGGCTAAATTCCAGTAAAAACATAATAAGCTTAACAGAGTTACCGTTCGTTACATTATGATATATTTCGGTCCGCGTATTCGTACCCGGTAGGATACGAATATTCGCGTGAAAATTACGCGGATTTTCGCGTGATTGAACATGCTGACATGGTTGATATTTTTTCTAACTTGTTCCCATAACTTACTAACAACAGTCATCTGGTGATTATCTTTTTTCAAACTTGTTCAAATTTTCATGGAAGACAAGGGTATAACCACCCTAGGTGGAAATTCAAACCAGTACCTCCTAGAAACTAGATTCTATATCCTGACATGCTATACCAACTGCACTACAGACCCAGTTCAGGAAGCCTATTATAAGTTAATAATGGCCAAATTGTCAATGATGTTGTACAAAAACCAAATAAACCTGTACCTAGTCTTTCATTGATATTAGGCATGGGTACTTTATCATCATCATCAATTCTTCCATTCATCTTGTCTCCCTTGCTTCTTCTAGGTGATGTACTTGGAGTATTTTTCTTGCTGCCACCAGGACTGTAATGACAAGTAAAGTTGGGTAATTTAACTACATAAATATGTATTCATTCTAGAATCAAGCTATACTAATTATAAATTTTGAGTGTAAATAAAATTGGTAAGTCAACCATATCAAACATTTCTTGGCCAGAATGAGAAATAAAGATGGAACCTCTACCTAGGGCTCGCATTCATCCATCGAGTGTGCCATAAAGTAAAGTTAAGAAATTCCAGATAATTTATAATATTTTTAGTTTTCCAAACATCAACATATGAAAAGCTCAATCTGTTCGAGCCGATACATCATACAAAATCTTGTAAAACCATTAAATGTCATGGAGGTCAAAAACCAGAAAAAAATGTTTCTCATTAAAATAGGCAATTTAAATTCTTGTATTAATATTGCATAATATAAAATTAGGCAGTGACTAGAATTATGGTACCTAACTAGCATCAAAGTCTAGAGTTACAGGAATGCTGTAACTCAAGAGAACAAGGCAAGGCTAGAGGTAGGGGAGTTTTAACTTATAAAAATTAAATTTACTTGTTAATATTCATTATAATAGCAAAGATATATTTCATCACACTACTGACCAGGGATTTTATATAACAGGGATTTGCAATCACATAGATTTAAATCAAATTTCACTGTTGTGGCTATTATTTCAGCTCATACAGATAATACAGGTCTCTCATTTGACCCGAGCTCCCAGGTTTTGACGCATGAAAATTGTTCAAGATGCATTTTTGACGCTTATTACTGAGGTTATTACATCCGGTAAGTTAATTAGTAATATCCAAAATGGCGCGTGTGATAACAATAAGATGAGTCATGTCGGTAAACATTTGTTTATTTTGAGTAATAATGAATATAAACAAGTTTTCCGATGTTTAAAAGTTGAAACATACACATGTTATTTGACTTTCGTAACTCTAGCCTTCACCTGCGAGGGTTGTCTACAGTTACGGAACTTCCGTAACTCTAAAACCTGGGTCTAGAGTTACGGTACCGTAATTGTAGCCACTGCCAAAAATAAAAATGAATAAAAGAACAACAGAAAGAAATCATTTTTTAATCTAAAAGTAAAAGTTTATTAAACATAATAATTTCTATTTGTCCACCAATCGACCAGTATCGACTATTTTTGGCGTATTATCCGGGGCGGTTAAACCTGGTAAACCCAAGGGGTTAAAACCGGGGGCGGTTTTAACCGCCAACCCTGAATTATTATGAAGTAATTATGGGTGGCCGAGTAATTTTTTTGTTGCAAAATGTCTAACATTTGTTAATGGGGACCTTGTTAAATAAAAACGACCAGTGTTAATCTTGGAAGATATTGTAATGGGTATGAACCCAAGCTTTAAAACCACATGAGATGAGAAAAAAATGTTTCGAAAGAATCCTTATCAATTTTGGAAGCCAGAACTAGCCTAAAACCATTTTGAAATCAGAAAAGTAAATAATACACTTGCTTGAGGTAGATTTCACCCCTGGACATCTAAATCAATAAGTAGGCTCTCGAAAATTATTACATGAACATGCTTTAAGACAAAGAAGAAGAATATCTCAGCCTATGAAACATTAAACAGTGTTATCCGGATACTGTTCAGTTCTGTCAGAACAAGTCTGGACAAATCGCTCAGGACAATCTGCAAACAGTATCATAATTACACGATTTATTGATTGCATTTCTTTGCAACAATAATGAAAATAATAATACGGGTTGTATGATCACTGAACAACTAATAAATCTTCTCAAAATGGACAGTTTTCTGCAAAAATAGGAGTGTAAACATAAACATTACCTAGCCGACGCCATTTTGAAAATTCCGCTGCTTCGCTGGCTATTGGCGCGGAAGAAAGAAAGATTAACAGAGTTACCGTTCTTATCAGTATCTTATCATCTACATCTACATTAATACATTGAGCTGTCACAGATTGACATTTCTTCAATGGTGCGCAAGAAAAAAGTTGGAAAGGATAGTGAAAGAGAGAAAATAGACCCACACAGATGAATGTATGCAATGCTATAGAAAAAGGAAGAAATAATAGAAAAGATGCTCCAATCACGTTTCGTCCATCAGGGTGAGACCAATTCATTGGGGCTCAATAGCGTTCGTCGGGCGCGTGCCTCAATAGGCCTAGGGGCACATATTGCAGAATTACGCATATTGTAGGCACGGCAAATACAAACTATCGGGACAAAGTAAGAAGCAATCCTTACACAAATCTCGTGACAAGTTTTTGGCGCCAAAAAAGTTCACATATTGTACCTACTTGAGGATATACAAAGAAGACCGAAGGAAGATACATTAAAGATATACGCTTGTAAAAGTCACGTAGAGTTATTCTGGCGTCCAATGTTTTCAATTAGAGGCCAATTTCTCCATTATAAAAAAAATTATTTCGCAGATTCATACTTGCACGGTACGTAGCTAATTAAGGTTTTGCTCTTTCGAATGACACCAACAACTTTTTCATGGAGGTTAACAAATCACGGATTTTCACGAAAATCTCGGATCATGGATATTGTTACTAGAAATAACTAAACTCCGACTTATATACAGAGAATATAACAAATCACGGACGATTTTTACGGATACAATGTATCTATTTTTAGACATAAAAGAGATAAGTACGTATATTTCGATAGGAATTCCCGATAAATGTACGTTTTTAGAAGAAAAAAAAATAGTAAAAAACTACATAAAATATGAAAATCCGTGATTTCCGTGAAAATCCGTGATTTGTTAAGGGCGCTTTTTCATAGGTAATCGTTTTATGTAGGCGGAATCTGCCTAATTGTTGTCTGCCTATTTGTTGTACATATATATTTTACGTTTTTGATACGCCGAGTAATGAGGTCGTAGGCCGATTTGAAACACCAGGATTAAAGCCGACCACCTGTGCCCAGAATTGTGCTCTATACATTTGTATAGCATTGGAGCTTCTTGGGAATGATATGCTTATCGTGAAATTGTCTTATATATGATTTATCATTATGATAGTTGAAAATGAGTGTCAAACAAATAATCAGACAACATTCATAGAAAATGTAGGGTTCATTTTTGTTGTCTGTAATTTCGAATTTGGTAGAACACCGTCTACTGTGGCTGTGAAGACCGATCCTGGATTTGCATTCACGATCACAGACGGTGCAGACAAACACTTCGTCTGAGCTGACTGATGGTGCCTTCCTTTTAAACTTCTTTGTTTCCTGGTTCTTTCTCCTTTTACCCTCAGCAACCTTCACACCTGCTTTCACAGCATGCCTCCAACTTGACCTGATAGCAGCAATGGCCTCCCACTCCTCGGTGTCTATGTTACACGACTGGATGTCTCTCCTGCATGTGTCATTGAAGCGCAAACAGGGGTGGCCTGCTGGGCGGGTACCTCGTTCTAGCTGCCCATACAGAAGGTCTTTAGGAATACGAACCTTTTCCGAGCGCCGCACATTTCCGCGAGCATAGCTGATATGGTCGTGGAGAAACCACTTACCCGTTAGAGATTTTAAATAAGTGATAACAGGTTAACTAATTACTTAAGTAGTTAACCATTTGATTAACTTGCAATGTATGTAGTTATCTGGTGTCAGAAACACGACACCATAGAATGCTGCACAGAGTACGTGTAAAAAAGATTTAAATTGTATTGAAACATACTGCAACGATCAAGACCTATAAACAAACGTACTAGCTACACTAAATTACTCTAAACCCAATATACATAAATACACGTGAGACATGCAACTTGACCAAATACAGGGGCGGATCCAGGACTTTTTTCTAGGGGGTCCGAACTTTTTCTAGTAAGGGGGTCCAAATTTACGAACCACAACCACATTATACACATTTTCCAGAATAATGCAACATATTAATAATAAAAACTACATAACCATTAAATCTATATTACGCACCGACAAAAATTGCTTCATGCTATTTAAAATGACTTACAGTCAAGAAATACACTAATGGACCGGTACATTTTGGAAATTCCAGGGGGGTCCGGACCCCCCTGACCACCCCCGCTAGATCCGCCTATGTTAATTATGTGGTTATCTGGTGGCAGACATATGCCACCATAGCATTAACAATCAATATACATGTACTTATAGCTGTAATGTCAACATTCTCAGAGAAATGCCTAGAGCACGTGACGTAATTAAATAAAATGATAAGTTTATCTATAGAAACGTGTCGTGAAAATGTCATCAAGCATGATGCTATCATTGTTAATTAAAACAGTATTTATATACCCTTAGTCTAAGTGAATGGATCGTGCAATTTGAAAAGATCCGTCATTCTAAAGCTTTATTTTAAAACCCTTGAGTGATGAAGATGTATCTCTTTATCAAATAAATGTGAAATCAGTATAAACACGTTTGTTATGTATATTACATTTTACTCATAGACAAGAAAGAATGAAATCTCTGATTTGAAGTACGTGAATGATCTTACTTCTCAGCATCGAAGAAAACTTTTTTAGGTGGGCGGGGCTAAACATTTTTGAGTATGGACTTCTACATTCTCGTTCCCAGAGTTTAGTAGGATTTTCAATACTATTGCTTATCCTACTAGACTCTGGGAATGAGAATGATTTAGTCAGTGCATACACGCATTGACGTTATAAACAGACGTCAAGTTTTCAGAGGTTGCAGAATAAACCCCGACAATTGCGATTGCCGATAAACTTTTTTCAAAACTGGCCATTTGTGCCATTAAATTAAGCGGACAAATAAAAAATTAAGAATAATAGTTTATGCACACATGCAAGTATACACAATGATTATGTCATCGTTATCAAATACCATTAAGTTTGAAAAATATTGACACTCATCTTATTTATTTCATTATTTTTACTGGGTTTTGCGCCGTGTCAACACATTTTAGGTCATTTAACGGCGTCCATCGCACCTAACCTAGCTTTCCTGGACCCATGTCTGTAACCAGTACTCACCTACCCTTTCACAAGGCTGGAAACTTCTCCATATTATCTAATCAATGGAGGAAAATTGACATTATTGTCAAATTTTATGGAAGGGTATAACCTCCCCGGGTGGGATTCGAACTCGTACCTCCTTTTGGTTTATTTCTTATCGTTTTGTACAAGCCACTGTTGTGCCCATTTTGAGATTTCGTTTAAGTCATGATTCAGAGTTCTTTCGATGTATCTATTATCATTTGATGAAACTGATAAGGAACTGTCGTCTGCAAATAGTCGTGTCACGCTTAGTAATGAATCAGTGATATCATTTACATAAACTAGAAAAAGGAACGGTCCTAGCACGGAGCCTTGTGGAACACCAGCATTTATATATTTAATATTTAATGATGTCGAATTAATAATGACTCTCTGGTTTCGGTTTTTGACATAATTTTCTAACCAATTTAAAATGTTACCAGAAAAACCATATTGTTTCAGTTTAAATATAAGTCCACGATGCCATACCTTATCAAATGCTTTACTTATGCAGAATACCATACAAGTAGATTCTTTAGAGTCGAATGCTTTGCAAATTTGATTATAGATATCTATCAATTGGAAAACAGTGGAGTGACCGGGCAAGAATCCTGACTGATTTGCGTATATAATATTATTTGTAATAACATAATTAAACATATATTTAAACATGACCCGTTCCATAACCTTACCAACACAACTTATTAAAGAAATTGGTCTGTAATTACAAGGACTATCAGGTTTGCCCTTTTTAAATAGCGGCATGACTATGGCTTCTTTCCAACAATTTGGATAAATATTTTCTAAAACAGATTTATAGTGTCATGCTAGAACTACACCTCTTTGTCTATGTTGAAAATTGCTGAAGCGTGAAGAGAGTAATCTTATACTTTCTTGTTACCATTGGAATGATGCTTAGGTATCGTTCCAAAAATTACACCATAACATAAAACAAAAATAACACCATCATTATTTTGCAGTAAATGTACAACTAATAGCCATCAAAACATGTAATAATATGTTACATTATGGTAGAAGGTGTGTTGTTGAACTTAATTGTTTCTATATTTGAGATATAAGCACGCCAGTAAAACTTGTATACCGCGAACCGCCATATGTAGATATTGATCTGCCAGAACTTTCCACATAAACTTTATCGCCAGTATCAAGTTGTGTTGTGACAGTCACTGATCCTTGATTGGATTTATCACCATGTGCCGATATCATTGCAAGGATGTGGCCGTTCTTTGATAGCTCAGCATCGAATGTGAAGCTGACAATTGAAACTGAAAACAAATAAAGACCACGTGTTGGTGCTACGAACTCATTTAAACCAGGCTTATAACATCCACCTAAGTTAAGTTGTACATCATCAAAATTGATTCTAACGCCTGGTTGGACATTGGTAACCATGGTATGCGGGTTAACAGCATGAAATGCAACATTCATATCTGGCATGTGAGTTGACACTGGGAGTTGAAGACGGCGTTGTCTGTCTGATCTTTTATCTATATTCTCTGCCACTTCCATTTCAACATTGTGTTTATTATCCCTATCAAGGTTTGTCTGAGCTTCTTTCAGTTGTATTTTATCAGTAGAGGTTTGATTTAAGCTGTAAACACGCATGTTCTTAAAATTGTTCAATTTTAAATCTTTATCACCAGGCACTATCTGAAATGTCTCGGATATTGAAGACTCTCTCGTATTTAAAATCTTATCAAATTTCATTTTAAGTTCATCAATTATCTTTTCTCCATGGACTAGTCGTTTATTCTGATGTTCTAATTTCATTGACAATTCCAGAATCATGTTGGTCTTCTCATCTAATTCTATTCTCTGTTCTTAAATATTTGTCAGCAACATTTCTATGATGGAGTTCTGTTTGATTCCTAGAAGTATTACAAAGACTTTAGAAATATTTCTGGAATTAAAATAACAATGTTGTTATTGTACCACGTGACATAAACATGCAGACATTATCTATTACAACGCCCCGCCAAATGTTGTGAAACGTTGTTGCCAGCAATTTATCAATCTTATGAAATACACATTATTGAAATGAAAGTAGAAGCTTGAGAAAACAAAGAGAGACACGGAGACCCTGTATCGCTCATCTGTGTGGAAATAATCAAGATTATGTTTTGTGAACTGAGTGACGTCTTTTCTATAAACTTTTTTATAATAACTGTTTCAATTAGGGGTGTAACGGTTAACCGATATACCGGTTAATATTGCAATACGACTTCTGGCGGTTTTTAACCGGTTCGTTTTTCTTTGAACCGGTTTTTCTAGTAATATTCCATACTGATTGTTTTTATCAGAGTAATGTTTGAATAAATGTTAAAATGTGTTCGGAAACTTGAAATATTTTTCGTAAAGTGAAAGAGTAATTATCTTTGAAAGTCTATCCGAAACTTTATTTTCTAACTTATTCAAACATTTCCATAATACGTATAGATCATTTGAAAATACAAATATCTATGTGCAATGTTAATCAAATTAAGACGATGCACGTGCATTAATTCATGCTATGCATGTATGCGCAAAAGAACAATATGTATTGCAATATATTGCAATACGGGTTTCGTGTATTGCAATATATTGCAATACGGTTTTTACCATATTGTTACACCCCTAGTTTCAATGTGTGTCCTTTGGACAATAAAGTGCAGCGTAAAGTAGACCTCTATATTGTTAACAAGACTTTCATGTGATTTGACCCAATGACATGCTTTCTGACATCACATGACCCATCATCAACTCGTCCGATATTCCATTGATATAAAACTTTTGGCCAGACTAGTTGAGTATTGGAGTAATATGGTCCTAAATTAGAGGTGCTGGCGATGAAAAGTTGACGACGCACAATGCAAGACGACGGACCCACCACAAAAGCTCACTAGACACACTTCTTGCTCAGGTGGACTGAAAACTTTTGAAAATATAAAGTTTAATTATCCATACAACTTTGTGCCTTTTACGATAGCAAATATTTGCGACGACCGAATATATATCGCACATACAGATACTTAAGTAAACAGATCGCTTAAAGAAAACGCAGAAAATCAAAGTGAGATTACAATGTATTTGTAACTATGTTAAAATAAGTTAAAAGCCACCCGGCTATCTCAGTTGGTATCACGCAAGTCCACTGAACGAGGGGTCGTGGGTTCGATTCCCGGGCGGGCATTTGTTCGTGTAGCTTGGTCTCCCTCCTACCAATGATTTTTAATTATGTAGGACAGTTGTCAGTCACTGACGAAAGTATGCGCTTAGTAGTTGGTTAACAGCTAAATCCAGAGATTTAGCCTTTCCAGGAGGAGTGAGTAGGTTGACTGACCGTCGTTATATGACCTATACTATGTGTTGCTACGGTGTTAAACCCAACATACAAACAAACAAACAAAATAAGTTAAAAGACACCTTTATTGGTGCCGTTTTAAATGTCTTGATTTTCCTGCGCAAATAGTACAACTACGTCCCACTATCAAGACCACAATAAATCATGCATTTGTCGCCGATTTTTAAATTCCAATTGCTTAATTTGAGAATAAAAGGTCCCTATATATTAAGACCAGTCCACTATTAAGACCACATTTTCGTACCCAGAGTCTAGTAAGATTCTCAGCTAGTTTTGAGAATCCAACTAGACTCTGGGAACGAGAATGTTAAGACCACCAATGTTGATGGCGTAATTGAACCAAACTGGAAATTGCATTTTTTAGAAGACATGTACCCCAAATACATAAAAGTATAGAGATTTATTGAAAAACTTACCAAGCTATCTTTGTTCATAAATACGAGAAAAATAAGTTTACCTTCTTTTTCCAGCTTTTCGATTCTCTCTTCTAGCAGCGTTGTCGCCTGTGTGCTTTCAACCAATATCAATTCTTGAGTAATTTTAAGCATTAATTAAGACAAAGAACGGAAGCATTTTTAATAGTTTACGCATCATATCTATCCGCGTATATTACGAGAGCGTGAATTTGTTCATAGAGTCGTGTTTTATCATGTCATATTATAATTTACTTATTTGACCCTTAGATAAGACAGTAAGTCATAAAAAATGGCCTAAATTAGGGACTTTAGTCAGTTATCTTTCCCTGGTAAGACCTGAAGCAATCCAATTGGTAAGTAGGTCCTTACAGTTGGAATCCTCGGATTATATCATTGAATTTCTATGTAAGTATAACAAAATATTTCATCTGATATCTTTCTTGTTAACAGAAGTGATCAAATTTAGTAGGGGTGTAACAATATGGTAAAAACCGTATTGCAATATATTGCAATACACGAAACCCGTATTGCAATATATTGCAATACATATTGTTCTTTTGCGCATACATGCATAGCATGAATTAATGCACGTGCATCGTCTTAATTTGATTAACATTGCACATAGATATTTGTATTTTCAAATGATCTATACGTATTATGGAAATGTTTGAATAAGTTAGAAAATAAAGTTTCGGATAGACTTTCAAAGATAATTACTCTTTCACTTTACGAAAAATATTTCAAGTTTCCGAACACATTTTAACATTTATTCAAACATTACTCTGATAAAAACAATCAGTATGGGATATTACTAGAAAAACCGGTTCAAAGAAAAACGAACCGGTTAAAAACCGTCAGAAGTCGTATTGCAATATTAACCGGTATATCGGTTAACCGTTACACCCCTAAAATTTAGATAGTTCTTTACCCTAAAAATACTTAGCTTGAATTTCAAACAAATTAAATGATTAACAAAAAAGTAATTAAAGATCAATTTTGCAAATTGACATTAAAAAGTAAGGGTAAAATCCGAGTAATCCAACTAGTAAGACCTACCTGTTTGAAGAGTATACAAGGGGAAATAACTGACTAAAGTCACTTATTGAAGTCATAAGTCATACCAGGCGATCATAAGTTCACTGCTAGTTGACAACTTCTCCACAAACCATATTGATGGAGGAAAATCAACATTATTGTAGAATAAGTACCAGAAGGGTACCAGTCATTACATTCTCGTACCCAGAGTCTAGTAGAATTCTCAATACTAGCCTCTGGCGCCACACGGCAGCTAATTTCAGGAATGAAACGTCATAATTTTGGCCGATATCGACCAATCAGAATTCTTTCGCGAAAAGTTTCGCGACAAACGTCATCTGGTGCTTAACCTATCAACCAATCCAATTGTCGCTTACATAGCGCCTTTGTCTAAAGTTTAAGATAATGTTAGATATTTCTGTAACCAAAGCGACACATAATCTAGGGTCTATCTATATAAACATGACGACAGTCCTGTTGCTTTATGGCTTTAATCATTTGAAGGTCCAATGAAGTGCGCAGTAGCAATATACACCAATCAAGAAAATACTTACAAGTTTGCTTTATGGCAAGATGTTAGACAGTCAATGGTTAAATGTGTATAACACTAATTAAAGACATTATCAGGCGATTATCATACGGGATGACACGATTCATTTAACAGATTAACAGTGGCTGTACTCGTAAACTATGTCAGGACTGAAACTTTCAATTGACCAGTGTTAATTAGCAATTGATAATGATCTTTGAAATTCGCCGACTTTTCATCGGGACAACAGAGCCGTTGATCAGGGATGAGGGTTGGGAGAATATTGTGTACTGAAGTGCATAAAAATGTTAATTATATACAGATTAAATATTTGTTTAATAAAATTAACAGAGTGTAAAGAAAATACACAATTCAAAAACATAATATAACGTTTTCTTTTTTTGATGCGTAATGATTGTTGCAATCCTTAAACACATTAACTCATATAAACCATATAAGATGAAAATATGTAAGCAAGATTTTGATAAAAAATATCTAATTTAAAAGTACATTGTATTTCATTCGAAAGTGACAAGTAGCCTATTTTCAATAAAATGCATTGCAGATATAATGTTATAAGTTTATGTAAGTTAAATTAGAAATTAAATATGGGTTTATTATTTTCGAATAGCAATTTAAAATAATACGAAAATGAACAGAAATTAGCTTAACTGTAACACAGGTTTAATTGAAACTATGTTGTATGTAGATAATTTATTTAACTGCCGCTCAATCCACATTGCAATCAAGCTAGCTTCAAGGCAAGAGAGTAAATTAGTTCCTTTATACGTCTCTCCGACAATTTCTTCGAAAACACATTTATTTACTTCTTGAATCACAGCAGATTTTCAATGACATTTTACACATGCAGAAGCAGTATGATATGCCTACCGTCAGCTCGTTTGTTAACAGACTTTTTTTTAAAAATGGCCTCGTTTCGCGGAATTTTTGAGACGCGATTTTTCATTGGTGTGTAAAAAATATCGAATGCGCATGCGCGCACTCGAAATTAACCGTGTGGCGCCAGAGGCTAGTATTGAGAATCCTACTAGACTCTGGGAACGAGAATGGGACTTCTACGGTGAGAGAAACACTGATTTCCCAGTCAAGTCTAGCATAAACCACATTTTATAGACTTTAAAGGAGAGCTGTTCCTACAAGCCTTCGTCTTCAGTACTGTGAATATGATAGTGTAAGGTCGATATTCCATGCTGATCATATCTGTAAATCATATATGTATTGTGCTCGCTAGTCAACAGCCTCATGTAGAAAATACAGACGGGTAGCTATGTGTGCGTAAGTTCGTTTGGCATTATTATAAAAAGAAACTCTAGTATATCTATTTGGACGGAGTCACATGACGAATTGAACAAGAAATACCGACCTACTCTCCAGATAAGGAGAAAAATAAAGGAATCTATTTAGAGTATAAATGTATGTATCAGTGAAATCACATAGTAATGTCATAGTGATATCAAAGGATTGTTACTGTCTCGATACTTCCTGTTAGCGCACCTTTCCCTGACATGTAAGCATATTTAACTAAGAGTTACAGTTGTGTATTGTCCAGCAAAACAGCGTGAGATCATTAGGGCTTGTTATTCCAATTAAAATATCGCCCAAAGAAAAAGGTCAATCGAACTTGCCAATGTATCCCATTTCAGCGGTCTTTTGTCGGTAGTGTGATACTATGATAACAAAGTTGTGAAATTAGCTGCTTTCTGAATTTTTATTGTTACAGTAAAGTACATGTACATGTTCTGTTCTGTTCTGTTCTGATATTTCCCGTAAATGTAGTATTAATGAGTATAAGTTCTGAACAGCAACATATGTTAGTCCCTTCAAATGTCTGTATTCTGATGGCTTGCATCTTAACGTGAGTGATGAATGCACTTGTCCATACGGCACTTACATACATTCTTGAACCGATTGGCAATCAAGATTCTAGATTCAACAATAGAACAATGATCAAGGCTTGATAACTTCTAGGTATGAGGACGGCACACATATTACATACTTAAAATATTTTTAAAAATAATTTCATAATTAGTTCCGATAATCATAAATTATATTCAACTTCCAGTGGAGTATACACAAACCCCGCTGATTTAAATACTCTCTACAGTATTTATGTACTCACTGTCGATAAAAATAGATACTCGTATTTATGTACGCGAATTATCAAACAAATGTCGAGTATTTAAAATCAGTTGGGTTTATGTAATTTTACAATATTATAATACATGTATAATGTTAGTTTTGTGTACATCATGAAACATTTTTTCAAATATTGTCATAAATATTTTATGTCTTGCCCAGCATGAAATATGAAACACACAGACTCAGGGCTAAACTTGTAGGGATGAGGTATAACAGATACACAGCTATGATTGGTTAATATAAACTTTTATTTTAAAGTGCCATAAAACAAAATATGACAAATGTTTAAAAGAGTAAAACTACATCTTCAAAAATAAACATGCAAAGTCGTCCCCGTATTAAGACAAATGATACTGTACTCATTAGTTCGACAATAACAATGTCATATAGGAATTTACAGTAATACGTATTTCAATATTTACTTTCAACTATACGTGTACATGTATTTAATTATTATTTTAAGTTGTACTTAATTATTTAGCTCGATTGTGCAACAAGACCTTACAACTTAATCAATCTCGATGCAGCTCCCTGGTCCCCCAGTACTGAGATAGTAGGATAAAGTTTACAGGCTAAAAGAGACAACGAGGTAGGTTTTGGATGTGGTTTGAACCAGCCAATGATGTCTATCTAATGATTACCAACGTTATAACAACTCGATCACACCCGTCCAACATTGTTTGTCCGGGACTTGTGTGTACACGTTTCCACAAATAAGCAAAATTATGTCAGGATCGAATCCATTGAGCAGTAAATTCAGTAACTTTGAACTTTTTTCAGTGAACTGGATTCCGATACCACAATATTGAATACTTTGTATCGCATTTTTTCTACCTTTTTGATAAATACTCGATTTTGAAACGGTAGTAATTTTAAAAGTTCCATCCGGCTTTCCTGAAACCACAAAACGTATAAGAAAGGATCTAATAAACAGTTTACAATTGAAGTAATCTCTAGCCATTGTCTGATTTCATAAACGCTGATACCAGCATTTCGAATATATATAAGTATAAAGACGTACGCTATAGATGTGCTTAAAATGACGACGAAGAACACAAGAATCAGTGACGTAGATCTGTAAGTACGCAATAATGACGCTGTTGATTTGTATGACAGATTTTTTCCATCTGCAGTTGATTTATTCTTCACCATTCTAAATATGCTGCAGTAAGAAAATATTGCTGATGCCAAAACAACAGTCACTATGCCTGAATAATAGATGGTTATAATCTGGTTACAAACTCCTGCTTTGTAAAAGACAAGCAATGTTTCAAATTTTATGTAACATACTCCATATCGTAAACTGTAGAACAGAATCATGATAACAATCCACGTGACAGACGTGATGAGTCTTGTTTTAGTTTTAGTACATAATCTCATATAAACCATTGGTCGGTAAAACAACAAAAAACGTTCAAACGCCATAATACCGACAGTCGTGTAAGCTAGTATAATAAAAGAATTAGAGAAAACGTTCATCGTCGTATTGTAAGTTGGTTCTTGAACAAACTTCCTCGCTGAGGATGAAGAAATAAATATAAAATCAAATATCATCAATGCTGTAGACAGGAACTTTGCTGTATGTGGAATTCTTTTTGTCCTTCGTAGAATATAGACAGCTAGACTGCTAGATAATGCTGATATCACACCAACACCCAAATACAATGATTTCACTAAAGGAGAATGAATTTCCACGAATAATTCTTCCGTATAATTTTGAGCACTTGAATACACGTAATCGTTCTTTGTCGAATTCATTTCCGATGACGAGCCCCCCGCGTCCCTTAATATGAAGCGTCCACTACAAGCGAAATTGTATTTGTTAATATATTAAATGCTATAAAAATCGCACTAACGCATGAATCTGTCAGCTAGCTAGCTCTCGTATCGGCGATTTTCTGATTTCAACCTGCATTGGTGAATGCTTATATAGTCCAACTATTTACCACTTCGTATCCAATAATGATATACATTGTATATATGTTTTCTAATTTTCAGTCATAGCGGTAATATTAACACATTTTCAAAGACATTAATTGTTACTTAATAGAATTTTTTTATAATGTAAAGAATGGGTGAAAGTCGGACAATCTGGCTGGTATTCAAATTATTAAGTTGATAGATATGTGCTAATATCAAGAGCGTAATTACGTCTATTGTATGACAAATTGTTAATGGATTATAAGTTAAATATTGTTGATATGTTTACGTCACTACCCACACATATATCATTTATCATCAATATCATTTAGTTTTATCATTCGTACAACTTACAATGTATCCGTTAATAAACTAATTATTAACATGAATCAATGACCCTATATAACAAAAAATGTTATATAAGGTCCGTACATGAAATGACGTACAATATACATACGAGTTTGCCTTCTTTTTTCCACACAAAAAAGCAATCATCACCATCAAGATGCGTTGAATAGCCGTTTTTATGAACAATTGTACTTGCATGACCCACCTATTGTGTCAGTCCCCCCCCCCAAAAAAATAAAATGTCCCCATTGATAACGTATATCAAACTGATAGAATCAAAAGTCACATAGAATGTGAGAAATATTTGAAATTAAACTCTTAGCATTTTTTAGATTTTTAACTACTTATATAACAATGTACATAAAGTTAAAGTCATTCTACGGATGGTATTCGAACCCGTACCCCCCCCCCCCCCCCCCACTCGGGACACTAGATTCGAAATCCTGGTGCGCTACCAACTGCGCTACTGACCCGGGTTTGAGTTAAAATACAGGAAAAATTAGAATCCTAAATTGCGATTTTGCTAAGGACACTAAATGCATTTTTCATCATTATGTTAATATCTATTCAACCGTGTACGCAATATACGCATTTATTTATAATTATTTTATCACCTTAAATGGAAACATATAAATGTAAACGTATTAATTATAGCTTCAAATTTACTGATGAATTAAAAAAACGAAATTTCCACGCTTTGGGTTGGGGCAAGTAAAATTCTCTATATGCGTGATAATTGAAAATTAAAAAAAAAGTTTAACCTCAGCGTTTTACACCCTTTCAGTCATTCTCGTACCTAGCGGCGATGAAGATTCTCGATCGAGAATTTTGATAAACCACTGGGTACGAGAATGCGTTTCAGTCGAATTATTTTAATTCTTTATTAACTTGAATTTGTTAAGAAAAGTCGCGCGTTACATTAATTTTAAGGACACACTTATCTTTTATCTCCTTGTGTAAAACTCTATTTCTTTCTAAAAATAAAATATTATGTTCGGTCAAATTAATGTCCATCGCACTTCCATGTACTCTAAAAAGAATAGAATTGCTCTTCCAGCCACTAAGGTTTAACTTTGAAATGAATTCATAAAAGCAGAAATAAGACAACGTCACTCCTATCACTCTGACATAGCCTGTTAAAGGCTCGAAAACTGAATAAAGCATTCGTTGATGTCACTAGGGATATAGAATGATATATATTTATATATTGATGCCACCGAAGATAATATACAATTCTATATTACAATTTCGAATGTGCATACCTATCAAGTATAAGTAACGATTACATACTAGATTATGTATGATGACCGTGTTTAATGAGCCCTATCGAAGTATTTATACATGCATGACACGTGAAGATACTTGTATATATTTAGCACATCAGGGGGGGGGGCATCACTTTGATAAGTACACGTGCGATTAAAAAAATGATATCCTAATCGATTGATTTAATGAATGCGATTGATGTTTTGTCTCCGGTTATTTCACAAGTCACGCATTTTATCGTTGATATGAAAATTAGTGTATTGAAAAGGGAGGCAAGTATGTACGTCAAGGACTATGGACTCGATAACCCCCCCCCCCCCCCCCGGTGGTGTCCGTGTTACGCACACGTTTCTAGTAAATATCAAAAGTCGTTTGACAATCATTGGAAGAAATGTAACATTAAACGATTAATTAAGCTGATGGAATGTACGAAAAAGATGCTTTTGCGGTGAAAATTGACAATTTAGAAAAAATAACCCAAGATTATTTATATCGTTGGCATCCTTATTTAGCTGACCAATCGGTTTGCGACAGTGCTTTATTCATACGCTTGTTTTTGAGATGTCTTATTTTTTAAATTTTCATAATGACATTCTTAATTTTGAAGTTGATCTTTTAAGAAATACCTTTTTAAATGTATTTTCAACATTTATAAACTGTTTCAATCGTTTTTAACTGAACTAAAATTTACCCTTGGAACTACTTTATCTCCTAACTTCCGCCTGTCAAACTTTGGTGTGTTGTTAGGTTCCATCTGGTGTTATGTTTTGGTCTATGGAATTATGATAGTTACGTTGTGATTTTTTTCTGGATAATGGTTATTGCTTATTGGATTACTTACAAGGATTAATCTACTATCATGCCAGACATGCAAGACCCAGAAGATCCGTATGTCAACTTCATTCCGCCGCCTGAAGCGCCGGTATTCACTCCGACAGAAGAAGAATTTGCTGATTCCCTTGCGTACATTGCTAAAATAAAACCAATTGCTGAAAAATATGGAATATGCAAGATAAAACCACCGAAGGTTAATATTTTCGATTTATGTTTTATGGTTCTTTTGAATGAAGTCGATGTTACAACGCAAATCTTCGCTCAAACTTGAGGAAAACATCGAAAAGTTGTTCAGTGATACGTGCGTGCAAAATCAACTAAGATGGCGTCGCTTTGTTGGCCAATTCATGGTTGCCAGATTGGAAGTGTTTCACTAAATTACGAATATCTCGCTTAATTGCGAACGGATTTTCATCATTTATGGCTCATAATGTGTGCAAATTATTTTTGCACTGAACTATGGATATAAAATACTGAATTAATGTCAATATTTTTTGTAATAGTGAATTTAGTGAAACTTACTGGATTTTTTTATTGCTAACTAATTCAGGCACAGGCCTATTTTGCCCTGCCCATTGAGGTGTAATTGTCCCACTTTTCAAAAGATGGCTATAAACTTGTGACAAATTGATACACATTTCATTACTATCTATTTTTTTCCCAACTTCTGCTGGAATTAGTGTCATAACTCACTAGAAGTCCTAAATTGCTAAAAAAGAAGTATTTGTGTCAGGGATACATAAATTATTAGATGTCCTTTGTTTAGGTCATTTAGTCTAATTAAAATTGGAGTCATTACATGATCTAATTTGTGTCATTTTGTGGTTCTCATTCATATATATTTAGCAAACTTTAAGAATCTGACAAAAATATTTTTGATGACCTTTCAGATTTGACAGATATTACATAAAATTTTGTTAGATTTTTTATTCGATCGAAATTGTCTAAATGGGTCCAAGATTATCATTATTAATGATGGTGACTCCGTACATAATTGACTGAATTTAGCTTATAGCGATGTTAAGTTCTATTTGACTTAAGTTTATGCAGCTCTAAATAATTAGGTGAACGTCCTCTTTTATTGTATTTGGAATCAAATTTCTATCTGTAAAACTCAATTTCTTTTTTTTATTTGAATTGGCTTTGAAAAAAATTAAATATATGAAAAAAGGGATTATTGCAAGATCTTTATCATTACCACGTTTAAGTTCCATTTTTTTCGCAATAAGAGTGTCTGTTTGTTTGATGTTTAATTCTTGCTGATGATACTGGCTATTTATATGAAAGAAAAAAAATGGAATATTTCTGAAATGAAAATTAATTTTCAATCATTTGATCTAATTGATTGTTTATCAAATTATCGCTGTACTAGAAGTGTTTGCTTTATGAAAAAATATTAACCGTTCTGCAAAGAATAAGGTCATTTTGTGTGTATTCACGTGTCCTTGAAGGATTGTCCCAAGTATGAATATGTATTCTTTTTCTAAGACTAAGAGGACTGTTTCATTTGTGATAAGAAAAGTTTTGGAAAAGAATTGTGTGCTTTCTATTATAATTAAAAGGATACATTATTGTTTTAGGACTGGCAACCACCTTTTGCTGTGGATGTTGACAAGTTCCGATTTGTTCCCAGAGTTCAACGACTAAATGAGTTAGAGGTAAATGTTTTATTACTTACATTTGTCGTACATTTTTGTTATATTTTCTGTCTTTATAATATTGTGATATTTTGACGAAATATTTATTTGAAATTAGTATGTTAGTGTATATTATTCTTAATTGTGTCAAGTTCCCAATTGTGCACTTTAATGTGTCTTCATTAAGTTATGTAGTATTGTTGAGTGCTTCACGATAACCAGAAAATGTTCATTTTTTGCATTACCTGGTTAATTAGACTAGAAGTGAACATTCCTTACTCAAGTATCTCAAAAATGCGACTTACAAACTACTTGACTCTTGAGCCAAAAATATCTGTGACTTTAACTGATAATACAAGACATGACAATGCTGTTTCATAAAAGTAAAACGGTTCAATCAATTCTTAGTGTTGTCCATGTGTTAGCAAAAAGGGACATTTTATGGTGTATTTAGCTTGATAAAATATATTCTAAATTTAATTTTCCTGCTGTCTCCATTCACTGAAATGTTAGTATTGTTACATAAAGTTTAACATTGGCTTCTTGCTCACTCTTCAGTTCATTTTGTCCTTAGACAATAAATAGCCTCAAATAAATGCATCATTTTATGCATTAATGTATTGTGGTAATTAATGTGATTTAATTGTAATGCTGTGGTCATTATGAGTTATAAGAACATTCATCATTAACTCTACCTAGGTCATGCATGAATTTATTCAAGATGGCTGCCGACCACTACTTACATACGTTCAATGGTCATGCTCAGACAAGTATGAACTGATTAGAGTGTATCATTTTAACATGAACTTGATAAAACTAGTCAGGTCAAACAGATATAAATGAATGCATTGCATTTAAAGTTAATGAAAAAAAGCACTGTACTTTGCAAATTATTCTTCATTATTCATTGTTTGCCTCCAAACTGTGTGATAGAAAATCATTGTTCTTTTTATAAGAGACTTGATAATAACTTGCATAGTTTATAAATGCATTATGATTTTAATTTAATATTGATATGGTAGAACTTAAAAAAATAAATCAATTATAATTATGATAATAAAGAATTATGTGATAAGTTTTAAACTTTTTATAATATTATGTTGTCCAAAAAAGTTTTGTGGGCTCAATTTTGTCATACTTTTTGCATTTCATTAACTTTATAACAGTATTTAAATACCAGTTTAATAAGATGAATACCTCTTCTTTTTGAAATGTATCATGTAATGGTTATAATTATATTTCATTGTCTAAATTTATTATATACCAGTCTCACTCTGTGAATCTAATATTTGAAAAGTGCTTGCCCAAAACTACCTTGCTATTTTCTCTATGGTTTTGTTGCAAATTTTGTGTTACCCAGGCACAAATTTTAGTTCCTTTAATCAACAATTGGTTACATAATGTAGATTGTTTAGAATAGCCTGTGACATTTTAAGAAAAGGTAGACCTGAACATGCACTTGTATGAATTTGTTTGATGTCGACTTGTATTGTAATAGATCAAAGCTAATTAGTATAGGAGTTTTTGGAACGTTAATACACATCAAAGATACACATGTCATAGAAATACATGTATGAATCTACATCATAATACATGGTATACTGTAATGGTCATGTGACAATTTAGAGGCTGTTTTTTTCCATTCCTTTTTTATATGATTATGTTAAAACACATTTAATCTGAAGAAGGTATATAATGATGTAGGGTAAAATGATAACTTCTGATTTATGAACTTATGTGCACCATAGATTTGTGAGAAGTAATGTTTGCATGATCGAGCTTTTCAACTTTTTATGGCTCTTTCATTTTTTTAAACTAATATTATTAGTTTTGTTTATAGCTAACTAAATACATGTAGTTGAATTTCTTATTTTATCTCACAGGCTAAATCAAGAATCAAATTGAACTTTTTGGATCAGTTGGCCAAGTTCTGGGAACTACAAGGAAGTACTCTGAAGATTCCACATGTTGAAAGAAAATTATTGGATTTGTATGACTTGTACAAGGTATGTTTTACACTCATAGAAAAATAAAATTGCTTTTGTTTTTACTGTAGTAAGATGAATCTTTACTTTACTATTTTATTGCAAATATGCTTACTGTTACTTAATGCACATTGTGAACTGATATTCCATATTAAAAATCTACATAACCTGTGGCATTTTTTACCTCTGGCATTTTTACAACATAGGGAATGGCTTTTTTACTTATGACACTTTACCTCTGACATTATTGTAAATATGGCATTTTTACCTACATTCCATTTCTACTGATAAGTTCCTGTTTTTAGTAAATGGAAGTCACTTATACTAGTTTTAGAAGTGTTCATTGACCTGATCTTCTTGATTTATATGTAAATTTATTTTAATTTCAAAAATTGTATTATTATATAGACTGTTGAAAATGAAGGTGGAATGGAATCTATATCCCAAGAGAGACGTTGGACTAAAGTTGCAGCTTCTATGGGTTATGAGAGTGGTAAGGGGGTTGGTGGAACCCTCAAGAGTCATTATGAAAGAGTTCTGTTTCCATATTACTTGTTTAAAACTGGAGCATCTCTAGAGGCAGCGGTATGTATTACTATTTATTATAAAATCTTTACATGTAGGCCGTGTAGTTAGATGTGTGCTATTGAATAGATTTGATTCAGAAACTCAAGTTGATGATTTATTAAGCACAAAACTTAGTTTGTACCGTATGAACTTGTGTGTGGAACTAAGTTGAAATGAAAATGTGTGTACACAAAACAATAGAATTCAGTTTGTGTTTACTACTTTTCAGCAATAATGTTTGAAAAAAAACATGAGCTCAACTTACAAATGAACTAATATGTTGCAGTAAAGTGAGAACTGTGTAATAACTGTGCTGTCTGGATGTTTAAGAATAAATTATTTTATCAATATATGAGTAAAAAAAAACTGCTTTTGTTTAAGTGCAGTCATTGTTTTTAATTTTCTTTAGCACTAGTCCGATTTATTATGTTATAAATATAGTTTGGAGCAGCCACTATCAAGGCAACCAGCCCAACTATATAAAATGAGTAATTTTCACAAGCCTGACTCAATTTTCACTAATCAAAGACTTAAGGCTAATGGTTTTAGGCAATGATTGAAATTGTTAAACGTTATGTAATACAAAGAAATTTTGGTCAGTGAGGGTGCTATTGTCATTTTATGTAAAATTGTAAAACCTTCATCATACAATGTTTAAGGTATATTAAACTGTGTTATAATGTTTACTTTTTACAATACAAAATTTAGTCGTATATTTGACATCCAGCTGTTAGTTTCTAGATAAGATGTTAGGATTGTATTATTTTATATTTTAAGACTGAATCTTCATTGGAATACTTTGTGAGTATATATTGCTAGTTGTATAGACATTGCTTTAACCAAATCATTTTATTTCTCTATTTTTATTATTTCGGGAAAAATTGAATTTTTTCAATCATCGCCCATTCATATAGTACCTTCACTATAGGGTATATATCACTGTGGTACTATCTGTGTCCAATTCATTATCAAGGAATCTTTTCTGTTTTCAAGAAAGGTGCCGCTAGTTATTGAATCATAGGGCTTGAGTCAATCTTTTTTGATTGACAAGCTCCTGTTCAAGTTGCTTTATGTAGATCTAGAAAACCATGTATATCTGTCCCTGGTCTTTGAATTATTGTTAGACTGACTTAGTTACGTTTTGTTGCCATACATACCATTATTTTCTGACCACTCTTGTTAGGTCTGTTCGTAAGTGTATGGTTGATCATTAAATAATCATTTGAAGTATTGTTTCAAGTTAGGTTTTGACTGACAGTATGGAATGTGATTTTCTGATTTTGGCAGACTTGACTTCAATCTAGGGGAAGGGGCATGCTGAGGTTTGCTCAGTTCCCAGGAGAAATTGCTTTCAATCCTTTTCCTCGGACCATAATTAATGGCTTTTAACACAAAAAGTTGCCTCTAAATTGAAGATATCTTTCTCACAAAATGACAGCATTTAAGTTTACTGTGCATAAAAAAGACTAAGTCTTTGACACTTTGGTACAAAATATTATACATAAAGACTTTATAATAGTCTGTTATTGTATTCTTGACATAATCTTGTTTGTTTGGGGAGGAATGTACTTATAATCCAAGTATAGTTTAGATTTTCATCATGATATCATATCATCATTATCATGTTTTTGTTTTGATGAATGATTTTATGTATTACACTGTCACTACATTATACAGTATGAAGTTTATTAATTATTTTACTTTGTGATGTGCCTCCTGTTTTCATAGACTGGTATACATTTATAATGATGTTAACCTTTATCATGCTGTATTCCTAACTACTGATAAGCTCAGCCTACTGCTGAATAGATATAGCTGACTCTGCTGAGTAGCTGCCAGGCTAGCTCAGTTGATAGCATGCAAGTCTACTGATCGAGGGGTAGTGGGTCCGATTCCCAGGCAGGACATACTTTCGTGGAGCTGGGCATGAAATTATTTCTATGGCCATTCTCCCTTCTACTAATGTTTCTTAATTGTTTAGGGCAGTTGTCAGTCACTGACGAAAGTAGGTTAAAACAAAGACCATTGTTTAGGTCTACGTATACTCTTTGTATTATAATATATACATGTTTTTGTACATTGAAAATTGTCCATGTTTTCCTATTACAAGATATAACTTTAACACTAGTTCTTTTATGCATGTGTGTAAATCATGTTCTGATTCCAAGGGAAATATTGAACTTTAGTATATTTACATTGTTTCATACTATTTTAGTACTATAGGCATGCAAGATATGGGTTTCTGGTTTAAAATCATTTCCTTTTCTGACATTATTTGTTCAGTGATTGAAGTCATGTATAATTAATATCACTGGAGTTGTGTGATTTGTTAAGAACTGTCATTACAAGTATAATTGTTGAGTTTATTCAACATTTCATAAAAAAAGCATGTTCACATGTAAACAAACAAGAATATTTACTAGTATTATGCTAACCAATTGAAACTTAGGGTTAAATCATCAGCTGGATGTATGTATATGACTAAAGTTGTGTTGTTTGAACTTCAATCAACATAATTGTCTTCATGTATAGTCCTTTTATATACTAATAAGAAATATTAAGAGTCAAAATTATAATAGGCACTACTTTAAGTTTAAAGGGTATATAGTTAAGGGCAAAATTATCCACTAGTCAGACTAAATGAAATTTTCAAAAACCTAATCAATTTTTACTGGTCTCAGACCTCGAGATAGTGGGTTATGCAATGACTGTTGTAGACACTGTATAGTTATATAGTTTTTTCATGGGGTACAAAGATTTATCGTGTTACAATGTGTTTTTTACTATGAACAATTGGATTATTTTTGTTATTCATGATTATTCTGCAATAATTTGTAAAAATCTTGGTTTATCATGTCAGTTTAGAGTTCCAGATGGCATCTATGTGGGTTTTTTTATTGAATAGATATTTTATATCAAACTTAATCAGATAATTGCATGAAAATTTCCTCTTACATAATATAATTTACCTTGATTCTTACTGCTCCTGAAGTTAGTCAATTATCCACAAAAATATTTTTTTATCTCTTGCTTGAAGCCTTTATCTTATTATCTAGATGGGTTGAACTATATACAATAGTTGTGATAAATATGCATTTAGTATTGCCAAAAATAGTTTTAACAATTTGTCATTATGATTATCATATGGAATATGGCATTCCAAGTTACTATTTATTTATTTACATCAACACCAGTTTAAGTTTTTTGTTTTGGCATGTGATTCAAAGGTTGTTCCAAAATGGCGTCTAAATATGTTCCTGGTTATTTCTAGTGTAGCCGAAGAGTTCCTAATGCCTTTATCATATAACAAGGGAATTAACTTCATAGATAGCATTTGTAATTGATGACAAGGGAGATAACCTATCTTACTAATATGACAAGTGAGATAACTGTGTATATTTTCAGAACTTAAAGATACCAGATGATGTAGAGAATCCAGCTGACACAGATTATAAACCACATGGTATTGAAGCTAAAATGGCTAGTGGTAGTTATAAAAGAGTACCAAAGATGGAAAGAAAGGAAATTAAACAGGTTGGTAGTTTTGTGATGTTTAAATTTCAACACTTTTTATATTGAATTGAATGAAACAGATATTTTGTGAATCTAAGTTTTGAGTTTCAATTTAACCTTTTTTTGCAAGTATTCACATTTTGTGTGTTGTACTATAATTTCATAAACAATAGTGAGCATGGCTGAGTAGTTACATTATTCATCATATGGTTATCATTGACTAGGATAGCCAGCTCAGCATTGGTTCAAGTCACATCTAAAGCTACTTGCTTGTTTCTCTTGCTAGCTCAGTTTTGGCCACTGGAGGGAAGGCAAATAATGGACTCTGTTGTAACAATTTGTTTCACCATCAGGTTCTTATGAATTAGTTTCAACTATTTCTTATAATATATCTATGTGTGAAAGAGTTGAACCCACTGCAGAAAACTGGTCTGTCATCTGAATTTTGACTCATACACTTCTAGATCAGATTTTCCCCAAATTATTAGTACATTAGTATATGTATTACAAAAACATCAAATATTTGAGTAAATGTGTAAAAATTCTAATTTTTGAATATGGATCAATAATTCAGCAATTAAATTACAACTGGACTTAGTGTTTATATACATGTATTATATTTTAATCCAACATATATAATCAACTTCCAGGAACCTATAATAGACTATAACAAGAATACAGAATTAAGAAAGTTACAGTTTCATGGTGCAGGACCTAAAGCTGCCTTACCTAAGTTAGAGGATGGAGAAGAAGTGGAGGAAGGTACTGACTTATCTCCCTTAGTTTTATCATTTTACAATATTCAGAGATACATATTCACCTTCAACTAGGGGCCACTTAGGCTGCTGACAGTTCAATTTTAGGCTCTTTGGCCTTTGACCCTCTCATGTACCATGTATCTTGGTGTGAGCAAATAAAGTGTATGTTCTGTTCTGTTCTGTTCTGACAATTTGATTATGGGGGCCCAGAATGAGCCCAACTTGAACTTAACTACAAAATACAACATAATCCACCTGAGTTAATTTAACTCGCCCAAGTGGAAATCCACTATCAGTTGGCGAGTATAAATTTGTGATTGTCCAGTTGTCATAGATTACTGCTTTCAAAACAGTTAGTTTCTATTAGGCTATTAAGTATATGTATAATGCTTATTGCCCCTAGCTATAAAATGACATGTTGGGACAACCACTTTTGTATCCTAATATTGTTGACTATATTATATAGATAAGAAAATCAGTGTTATCATGATAGTGTATACTTCAACCTGATTGTAGAAGCTGACCAGTACTTCATTTAGAAAAGATTTTTTTACCAAAAATGTTTAATAACCAAAAATCTTTTTGTAATAGTAAATATTTTCACCACAAGATTCTAGAAACCTCGACATCATATATCTAAAATTATCTCATATTGATTTCAGTAGAAGAAAAGCCAGACATTAAGGATGGTAAGAAAATGAAAACAAGAAATAAACAAACAAATCCTGGTCTATACACTTATGTAAGTACCAACAATTGTTAGTGTTTGTAAAATAGTTTTAGTTGTTTCAAAAATTTGTGAACCAGCTTAGTTACTTCAATCAATAGCTTAACTGACTTCAAATCCTGGAGTAACTGGATTCAATTCCTGATTGAGACCTTCATACCTTTGTGAAATTGAGTCTTGAAATATTTTCTATGGTTATCCTGTCTAATTTTGTATTAGGGAAGTTGTCCACTACTGGATGGACATGTGCATAGCACTTAGATAAGGGCTTAGTTGTATAGATCTATCTTGGGTAGGGACAATTAGTAGACCACCTAAAATCTCTAGTTTTGATTGTTCTGTTCAAATACAAGAAGTTTATTGTTGTTTATTGACTTTATCACACCTTAATAAGCTTTCCTGGACACTTGTCCATAACCAATTCTCATTTACCCTTCCACAAAGAAAAATTTTGTTTGGGGCAATGGTCTAAAATAAAAATAAGTTATGGTTGGTTCCATGTTTTTAACAGTGCCAATTGTGATTTTCACTAATAGTCTACTTGTTAATAATGATAAATCAATAATAATAAACACAAAACTTGGGAGCTGGTGTGTTTTACATGGAAGAGTCTGGTTGCCTTAAACACAGGACATTTTATAGGCCTTATAATTATTCATACTATGAATCATAGTCTGACATTTTATATTGTATGTATTATGTTATAGGTTGATTTATATTATTGTCATACATGTGGACGAGGAGATGGTGAAGAATACATGTTACTATGTGATGGATGTGATGATGCCTTTCATACATATTGTCTTATACCACCATTAGCTGAAATACCTAAAGGTGATTGGAGGTGTCCTAAATGTATACAACAGGTACGTTATAGACTTGATTATTGTCTTTTTTATTGTAGTTATTGCCGAGTCAAGACAAGTTATGATCTTTTTACAATGACCAGCTCACCTAACCTAGCTTTCATGAACCTTTGTCTATAACTATTATTATTTGGCCTTCCACAAGGCAGACTACTTCTTCTCATATCTTACTGATGAAATAAAATTGATATTACCTGGTATAGTTAAATATTCATTGAAGGGTATAACACCTGGGTGAGACTTGAACCAGTAACCCTTTGAGACACCGGATTAAAAATCCTGTACATAACCCTCTGTGCCATGGACCTGGAAACTAATTGTTGTCAAACATAATTTACCTGATAATGGTGAGATCCCTTTCCTCTTCATTTACAACTGTAACATATATCAATGCAACCTATTTGACTATTATCTTTGACAGATCTAAGCTGTTTATATGAAAGCTGTAAATAATATAAAACAGCTTATAGCCATGTTTTGTATTACTTTGTACCAAACAATTAGGATTAAATATTTGTAAATATATTGTTTAAGGGACCACAATGGAAATAAAAAACATTGATTATTTTTGTGTCATTCTCAGTATTGATGTGCATGACGTATGGCATTTACATATGGCACTTGCCGAGAGTAATTAAAAATTGATTTTATGGCAGACAAAAGTTGAAGTTAGATATTCTCTATATACATATATTTTATCATAATGGTTTTGTTGTTTGTTTAGCAGAGAAAACAATAACGTAGAATTCTAGGTAAACTCTATACTTTATTATTTAAGAAAACAGCGATATTGCTGAGTGGAATGAGTTAATAGTGTTATAAAAGTGTAAAAGGTTTCAGACCTATGTTTTATATTGACAATTGTTGTATATATTTCAGGCGTGTAGTAAACCTCAGGATCCATATGGTTTTGAACAATCTAAAAGAGAATTCTCTCTTCAATCATTTGGTGAAATGGCTGATAATTTCAAGAGCAACTATTTCAATATGCCAGTCCATGTGAGTTTCTTATTCTGTATTTTTTATCATACTGATTAGTTTCTTCGAAGTTCTCCTGTATCATTTATGTTTAACTTTTTAAAGAAGTTTGTAAAGAATTTGAAGTCCAACTACGCACTAGCACTGGGTACTTTAGCTGAAATTGTACTTAGTGACAAAACAATCTTGGAACACAAATCTCTGAGCACGATTATTCAAGAGTGTTTAATCTAAAATGGTCAGAGATAAGGCCTGTTTGGTCCTTAGAGTCATGAAAGCTGGGAGCCAATTACAAAAAGGGGGACATTGAATAAAACAGGATAAAAAGTTTGATGTCACCAAGAGTGCTGATGAGCTCATCATACTATATATGTTGTGCCTTAAACAATTAATTGTAGCCAATGTGGCTCTGTCACCCTCTAGAATGAACTCTGGTTAAAATGTTTTTTGGCTATTAATGTATACAATATATGTTGTGCCATAAACAATTTATTGAAGTCAATGTGGCTCTGTCACCCTCTATAATGAACTCTGGTTAAAACGTGTTTTGACAATTAATGTATACAATATATTTTGGGCCTTAAACAATTTAATGGAGTCAATGGCATATTGGTGCACTCTAGAATGAACACCAGTTAAAAAAGTGTTTGGACTTATAATATAATTTTTTTATCAACCATCCTACTATTCAGTCTTATTATATGCTCATGTCTGGGCAGCAATATTGTCAAAACCTTGCTACTTATTTATATAAAGCAATTAAAATCAGGAACGAGCATACCTCAATATATACTTGATCTTTAGTTATCTTAAACTGTATACATGTAATTTGTAATGAGAGTTTGAATAAATATGTTATCATCCTTGTACCTTATTCTAGGATATTCATTATAACTTGATATTCATGTACTCTATTGATATTTCGTCATGTAAATTTACTGTGAGTTTACTGTACAAGTTGTATAATATATGTATACATGCGATACTTCTGGTATCTTAGTACATGTTTGCCATGTACTTTGTTTTAAACTGTCATTGTACTGTATATTGTATGTTATATGTGTATGGGCCGGAGACCTAGTATCATGAATAAATGCTAATCATTTATCGTTAATTTATACATTATTATAGATGGTACCGTGTGAGATGGTGGAGAAAGAATTCTGGAGACTAGTTAACTGTCTAGAAGAAGATATAGCTGTACAATATGGTGCTGATATTCATGCCATGGATCAAGGAAGTGGGTTCCCTACTAAAGCTGTTAAAGATCTATTTGCGGAAGATGAGGTAACAGAATATCTTTCAGAGGTATTTCATTTTCTATCAATAGTGTATATAAGGCTCTTGAAGCCAGTTGTAAACTAACTGTCCTGTCTGACTTGGTCTGTGTAATGTATTGTAATATTAAAGTCTCGCCATGTTGTGAGAACTTTTCAAGTTTTTGGTAAGTTATAAAATATATTCAAGCTTCAAAGGCCTTTAAACACTATAGAGAAGAAAATGTATTAAAAATAAAGCATTGCTATGTCTGTCTTGTTCGGGAGATAATTCAGGGAAGGTAATTGTGTTTGTAATATAGAATCATGTTGCTCGATTAAATACAAGAACTTATTATTGACATAATCAAGTATATTTTTCTCCGCCATTCTCGTATGCTGTACTGAAGAAAAGATGACAAAATAAAACATGTTAAATGTTTTGCAGTGTTTTTATTGTTTAATTGTCGTTTTAAGACATTTCAAGGTCTCTATAAAACGTGTCTATGACTCAGTGTGCTGTATTATAACATGATTTAGATTGAATATTAGTCTTGATGAAATCACTTGTCTACGGTCTGCTTTTACAGTTATTACCTTTAAGCTTTTTTCACTTATCTTTGATACGCTTTTACAGTGAATACTTTTGGTATTTCTTCTAACAAATTGCAATTTACCGAACATTAAAACATTGCCTATGTTATTTAGCATTATTTCTGTTGACACTTGGTCCATAAATATACATCATTGTATTTTGTAATTTTATGTTGATTCTTAACTTGCAACAAATTTTGATGTGTTATGATAGACATTAACAAATGTTGTCTTCACAAAAGTAGGAAAAGGCACATGAGAGCAAATACAATGCTAGTTTAATATCTTTGGAATGTTATCTTTACATTGGATTAGATGCATCCAAAACTATGACTATGCATTGGCTCTTTAAGCAAGAAATTTTGTTTTATTTGCATTGTTAGATTTCAAGTGGTTTTTATATGCTGGGCATATAACTTGTTTTACTACCGAGTTAAATAAATTAGTAGTGTTCTGCTTCTGATTATTGCAAAATCTTGCTACTTTTTATGATTTTTAAGTCCCAAATGCTAAATTTAAGAAGAAAATTGTCACTGTATAAAGACCATTTTTCTTTTAAGACTATTGAGTTAATGGTCCCATTAGTGGAACTTCTCTGTATGAAATATACTTAAACTTATATCCATAGTACAATAGTCTTATATCTGAGACCCTCTATTTTCAGGAATATATGAATTCAAGTTGGAATTTAAATAATTTACCAGTACAGGAAGCTTCTGTATTATGTAACATTAATGCTGATATATCTGGAATGAAGGTAAAATTGATAACATCACTGTACTTTGTTAATATATTATTGTAACCCGATAAAAATCCATGGTCCGAACTGAGATTCGAACCCACAACCTCTCGAATCGTAAGCAGACACTCTACCACGTCGCCATAAAAGCTAGCTTAAAGACAAGGGAGTACAAGTGCCGTATAATATCTCTGCTACATTATATACAATGTATGTTGTTGTTGTAATTCCATTTAAAATTGAAAGTAATTAACTGATATTAACTGACATTTTACCTTTCTTCATCAAGTTCTATTATTATGTTTGGTATATTTGTCTATTAAGATGACTGCAGACTGGTTATAACCCTATCTAAAATTATCGCTCCTACACTCACTTATTTTTCGATCTGGCTATTTCATACACAGTCACATTCAGCTGACCTTTGCTTTTATAATATTCATGATGAAATCATTTTGTTCAGTAACTTATTCACTTTGTCTTTATCAAGCAATTTAAAAACAGCCTTCCAGCCACAGCCTGTGAATAACACCACTGTCAAGTTTATTTGAAAACCTTAAAAAAATTACACAATCAAGATGCTATTAATAGTGTTTCATCTAGATGAAAGCTACTCATTGATTGGTAAACACAAAGGTCATCTGGATGTGACCTCCTGAGTGTTGAAAAGAGATCCTATATAACAGCAGTCTATAGAATATTATATGAGTTTTATTATACTTTATTATTATCCTACATTATAAATGTGTATGTTATCAAAAGAAATCAAAATGTAATCCATGATTATATCAAAATTATGCACTCTAATTGATTAAATTACAATAACATGTTATTGAAAATTACTTCGATATCTGAATGTTGTTGATTTCTTGAAAAAATGTAATAGATTACGATAACTGTAAAGGATGATTTCATTCCTGATAATATTATTATGTATAAATATTTATATTATATTTGACAGGTACCCTGGTGTTATGTTGGTATGTGTTTCTCTAGTTTCTGTTGGCATAATGAAGATCATTGGAGTTATTCTATCAATTATCTTCACTGGTTAGTATATATAAACTTTTCTTGTTTGAAACCATATAATCTTGTTACTTTTGTTCATTTAAATTTGAATCAGATTTATTGCCTTAATCCACTAGCCTGAAACCTAGGACCGGTAAAATGTTATTTAGGCTTGTGAAAAGTAATGGTTTTATAAAGATGGGCTTGTTGAAAATTTTGCCCATTTACTATTGTTGAATTTTATTTAACTCTCAATGGCACATACATTTACCGCACTGATTTGAATATTCTTTACAGTACTTCTGTACTCAGAATTGATACAGTTAGATTTAGATCAGCAGAGGTAATGTTTGCACCTCTGACAGTTGAATAACAATTTACAAAATAATGAATTTAGGCTAGTGCAAATGAAAATTTATGGTGATGACTGTAGTTTGGTTTAGTTTATTTCAACAAGCATGTAGGCCACCAGCCCATATACAAACAAATATATACATACAATTACAGACATTTACATAATACACAATGACTATTATATTACATAATACAACAGACTGTAATAATATCCTAATGTTATATAAACAGGGGTGAACCTAAGACATGGTATGGTGTGTCAGGTAATGATGCTGAGAAATTTGAAGATGCCATGAAACAATCAGCACCTGAACTATTTGAGAATGCTCCTGATTTACTTCATCAATTAACTACAATTATGAATCCAAATATACTCATGAAGAAAGGTGTACAGGTAATTGTTGTGTTTTGTTTTAGTACTGAATATGTCACCCTTACTGTAATCATTTAGAACTACTTTAATATTGTAAATTTAATCAATTGATAAAATGTTATTATACTCTTATGTTTCACTTTTAAAAATAAAGAATGATTATTTGAGTGTTCAGAGTGATGCTGTTTCCATAGGACCAAACAAAGTGAACATTACGCTTGAATATGACATGTTAAATCCCATTGAACTGATTAGCGTATCTTTTTTTGTGTTGTAAAAATAGTACAGTTGCAAAGGACCTTTACCTTAAAGTTATGGTATGATCCGTTATAAGAGTCTTATTTAATGAAAGCCTGTGAGAACGTCTTAATGTGGAATCTAAAGATGCTACATGCATTTTAAAAACAATTTCAACAGTTTTAATGTAGACCTCAAATCAATAATGATTGTTTAGTAGATATATTTTTTTAAACAAATAGTTTAACAAATATAGTAAAGTATGATGATTTTATTGTATTTCCAGATCAGTAGAACAAATCAACATGCTGGTGAATTTATTGTAACATTTCCAAGAGCTTATCATGCTGGTTTTAATCAGGGGTATAACTTTGCTGAAGCTGTTAATTTCTGTCCTGCTGACTGGGTAAGATAGAAGTTTACTGTAACTTTGTTTATGTAGATTATTGCATGGGTGAAAGTTTTAAAATTTTGATTAAATTTTACGTTTTTGATGTCATCCTTTAACCTGAGAAACTACCCCAAGAAGCCATTGCAATTGGAAAATAAAATATTTGTTTTAGAAGTAACTTTCAAAGTACTGAAAGTAGTAACATTAGTAATTGTTCATGATTCTATTTTACTGGTGGCTTAACTCTATTCTAAGAGTTTACTGCTATCCCTTGTTACTTTGAGGATTATGTGTAGGCTGTTAGTGAGTTCAAAAGGTGTAAGCTAACATATCAGGGACATGAACAGTAAAAAAACCTAACCCTCTACTCATGCAAAAAGCAAAGGGGGGATTTTTTAACCTTTGTTATAAAAGGGAAGTCATAAACAAAAAAATAAAAACAAGAACCTAAAGGATTCCTTGCCTTGGAGTGGACAGTAGTGAAATAATTGCCATTAGGGGTTGAAACTAGGTTATAGGGTGTACCAACCTCAGGCAAAGAGTGATTGATCTAACTTAATATAATATTAATGAAAGTATTTATTGTTGATAATGTAATTTTCTACTTGTATCACATTACAGATGCCTATAGGAAGAAAATGTATTGAACATTATCGTGACTTACATAGACAATGTGTGTTCTCACATGAAGAATTGGTTTGTAAAATGGCTGCTGATCCAGATAATTTAGATTTTAAAATTGCTGCTTCAACTCATGAAGATCTTCTTATTGTTGCTGAAACTGAAAAACAATTGAGAAAACAATTGATTAATATGGTAGGTACTTAGATATGTGGTCATCTGTATTTAGTGACTGACTGTGTAGAGACATTCTATAAAATGTTTATTTTGCCAATACTGATGTATGTTTTTAAGTACATATGTATGAAATTTGACATTAGGAGTATTTTAAAACAAATTTGTGATGACAAAGTATCTCATTATTCATCTATATCAATATGATAAAAGTTTCTCTACTCTTGTGTGAATGTATTTAAAGTCTATTGTGGTTTCTATGCATAATTTACGATAAAATATTACAATATAAATCATATTGTTCTCTGTACTTTACTTGTCATGTTTGTTTGTATAGTGCGACAATGTTAACCTGAGCTTGAACTACCTTATTATAATATTAACATGTTTCACTTACATTAAATTGTGAGTTTCCGTATGCGTGTATACAATTGTACACATGTATATAACTGCCTATGTGACTATAAATCAATTTTGTAAAAGTGGCATGTTATTGTTCTTTTAATTTTGGGCACATTAGTTCATGGAGAAACGCGTAAGTCCGCAATATTGTGGCACTGTTTCAAAGTTAATTGTTCAAATGCGAAAGCTTCCGATGAAACGGGATTTACAGCCGAAGACAAAAATAGAATATAACTACTGAATTAAATGTATTCTTGCATGAAGGTCAAGCTCAGGTTAATTCTGTCGGAATATACTGCTAATGAAAATCCATAAATTTGCAATCGGGATGAAGTCGATTTGTCATTAATTTTAAGACAAGGTAGGGTTAGGTTGCTATATTAATAGAATGATTTTGTTATTTCAGGGTGTAACAGAAGCAGAAAGAGAAGCATTTGAATTATTACCTGATGATGAAAGACAATGTAACTTTTGTAAAACAACATGTTTCTTATCTGCTTTAACTTGTCCTTGTGCTGCAGGTAGGAGTAACTTACTTTAGTCTATGAATTTTAATAACATTTGTTGAGTGGTTATTTGACACTGCTTTTTATGTCACTGTTATAAAGTTTTTTTAAACATTAATGTACAAGATTTTTACTTTTGCTGACTGTCCATAGATTTTTATATGTAATAATGGAGGTCAATTATCCTTACCTCACTGTCCCTTGACATTGTCCCATTGATATTGCCAGTGAGTTTTGATATAAAATACAAGTAGAAAGTAAGAATACTGTTGTTACTATTTTCAAACCAGTCAAAAGCTTGGATCCAGAAATTAAGGCTTTTACATGGACAGTCCATAAGACAACTGATAGCTGCAATGTGGCTATAAAATGTTGAAATGTAGTGTAAAGCATCATAAATGAATGTTTTTACTTAATATGTTAGAAATATACCTATAATGATATAATATTTCTTTCAGATAAGTTAGTATGTTTGAGACACTCAGATAAGTTATGTAGTTGTCCACCTAGCAAATATTGTTTAAGATATAGATATACATTAGATGAGTTACCATCAATGTTGTCTAGATTAAAACAAAGAGCTGAATGTTATGAGAAATGGCATGATAAAGTAGAAGCTGCTCTGGAAGCAACTGATGATGAGAAAATTGGTGAGTAGACTGATGTTTACTAATCTGATTAAAACCTGATCTAAAATTTTCCGCTTGCCTACTCACTAATTTAGATCTGGCCTTTTTCAAATGAAGGTCACGATCCGGTGACCTTTTCTCATCATATTATTCATGATGGGATTGTTATGATACGTAACTTGTTTACATCACCTACTTGAAATGAGCCGTCTAATCACAGACTGTGAATAATACCGCTGTTAAATTAGCTTGCCAACCTTGGTCTAAAAATAGAAATTACGAAATCAAAATGTTATTAATAGTGTCTCGTCTACATGAAAGCTACGCATTGATTGGTCGACACAAAGTTCATCTCGACTCGACCTTCCACGTAGACAGTAGAGATCCTGTATGACAATGCTCTACAGGATATCTGTTTACGGAGATTGGATGTTGACTTTATGTAATATGTTATTGTTTTTTCTACTTTGAGCTTAAGGTTTTTCCTTTAAAAGCTATGACATTTTTGTTATTTCCTTCATTCTACAGCACACTGTTGTGATCACATTACAGATTCAGAATCATGTGATACCAGGAACTATTGCTTTACTTGCAAACTTACATAAGTTATTTCCCTTTGAAAATTGTAAAGACATTATTTTCCTTATTTACTCTCCAGGTTGTTGATATGGTCCCATGACTGATAAAGGTTTATGTAATATCAGTAGACTATTTGATAAACTAGTCTAGTAAATTATAGTGTAAATTGCCAAATGTTATTTCTTTTTTCCACTTAATACTAATGATTGCAAACATAATAAGAGTTCTTAAAGTACATTTCGCGGACTTAGCGCAAAACGGTCGTAACTGAATGTAAAAGTGTGAGTTAAGACTGTTTTGTGCCAAGCCTATGATTTGTACTTTGTACTTGTGAAATGTTTAGAATATGCTCATTATGTATGTATAAATGAATACCTCCTTGGCTACCAATATCTTTGATAGTTACTGATGTCAAAATTCTTTCATATTGTTTACCATTGTCTTCTATTACAGATATTTTAGAATTGAAATGTTTGTTAATTGATGCTGAAGAAAAACATTTTCCCGACTCTGAACTTTTACAATCATTAAACAATGCAGTTACTGAAGCCATGAAATGTGCCAATGTTGCTAACCAACTTGTATCTAAGAAAGTTAGAACCAGGTAATTATATAGTCTCTCGTATATCTCTCTGTTGTATAGATGTAATACAGCACTCAGTCTTCCTTAACTTGAAGCTAGCGCTATTATGACAATCTGGTAGAATGTCTTCTTCTAACTCAGAAGGTTGTTGGCTCAATCTCAGGTTAGATCATAGATTTGTGTTACATGTCTAAAGGATCTTACATTGTTACATGTCTGGTATTTTATGACACTTAAGAGCAGTAAAAGTGGTCATCTAGTGTCAGAGTGTGTGCTTAGGGTATTCACTATAGCCTCCATGAACAATGCTAATTTCTGCGCAGGAAATGAACCTGCATGATCTCCACTCAGTTATGTACTTTGAAGGTTACCTACTTGAAGTTGGTTTTGGTAACTTTTACTGGATTATAAAACATGATTGAAAGTCAACTGAACATACATATAGAAGCAGACTTTATACGAAAGTTAAAGTTTAAACCTAATTGCTTATATATTCATAGTTTGCATATGTCTCAAAGGATTTTACGTAAAGTAAAAGAAAACTACATGTGTACTTGTGGAATATAGAATTTATCATTTGTATCAATACATCTAGAATCTGTTTCTTTGATCTATTCAGATCTGAGTATTATAATTAAGTAAGAGTGTTTATGATCTAGTATTACACTTCATTAGGCATACCTATCCACTAGCTATCCTTTGAGTGCTTTTTGAAGAAAAAAAGACAAGATATCATTGTCTCCCTAAATTATTATAAAACATTTTATGTAGAGTTCAACATTAAAGAACTTTATGTTTAATTGTAGAAACAGACAAAGTACTGATGGTAAATACATTGCTAAACTTAGCTTAGAAGAACTAAATTGTTTCTATGAACAAGTTGCAAGTCTCCCATGTATTATTAAAGAAGGCAAACTTTTAAAGGTAAGTCATACACATTTCTGATAAAAAAAATTGTGAATTGAGTGTGGTATAAAAATATTGATGAATCAGAGCAAAAAGCATTATTTTCAACATAAATGTTTTATATATGTTTTTGTTGATCTAGAATCCTGGGGCAAAGGTTTGATTCCTAGATGGAACCTACATATACCTGTGGAATTTGGTCATTAAATATTCTGTTCTACCATCATTCTTTCACATACTTCTGTATCAACTAAGGCATTTGTCAGCCACTGTCTACAGTAGGTTCTTTGTAGTAGGTTACAATGTTGGGCTCATAGATCTAAGTCATTACAGGAGATGTCTGTAGGATGACAGACTGACTTAATGTAACTGGAATTTTGTGTAAAGCTTCATACATTATATTTTGTATCTCTATTTACTCTTATATAACTTAGTTATCATAATGAACTTGTATTACAGGAATTATTAGACCAAGTAATCAATTTTCAATCTGATGCTAAAGATGCACTGGAAGCTGAGACTCCTGATTCTGGTAAACTTGAACATCTTATAGAGTTTGGTGTACAACTAGATATAGACCTACCAGAAATACCAAAACTTAAACAGGTAATTATATAGGTTGATTATAACAGTTAATGCCTTACCCATCAGAAACTTGCTTTTGATCACATGACCAGAAATGGGTTGTATTTAAATAAGAAGATTGTTAAACACCTCACCTGTCATTAGCTCAGAGTAGAATTACCTTAAAATTTTGATTGTAATTCATAATAGTTTGTGTCATACTGTGTTATATTAACAGACTTTATAAATAAATAATTAGTTGCCAGGCTAGATGAGTTGCTGGCACACAAGTCTACTGATTAAGGGGATCATGGGTTTTATTCCTGGGCAGTGATACTTTCTCGGAGTTGGGTCATGAATTGATTTTTACAGCCATATTGAATTAAACAAACAAAAAATTCAGAATAAATAAAAATTACTATCTAGAGCTGAGGAACTTTGAAGTAAAACTTTTAGGTTTAGTCACTCACTATACTAACCAGGTACAAACAATGTTTGTTACACATTATTGATAAAATTGTGACAATTATGATAAATATTTGTGGTTTTATACATATAAGATTCATAGTCAATGTACATGCTTTACCAGAAGGGAAACTCATAAATTTTAATTCTGGATTAATTCATTTTCCTTTGAACTTGTTGTATAATGAGTTGTTTTGTGTTATGTCTCAATGTAGGTATTACAACAAGCTAAATGGTTAGATGAGGTCAGAGATTCTTTACAAGATCCAGAATCTGTTATGTTAGAAACATTGAGAAAGTTGATGGAATCTGGTGTTGGTCTGTCACCACATAATGCTGTAGAGAAAGCTATGGCTGACTTACAAGAATTACTGACATTGAGTGAAAGATGGGAGGAGAAAGCTAGAATTTGTTTACAAGCTAGGTTAGTACAGTATTAGTATTCTTAGTGTAACTGTTTGATTTTTATGTCATTTATCATCAATATTATTATACCCCCGCTTCGAAGAAGAGAGGGGTATACTGTTTTACCCTTGTCCGTGCGTTCATGCGTCCGTCCGTCCGTTACAAAATTTCCGTCGCAGTTTTCTCAGCAACTATAACATGCAGCAGCCTAATACTTTGTATATTGCTTCATCCCATAGTCCCATGTGGTGTAAAGCGATATCATGCTCCTTGCTCATCTACTTCCTGTTTGTCGCATATTTTTAGATTTCGTTAAATGAAAGTAACATTATGATAGTCATATTTCTCACTGCGAGGGTATCAGTAGTGAGCATTAGCTCACAGATTTACTTGTTTGGTTATTAATTGTGACCAGCTTAACTTGTTTGCTTTCCTGAACTATATTTTTATACTTGAATTTTCTTACCCTTTCAAATACCTTTCACATAAAGCTGATCATTACTTGAGTTAATTTAATCTCTACCTTTTGTCATCATTTTATTCCTTTCATACATGTCGGTATTCTACAATTAAATGAAATTAACAATATGTAATCAAACAAGTAGCTTTAAATATTCCCTGTTATCACCCTAAATTTTCCTTTTCTCTTGTTACATTGTAAAAGACCAAGGTAATACCAGTAAAGTTTTTCTAGGTTAAGGCAATCACTACATGTCATTTATGTACAGTGTTATATATGTTGTTTAATTTCAGACCTCGTCAAAATATGTCAACACTTGAAGCTATTGTTACTGAAGCCTCTAACATTCCTGTATGTTTACCAAATGTAAATGCTTTAAAAGAAGCCTTACGTAAAGCCAAAGATTGGACTAGTAAAGTTGAATCCATTCAGAGTTCAGATTCCTACCCATACTTAGATGTTGTTGAAAGTTTGGTAAACAAAGGACGTCCAATACCTGTACGCCTTGATCAGTTACCTCAAGTAGAATCCCAAGTTGCTGCAGCTAAATCCTGGAGAGAAAGAACTGCTAGAACATTCCTTAAGAAAAACTCTACATACAGTCTGCTAGAGGTTGGTTTAGTTTTCTCATGATAATTTTACATCTAACTAGTCCATCCATGGCTCTGTACAAAACTCAATCTGATTAAAACATAATCTAATATCTGCTTATTTCAGATTTTGCTACTTCACAGCACAGGTCATGTTTAGGTGACTTTTGCTTTTATAATATTCACAAAGAATTTTTTTTTGTGCGGTAAATGTTTACTTTGGGCATGTTCCACAAGGCGATCACTAGCTAGTGCTTTTTGAAAGCAATTTTTTGTAGCATAAGAGGTCTATGGAACGGTTTGCTTCAAGCTAGCAAAACCAAGATGGCAACTTTCTCAAACAAAAGGTTCAGAATTGTAACAAATCAAAAATATTTAAATCGATTATCACCATGATAATTCTATTTTACCACTTTGATGAAATATATGCATTAAAAAAATTTATAACAGTATTCTTGAAAAAAAAACACGTTCCCACAGGGGGCAACCATTTTGAAATAAGCAGAAGTGTTCTGAAATGATACAGCTAGCAAGAAAAAAACTTGCTACGTATAGCTAGCTAGCGATTCAGTTTGCTTGATTGTAGCAGACCGTTCCATAGGAAATTGCTATGTAGGGATACTAAGCGCTCTCCTTGTGAAATGTGCCCATTGTCTACGTCACCTAATTTGAAAAGAGCTGTTCATTCTCTGCTAGGTTCTATTCCCTCTAGGGACACTGCTCACTACTTATTTTCTTGAGTTAGAAATTTTCCTACAATTGTTCTACTCCAGCCAATTGTAAATGGGATGATCTGCCTTAAGGGGATTTCAATGATCAGGGGTTATAGCTCATAATTATATAGTCTATTGAACATGTATATGGAACAGACATTTTAACCGCACTTTAACTTTTAACTGATCTTTGTAGGTATTGTCCCCAAGAAATGATATTGGTACATATAGTAGTGGTAAAAGAAAGAAAAGATTAAAAGATTTAGAAAGATCACATTCTGATATCAGTATGGGTGATATAAAACTGGAGGAACAAAGAGATCCTGCTTTAATTGTAAGTATTAATATATGTACAGTGACCTTCAAACATGAAATGTTGAGATAAACTGATCAACCATTCTACTAGTAATTTTACTATGATTAAAGCTTTTTTTTGCAACACAGTTTTAATCATATGTTAATAAACTAATTTATGCTGATTTTGGAATTCATCCCATATTATGGCAGTTGTTTCGCTTAGTTTTTTGGATCAATCTTTTGTCATATTTCTCAAAAGTATATTACTAACAATTCAGAAAATCTGCATTTAAGCAATGGTTGCATACACAATCTGAGCACGCATCCTTCTTCTATATTTTTCACCATTTTGATGCGGTATTAAACACTTAACAATTCCACTTACACTTTTTTATACACCGGAAAGGGTAGACTTCTGTCTGTTTCGTGTTCCAAAGCATTTGATTGGAGATCTATCTGTTTTAATATTTAGAATTTCCATTTAAGCGCCCATAAATTAACTTATAAACTTTTTATGTCCCAGGTTGCAGCATTCAAGATGGCGGAAGAGAAGGAAGCTGAAGCTATGATGGATCTACGTATACGTAACATGGAGAAGATAAGACAAGATGGTATAGATGCTAGATTCTGTGTATGTAGAAAAGGTGCATCAGGATTTATGTTACAATGTGAACTTTGTAAAGATTGGTTTCATGGTAAGATATATAGAACATTTTGTTGATGTGGTATTTTTGTGACTGTTCTTTACGAATTTATTTTAGCTTAATTGTGAAACAAGTTCTTACAACTTATATTTATCACTTTCGAGTCCACTTCCTGGTCTCCCAGAACAGAGCTAGTAAGATAAAATTTCTTGCTCAAGGAAACATAGGGGGAAGGTTTTGGGTGGGTTTTTGAACCATGGTGGAGCTAGCTATCCAATGATTACCAGTCCAATGTATTTGTGACTGATAGATAAATCAATGGAAGACTGTTATACCTTGAAAAAAATTTAAAATGCTAAACCATGGATGATATGTTTTTAAAGAAGGAGATTTCTCTTTCTTAGTCCTTAGGAAGCTGTCAGATATATCTGGAACAATTTCATTATGAATTTTGCCAAAAAGATTAAAGGTCATAACTGATAAAGAGGATGTTATCTAAATAATTATTAACAGGTCATTAGTACCTTGGAAAAAATCATTTTTCTTGGTGTTTTTATCACTCAAAATTTTTATTATTTAATTTTTATATTCAAGAATCAATTAATTACAAAGGAAACTAAAACATGTATTGTTGTTTGTATTTACAGGTACTTGTGTACCTCTGCCAAAATCAGCCAATATGAAGAATAAATCCTCTCAATTAGCAGCAGTACAAGCAGCTAAAGATCTCAAATTTTTGTGCCCTCTATGTCTACGTTCTCGTAGACCTCGTCTTGAAACCATCCTATCTCTACTTGTGTCATTACAAAAGTTACCTGTAAGATTACCTGAAGGGGAAGCCTTGCAATGTTTAACTGAGCGTGCCATGGCCTGGCAAGATAGAGCAAGACAGGCCTTAACTACATCAGAGCTTGCTTCTGCTCTTGCTAAACTGAGTGTTCTAAGTCAGAAAATGGTGGAACAAGCTGCCAGGGAAAAAACAGAGAAAATTATTAATGCTGAACTTATGAAAGCTGCTAATAACCCTGAACTTCAAGGTCATTTAGCGAGTGTGACACAGAATGCATTCAGTGGTAACGGAAACGTTCCTCCAAGAAATGTAGATTCTGGTATAGGAATGGATTTAGAGAGTGCTCTATCAATGCCTTTATCACCACCGTTAGTTAACGAGGATTCACAAGGTGGTGAGGAAGATTATCAGTTAGAGATTGAAGTTGTTAGTTCTGGTGAGAATAGTAACTCTACACCTGGAGGAATGTCAGAACATGCTTACTCTTCAATGTCTAAACTTACATCAGGTAATCAATTAACACAGGTTCTTTTGGGAGAGTGTAAGGTTTGATTTTTTCAAAAGATATGTGTTTTTACTTTGATTTTTAAAGATAGCTGGAGACCATGATTTCCATGGATGATACAGTTATGTCTGTAGCAGCTGTCTTGTGAATGTATTTTTATAGATTACTGTATTCAGTAGTGAGCTTAAAGTTCACTATGTTTGGGAATGGTGCTTTCCTATGTAAAAGTGATATATAAATTTCTGACATTCTGAATATCCAAACTTATGTACATTTCATTATTAATACACTATTATTAACAACACTTTGTATTTTATCATTAGGAAGTAATGATAAAATACAAAGTGTTGTTAATAATAGCTCTATTTTATAAATGCTCTAATTGATACATATTATGTATCTTATCAATCATACTTAAAATGTTTTGTTTGTTTTTGATACTATCCATTGTATCAACATTGTCTCATAATTTAACCACCATGTTTTCAGGTGCAATATCACCAAAGAAGCAGCAAAGTAAAACACCCTTGTTACCACGGCAACTAGAGAATCCAGTGTTAGAATTATCCGATCAAGCTAAAGTACAGTTAGAAATCTTAATGATGGAAGGTGATTTGTTAGAAGTATCATTAGATGAAACCAATCATATCTGGAGAATATTACAAGCTTGTCAACCTAGATCGGAGGATAATAGAGTTGTAGAGTTTGATGTATGTATATTTAACATCTTTTGTGTTTTTCTATTTAGGCCATGCCAAATTGGAACTCTGTTAGATATCAATTCAAATTTGACAAACCTAGGTACCTATTCACAAAAACACACTAACAGAAAACGAAAACACTTATATTTTACAGCAAAAACAATGCATTATATATTTTTTTTTCAATGGAATAACATCCTCATAATATGACAATGATCTGAATTTAATATAGAATGACTAGTGTTGTTTTTTTTTCACGTAAAATATATATTGTATTAATGACGCGGTTATGATAAATTGCTTACAATCAATAACATCATTGCCGAACACAATTTTCCTTGAATTAAATTGTCGTATTGAATCTTCGAGCATCGGAATTTTTTAAGAAAGTTTTACCTACAATTTTGTTTTTTATTTTGATTGAGGAATCTAAAACCTATGCGGACACTTAACAAAATTCCAATATGGCATGGCCTTATTTACTCTTCAGTTTGTTGTTTAGTGTGAACATTAGATTAGATTAAATTAGGTTTATTTCGATTTACAATGTGACAATTTGGCATATATCATAAGAAATGCTAACATTTTACAATCAGAAACAACATGTAATGAATTTTTGGGGGAAGAGTTTATTTTAGAGGTTATTTACTTTTGGCAGATCAGCTAACTTCGGGACTGTTTTGTGTCATTAGTTCTTACTGATATAAAAAAACCTCTCTCTTTACTGATAAAGAAACAGTCTTCAAAAGTAAGCCACAGTGTCATTTTAGATGAATGTGACTTGTTTATTTTACCTCATTTAAGGTCTTATAATTCCTGATTCAGATCCCCATTTTATTTTTTTCCATCTGTACAGACTGTATAAAGTTTGTCTCACATTATTGCTTAAAAGCACATAACAGGGATTTTATCCTATCGCCCATTAAACACAAATTTTGTTAGTGACAGTGAAAGTTTGTTTGTACCGCAGGGGAAAACCCAAATATTAGAGTTCCAGATATAGTATATTAACTCTAGCTCTTTAATAATACATTTTGCAATTCTGTTTTCATTGTAGTATTCACATATTGTTTGACATATTTACAGGATTATGATTCATGTAAGATTGGATATGACGGAGAAAGAATGAAGATAAAGAAAGAGAAAGATCCAGAGAAGAGAAAATATAAGAAAAGAAAGAGTGTAGACGGTGTGGATCCATTGAAACCTAAGAAAGTGAAAGTTATAACTGTTGGTCTGGAAGGTGAGAAACTGAAGAAGAAAAAAGTGAAAGTTATGAAACCAAAAATCAAGAGAGAATTTGATGAGAATGGAATGGGTAGGTTATCTTGGTTTTATATATTAGTTCATCATATGTGAATGATGCTATACAGTAACATCATAAATTACCTTTACACATTTCAAAAATAAGTTTTTTTGTTTACTTTATTAATGGTTATTTGTTTCAGATACATCAAGATGATTGTAATATATTGTAACATTTAAAAAGGAAATTATAATGCATTTCTAAGAATTGCATAACATTTCTGTATAAAGAAATTTTGTGAATTCTTCAAATTTGGTTAACTAGTCAGTTAAGACAATTCAATTCAGTCAGTAAATTTAATATAATCTAAATTTTGCTAGAATGTTCTGGCAAATGTACAAAATGTATGTCATGCTAGAATGTTTGTTGGTACTTTATTATGTTCATGTTTTATTGTAGAATTTCAAGAACCATTGAGGACTGATATAACTGGTCCATTAACCATTGATATCAAACCTGAAAAACTGAAGAAAATTAAAACCAAACTGGAGAAACTGGATAAACCAAAGAAAAAGAAGAAGAAACTTAAGGTTTGTTTATTTTACACATTGACAAATTTCACCAACATTAGAAATTTTCTTGCAGTGTTGTATGTTTGATACACATGTGTTTAATATGATAAGTTCTTTTTTGGTTATGTCTATTTGGACAGGTTGTGTGTTCTCAGTATAAAAAGGAGTCACTATGGGGCCCACTGTGTTAGTTACTACACATTTTTGATAACTATGAAATGGAGGAAGTTTATGTTTTTGTATATGAATTAATTATGATGATGTATATCAATAACTTAAATATTTAAAGTGTTTAATTATCTGTTTAATTTAGAATTTCATATATCATCACAAATACCATGTAACCTGTAAAAAATAAAAAATATGCTCTGTTCTGTTCTGTTCTGCTCCCGACTCGTTGTTTCATAATGATAAGGTTATTTTTACAAGTTGCCATGTGACACAAGTAATTGTAGCTGTGCTATTGATACATAATACATGTACAATGTAGTTGTGTCAGCCCAAAACTAGCCTAAATACACACTATTAAAGAATGTTACACCGAGGGTTGCCTCAAGACTGTAGTAAGTGCATTGCGAGACCGAGCAAGTTACTACAATATTGCAGGCAACCCTCGATATATTAGTTTTCAATGTATATTATAGACTATAGTTGATGCATTGATACATGTTGTAATTATAGGAGCCTGGTGTTGGTTTAATGAAAACAGAAGATGGTCAACCAATAGAAAAGAAGAAAAGAAAAAAACGTGTAAAAGAAGAATTAATGATGGCTGATGATGATGATAGTGATGAAGACTGTGCTGCTAGGAAATGTTTAAAACCAACTGGTAAGTTTATATTATCTCCATTTATCTTTACTAGGTATAGTTCAGCTACCTCCCCCCCCCCCCTAGCTCAGTCAGTTGTGCACAAGTGTACTAGTGACTAAAGGATCATGGGTATCCCCGGGCGAGGCATACTTTTACTGTAAGTAAGTTGACTGACTGTACTGATATGACCTATACAGTGTGTTGGCACAATAATAATATATTATATAATTAGGCCATTGTACTTCCTTGACTTCAATTTAGTATTTATGACAATATGGTAGAGTGTTTGCTTATGACTCAGAAGTGTCCTGGTTTTGATACCAGTAACATTCGGAACACCCTCGACCTTTCATGAATGAATAATCTCGGAAGGATTCGTGGGGGGTCTTTACTGGATTTTGGTGATTTTACTACCTACGCGAGGCGAATCACGTAACGGTTACACATAATAGTTCTTGTAGTATACACACAGATCTTTGTCTAAACATATTTATTTGTTTTAAATTGAACCAAATATTGTTCATTGGTACCATTGAAATGAGTAATTTCAAATTTACGGACTAAAAACGAAACTTCAGTCATCGCCTAAACGATCGTGTACTTGTTTACATAGTTTCAAAATGGCGCCTAAATATGTCCGAGGTTATTCGTAGCAGAGGATGTTCCATATGATACCAGTAACTGTTGGGATCATAGATTTGTAACAATACAGACACCTGTTTCAGTATGAGTCGTTGAAAGTAAGCCTGATTAGCACATGATCATGTTATAGCCTGATGAGATCATTGATAGCTGGTTACAGTATGGGCCAACTAAGTGTACCTGATCAACACATGATCATGTTATGGGCTGCTAACCCATTGGAGGTTGAGATTAAAGCATTGTTGTATTCCAGCTTTCATTAGAGATTAGATGTTATATTACCTGTGTTGTAAATTAGTTAGATATGTTTAATAATTATTAGATTAACAAGAACAATAGGTTAGTTTCTATGTACCAGTCTGTTGAGAGAAGTGTGACACCGATTGTGGTATATTTTTATGTGGTTACATTATAATCAGGGCTCGAATTCAAACTTGCATACTCGCAAAATGCGAGTAGATTTTGAAAATTGCGAGTAATTTTAATTTAATCTCGCAAATTTTCGCAAGTTGAAATTGCTGCAAAATATTTCTGTCCAAACGTATGAGGCTCAAACCAGCATTGAAACAACCAGATATATATATAGATCGATAGTATTAATTAAAGATTCACTGTAAAAATATGTTCAATTTACTTAGACTATCCCACAATAAAGCCCTCGTTCTATCTAGAGATAAATATCGCATTATTGTGTTTTATATTGCATATATGAATATAGTTACGATGTAAGCAATCAAATTTTGGGGGAAAATGCGAGTGATGTTTTCATTTTGCGAGTTGAAATAAAAGCAACTTGCAATAATCTGCAAGTCCAATATTTTGTTAAATTCGAGCCCTGATTATAATTTAAGTATTTTGTATATTTTCTAGGTGAAGTAAACTGGGTACAATGTGACAGATGTGAAGAATGGTTTCATTTATTGTGTGTTGGTCTGGCTGAAGATGAAGTGTCTGAGGAGGAAGAGTATGAATGTTTTACTTGTAAACAGGGACGTGGTGAACAACCTGTACTAGTTGGTCATCAAACATCTATTGTATCACCTAGTAAAGTATCCAGTCTATATAACGTGAACTATGGTAGTGTAGGTGGTGTGTCTGTGATCAAACCAGATGTTGACAATGTGCTTGAATGTACTGAAGACGTTAATGTTGCTACTAGTGAACCGACATCAACTAGTTACGGTGACTCTATGGAATCGTTTGATGAACCTGTTCTACAAGCTAAAAACAATCCACAGATGACTTCATCTCGAGTGACCCAGTTTTCATATGATGACGGAACTGATGATAGTTCACAGGATGAAGTAAAGTCAGCATATTCTCTTGGTAATGACTCTAATGAAGCTATCATCATGACAACCACAACATCTACAGGTTCTGACTCATGAAAACTACATCATCATGTGTAAATATATCAAACATCCGATTGTTATTATTGTACATACATTAATCATGAAAAATAACAGTATTTCAATTTTTATTGAACTTAACCGGGCTCAACATTGAAAGTAGTCTGATTGCCCATGAGAACCTATGTTTGGGTTTGGCAACTTGTTACTGCTGGTAAAAATTTGACTCGGGCAAGTGAAATATATAGCTGGTTGTCCAACCTGGCAACCTAGTTTGAAAAATTTAATGTGGAGCCCTGCAAGTTGAGTTTGATCAATATTTGGTACCATTTATTGTCACATGATCAGCAATAATTTCCTGTATAGATTGACTTGTATACTTGTTGTATAAAGTTCCTCAATTAGTGCTTTAGTATCATTGAATTATCACTGTATCAAAATTCAATTATACAGTTTTTGTGTCATTTCTATTTTTCCTTTGTTCTTGGTATTATTGAATCACATTATGTAAACAACATGTGCTATGTTTATGTAAATATTTATTGACATGTCGATTGTTTACTGTGGTTTGTTCAATGATTCACTTCTTTCTGTGTGTTTTACTTTGGTCAGAGACTTTGCCTTGTAAGTGTTTGTCTCAGTTATCATAATCCTCATTTGACACTAGGCCAACTTGATTTGCCCGGGTGGCTTAAGGCGGCGTACCCCAATTCAGAAACGGGTACCGGCGATTCGCTTTATTTGCACCGAGATTGAGCCGGGTCAACAACCGTTTCGTTAGAGCGGCGAGCATGTGACAAATATGGCTAAAAATAGATACAGGTGAAACCATTATTACAAAAATTTACTACGATGATGGACAAAATACTAATTGATGTGTTCAATTAAACTTTCTTACGCGTCATTTGTGTAAGAGTTATATTACAAGTACACATTTTACTCGCCAGACACGAATTTAAAATTTTAACTACTGATATGGATTTATTTACCACACTGCTTGAAATGCGACCGTCTGCAACAGTAATTAGTTAGCCGGATCGCTTGATTCATATGTCACACCGGGGCGAGCCGATCGGCTTACGCCAGTTCCTAAGCCACCCGTGGCAAATCAAGTCAGCCCATTGACGCTTTTATGACATTGACTGTTGTATATGTGGCCAGTTTTCTAAACATATCGCTAGCTAGCCCTCCCCCCCTCCCTCCTGGTACCCTTGATTTGATATCACATACTTATTTCTTTTTATTAAGAAAGGTACCTGGGGTACCTAGTGCTAGGTAGTGCTATTGTTAGGTAAATGGTCACTGATATTCATGTTATGTGTATGAAAGAGAGATAAGTATAATATGTCCTGTGGACAGGGATATGGTGATGAATGGTTGATGTATTAATGTAAGATGTTTATTGTTTGCCATTAATGTGAATCTCATTTATAAAACAATATCTGTATAGTTTAACCAGTGTTTTAACTATCATGGAATTGGCTCTTTGAAATAGTTCATATTTGGAACTTGAATTTTTCAGTTTTACCAGGTGAATAGGATTGTTTGTTCCTGATGCATCTGTGCAGAATGATGTTACTTTACATATTATTGTTGAAAAATATGTAAAACAGATTAAACCCCATTGTTCTGTGCATAGATTTTTATTTCAACTTTGGTCCTCTTTCATATACTGGAGTTCTCAATCAAATCTTTTAAAATATAGTATTTGAAAATGTTGTACTTTGTTTTGGTATTGACTTGGCAAACTTTTGGATGGAAATTTAGAAGATTTATGCTGCTTTGGTCAGCCTAAGGAATTTAGTGTCTGCTTATTTTAGTACTTGCTTAATTGGTCCAAGGTGATTTTAAAATAAATACATTAACACCAATAAGTTGACGTCGTGTACATATTTATAATTAATGGTTTGTTGTTGTAAAACTATCAGTTTACTTTTTCTTTCTGTTTGTCACAAAATAATGGTTGTGAATTAAATCTTGATGGAATTATGTTTGTCTTGAAAGTTTCTGTCTTGTGTTTTGGTTACTATAGTTTCTGAAGTTTTCTTTTGTTTGTGAATTTTTATATTCCCAAAGTTCAAACATGGCTGGATTATAGAAACAGGATCTTGCATCCAGTAAATTTTTGCATTATCTCAAATCAATGTTATTTTTAGAGCTTAACCTTTATCATTTAATTTCAGAATCAGATATTTTATTAGACTGTTTTAACCTGTTTTAAAGGTCTATATCCTGTTTTTGAAGACATTTAGATGAAAAGTTAAATTGTCTTTTTTTCATTTAGATTATTTTGAAACAATAAAATGATGAGATATAAAATGAAAATAATTTTTGAGTTAATTTGTTAATTTATTTACATATTTTATTTTTTGTGTGATGTTTTGTCCAAGTGATATTTTTGTTTGTATTTCTTTCACATAAAAGTTATTTTAGTTCTACATGTAGTTTATGTTGTTGAATTTTTTGTTAGTTTTAAGGATCTTTTATTTCACATGTTTTTGCAGACTATTTCAAGATTTGACTTGATAAAGAAATACAATTTAGTGTTAAACTGAAAATATAGTTTCACATTTAGAGTGTGGTTTTCTAAATGTTCTTGCTGTACAGTCTGACTACATTAACCTGGCATTGGTTGACTTTGTTAAGATTTGTCACTTCTACAGCCCCTATTAACCTATATTTTGATCAAGGCAACTTTTTAATGCTAGTAATTCAAGTAAAAAATATAACTTGTTGTCTAACTTGGCAACCTGGTCTAAAAACTGTTGTTGAGCAATGTTGAAATAATCTGTTCTACTTCTTTAATGTTACAAAATAAACATGAAGCAGTGAATGACTTAAAAACAACAGAAAGTTTAGTTGTTTTTTTTAACAGGCTTGGGTACTAATTTTTATAATAAGTTAACTGAAAGAACAACCAGCTATATGTTTACTTGCCCAAACCATATCTATAATAGCAGTAACAGGTTGCCTGAACTCAAGTATAGCTCATCAGGGGCAATATGACGACCTTAAATATCAAGTCCTGTTTTAATCTGATATTTAATTGACTGTCTTACAATCATGTTAAAATATCCTGTTATAACCACAATGTTCTCATTTAGAATAAAGGTTTGACTTCCAGGTTATCAGATTAGAACTGTTGCTGTCTTTGTAGTTCTCATCTAGCAACATTCATATTGTCTTAGTTTACAATTATTAGCAATTTGTTTGGAGGAGTGTTTTTATTCACAGAGACAAAGTGACAATTTGTAGACATTTGTTGAAGTTTCAGTATTGTTTATATATATATTTGTATATATAGGTACCATGCACATACACATATTTGAATGTTAAAAGTTTTCTGGGTTATAATCATGTTTGGAGAAATTAAAGACTGTAGCAATATAGCCTTTATGTGTTTTTTATTTGTCAACAAGATTTTTCTCTAAATATTGGTCGCTTACGAGAAATGTTAAACATTTAGTTTTGCTCATTGCAAAAAAAAAACTTTCTAAAACTATATTTTTATGTTATTGATAAATGAGTATAAATCTCTAACTGATGAAATATGTCATATAATTTACAGAACAGAACAGATGTTTTTATTGAAGATTTGTACAACAAAGGCACATGATCTTACAAAACATTTAAGTACAAATATAATACAGATCAATGATTAGACACATATACAAAGGAAAAACAATGCATACACAAGCATAAATATTTGACTTAACATACAGAATTGCATTGTAATATATACTACAATGTTTATGAGAGTGGCATGTAATTTATAAGACAATGTTATTTCTAACATGCAAGGTAGATTTAATAAATTTTGATAAATTAAACAAAATTGTTTTATCTGAAGAAGACAATAATGTGTTATATTTAAATAACAGAACAGAACAGATAATTAAAGATAATAAAGACAAGTAAAGATTCAGAATGTATAAATCTTTATTGGTCTTGCTTTTTGATGGCAAACCATGAAGAAGTTCTCTTATAAATGTCTCTGATTTAATAGATACTGTAGATGGCTTAAAATGTTTAAAAACAAACTAAATATAGAATGACAAATTATTTTACACATTTAAAATATTTGTGAAGTCTGAGTTCTTGGTGTATTTTAATTTTGTTTGTCTTGATTTTATAGAAACAAATCTTATTAATAATTGAATCATTGTTTAGTCTAACTATATTTCATCAGATATAGATTTCTACACTTTTATTTACATCAAACCTGATATTGCTACTAGTCAGTATTTCTTGGTACAATTAGCATGTACGTGTTTATATTATAGTTTGCTGGGAAAGTATTTTTACAGATAAAATTTGTTACTTATGTTGAATTTTTTTTAAAGTATTTTTGATGTTTTATAAAACTTCATTTGTATGATTTAAAGTCTAAGAAGACTATGGAAATGAAGTCAGTTGTTATATGTTCCATTAAATAAAAGTGTGCATTTTTCACTGAATAGGGTATTATTTTATATATTGATAATTTTCTAACTGTGAGAGTCAAGTGTTTTCCGTTCTATTTTTCTGTTGTAAACAATTTACTATCAAAAATTTCTCTATAAAATGTAAATAATGATTTCTTTCTTTAGTTTATAATCATTTCATTATTGTCCTGATATTGTACTTGGTATTCATGTATTTTTAAATAATTTCATGAACATTTTATCTTGTTTGTTGTTTTTCTTTTATTTCTATTTTTTTTTTTGTACTTCATATTTCCATTTTGAACCTACCTGACTGGCTCAGTCAGTAGCCCACAAGTCTACTGATGGAGGGATTGTGGGTTTGATTTCTCTACGGGGGCATACTTTCATAAAGTTTGTCTTGATATGATTTCTATGGCCATTGTCTCTCCTACCACTGATTCTATATCATGTAGGTCAGTTGTCAGTCACTGACAGAAGCATACATCGAGTAACTGGTTAACAGCTAAATCCAGAGATTTGGTCTTCGTAGAAATGGTGAGTAGGTTAACTGACTGCCATGATATGACCTATACAATGTGTTGCTTTTGTGTTAAACCAAACCAAAATAAACATTAGGATGGGAAACAATAGATGATGTCTGGATCTTAAAATATTGGACTATTCCACCAGTACTGATAAGGTACAAACAACACTTTATTTAATATTGCTTAAATGTACCTATTACAAAATTAAGTCTATTATCTTTGTACTTACCATTGTAATGGTGTACATGTTTGTTTGTACCACAGGTAAAAACACATAAGTTTGAGCTCCAGCTGATATCACAAAATTAACATGGTATAGCCATTATGTTTAGCAGAGTCATAATTCATCAACTTAAACTTCTTCATTTGATTAAACACCTATTTCTATATTACATATTAAATGGCGTTGTACAAAAAGATAAATAATAAAAAAAAAAATAAATAAGTAAAAACCCTCCACCATAAATATATGCAATAAAACAAAATAAAATTCATCACACATGATGTTATATAGTGAGATTGTGCATTTGGTTTTCATATATCAAGTTCATAGGACCTACATTAATGTTAGTTCATGATTCGACTATTTTTACATTTGTTTTTATTATTTAATATTTAAAGTTGTTGTCCTGAACAGTATAACATGATGCTAATGTTAACTTGCCTTGTCCTGAACAGTGTAACATAATGCCTTTGTTAACCAGACAATTCCCCAAAGGTGTCGAAACATCACCTTTAAAGGGCCCTTAATACATCCCCAAAGGTGTCGAAACATCACCTTTAAAGGGCCCTTAATACATCCCCAAAGGTGTCGAAACATCTCCTTTAAAGGACCCTTAATACATCCCCAAAGGTGTCAAAACATCCCCTTTAAAGGGCCCTTAATACATCCCCAAAGGTGTCGAAACATCTCCTTTAAAGGACCCTTAATACATCCCCAAAGGTGTCGAAACATCTCCTTTAAAGGACCCTTAATACATCCCCAAAGGTGTCGAAACATCCCCTTTAAAGGGCCCTTAATACATCACCTTTAAATCACAGAACAAGAGAATGAGACAATTCTCCTGTCAGTTCTACTTTAGAGATTACCATGATACGTAAATATAATACGGGCTTACCGCAAAATGGTCGTAACTCACTCTTTTTTAACTTGAGTTACAACCATTTTGCGCTAAGCACACAATAACCATGGTGCATAAACAGGTAATATTTATTTATATTGCTGACTTGTCTACAGACATACTCCTCATATAATGTGGTACTTTACTCTCTGATGATGTGCTTGAGAGTCTTTTTACAACTCGGAAAGAAGTTGGAGTGATTTCAGCTTGATACAAAGATTTTATTTGTTTACAAATAGTGCACAATGTGAATAACCCACAAATAATTGTTTGTATGCACCTTTAGATTGTCCCCCAGGCATACTAACTAAACATGTGATGTACTTGGTTCCTAACTCTGACTATAGAATTTTATCAGGACACTAGTATAGTGTTGAAATCTAGAGTTTGATTTAGAGAATTTAATAAATGTTTGGCTCCAACTATCTGTTTATGTTCAAGTTTTATTGGTTACTATCAGGTTTTTTTTCTGAAACATCACAGTTTGAATAATATCACAGTGATTGAGTGCACATTATCTTTTTTGTAGGACAACAAACATTTTTACACACTAAATTACTGTAAAATAATTAATATTTTCACATCTGATAACAACAAAAATTATCCAACTTGCAGCAAAAGGAAAATTCAAAAACTTGTCATTTGAGATGAAATTTATTTTACTGAAACAAACATTACAAAAACAACATCGTAAAAGTCATCTAACCAGTCTGTGGTGCTTTTCACAAAAATTATTACGAAAAAAATCTTCGTAAGTCAAAAGCAAGAAACATTAATAATACACTCATTTTTTTTGGCTAATCAATTTTTAATATTATACAAATTGTGTAGAATTGTGTATACCTTTTGAATATCATATCATAGTTTTGCTAATTACCCGTCTAACTTTGAAGAGCTAACTATATGAAACTGACTTACGAAGTTTTTTTTCGTAAGAATTTTTGTGAAAAGCACCACTGTTAAGTATCATTTAACTATTGTTGTCTTCTTGTTTAAGTTATCTAACAGTGTGGTTTTATGCTGGACGGAAGAATTTAACTTTGACGATAGAACTTGGATTTAATGGTGAATGTTGTAATATATCTAAATTCTTTAATTCTGTATCTATATCTGAAATACAATTGTATATTGAATATATATAATGTATACATTAACTCTGCCGTTTTAAATACTTAATTACAAATAGTGAGTACAGAAATACTGTAGCAAAACAGAGAAAAATGTATGCCTTAGTGATTGTTGAATAAAATGTATCAACAGCCTTGGTGAACCTGGTGTTCTTCAGGCTTGTTTTTCACAGTAGTTTTACACGTAATGTTGATGAAAAATTGTCTTATTTTTCTGAAATTATGGAGCACCAAAAGTGGTATTTTTAATAGTTTTATCAATATTCTTTCATTTTATTACGAAATATATTTTGATTTTTTTACACAAAAAAAAACATTTTTACAATTTTTATAATTAGTATAAACAAATTCTTTGTTTAAAAAATCATATTGTAAAAAGATAAACGAACAAAATAGTTTGTAAAAACAAAATTACAATGTAATTTATATAGCAAATGTCATCTCTGGAAGCATCTATCATAGAGACTGCTGTGTTAAATTAGTGAGTGGGAGAGTTAGGAATATTTCATCAGGTTTTAATCAGGTTACAAACCTTGGCTTTTAAACTGATTTTGAAAATGTGAAAACACAAAATGAACTTACTTTGAAACTCTTCAAGTCCTCTTATCAACTGATAGTCTGTTCTTTCAGCCATATGTTCAAAACATCCAAATATAAAACGTCCAGGACCATAAGGTGTTTTACCAATAAGAAAGTTAGCAAATATTTGGTTATAACTCTCCAGAGTCAGTGGCCATCTTCCATTCTATCAAATAAAATAAACATATCATTGATAATGAACCAGCCATTTTGTAACCTGTATCCCCACCACTTGGGGAATAGTAGGAACTTTCACTTTGAAGCAAGAAAACAGATAAAATTTCTGCCGTTTTGGGAAACATTGGGTCCAGGATGTCCTAACCTTTGCCCTGGTGATGGGGAACATGTGGGTCAAAAATGATTGGTTCAATAATGATCCATTATGTTTAATATGTAAACTCATTTAGATCATTCTGCACAAAAACATATCTAACTTTATGTTAGTAAAGTGGAACTTTGCGCCACAAACACTATCATTCTACAGTTACAATTTACATTGACTTTCGGTTATCAATATAAACATTGAGCTGTAAATATGGACAGATATGGTTAGACATTCACAACCTAATTCGAAAATGGAATGGTAAAATATGAAGTGTTTTCTCAAATCAGTTCAGCAGGACAGCTGTTTTAGTATCATTTAGTCAATAATAAGAAACGCCGTTATGCAATTCATTTCAACTAGACCAGTTTATTCCACACATAAAATAAACAAAAAAAACAACAAAAGTTCTGTCATCACAGACGTAACCGAAGTCATGTTTGAACCATGCGTTTGTTTTTCATAAAGCCTCATTACACTGCTCGTGACTTTCACGAATAATGTCATGCTAAATCTTATTTTTCAGTACAGTGACATACACTGCCTTCCAAAAGTTCCTTCACAAAAATACAATTGATTAAATTGTTTTACAAATTCCAAGTTCAAGTTTGAAGAATTATTATGTTATCGTATATTTTATTCATTATTCATGCAATAAATATCAAAATTTTATTGGTACATTTTATTTTATTGAGTTGCAGCAACAGTTATCTATCAGCTTCCGAAACTATGGTCAATGTATCTCAATGAACCATTATCAAATTTGAGACATTTTTTTATATCCATAAGACAATGTACTGATTAGAAAAATCGAGATTGAAAACCATTTAACAATAAAATGCTTTTACAACTTTTTGAAATTCTACTTAGTACAAAATAAATTCTGAATGTGTGAAGGAACTTTTAGAGGGCAGTGTATGGTAACTCTATTGTACATTTAAGTCAATACTTACATCAGTCATTTGTTCCATGGCATAAGAAGCTAAATTATCAACATTTTCTGGTGGTATACCAACAAACTTCATATAAAAATCTGCTAGTTCTTTCTTGTCAATCTTATCATCACCTGAAAGTTGGTCAGTTAATACTTAAAACGTCATGTTTTTACTAAGCATCCAATCTGATTAAAACCCGATCTAAAATTTTCCGCTCGCATACTCGCTATTTTAGATCTGGCTTTTTTCAAACGAAGGTCACGTTCAGGCGACCTTTTCTAATCATATTATTCATGACGAAATTGTTATCATATGTAACTTGTTTACATCGTCTATGTCACGCAATTTGAAATGAGCCGCCCAATCGCAGACTGTGAATAATACCGCTGTTAAATTAGCATGCAAAACTTGGTCTAAAAATAGAAATTACGAAACCAAAATGTGATTAATAGTGCTTTCATCTAGATGAAAGCTACGCATCGATTGGTTGACACAAAGTTCATCTCGACGTGACCTTCCACGGAGAAAGTAGAGATCCTGTACTACAACACTAGATACAGGATATCTGTTTACGGAGATTGCTAAGCATCATACTTCTCGCCTTCTCACAGCAGTTACGTCACAAGGTGCTTTTTAGAACGGTGCCCTATCAGGATACCGGACAGAGTTAACAATCAGTTATTTCAGCAGTTTTCATTAACTCTTATGAACAAAACAAAAACCTTGTAGTTTTGAATTACTGCAAAATCTCACGCGGAGTACACATGCACTTATAGTTATACTAGTATATTACAAATCTGAAAGAATGAGTCCTTCAATGGGATTCTGCTTTTAAAAGTGTCTGTAATAGAAATGGTACGGAGCCCCTAAAGTGACATTTTGAATTTTTATTTTTCACAACTATTTCGTTTAAACGTAATAATATTACGTTTAAACGAAAACGTTGTGAAAATAAAAAAGTATTTAAAATGTCACTTTAGGGGCTCCGTAAAATGGCAATAAAACACATGATTTTCATGATTTTAAATTCCATATTTTTTTATGTCTGTAAAAGTCGTGCTCCTGTTAAACTGCAGACTTATTAAGTGTTTTACAATTTTAGAAGTACTGTCAAATCAGTGCTATCAATACTTTTATTCAAATAAGAAGAAACTGCTGTAGAAAGTTTATGTGCTTCCAACAAAACAAAATATCATCGTGTTAACTGTGTTAAGGAAAAGTGAAATGCATGTTTTATATGAACAATGTTCATAATATATTGTTATTTTGAATATTTTGGTTTGTAGCAAGGTTTTCGATTCAATTGCGTTAGTCAATTGAATATGCAATCGCGATATCTAAAACTTAATATATGCGAATGTTCAATTTTAAGATTGTTTTAATAGTACATGTATTAACTAATGTTTACTTATTTATAAAATATCTTAATATTCAGACAAGACGTCTTTATTTACGATGTTCGGATAATCAGGTATTATTATAATAACAATTTGTACTTGTACTTACATTTCTTATCTATTATTCTAAACAAAGATTTCGGTAGAAGACGTAACCAAACAGGAAAGTTAATCATCGACATTGCACCAGGTAATAACTTCCCCCACATATCTAACCATGTTGTCAGATTTATATGTTCCTTCTCTGAAACAAAGGTAAGAACAGCAAATAAATCAGAAATAACAACAGTAAATAATCACAGAAAAAAACGCTGACCATCCATGCAACCAAAAAAGATGCCACTAACAAATGGGTAAAACAAAAAAAAGACAAAACCTAAGGGGTTGCCGCCTTAGAATGTGTGCATTTACATCACATTTACATTACACTTACCCCCAACAAGTTTGGTCATGAAATGATTTCTACTGCTGTTCTCCCTCCTACCACTGATTCTTAATCATGTAGGGCAGTTGATACTTTTCAATGACCACTATCCTGACTACCTCTATATAAAGTAGAGCAGTTGTCAACAACGAAAGTGTGTGGCGAAGGCGTGCGCTAAGCATTTGCTTAACAGCTTAGATTCAGCGATATAGACTTTAGAACCGTAATTGGAACAACTGAACAGAACAGAACAGAACTAACTGTCGTTATATAAATGAAACAAATATAGAAATGTGGCGTGAATCACTTAATATAACGTTTGTTTCAAACAATGCGCAAGTTTTACCTTCTCCATCGTTGCTATATTTTGTAGTCAAACTATGAAAGAAACATTCATGTATCTCAAAACAATCACGTGCAAACTGTGATGTCTTCTCCCATTCTGTAAACTCGTAAACTTTCTGTAATAAAAGAAATGATCAAATACCTCCATGTGGCATATTACGCTGGCACCAGAGCCCTTAAATTCGTTAAATACGCACACATATGCTTTAATAATAATATTTTGTCAACATACACAGTTAACAAGAGCAGTCCAAGGACAGCGCGCTCGACTTTTCGGGTGTTTTGTTCATGGCAAGGCTTATCTTTAAACAAAAGTAATTTCAAGACAGGACATAATTTTTGAAAGTATATAATTTAGTCAAACAATAATTACCAATTCATATTTGTAAAATATAATAGGGGCATTACTCCTAGAACATTCATCCATAGTAACGCCCCTTCAGAGTAAAGTAGACATAGTATCAACGAATAAGCATACCTACTATCATTTAAATATCTATATGAAGAACTATAAATACATTGTATTTCAATTTGAACAAAATTCAAAATTAAAGTAAGGGGCATAACTTCAAAAAATAACATCATGAGTTATGTCCCTTTGTAGTCGCGTAGATGTAGTACTGATGAATAAGCATACTAATTGTCATTTAAATATCTTCTTAAGTATTGAAAATATTTCACTTCATTATACTTTCTCCCGAATTAAAAAGTTGAAAAGGGTCACAACTCCAACAATAATTCATCAATTATTACGTCCCATTGTATTCAACTAGATGTAGTACTGATGAAAAAGTATACTAACTTTCTATCAAACAAAATATATTAAATTTGAGCAAACATAACCCTTAGATATCAAAGTATAAAGGGGAATAACTCTGAAGAACTGACGAATAAGCATTCCAACTTTCATTCAAATATATTTATAAGTTCTAAATATATCCCATGAGAACAAATTTTAATCTTAAATGTTTAAGTATAAAGGGGCATAACTCCAACAATAATTCATCCAAAGTAACGTCCCTTAATAGTTGTGTAGATATAGTACCCATAACTAAGTATACAAACTTAAAGTCAAATATCTTGATTAGTATTAAAGATATTACATATAGAAATGATTTTAACATTATATTTTGCATTTTTCTTAAGTATAAAAGGGCAATTACTCCAAAAATAATTCATCCACAGTTACATCCCTTCATAGTCGGGTAGATATAGTACCAACAAATAAGTATACAAACTTTAAGTCAAATACCTTGATCAGTATTGAATATATTCTACACAGGAAAAACTTTAACCTCATATTTTGCAATTTCTTAAGTATATAAGGGCAATTACTCTAAAAATAATTCATCCACAGTTACGTGCCTTCACAGTCGTGTAGATATTGTACTGACAAATAAGTATACAAACTTTAAGTCAAATGAATTGATCAGTATTGAAGATATTCTACATAGGAAAAACTTTAACCTCATATTTTGCAATTATTTAATTATAAAAGGGCAATAACTCATAAAATAATTCATCCAGAGTTATCCCCTTTCACAGAATGGTTAATATAGTCCCACTTAATAAGTATACCAACTTTCAATAAAATAACTTGGATAGTGTTGAAGTTATAAGTGTTTAAAAAAACTTTAACCTGAAAACCAACGCCAACGCCAACGCCAACGCCAACACCAACGCCAACGCCGACGCCGACGCCAAAGTGATAGCAATAGCTCTCATTTTCGTCGAAAAGTCGAGCTAAAAACGGTCCCGTTACTGTCATTCTCGTACAACTTGGAATAATTCAAAAGTCATAAATTTTTGACGTTTTTGTAAGTACCAAATGATTAATTTGATAAATGTCCCTGTATCAAGACCACCACGTTATTAAGACCATTTATCTAAATGGACATAATATGTACTAGCGGAACTTCACTGTTTTAAAAAATAAAATACATGATAGATATTTAATGATAAAAGTCGCTCCAATCATGGCAAAAAAGCAACTCCATAGAGAGCGAGGACTTCATTTAAAAGGCTTTAACACCAAAATACACTTCAGCTACAGTCCCATAAACATAAAAACAGCCGTGAGGGCACCGTACGGGTACCGTGCGATCAAGCTCCGCAAGGACCCTTTCGAAGTCTTGCGTACCCGCACGGACTGTTACGTTTTTACCAGGGTTCGTGAGATGAGCCCAGGTGACACGTATCAGTTTCAGAGTCAAATCGTGAACAAATCTTGACCGAGTATGGAATAAACATGCATATCTTCCAGTTACGGCTCAGTACGGGTGTGCTGTTTAGTACCATGTGCGTACCGCCACCTTGATTCGCAAGGCTTTCCACGGCCTACGATTGTCTGCACGTACGGGTCCGTAACAAGCCACGAATTTATGGGACTGAGGCATTACATATAAAAAATAACATATGTTTATCTATACCTTCATAAATCCCTCTAAGTCATCTATTTCTAACTGACCATTGCCATCAGAATCTGAAAACATTACAATGGGACACATTGTTTTATAATATAGATTAACGTTTAGGACAGAACATGCAGGAACTATTTTTTTCTTTGATTCAGATTTAGCTATCAAATTATCATGATATTACATTGTTTTCAAACAATCGTAACTCAATATAAGAAAAGAGTGAATTACGACAGTTTGCCGCTTAACTCGCGATTTATATATCTTTTACACAAATCATATTCTTATTTCTAAAATAAAATTTGAAAGAGTAAATTAATACACAACTCACTAAAGAAATGAACTCTCTGTATAAATTAGACTCTCCAGATATATCGTGAACAAACCATAGAAAAACTGACCCCTTAAAGCTTAATGCATGATTTGTTATATTTATTTTTTACATTTTGGCACTTAACATTTTAATAAATAAACATAATACACATAAAGTATTTACCAAAGAAATTAAAGTAATATTCCAATTTTTCCTTCTGGAAAGGTGAGAGAGTCATCTTCCTGTGTCGTGTTCTGTCCTGTGTGTGTGTGTCCTGTCACTTGAAGATTTAATGTTTGTACTTTAGTGATTGTGCTTATTAAACACACAATTATGGATATAGTTATATCAACAAACTGACCAGTCCATTGACGTGACAGAGGTGGAACAACATGCAGGATTTCTTTATTGGTTCATGCCAAGACCATTAATAACCTATAATATGGAGCCATTTTATCACTGGGTATAGAAAACAATGGAAGGAATAACTTTATACACTTAAGAATAACACATCAACCGCATTGACGTTTAAAGGAAAATCATGATAATTAAACTTAAACACGTACCTTTGAAATAATGAACTCACCCTAAGTTACTACACACCGTTGATAAAACTATGTGCACGATTTTCACGTGCGTGTTTCAATAGAAACTCACAAGACATGTAAAGGTCGTTTGCGTTAAAGCTGGACCCCTAAAATCATGATATATCTCAATAACTATCGGATGGAATTAACTCAAATTTTGTATGTGATCATAACTAGCATTTTCCTTCTCAAATCCAAAAATTTAGAATTTTTCTTTAATTACATAACATACTTCCCATAGACATGCAATGCAAATTTTGAAGCCAAAAAGATACTTTTGTTAAATGGGTATGTGCCATAATCAGAACAGCCACATAACAGTAGATACAAAATAATAGCTAAAAACGAGGCCCGGTTAGAAATTTTATTTGATAACAAAGTATAACAGTATATACAAACACAAATATCATCATCACTGTCGTCTGTATCGTCAAAATCTATACAAATTCTACACGTACGATTTTAAAGACGGGCCTCTGCTTTACAATTTAGTAGACCGTCGAGTGTTTATTTAAGCGACAAATATACAGTAAACGCACGGGACTTTGTATAAATACACTGGAAGTATGACAATGTTATAATCAGAACAGCTTATTTTACCTCCCGCCGGATTTTTTTATAAAAAATTCCAAATATTTTGCATTATACCTTATGGAAAACTTTTTTATTTATCTATTAAAAATTCTGAAAATTTAAATCCTAGAAGGAAAAATTGAAATAAGATTGTATTAATTTTTTTAGCAAAATCGCTGTTACAGTTTAAAAGATATTTAAGGCAAATAGGGGTCCAACATTAACGCAAACGACCTATATAACCTTGATTTACATGTGTTATCGTTAAATTTCATACCACTGTCAGTGGTACATACATTACACCCACTGATTTAAATACTCACTACAGTTCTTCTGAACTCATCATGTATTTAAATCAGTGGGGTAAATGTTTGCGCCACTGACAGCTGAATAAAATTTATCAATAACATCATGTATGCATGTAAACTAGTAATTCTAATTAAAATATTTAAACAAAAATTAATTGTATTTCACACCGTTTATCATCACTCTATAAGATTATGTACTGTTGTCGTCTAACCTAACAAACTCTCCTAAGCACTTTGTTATAAGCAACCCCTCTCGCTATCCTTTTACAAAGATCTGTCTGCTTCTCTATAAAACGGAGAAAATCGATATCAAATATTGAATTTTCAAGGAAGTGTACAATCTGGGGCGACCAGGTTCGAACCCGGGACGTCCGGATTTGATATTTTGCGCCCTACAACTACTTCACGAGCACGACATTTATATTCATAAGGACAAATGAGTTTATTTGTACCTAGTTGTTAAATTAAGCAGTTCATTCACTCTTAGGCAATCAATTGTTATTTATTTATACATGTACTATGTATATGACTGCTTGACTGTCTGATCGCATCCGTGTGGTGCCAGAAAACGCCATGTCATGAAATACCTCATTCGGAACATCCTCGGCCATTCGCTACGAATAACTCATGAAAGGTCGAGGGTGTTCCGAATGGAAATACCTGTATTCTCCTTTTTTATTCAACTGACAGTTGCGCATACATTAACCCCACTGATTTAAATATTCGATATAATTTGGATATTATACGCGCATAAGTGCGAATATCTATTTTTTATCGATCGTGAGTACAGAAGAACTGCTGTGAGTCTTCAAATCAATGTATGTGCCACTGATAGTTGAATGATATTTAACACTATATATCCCGACTATTCCCGATCTCTGCCGACGCTGACGGAACTCAGTACCAGTGATGCGATCACGTTAATTAATATCGGCCCATTAAAAATTGATGGAAACCCATTGCCGTAATCTTAGCATCACACATGTGGGATTTTCACATGAATAATTAATGACATATTCGACATCCTACCAAACCATGTTAACAAAGGTAAACATCAGTGACGTTGTACGAGTTAATGAAGTTGAAATACACGGTTGATTTGGTGAACAAATATCTGATGAGAGTTTCTGATGGAAGCCAGGACTTCTGTGTATTGGTGTTATTAGATATATGGATTAGTTAATTTTCTGGAACAAATCATTTCAATGTCACATTCATTTATAAAAACAGCGATAAATTGATATATATTTGTGTACGGATTATTTTTTCTATTATATTATATGGTAAGTACACAGTATTAGTTTCCTTTCTTTGTTTCTTTGGTGTTTCGCCCAGCATTTCAACATATTTTCAGACATAGTGCGACAGTAAGTGGTCCATCATCATGATCCCTAGAAAGTCAAGGAACTCTGAACTAAATATTCTAAACTTGCACAAAGCACATAATAGTGCTATCATCAGTGAGGACAACTTAAGACACAGTCGCGTAAACATAAAAATAGCCGTGAGGGCACCGTACGGGCGCCGTGCGATCAAGCTCCACAAGGACCCGTACGAACTCTTGCGTACCCGTACGGACTGTTACGTTTTTAACAGGGTCCGTGAGATGAGCCCAGGATACACGCATCAGTTTCAGAGTCAAATCGTGAACAAAATCCTAGCCGAGTATGGACTAAACACGCATATCTTCCAGCTACGGCTCCGTACGGGTGTGTTGTTTTGTATCATGTGCGTACCGTCACCTTGATACAAAAGGCTTTCCACAACATACGACTGTCTGCACGAACGGGTCCGTAACAAGCCACGATTTTATGGGACTGAGGCATTACATCTACTTGATGCAGAGTTAGGAAGGAAAACAGTCGTGAATAATATCTCATCGCGTAAATATAAAATGTTGTCGATTTAGCACAAATTTAGAAAAAAATGTGTGTTGAATTATCGCGAAATTTTAACATTAAACATTTAGGAGAAAATATCAGGACCGTATATCTATGTCGAATTTCCCCAAATTTCGAAAATTTGCGTGTTGAAAAATCGTAATTAAACTGTACCTAACTCTATAAGGTACTCATTTCAGACGTTTTTGGCGTCTAATTTAAGGACTCGGTTGTCGTAACAGACTATTTTAGGAAAACTGGTAAGTAAGAGTTTAGGAAAAAGCAAATAACCGCTCTGGAAGTTTAAGCATTGAGGTAAGAAATCGTGATCATCCGACGAAGTTTTGTGGACAGCAAAACCTACGCCTCGCATAAATCATAAATTTGTCTCAATACGACGTCTTCATTCTTTGTTTTACATTTCGGTATGTTGGTACCTGATACTTTCTTGTGATTCTATAAAAATATCAAAAGAATCAGCCACGACCGTATCACAATGGTAGATAACATGATTTTAAATGTAGAGGTACCGGGTTCGATCACCAGCCTCAGAGTGATTTTAAATTTAATTTCAATTTTCTTCATTCCTGAAGGATTAGCAAGTACAGTCAAAGAAATGTCCAGGGAAGATGGTTAGTAGAGGGGTCGCCGTACATAACTCTATAAAAGTGTTTATATTCGGCGTAAAATCCAAGTACAATAATAATGTTATTTAAAAAATCTTACGTACTCTACCGCCACTACGTATTACATGAATGTTGTACAACGTTATATAGTTTTGTGTCATATTGTCTGACTTTCCAACAATAAATAATTTAACAACACTGTAGGAAACACTCTTATTTAGGAGATGCTAAACTTATTTCGAACGTCAGATGTGTCCGATGTTAAATTTTTTGAAGTGATTTATTTAGTCTGGTTTGGCGCAATTCGCATAACAATTTCAAAACTAACAAGTAAAGCCCTCTTGTACCTTTGAGCATCAACTAAACAATGACTCACTCAATGACTCACACACAACATTGGTTCTTACAAACAAAAGTTAACAAAGATGCTATGGTTTCATTATTATTAATAATTTATCATTTTAGAGTAGTGCTTAAAACAATCAAACATGTAATCTAACCCTTTACAGCCAAGTTCTATGATGGCTTAACAAATAATTCATATTTGAGGCTTGAAAGCACCACAACAACAGCCAGCCTGGGCAACTTTGTCGAATTGTAAAGCTTCATTTTATGTTAGTTTTGGACTTTTGAACATATCCCACGAGTACAACCTACGTTATGATTCAATTGAGCGCATGTAATTTGATCGTTAACTTCAGTTCGGACAACTTTTTTATAAAGTTCGGTATTGATATACATTTTGTTCAGTCATTTTCCCGAATACATTTATATCAACTTGGCTGTCAGTCACACGTATGTGCCCAGTAATAGGTTATGAATTTAAATTCCAGTGATCTTGAAGTAGATTATAACGAATCTTACATCAACAACTACAGTGAACTGTGTAAAATGCCTTATATTACATGCCCATTTATATTGATTGATTTTCTTTACAGTATGAGTTAGCTGTTCAAGTTTTATCAACATGTCTCGAAGTCCAAGAACATCAGGTCAGTAGAGATTTTCACATTACCATTAAAATCATAGTAAGATCAAATGATAATTTTGTCGTAAGTGGTCTATACGATTAAAATAATAATAAACTGACAAAATCGATGGTCACAATATACAGGTTAGACTGTATATTATGAAATAAATTTCATTATATTTACATTGATATTGTTGCTGCAATTTTATAACCGTCGCTGGAAAGTACATTAATTTTGTATAAGTATGTACACATTACATGTTTTATAACTTTTTTACAATAAAATTGTGTCTTTAAATACATGCTATGCTTTTATGATGCACTTTGCAAACGCTTGTGTCAACATGGATGTTAAAATAGATATAAAACTATAAATACAAGTACTGTATTGAATTATTTAGATAATTCATTCATGCACAACATTTATAATAAAATGATATTATTTATAATCCATCCATCCATCCATGTGTTACCATAACACATTCTTGATTCAGTTTTATAACGTACTTATTTACGTGTATTCTATAATGCCATTATCTAAGACAATAGGAAATGATTCCTTGACATTCAACCTTTACAATAACCATTTATAATTAGTTCATACGCTACCATGACAACGTGAACGTTTCTTTATCAGTAAGGGCCTTTAATCTTTATTACATTACAAGGTCTTATAGACACGCTATATGTAATGTTTTCATCAACTTCTAACGTCTAGAGATAAGGACTAAAATAATGATTGCACCAAGTATTATCATCTCTTGGGAAATAGAAGAAAGAAAAGTTTGCATATTTGCACAAAATTGAAGAGATAAAACCTGACGGTACTTGGCTTGACGTCAGAGAATTGTTTTAAAATTGCATCCAAGTCAACCAATCAAACACTTCATGATTTGCTAAATGCTTGAATGCTTAAATCGTCAGTGGAATCTATTGTAACTAAACGCTGGCTGCGGAGATACATTCAATGTTATAAAATATTTGGAACTGATGGATATTGACTATATTAAGATATTATTTTCTACGCAGTAAGTTTTTGTCTAATTTGACATAAAACTCACAAGGCAATACAATTCGCGATTGGGAACATATTAATCCGACATATCATTGTCTTGGACTAGGTCGGATAATAATTATGTTTTTTTATTCGTGAAACATACATTTTTTTAAGATACACCACATTCACATTTTATGGTGATTATTATTCAATGATTGTTACTATGTTTGTCAGGCCACATTAAGGAATAATTGTATAATACGTACTGTGTAGTATTTATGACGGTTCCGGTTTTTATGCGGTAAGGTTTCGCTGTAGAGTCATCTATGTCGATGGTCGTATTAGCTGGATGGTCTAAATATAAATCTTCTGTCTACTGAAATTTATCATTTAGGACTTTAAAATCGTAAAAAATGCATTAATTTGCTATAACCTCAATGCTCTGTATAGCGGAAATGAACCGCGTTACGACATTTTACATTGCGGTTCAGGATTTGTATGTTACAATTCAGCATGTGTATATGATATTTTGGCAGGGCATTGTGTATAATTGAAACATTTATAATTTCAGTGAATTTAGACGCTAGTGGAAGTTTTATAGAAGAAAGAAGTAAAACGTTTGTAGTTCCTAGACGGGTATGTATAGTGTATATATTATTGATATTTTTGATATTATTTATATAGAAACACATTGTATTGTTGTGTTATAGTTTACATAACATAATGTTTATCTGAGACAATATAATAAACATGAATATCAACATATATAAAAGTCTGCGGTACAACCTTGCTTGAACAACATCCACTTGGAGCGATAAAAGTGTATTGCTGTTAAGATGTTGTTGCTCTGTAGATTTTTAATTGAATTAAATCAAACCTAAGGGAAATACCAAAAGATGTTGTTGTGCAGAAGTTTTGTTCTGTAGAGGGTCGCTCTGCAGAGGTTATACAAAATTTTTGAAAGTTTACTTTTTCTACAGTGTCTGAACATGAAAATATTTTTTATACGACATTACTTACATCATTTATGTACCTGAACATTTGTATCGTGTTGGTGTTTTCTTGTCATTATAATGTTTACTCCACAGAGAACTGTCATGTTACCTTCTTTGATTTTTCAAACATACAGTTTATATACATATAAACAAGGGGTACAGCTGCGTTTAGTTGGTCACTTCATTTAGATTTATTATTATGTAACACAAAAAATACACGGATTCCCTGATGCCACTTTGACCAGAACCAGCCATTAACCATAACAACTACGCATGCGTCGTTTGCAATACCTTTTAAATGGGAGCAATTTGTGATCGAGTAATTCAATTTGTTCATTTATTAATAAATGTACCACATCGTTTTCACCTATATAGATATAGTTGTATATCATGGATCCTTGTAGTGTCTCTAAATCTAGGACAGCCTGTCCGTTAGTAAAGCCGGAAAAATGTTCGACGCCAAGTCGACAGATACAAAGATAAGCCCTACCCACGTATATCCTTATCAAATCTTCAGTAAATTAAGAAGAAACCTTATGAATATTTGAAGATAGGTTTGTTTATCTTATCACGCCAATCAGCCACCAAATCAGGTTAATTAAGTAACTCAGAAGGTCATATCTTGTACCACAACACTGGTCGGTCCTGTAGACATATACATGTATAGATAGTTCTGTTTTTTTATTAAGTTAGGCAATCTTTGAGATGACAGTGAGAGATTGTCTCTGTAAATAATTGATGAGAAGTTTTTCTTTCCTATACAATGTTCGAGTATATAAATGTAGAACAATATAAATATTTTATGACATTTCTGAAAATACTCATCGGAGAAGAGTCGCCCTGATAATTGGTATGAGTTTATTATCATTTGCGGCTATAACAGACCGAGTTAGTGTCATTGGAGCTTGGTTCCACATATGAGCTACATTGTCATATCTATATGATATACACAGACAGCTAAAGATGTAAATGCAGTGTATTTAAATTCTAGGATATTAATTTAAATGTGTCTATAGATAAGTTTGTTTTCTTGTTACTTACATATTTGTGCAAAACTTAATTAGTTCTGTCATGGAATAACTAAAGAAGTAGGATTAGTGACAAACTTATTTGAGTAAGTTAGATGAACTTTTATAATAAAATACAAGATATGCTCTAATCTGCGTGTACTAATATTTGAAGAGATTTCAGTAGCATTTTAACATGTTCAATGAAGCTGTCAAATGAATGTTACCGTTAAAAAATTGTTGTTAGTTATTTAAAGCTCGACAGTATTTCGTTCTTACTTGTTCTGTTTCAAGAACGTAAAATTGTCAAACATGTCCATCATTTTGCAGTGCATTAATGTATGATAAATCAAACATGTATGGCAATAAAATGACGTCGCTGAAGTTAAAAAAATTTGCAGCCAAAATACCAATTGTGGCCACTTAAGCTAGCAAAAATGTTTGCTAACTTCAGCGACGTATACAAAATGGAAAAATAAAAGAAAGCGCTGACTGTGGGCGATAGATACTTTTAGAACTATGTGAGTATTAGAAGTTACTAGCCTCATCAGTGATTTGCTACCGATAGAGATTCTTTAAATGATCCTTTCATACACTATTACATGTTTGCCCTTATCATTTTCATTATCATCCGAAATTCAGATCATCCAAACTTATGAGTTATCCGAATTATTTTCGGATCCTAGAGATGTAGGCAATCGAAGTGTTGCAAGTTTGTCAAAAAAAAGTATCAGCTAACAGCTATAGTGAACATGCTTTATCAAAGTCCACTTTATCTATCAAACCTATGCTGGTCTAGGTACTTACGTTAGCTGTTTACAACTCTATTGTCCATTCCGCTGATGATTGTCTATTTCACACACTAAGCATGTTATGTGTTATATATTTTCAGCCAGAGAGTGCGGATGGTGCGTCAGCTGGCGATGTAGTCAATGGTACAGATATGGACACATTGATATCTCTAGTTAATTCTAAATTTGATAAGAAAGAACGTCAAATAAAACGAGATATGAGAGATGAATTTGAGAGACGTTTAGAGAGAGATAAGAGACATCACGAAGAGATTATAGCAACTTTAAGACGAGATCTCTCTAACTTGACAAAAATATCACATGAGTATGATGGCTTGAAAGACTTGCAGAAATCTATGCAGCGAGAAATTATGAACCAGCATGAGAAATTAGTGGCACTGAGAGAAGAGAACGCAACACTAAGAACAGATGCAGCTAAAATACATGAACTAAATAAAGAAAATGAAGTTTTAAGGCAAGAAAATGAATCTCTTAAAAGAGAACATGTTGCTATGGAGATGAAAGCCGTGAAGTTAAAGTCTACAATACATGAGAAAGAACAAGAGATTCAAAGTTTGAAAACATTGATTGATACACAATATAAAAGAATTAAGTTAGATCTCACTAATACTAGAGATAAGTTCCATAATGAACAAGAGACACTACATGCTGGAATGAAACAACATCACGTGATGTTAGCTGAAATATCTGCTGCTGTAAAACAAATCTCTAATGACATGGAGGACAGTAATGGTAACAAGAAAGATAGTGCTAAACCAATTGCTGCTAGAAGTATGGTGGGTAGAAACAGATCATTTCCTGGTAAAACTAAATCTGAACCTTCGTTTGGTAGATTCACTGGAACAACACCGAAAAAACGTCCATGATATGTTTTATATTATGTAACTATAGCACGGTTTAATAACCCTATACAGACCGATTATTCATTTTAATGCAGGTATAAATACCTATATAGAGGCAATATAAAGTGCTATGTTTTATGACATTTTCGGAAAGCAATGCAACCATGTTCCGAAGTGAAGAAATCTAATGATGATGCGCAATCACCTTTACAACAATTGTCAATAGTCATTGGGCAACTGTTTACAATCTCTGTACCAAGTATTTTACTCGGTGCAGCTGAAATATTGACGCATTGGAGTAATACCAACTTGGCAGAAACTCGTTTACACACGTTTTGAGTAAAGCAAACAGTTAATTTCTAGATAAAGGAAATTAACAGAGCTCCTGGTTAGGTTCGAACCAGGGGTCTCTCGAAACATTATTACTTCATTCTAGTTACACAGAATATGTAAATTTCAACTTTATACCTTAATCAACAAATGTGTTATTTTTGTTACACTTCTGTTACGTTTTACTCACAAATTATTATTACTTTTGTTATTGTTACATCAAAATAAAATGTAAGAAAACCAAAATTGTTTCCAGCGTCCTAAATTCTTAGCGATGTAAAACACCCTATCTTATGCTACAGTCCCATAAACATAAAGGGCACCGTACGGGCGCCGTGCGATCAAGCTCCGCAAGGACCCGTACGAACTCGTGCGTACCCGTACGGACTCTGTACGTTTTTATCATGGTCCGTGAGATGAGCCCAGGATACACGTATCAGTTTCAAAGTCAAATCATGAACAAAATCGTGGCCATTATGGATTTAACATGCATATCTTCCAGCTACGGCTCCGTACGGGTGTGTTGTTTTGTACTACATGTATGTGCGTACCGTCACCTTAATACGCAACGCTTCCCACGGCCTACGACTGTCTGCACGTACGGGTCCGTGACAAGCCACGATTTTATGGGACTGAGGCATTATATAAGTCACAAATACAATGTAAACAGAAAATAAAATAAAAATGACTTATAGGATCAATTATTTATTTGAGTGTTTAATTGTCCTTTACATGTTATACGAGTAGTATGGTCCATTACTTGTGGTTTATGGTGCGAGTATCAAATGGAACCAATACTTGATGACTCAGCAATCTAGTTTTATGTTTATATGATATAATATACACTTGACTGATGTATAGTGACAATCAATATTGGAATTTAACACATTATAACAACATAGGATTGACCATAGAATGACCTACTTTTTATTTATTTATTTATAAATATCGAACTGAGCACAAAGTTTGTCGTTGTCGTTGTTGTCTTAGTTGTTGAGAATCTTCACGATGATCTAGAACAACAGTATATACAATGATGTCTGTAACATAAAATACAGTGTTTGTTGGTATTTTGAGCTAATGTTATTTCGCGGTATATCTGTTTTTGGAGAACAACAACTTAGAGAGTCGGTTTTAAAACTTAACCTGGTTAAATTGCCAGACTGTATTACAAATAAAATAGACGTATCAGGAACTGGGAACATGTAAGTATGTCGACAACACCAATTTCTACATATGATTTATACCACAGGAGCTTGACATTCTGTATCTTAGAAAAACTCCCTACTTATTATTATTAGAATGAGGGAATTGAATTTTTCAAAGTACGATACAGAATGTCAAGCTCCTGCGTTTATACATGTAGTATAATATACATTATAATAATAGCAGCAAAACTGTAAATAGAGCGCAAAAAATATAGTTCAATATTAATAGCCCAGTTTCTTTATATTGATAACGTGACGTGATAGTAACGTGAAAATATTCTCCTTATCGACAAGTTGAACTGACAGATGAAACAAAACATTGTAGATAAACACAAGTCAGAGATCTTACGGCTATATTTATTATCTTTTGTTTTACGTAAATTAATTAATAATTCATCATGTATATACTCTGGTGGGATAACCTATATAATAGCTTGATGAACAAATACACTCCAATACAAGCTATCTGCGTGATATCTCATCATACAATAGAACAACTATGTATGTTTACTCGACAACAATACATTGTGATTCCAGTGATTACTGTGATTCTAGTAAATTCTACAATGTACTATTATATATCGACAACAATAGAAAATCTAATATAAACCGGACAATAACTGATGATAAAGTCCATGAGTTCAATTAATTGATAAGTACTAGGAGGTCATATTATAGTAATGTTCAAAGTTTAGAATCTGAAGTCACGTGATCTACAAGGACAATTAAATTTTACACAAATTGTTTTTCCGCCGCTTTCTCCTTCCATACAAATCATTGAATGACATCAAATAGGTCATAAAATAACAATAACATTACTTTTCCTTCAAAATCTGAACAAGTCTTTGAGTTTTGATCGTTTGCTTCTGATCCTCTGCTCATAAGTTGAGTCGAGGTGTAAACTTAGTGCAAAAGTTTATTTATTTATTGGAGTTAACGCCATATCAACACAATTTAGGTCATTTCACGGCGTCCAGCGCACCTAACCTAGCTTTCCTGGACCATTGTCTATAACCAGTACTCACCTACCCTTCCACAAGGTCGGAAACTTCTCCATATATTATCTAATCAATGGAGGAAAATCGACATTATTGTCAAATTTTCATGGAAGGGTATAACCTCCCCGGGTGGGATTCGAACCCGCACCCCTTCGGGCACGAGTATCCAAATCCCGGCGCTCTACCAACTGCGCTATCGACCCGGGTTAAGTGCAAAAGTAATTTGTGCAGAGGTTTCGGGGCATTTTGGATACCAATTAATGATTTATGGTTCATAAGTATATATTTTTTCTAATATTATTTAGAAAACACACAAGTCAAGCATTGTGTGTGACGACAATACTCACTTATACCTAAACTTTGTCAATTTGTTACATTTTCAAGCAAGAACAAGTGGAGTTGAATTCTGTAACAAAATTAAATGTGTTATTATCATAAAATTAAACTATAAATCAACCAGACAATAAAGTATGTCAGTCTACTTAGAGATGAAATAAAAAGGAAATAATTTTAACTGTCAATGATAAGACACAATAAAATAAACAATCTTAGCATGTACAGTTTGACCTGAAACAAAATACAAATAGTACTTATACAGTTTGAACCGAACAAAAAAGTAGGTTTCTTTTGGCATGTATGTGAAGACAGCAGTAACAGCAGTACAGCAGTACAGCAGTACAGCCCTACTGCCAGAATTTTCGGCAGTACAGCAGTACAGCCCTACTGCCAGCAGTACAGCCCTACTGCCAGAATTTTCGGCAGTACAGCAGTACAGCCCTACTGCCAGAATTTTCGGCAGTACAGCAGTACAGCCCTACTGCCAGAATTTTCGGCAGTACAGCAGTACAGCCCTACTGCCAGAATTTTTGGCAGTACAGCAGTACAGCCTTACTGCCAGAATTTTAGGCAGTACAGCAGTACAGCCTTACTGCCAGAATTTTCGGCAGTACAGCCTTACTGCTAGAATTTTTCGGCAGTACAGCAGTAAAGCCTTACTGCTTGAGTTTTCGACAGTACAGCAGTAAAGCCTTACTGTTAGAATTTTCGGCAGTACAGCATTACTGTTAGAATTTTCGGCAGTAAAACCTTACTGTTAGAATTTTCGGCAGTAGGGCAGTACTGTTGCAGACTGCTGTATCATTCTAGCAAATCATTCTTTATTTTGCCTCTCAGAATTCTCAGATCATAAAAGTTATATGTTTGAATTCTCTATAAGGTCCAAAATTAAAAAAAAAGAACATATAGAGCCAAACTAGGATGTGGGATATGTTAAAATCAATACTATGAAATATGAAAATAAAAAAAAGTTTGTTTGTTTTAATTGGGTTTAACGTCGCATTCAACACACATTTAGGTTATACAATGTAAATACGACATCCAGCTCTTCCTACTATAATACCCTACCACGAGACTGATAACTCATGTATAGGGTATGACATCGTACCGCGACCGGACTCGAACCCGTGATCTCCGGATTCGAAGTCAGACATGCTAACCAATACGCCACTGCTGCAGCTAAATACAGAAGTAGAATGAAGGAACACATTTAGTGATCCGAGGACTTGGATAATTATATACATGTTTTTTCTTGTTAGGTTTATATCCATGTTTTATGTACAAAAAAATGTTCTACACGATTACAAGTTACTGCTGGTTCTTGTGACACTATGACCATGAAATATTCCATTTACTTCCCATTTTCGGAAAGATGAATGAACAAGCTTTCTTTTGGTATATAATACTGCTACGAGTTCGAGTAAGTATTTAACTCTGGATGAGTTATATAACGAACAGTTTTTCATTTTTTTTAATTCTCTACACAGAGAACTGATTCAAACGTACAGAAGGACCTATCTCTGATGGCAATATTTGCACCGTAGTTGTAACAATATCAACGGCAAAAGCAGTTTTATGCAATGTTTACAAATAACCATAAAGAATAAAAAATACGGCTTTATTAAGTGATGGAAGTGCTTCAAGAAATATACTAAATATTTTTTGTTTGGTAGGTACCTTTTTTACAAAAAAATGTCCTGCACTACCGCAAGTTACTGCTGGTTCTTGCGACATTATGACCAAAACATATGCCATAAAATACACGTTTTCTGAAAGCTGAATGAACAAGCTTTCATTTGGTATATAATACTGCTACAAGTTCGTGTAAGTATTTTACTCTGGACGAGATATATAACGAACAATTATCAAATTTTTATTTGAATTCTCTACACAGAGAACTGATTCAAACGTACAGAACGACCTATCTCTGATGGCAATATTTGTAACGTATTTGTAACAATATCAACGGCATAACATGCATATGCAATTTATGAAAATGACCATAAAGAATGAAAAATACGGCTACATTTATTGATCGAAGTGCTTCAAGAAATATATTCAGTATTCTTGTTTGGTTTGTACTTTTTACCAAAACAATGTCCTTCGATACCGCAAGTTACTGCTGGCTCTTTCGACAATATGACCAATACATATGCCATAAAATTCCCCCTATTTTAAAAGCTAAATGAACAAGCTTTCATTTGGTATAAAACACTACTACTACTTCTCGTTTGTTTTTTACACCATATTAGTTTTATAAACAACATTTTTGTTCATTCGAATTTTTACGCGAATGTCCATATAGAACATACATAAAAGGGTCTATCTTTAATGCCAATGTTTTCCAACAGTAATTACACAAATCAATGACATAACATTTATAAAAATATAGATAAAAAATGAAAAAGCGCAGCAGCAGATAACATTGTAAGTGCTTATATGTTTATATACAAAGTTATTTTTGGGTTAGTTAAGTAAACATAATTTTACAAAAAAAATGTCCCTTGCAATCAGAATTTACTGCTGGTTCTTGAGACGCTATGAACGTACACTATACAATTTACTACCCATTTTCGTATAGCTGAATGATCAAGCTTTCATTTGATATATAATATTGCTACAAGTTCATGTGAGTATTTTACACTGGACGAATTTTATTGCGAACATTTTTCAGTTTGCATTCGAATTCTCTATACAGGGGACTTGATCTAACATACAGATAATGACTATCTATGATGTAGTAATTTGCATCAAGTATGTAAAAACTCAATGACATTACATGTATATATTAAAATAAGGATAAAGAGTGAAAGGACACAACTACAGGTAATAACATGTAATAAAACTTTAGAAAATTAAAACTTTGTTTGTTTGGCATCCAAGGTTTTTTTTCAGAAAATTATTCAACGTGATTACAAGTTACTGCTGGTTCTTGTGACGCTAAAAACGAAAACTATGCCATTTAATACCTATTGTCGTAAAGCTGAATGAACAAGCTTTCAATTGGTATATAATACTACAACCAGTTCGAGTGAGTATTGCACACTGAACTAGTTTTATTGCGAACTTTTGTTCAATTTTCATTAGAATTCTCTACTTTGGTTTGGATTAATGTGTAGGTAGGACTTTTTTTCTATGTCAATATTTGTGGCAAATATGGATAAAAACCAATGAAAATTTATATCAATATAACGGAAAAAAAATACGATTTCATAATCATAAGAAAGTTTTTTTCTATAATGGTTGAAATTAGTGCTCTAATGGGTTGGTTATGTTCAGATACTTCTCTCAAAATTTCACTTCGCTCAAAATTTTTCTTTGCTATAGTAAGTTACTGATGTTATTTTTTATCCGAAGACCGAGTCTGTGTTCCATTTAATATACATATTCACAAAGCTGAATGAACAAGCTTTCATTTGGTATATAATACTGCTTTATGTTCAAGATAGTTTTCCACTTCGGATATGTTTTATTAATGACGTTTTTCGATTTCCATTCGAATTATTCATCAGGAGTTGGAAATAAATGTGCGTATATAAGGCCCATCTTCGATGTCAACGTTTGTTACAGATCTGCATCAAAAGACAAGAATTATTAATATCGAACTAAAGATAAAACATGCACGATTATATCAACATGAATTACATAATACTGGTAGAAGTAAGAGCTTAAGCGTTGATTATGTTCACGTATTTCGTACAAAATTTAACATCGCTTTATATTGCGAGTTACTGCTGTTTTAGTGTTATTATGGTCAATAAATATACTATTTAACATACATTTTCAAAAAGCCGAATGAACAAGCTTTAATATGGTATATTATTCATCTCAACTGTCATGTTAGATTTTATACACTGAATAAGTTTTTCTTATGACAAATTTTTCAATAATTTCATCGTGGTTATCATTCCGCCGAATGAAATATTTAGCCGCAGATTAAACTTGCGTACCGAATATCTGTTAGATGTTAAACGTTTGATTTTGAACAAAATCATTCCCTTTCGTAAATCTTATCTTGCACGTATGATAAGTCATGTTATATTTGATAAGTAAAGTGTAAGAAAATAATGCAAATAAAAACAGAATAATCATGGTTCATGTTATAAAATTAACTTGTATTTTAGATCAACTTCCGGGTATAGAAAGACAGCGGAACCAAATTGTTTTCGCGAAAACATTTTTTTTTACGCAAACAACAAATTATTATGTGAAGGACTTTTGTAATAAAACTAGCTCATTTAACGTTTTTTATAATATGCTTTCATAAATATCAAGTTTGTTTGAATAAAAAACATATAGTATTTATGCAACAGGTGGTAACGAATATGTAAAAATAAAAAATCAAGTTGTTTCCGCTATCTATCTTTACCCGGAAGTTGGTCTTAAATGCGGAGAAAATATCAAGATTAATTACCACGCTGAAAGAAATGTCACAAGATAAACTTATACAGTTTATAAAAACCAACATAACAATGTATCATGTATAAAATTAAAGCTTGTCCATTCGACTTTTTGAAAATGTATATTAAATGGTATATTTACCAGTCACAACAACACCAAAAACAGCAGTAACTTACAATATACATGTAAAATGGTATTAACATTTGCACGAAGTACGTAAACTTTACCAACGCTTACACTATTTTTTTCAACCACTATTAAAACAATTCGTGCTGATGTAATCGTCCATGTTTTCTCTTTATTTTGATATAAATTATCATTGATTTTTATGCAGATCTGTAACAAATATTGAGAGAAGTCTTAAAATCTGCACATTTAATTTGAATCCCGAGTAAACATTCGAAACTTGAAAGATATGTATTAAATTAAATATATCCGATGTTGAAAACTATCGACAACATAAAGCAGTACTATATACCAAATTAAAGCTTGATCCTTTAGCTTTGTGAATATGTGTATTGAATAGTATGTTTACCCAGTCATTGGATCACAAAAAACAGCAGTAACTTACAATAGCGAAGTTAAAGTTTGAACGAAGTACGTGAACATAACCAACCCTCAGAGCTCTTATTCCTGCCAGTATTAAAGCAATGAATGTTAATGTAATTGTCAATGTTTAATATGAACTACCATTGTTCTATGTCCATATTTGCAGCAAATTTGAAATTTAAGATAAGTCCTATCTGTACATTTAATCCAACGCCGAGTAGGGTTCGGATAAAACTTGAAAAGCATATTCCTAATAAAACTCGTTCAGTGTGAAATTTTGCCACGATCTGGTAGAAGTATTATATACCAAATGAAAACTTGCTCATTCAGCTTCACGAAAACGGGTGATAAAAAGCATAGTTTTAGCGTTACAAGAACTAGCAGTAACTTGTAAAACTTTTTGGAAACACACAGGGATAATAAATCTACAAGATTTTTTAAAGTTTTATTATAGATTATTATCTTTAGCCGTAGTCTTTTACGCCTATTTAATACATACATGTAAACCCTAGATTTTTTAAAACAAATTCGATGCAAATATTGACATCAGAAACAGGCGCTATCTGTACGTTTAGTACTCTGTGTTGAGAGTTCAAACGAAAATTGAAAAACTGTTCGTAATAAAACTCATCCAGCGTAAAATACTTAAATGAGCCTGTAGCAGAATTATATACCTAATGAAAGCTTGTTTATTCATCTTTACAAAAATGGGCACTACAAAGCATACTTTTCATTCATAACGTCACAAGTATCAGCAGTAATCTCTGATTGCAAGGGACGTTTTTTAAAAAATCACTTAAATTTTAGCATCCCAAAACGAATGTATAATATGTATATATATTTTTAAACAGTCAAGTACTTACAATGTTGTTTGTAGCTGAGTTCTTTCATTCTTCATTCTTATTTAGATAAATGTTACGTCATTGCTTTTTTAAACACTGTTGGAAAACATTGGCATCAAAAATAGGCCCTATATGTATGTACAATATGGACCTTCGCGTAGAAATTCAAATGAAAAAAAATGTTGTTTATAAAACTTATATAGTGTCAGAAAAAACAAGAAGAACTAGTAGCAGTATTATATACCAAATGAAAGCTTGTTTATTCAGCTTTCAGAAAATGGGTATTTTGTGGCGTATGTTTTGATCATATTGTCGCAAGAATCAGCAGTAACTTGCGGTAGCGTAGGGCATTTTTTGTAAAAAAGTACATACCAAACAAGAATATTGAATATATTTCTTAAAGCACTTCGATCACTCAATGTAGCCGCATTTTTCATTCTTTATGGTTATTTTTATACATTGCATATACATGTAATACCGTTGATATTATTACAAATACGTTGCAAATATTGTCATCAAAAGTAGGTCCTTCTGTACGTTTGTATCAGTTCCCTGTGCAGAGAATTCAAATAAAAATTGAAAAACTACTTGTAATATAACTCATCCAGTGTAATCTACTTACACAAACTTGTAGCAGTATTATATACCAAATGAAAGCTTGTTCACTTAGCTTTACGAAAATGAGTAGCAAATGACACAGTTTTTGATCATAGCGACACAAGAACCAGCAGTAACTTCTGATTACGAGGGTTATTTTTGTAAAAATATGTTTATTTTACTAACCCAATAGAACTCATCCAGTGTAAATAAGTTACACGAACGTGTAGCAGTATTATATACCAAATAAAAGCTTGTTAATGCAGCTTTCAAAAAATTTGTAATTTATGGCCAATGTTTTGGTCATATTGTCGCAAGAACCAGAAGTAACTTGCGGTAGCGTAGGACATTTTTTGTAAAAAAGAACCATCAGTAACAAGAGGTAGCGTAGGACATTTTTTTGTTAAAAAGGTATCTACCAAACAAGAATATTGAATATATTTCTTGAAGCTCTTCGATCACTTAATGAAGCCGTATTTTTCATACTTCATGGTAATTTTTATACATTGCATAAACATGTTATTGCCTTTGATATTGTTACAACTACGTTGCAAATATTGCCATCAGAGATAGGTCCTACTGAACGTATAAATCAGTTCTCTGTGTAGATAATTCAAATAAAAATTGAAAAACTGTTCGTTATATAACTCATTCTTAGTTAAATACTAATACGAACTTGTAGCAGTATTATATACCAAATGAAAGCATGTTAATTTTGCTTTACGAATATGTGTAATTTATGGCCTATGTTTCGGTCATATTGTCGCAAGAACCAGCAGTAACTTGCGGTAGCGTAGGACATTTTTTGTAAAAAAGTACCTAACAAACAAGAATATTGAATATATTTCTTGAAGCACTTCGAACACTAAATGTAGCCGTATTTTTCATCTTTTTTGGTTATTTTCATACACTGCATATACTCTTTATGCCGTTGATATTGTTACAAATACTTTGCAAATATTACCATCAGAGAAAGGTCCTTCTGTACATTTGAAACAGTTCTCTGTGTAGAGAAATCAAATAAAGATTGAAAAACTGTTCGTTATATAACTCATCCAGAGAAAATTACTAACACGAACGTGTAGCAGTATTTTATACCAAATGAAAGCTTGTTCATTAAGCTTTCAGAATATGTGTAATTTATGGCCTATGTTTTGGTCATATTGTCGCAAGAACCAGCAGTAACTTGCGGTAGCGTAAAACATTTTTTTTGTCAAAAAAGTACATACCAAACAAGAATATTGAATATATTTCTTGAAGCACTTCGATCACTCAATGTAGCCATATGTTTTCATTCTTCATGGTTTTTTTATGCATTGCATATCCATGTTATGCCGTTGATATTATTACAAATACGTTGCAAATATTGACATCAGAGATAGGTCGTTCAGTACGTTTGAATCAGTTCTTTGTGTAGAGAATTAAAAAAAATGCAAAACTGTTCGTTATATAACTCATCCAGAGTTAAATACTTACACAAACTTGTAGCAGTATTATATACCAAAAGAAAGCTTGTTCATTCATCTTTCCGAAAATGGGAAGTAAATGGCATATTTCATGGTCATAGTGTCACAAGAACCAGCAGTAACTTGTGATCGTGTAGAACATTTTTTGTAAATAAAACATGGATATAAACCTAACAAGAAAAAACATGTATATAATTATCCAAGTCTTCGGATCACTAAATGTGTTCCTTCATTCTACTTCTTTATTTAGCTGCAGCAGTGGCGTATTGGTTAGCATGTCTGACTTTTAATCCGGAGATCACGGGTTCGAGTCCGGTCGCGGTACGATGTCATACACTATACATGAGTTGTCAGTCTCGTGGTAGGGTATTATAGTAGGAAGAGCTGGATGTCGTATATACATTGTATAACCTAAATGTGTGTTGAATGCGACGTTAAACCCAATTAAAACAAACAAACTTTTTTTATTTTTATATTTCATAGTATTGATTTTAACATATCCCACATCCTAGATTGGCTCTATATGTTCTTTTTTTAATTTTGGACCTTATAGAGAATTCAAACATATAACTTTTATGATCTGAGAATTCTGAGAGGCAAAATAAAGAATAATTTGCTAGAATGATACAGCAGTCTGCAACAGTACTGCCCTACTGCCGAAAATTCTAACAGTAAGGTTTTACTGCCGAAAATGCTAACAGTAATGCTGTACTGCCGAAAATTCTAACAGTAAGGCTTTACTGCTGTACTGTCGAAAACTCAAGCAGTAAGGCTTTACTGCTGTACTGCCGAAAAATTCTAGCAGTAAGGCTGTACTGCTGTACTGCCGAAAAGTCTGGCAGTAGGGCTGTACTGCTGGCAGTAGGGCTGTACTGCCGAAAATTCTGGCAGTAGGGCTGTACTGCTGTACTGCTGTACTGCTGTTACTGCTGTCTTCACATACATTCTTTTGGCTTTGTGTGTAGTCATTGTTTTTAACGAGTTAAGTTGTTTACCAAGTAAATCACCAAAGATTAATTGTACTCATGATTCCTCAAGGTTATTCTACGATAAAAATACATTATGCATTGACTACCATCATATGTCATAATATATATTGTATGCGATGTTACAATCGATTTACATTTGTCTTTGTTATGCAGCCATATGTTTGATGTTCATATCAAATCACACGTGATGCACTTCAAAACACGTGCATGCTTATACTTTATATCACAAGAAAAATAGAAAACTGCAAGTTTATCATAAAAGTAAAAGTTATTTAAGTATATATGTAATACTGTATATGTTTTGCTCTGTGTTCGCATGTCGTTTCTTGGCAATAGAGATTAGGGGTGTAACGGTTAACCGATATACCGGTTAATATTGCAATACGGCTTCTGACGGTTTTTAACCGGTTCGTTTTTCTCTGAACCGGTTTTTCTAGTAATGTTCCATACTGATTGTTTTTATCAAGATCTGAAATTTAAATGTTTGAATAAATGTTAAAATGTGTTCGGAAACTTGAAATAGTTTTCGTTAAGTGAGAGAGTAATTATCTTTGAAAGTCCATCCAAAACCTTTTTTTCTAACTTATTCAAACATTTGCATAATACGCATAGATCATTTGAAAATACATCTATGTGCAATGTTGATCAAATCAAGCCGATGCACGTGCATTAATTCATGCTAAGCATGTACACGCAAAAGAAAAATATGTATTGCAATATATTGCAATATATTGCAATACGGGTTTCGTGTATTGCAATATATTGCAATACGGTTTTTACCGTATTGTTACACCCCTAATAGAGATATACTATTATACATAAAGTTAATTTTTACAATTATAATGTTAACTTGATTTGTCTCATAAACAAACGATGACATAGTTAACATGTATGTTCGTATTTTATAACACATATAAAACAAGTATATAATTTCACATTATACTATTTCACTCATATTTGTAAGTATACTTTTATATCAATAAAGATATAAACTTGAAGACAATGTGACATTACTTTTAAACTTTTACGATGACTTGAAAATAACATTGAGATAAAGATGATCAGCCTTCAATAATACTTCATATAAAATATAGAAAAAGAACAAGTAACCTTCAGTAATAACAGTTTCTTCTCAAAATGATAACCCTACTGTTATATATGAGAAAGAAGTTCCACATCATAGGCGGATCCAGCGGGGGTCAGGGGGTCCGTACCCCCCCCCCCCCCCCTAGAATTTGGAAAATGTACATGTCCATTAGTGTATTTCTTGCTTTTAAGTCATTTTAAGTAGCATGAAGCAATTTTTCTCGGAGCTTAACCTAGATTTAATGGTTATGTAGTTTTTATTATCAAAATGTTGCATTTTTTCTGCAAAATGTGTATAATGTGGTAGTGGTTCGAGGTTCGGACTCCCCTAGAAAAATATCCTGGACCCGCCCCTGCAGATTCAACATCACGTGCACTCTGAACTCGATCAGTTGTGTCCAATATCTTCAGGTCACACACATACTCGAGCACAAGTCCGAATTATTATGTCATACAAGTATATTGACAGGGAACATATCAACTAATATGAATAGTAGCAATGAGGGATTTCTACTAACCCAAACTAATTTTCATGACCCCAGGACTGTGGTCAAGTGGATTAAGGCAATGAGTGTATATACCACATATAAAGTTCACATCATCCAACAAGCATAACTGAGAACATTTGAATTTAATGTTAAACACTTTACATTACATTATATTTCTAGCTAAAAGACATTACATGTATAAATTGAAACATTGTTTTAGTATTATAACTATCTTTGACAATTGAAATCCATGCATCTTGAGACCTACAAAATGCTTGGCGAATTCAGTCGAAACCGGTAGAAATTTAAAAAAAATCTGGAAAGCTTAAACATTTGTAGTTCACTTTATTATCAACAGTTTTGTTCCTCGTATCGATTGTTTATTCAACCTGTTATTCCTTCTTAATTCACTATTCCTATAAAAAACATTTGACTCGGGTTCAAAACAACAAATACAGTGTCTTTAGTGGTTTGGGCCTTGTCGACCCCCTTGCTCAAACCGTTCGTGAAAGAAACTGAAATTCTTTAATGCTTAATATATTCTTCGTAACATACAATGCCATCCGAAAATCCTTGGACGAATGAATTTTGAAACAAACCGATCATATAGGAGCAGTGTTCCAGTGGTAGAGCACACTTAGAGATCGAGAGCACCTGGAATCGAATCCCATCAGCGGCACTGCTAATTTCCTTGACCAAGAATTTTACTAACACCTGTTTCACTCCACCCAGGTGTAAATGGGTTCGGCGAGGGATCACCTGTCAGAGTGGGGACTTCAATGACTAAGAGTTATCGTAGAAAATTTGTTAGTTGTCCAAACTCGTACATGGTAGCAGACTTTAAACCGCACTTCACTTTTAACTTTGTAATCATACATACACCAAGTAATTTTACAATAATTATGTAACATAGTTTGAATAATAATTTATGTAGATATGCTAATAAATGCAGATTTTATAATTGGCACAAATGACTTATTGTTTCTTTTCACAGGAACGTGTGAATATGTAATATTTAAAACAAGATTTTGGCCGAGGATTTTGGATGGCACTGTATGAATTTCACGTGCGGCTTAAAGTCACGTTAAACTTGTATTTTACAATTTTATGTAATGACATAGTTTTTGAAGAGTTTTACCCCATTCTAACTTGTATAAGTGTCCTCAAGGTTGTAAATTTAAAATCGAGAGGTACATCGTATAAATATTAAATGACTGGATTGAAAATATAAGTAACTCAAGGTTCAATATATTTTCACTATACGAAGATTTGTGAGTCTATGAGGATAGGAAATCATGGGTAAATATAGTTATACAATTTGTGATCTTTTTTGTGACTGGATCATAATTAAACTTAAATTACATGTATATTTGTTTGTTTAAATAAACATTCGGCTCTAATTCGATCTCAAAGGAAGATGACATCGTTAATTGGTGTCTGTGAATTCTTCAGTCGAACACTATTAGCGAATAAAAAGCTTTCAAGAAAACTGACGTCTCAATGGACCAATGAGCATTTTCACGACTGACCAAGTAAAATTTATACTTTATAGTAATACAAGCACAGCTTATTTAGTTTTAGGACAAACTCTTATAAATAAGCAAATTTAAAGTTTAATAATTTCATCATCAAATCATTCACGTCAAAATATTTAAATGACATATATTACCGGTGTCGACGTTTACACGTAATATTGTCTATGTGATCTAGGTCTGTCCATTGTGTCCGCTTCTAAGAATCTACAATATGAATAACTACCATTGGGGTGATATTGTAATCCCACGTTCAATATGTCTAACAGATATCACCGTGATGTTTCGAATGATTGACTCGTCAGTGTCAAGTTGACATCAGATTTTGACCCCTTATACATCACATACAGTGACAGTGTGGATTAAATGTATTGTATATTTGTCAATTTTTAAACAAGAGCACCGCTAGGCGGAGCATTATATGCCCGAAAGTGTTGTTTTTTCAGACATTTGTAAGACATGAGAATATTTCATATGAATATCATATTATGAATAATTGCGGAAAACAAAGTAGAGAAAAAAGATACCATTGAGAATGCTTCTTTTATTCGTGATGAGTATAACTTTGTCGGTAATAGTGACCTTGACCTTTGACCTTGTGACCCCAAAATCAATAGGGGTCTTCTACCCGATATGAACAATCATCCTATGAAGTTTGAATATTGTGGGCCAAATGGAACTTAAGTTATCCTCCGGAAACCAAAATTGCTAACAGACGGACGGACGGACGTACGGACAGACAGACGGACGCCAGGGGGTATAACATAATATGCCCGAAATTCTTTCGGGCATATAAAAATAAATAATTCAGTGGTATAACCAGAATTAAATATCTGTGATCTAAACCTGTAGTAATTTCATTCTGAAAACTGAGATATCTCATTGTTTTGCGAATACTTATGCCTACTTAGTTTGAATTTAATGATCATTTTACATTAGTAGGTTAGAAAATATATGAAGAGGTTTTGAAATATTGAGCTTTTTTATAAATTCTTAGAACTTATGATAAGTAATGATAGTAGAATTATTTATATAGTATAAATCATTTGTTTTTTTCTTGTCAAAGTATTTCCTGACGTCATGTTTCAAGTACCGTGTACATTTAGATGATTGATGTAATACTGTAAACTTCTTATCTGATTTTTTAATACTTATATTCCAACACTTAAAACAGAATATTTTATTTACTTTTATATAAGTAAGATATATCATTTATTGTTAAATAACTTAACACTAAAATATTTACTCACTATATTCATTTGTGTGCTTCGACAATCGGCATGTATCGTCCTCTTACATTTCAATAAGCAATTTACTCAAAGGCGACCAGCACATGTCAAGTGGTTTTGATTGTACTGTTTGAAATAACGTGCGTCATTCCCCTTCCAAAGAAAATACCACCCAGAACTTATATTTAATTGGAAGAATTTGCTTTTAACCAAACACTGACCTTTTCGTGGGTCTTCCAGCAGAGACGAGCCTTAAAATGTATATTCTGTACAAATTACACAATAATCGTGTTGGTTTTGTTTTAATTTATTGTATTTTCGTCGACATCTTTCTTCTTGTACAGGCGCCAAATGTTCAGCAAATTTAGAGGCAGTAGAAGACAGTACAATAACTGCTTCTGATAAAAGAACAGTAAAAAGTACATGGTTGAAATTTTATAAAGATTGGAATGTTAATGGACAAGAATTCTATATAAGGTAAATATAATGATGCCATTATGAGTTGACATGATACCGTAATTATTGAACCTATACCCTTTTAACAGTATATATCTTTTATTTGTGACGCATAAAGTCAAAACTGCAAACTTACTTAAAATGTTTCAGTGTTTCAAAACTGGCGGATTTATTATACATGTATATGTTCGATAACACTCCTATTTTAACAATACATGACAGTTTTAAGAATCATTAGAAGCAAGAAGAAACAAACTAAAGCCCGCTTATGGAAACTGGCAAATCTGTGTACCGATACTTTTTTTCAAGAAATTCAAAGGTTTTGACTCTTTTGTGTATGACTGTCTGGAAAATAATAAAATCTTATCCGTGCATCAAAGAAAAGTTTTGATGAGCTGTTGGTTTACATCATTGGTGAATGTGTGTTCAAATAGTTTTACTAAGTTTCAATTCAAAAATATATTGCGCGGATATAGGAAGCACCTAAGCATATTCTCTGCATGATTCTTATTAAGTTCAGCCATGTTATAAATCACGGCGGTCAGCCAACTTGCTCACCATTTGTGGTATGGCTATATCTCTGGGTTTAGCCGTTAACTGATTACTAGACACAAGTATACTCCCGTCAGAGACTGACTACTGCCATACCAGGGTGGAGAATCAAAACCAGTTCGTATCACTCAAAACGTAAACAAACGGACGCCATTTTGGAAAATTTCAGGTATTTTTTCTAATTTACTCTTTTATTCGTCCACTAATGAAAAAACGAAAATTACTATAACACGCTACTCATTTTTCCGCTTCTAGTGATGTATATTACCTACAGATTCAATTAGAATTTCAACAAGTTATCCCGGACATTGGAATCGAAGTGAGCAAAAATTGGATCGTATTTGACGGATGCGAACTGGTTCAAATTCATACTTAAGCCTAGTTTATCACAAAAAAGCATTTATTCTCGTTTAAATTGCTATGTATAACCCACGGAACACGTATGTAGTCTTGTAGTAAAGTATCAACTCCTCCAGATCTAGTTTGGACATAAAAATATAATTTTTGAAGAATGATGCGAACTGGTTCAGATTAATACAATGATACGAACCGGTTCAGATTTATGATATTTTACTTTTATACCTCATTTGCATACGTTCTTTGTCGATGTCTGTTTCACGACATTAATATTAAAAACAAATCGTCATTCTGTACACAGACGGTCTGGCTGACCTTTGTACGGAGACGCCGAGCATCATGGGTAAAACTGTTTATTTACCTAAAAACACGTGGCAATGTTTACATTCTAGTAATTTCCCCCAACAAGTATACTCAACAAATAAGAGTATGTATTTTGTGTCTACTCAATAAAATTTTACTATCCAACCAGCTTTCCTCATTAAATGAAACTTTTAACCAGTAATTAAATCTCCGTCGTAACGTGTTTACATTGTCATTCTTTACACAGACATTTGAAATCGAAAGTAGAATACACAGTTTAACTATGCATCTGTACCTTTCGATGTTTAAATGTACTTTGAATACATGGATTTATATTCCTGTAGCTATAATTGATAATTTATTTTAAATTTCAACAATGATTTTGTCAAAAACCGAAAAAAATCCAAAGATTTTGTCTTCATGCGCCGCACTATATTCTGTTGCGTACTAAAACACCGAAATCTGGGAAGGTTGTGCGGGTTAGTATACGGGTGATATCTTCACCATCTATTTATAGAATGCAATGTCGTTCATTTAAATGTCGAACAGTATTGTACCATAAGTATTTTAGGACCAAAATTAAAAATACACATGTTTTCCCTTTCTCGACCGACGACCATAAAACCCGCCCACTCAAAAGTTTTTATTGCCGAAATCAGGATTTTTTTCAATCCAATCTGGATGTAGGACTTTTAACAACGACTTTTTTCCGATCCGGCGTTCAAGCTGTGATTCATTTGTCCGTGCGCCCTGCGTTAGAAACGCAAACTATGAAGCGCGGACATGCGTCAATTGATAAATGATGACGTGTTGGCAGTTAATTTATGCATAGAAGGTTAGGTGATAATTAGCACCGAGTAATGACTGTTTTAGTAAAATTTGTCATGATTTTGACATTTTTTTTATTTATGAATATCCATAAAATATCGTAATATTTACGGGCATATAATTTTTTTATCCGAGTAAGAACAAAGCTCTAACAATAACGTCATTAAAATCAATTTAATGTGAGTCGGCTCTGTGTCCCTTCGAACTTATTGTTAATGTATATCAACTTCTTTGATGATAACCGCCGACCTTAATTATATAATGATGGACGATGTCTTTTTTATTGATTTGAGAGCTGTGTGGTCGGTTGTAAGTGAATAAATTCATATTTATTGATAATTGATACATTTGTAGTATGATTATGTGCCGTTGCACCGTAACTTTAAGCCTGTTTCACCACAAGAGTGAAATTTTGCGATCCTAACAAATTCGATTTCGCCGAAAAGGAAAGGGCCGTAAGCTATTTCTTTTCGATTTTGGCAAAGAAATCAGCCGCGAGATTTTGTCTTTTCGCCGAAAAATCGGCCGATCATCTCGATTTCGCCGGATAAATCGGCTGATTTTTTTTCAGATTTTGCTCAGATTTTTTTAATGCGCGTTATACCCGTAAAAATAAAGTAAACCTCAGCTGAAAACGACGTCCAAGCGATACAGCGTTCTGCAGTATGACATGAAAGGTTACTATCGAATATTACAAATTTTACAGTATAATTATTATAAATGTTTGTGGCTAATATTTTAATAGAAATTTAAACCCACATCATTAAATGATGATTAAGTAATATGTATATAATTGATCAAACCATTTACTTGACTATAAAAAGTAAATGGCATCGTGAAATTTAACTTATGTCCATAATAATTTTGTATACGTGGCCGATCGTAATAATTTGTACTGTGGTGTGTGTAAAACAATTCCAAATTAATCCAAGTTAATAAATGTATTTAGAAATAAAAAATTGTAGTCATTTAGAAATAAACAAGCTAAATTGATAAATACTTCACAATGACAGATAATGACTCAGTCTGCAATTTATCATGAAATTATGTTTTAACATTACAAATGATTCACAAAACTTATTTACTAATGAAAATGAATGTGAGAATATTAATATAAAATACACCAAGTCATTGAGACTACACAATAATATTGAATGAAAAATAATTGTTTAAAGATTATGCATTATTTGAAGATGCTTGATTTGACATGCTTTAGCGACCAAAATCTCCAGATTCGTTGCTTTTTTGGGTGGGACTCATTGTTTCAAAATATGTCCCATGGACTAATGTTTTCCAGCTTCAAAATAAATCACTGCGCAAGTAAAAATGTGCTGTTGGTCAGTGTTTTTCACGTCGGATATTTTGAGTTTTACAAAATGAATAGTGATAAACCAGATTTTGTGTTTGTGTAAGTGTAACCACCGTCTCCAGTCCCCAAACGTCGAAATTGATTTATTTTCCAAAAAAGCCGACATACCTACCTACATACATGTATATGTTTTATTAGTCATTTTTAGAAAAGAGGAAACATAAATATTTTTATTGTGAAATTAACTTTATTCTTAACCAAACACCATCTCTATTTTTGATGATAAAAATGTCAACGTTCCATTCGCATTTTACTTTTCTCCACCTGACCATGCATATGTCCACAGTCATGTCTTCATAAACGTAACCGATGAGTTATATGAATATGAATTCATTTTCAGCTAAAACTCCCGAAAAAATCAGATTGTCGTAAAAAGTTTTGAAATCGAGACGAAAACGAAATAAAATTGTGTAAGTTTGGAAAAATAATGCCGTGAAACTCACATCGACAAAGAACGTATGCAAATTAAAATAAAATTACAAAATACCATAAATCTGAACCGGTTCGTATCATTGTATAAACCTGAACCGGTTCGCATCATTCTCAATAAATTCTATTTTTATGTCAAAACTAAGTCAGGAAGAGTTAATACTTTTCTACAAGACTACACACTTGCTCTGTGGGTTATACATGGCAAATTTAACGAGAAAAAATGTTTTTTTGTGATAAACTAGGCAAAAGCGTGAATTTGAACCAGTTCGCATCCGTCAAAAATGACCTAATTCTTGCTCACTTCGATTCCAATGTCCGGGATAACTTGTTGAAATTCTAATTGAATCTGTATGTTATATACATCATTAGAAGCGGAAAAATGAGTAGCGTGTTATGGTAATTTTTGTTTTTTTCATTTGTGGACGATTTAAGGAGTAAATTAGAAAAAAACCTGAAATTTTCCAAAATGGCGTCCGTTTGTTTACATTTTATATGATACGAACTGGTTTTGATTCTCCACCCTGCATACATGACTTACAATAAGTGATAGGATGTAGAATGGTCGTAATATTATCATCTCTCTGTTTCAGGTTATTAAACAATCAACCCAACATAAAGAAAACATTTAGTACATTTTCCACAATGTCAGATGAAGAGTTAGGTGAGAGTAGAACATTTAAAGCTCACGTGATCGTTGTGGGTACTACAATAAATACATGGATAGATAACTTGGATGATACTGACACACTTGTGGCTTTAATACAGAAATCATGTGATGGTCACGTGATACGTGGAATAAAAGACACACCATTGTTTAAGGTAAATAGTGACAAATTTAACCCACTCAAACCTTTATTCTTTTTTGCGATGAGGATTTACTCTGTAGCAACACATTGTATAATTCATAAAACGGCAGTAAGTCAACCTACTCACCATTCCTGGAAATGCTAAATCGATGATTTAGCTGTTAACCAGTTACTAGGTACTTACATCCGTCAAAGATTTACATCAGCACAGTTGTAGAATCAGTGGTAGGAATAAGAATGGCTGTAAAAATAGTTCATGACTAAGCTCAACAAAAGGATTCCATGCCCAGGAATCGAACCTACGACATAACATGACCGTCAAGTGATATCTGATCTATAATACCTGCTGTTTCATTACGTTTTAAGCTTAAAATCTTAAATGTTTGCTTCAAATAATTTCCATTATATAATTTAACTTAAAAGATATTCAGAGAAAAAGATCAGATACACGACAAGAGTTACTGTGGTAAAACATATTAAGTTATGTTATATGGTTTCAGGCAGTATTAGATGAACTATTAAACTATATGACAGAGAAGTTACAATTAAATCCATCACAAGTACAATCATGGACTAAGATTGCAGGAGTTATATATCATGTTATAGAACAAAGAATACAAGAACTGAACTGAAACTTGTGACAGAGACATAGATAAACATGCTGACGTCACTGGCGGTAGAAATTGATAATATGAGAGAAAATGCTATAGAGGATATTCGTCAACTTTGGTGCAAGATCGATTTTTATTTCACCGAGTGAGCTCAGAAAACATATTTTCACGAGTGGCATAGCCACAAGTGAAAATGTTATTTTCTGAGTTCACGAGTTGAAATAAAAAAGATCTTACACCAACATTGACGAATATTCTGTTTCTTTCATGCTTAATTTTGTGTTTTATTAGATGCATTTTACACAAATTATAACGTGACGTCATTTCATCTCAAATATGACGTCAATTTTATCTTTAAAGATGACATAACTAACAATGAAAATATATGGTTATATTTTCACTACAATGTAAATATAAAATTTATATTTTCGTTTATTTTCACCGAATAACTCCACGTTTCACCATAAAGTGTGAAAGAAACTGTATTATTTTCAGTTGTTAGTTTGGCTAACACAAACCCAGCTGATTTAAATACTAGATATTTATAATAGTTCCCATTTTTACTCACTACAGTACTTCAGTACTCACTATCTGTAAAATAGATATCCCTCTTTTTTAGGTGATTATTCAGCAAATAACCAGTATTTAAACCAGGAGGGTTAATGAATGCACAACTTAATAGTTAAATATAAATAAAATTCAACAAATATATATGTAATAAATCTATTCTTAAAGATTGTACTGAACTGACAAACTATTTCAAACAGATTTCAACATTTATATGAATATCTTTCATTATTATTATATACCGCATTTGTATAGCGTTCTTTTCATATTGAATATATCTATTAACTGTATACATGCATTTGATTGTCAAACTGTATTAAATATTTCTTTTGGAAAAATGTCTGTGATTATACATATGTAGTTAATAATGGAAAATAAAACATTTGTTAAGAGAAGTATACATGTACAAGTTGATATGTAATATTATTACAGAAGCTGAGTATGTTGCAGTCTATTTTCAGATACTTGATAGTGGTGGCTAACTAAGGTATTATGTTATTTATGGAGTTTTACCTGTACAAAGGTAGACAACACGTCACCATACAACACCATTAGGAACTCCTCGGCCTTTCGCTACCAATTACCTCGGACATATTTAGACACTATTTTGAAACTACAGGTGTTGAAGTAAACAAATATACGATCGTTTAGGCAATGAGTGATGTTTCGTTTTTAGCCCATAAATTTTGAAACATCACTCATTGCCTTAACGATCGTATATTTGTTTATTAGATTAGATTATTTGCAGCAAATGGCCGAGGAGTTCCGAATGTAACGATACGGAACGTTTATGGTAATTGAACAGGCTACTGTACAAAGGTAGACAACACATCATCATACAACACAAACCAGTGTACATAACACAGTTGTTTCCCCTTTCAAATGTGGCAAGAATGGAAGTGGACTGCAAGTTTCAATGGAAATATTTTGCTGACAGGTTGCATCTTGTAGAATCTGACAGTGAGGAGAAAAAGGGGCAGAAATAAAGGGTAAGAGGAAGCTATCAGTAATTCTGTTGCATAACAATCTTTAGTCACAGGTTTTCATCAAATTTTCAATTTTTTCAAGTACAATAAGGAACCCAAGTCAGTTATTTTCACCTGGTATACTCTTCAAATAGGTAGGTCCAATTAGTTGGATTACTCAGATTTTACCCTTACTTTTCAATGTCAATTTGCTAAAATAATCTTAGATTACTTTTATGTAAATCATTTAATTTATTTGAAATTCAAGCTAAGTATTATAAGGGTAAAGAACTATCTAAATTTTACCACTTCAGTTAATATCTTTATTAACAAGAAAGATACTACATGAAATATGTTGTTATCCTTACATAGGCCTTCAATGATAAAATCCGAGGATTCCAACTGTAAGGACCTACTTACCAATTGGATTGCTTTAGGTTTTATCAGGGAAAGATAACTGACTAAAGTCCCTAATTGGTGCATTGAACAAAAAATGCAGTGATTCTTTTTTGTCAACAATTGAAAACATATGCAATACTATAAAACAGTTTGTAACATGGACAGGAATAAAATATAAAAGAAGGATATTTTTTGTTATAGATTTATTACAAGCAAACATGAGTGTACAGTGACCTACATATATATATACAACATATAAGTTATAACATTTCTTGTGTAAAACAAAATACTAAAACAAAAGATACAGTTTATCCTATAGATTTATCGACATACACATTGTAACAGTGCATGTTTGTTTGTACTGCAGGAAAATCAACAAATTTTATATCAGGACAAAGTCTTTAAAATGCACATAAAATAACCTTTCAATAATTTTTTGTTGAAATAACATCTACAATACCTTGGTACACAAATCACTAAAACACTTTAAATATTAACAAAGAAGGTCCTGGTAAAACAAAGTAAAATCTACATACAATATAGTACTTGATCAATCTACCGGATAGTCTATCCAGTCACTGTGAAACTCAACTTTTTATTACAGGACAGTAGGTCCAGTGAAGATAAAAAATTACAGGGTCTAAATAAGTCCTACCGAACTGGGAACATTTTACATATTTTGATGAATTGAAAACTATGTGGATGAGATCAAATTCGTTGCTGTACAGTTGGTCCTTTAAATCTGCAAATTTAGACGGACCTTCTAGTTTTTCACAGAATTTGTCAGTTGGTCGGCCAAGTTAGGCAGTGACTGCAGTCTATCTTTACTACAACAAATAACTATATGATAATTGAAAAAAGCAGGATATTTTTATAATTATAAGATACATAAAATCTGTCTAGATACAAATATTCTGGTTAAGGACAATATACTTAATGCAATTACTAATTTTCATAAACACAAGAGTAAGTTTAAATTTTCAAAATCCCAAATGTCCAACAGGTCATTTTTAAGCAGATTTTTAGAACCCTCTACAATCAAGTCCTAAAGAGCCTGGGCTACAGACCAAGTCCTGAAAACTTTCATCAATACATTAATAAAATTATGATAAATATTCAGCATTTAAATAGATATATATAATTGAAATAAATAAAACAATCAACAATCTCCCTGACCCGCAATCTAAACATAAAACATTATCAATGTCCCATTTGTTAACAACATATACATATACATGACATAAAACAAAGATAAATGAATTAAAACAAACATTAGTCAAACACACCATTTAGGGAACAAAAAGTAAGGGACATTGTAAAAAGGACATAAAAACTACATAGAAATAAAAGAAAAATCCAACTTGAAAATCCTTCTTCCATTCTTGGACATCTGACATCCAAACAAACCAAAGTCATTATCATACAATTAGAAATATTTTGATAAAATTGAAACCAACAATCAATGGGACTTTTACATGAAATCAATTTAAATAGTCCACTTTAAAAACATACTTGTACAAGTCATAACAAAAAAATGCATCAAACAAATCAAAAGTTAGTAATTTTGAAACTCAGTAAAAACTACAAGTACAGTAGCATCTAGCTTGTAGCGACATAAGACACACCTTGTTAGTGTAAGCAATATGCAATATAAAATAAAGAAAATTAAAAAACTAATATCATAAAACATCAAACAGTACGGTTCATTCCGTACACTCGGCTAATAGCTATTCATAGCTAATGTTAACTTTTGTATATAATACCGACTATAAATAAAAGTTTGTATCTTCTACTCTTCTACTTGAAGATCAAACAAAATCTAAAGGTTACATTGTTTCTTTATCATAGAAAGCATCATTGTTATTTCATAGAAAATTAACTGTTTAATTATACAAGCACAGTGCCCGCTATATGTCCTCGTATAAAATGATGTTTTAGGATATATACTGCTTCCCATTAATTCTAAAGAATTTAAGAGTCATCTGATGGAATTCTATCATTAATTAGTCATGACTATAAAACCTTCCCCCGGTCTACAAAGAGAGCAGATATTTACAAGGTTCATTGTAAACATTATATACAATACAATACTAGCATCATGTTTATAGATCAAAATATTATCCCAGTAATCCATTTCTTCACATATATATGATGTCACATCATCACATGACAATAAAATATTCCACCTGTCTACACAGAGAGCAGATATTTACAAGGTCCAGAGTAAACATTATATACAATATAATACTAGCATCATGTTTATAGATGACAATATTATCCAAACACTAGCAGTAGTACAATGTTTATAGATGACAATATTATCCAAACACTAGCAGTAGTACAATGTTTATAGATGACAATATTATCCAAACACTAGCAGTAGTACAATGTTTATAGATGACAATATTATCCAAACACTAGCAGTAGTACAATGTTTATAGATGACAATATTATCCAAACACTAGCAGTAGTACAATGTTTATAGATGACAATATTATCCAAACACTAGCAGTAGTACAATGTTTATAGATGACAATATTATCCAAACACTAGCAGTAGTACAATGTTTATAGATGACAATATTATCCCAGTAATCCATCTTTATGTTCCAACTTATGTTTTAGCTTCCAATCATCCACTGAAATAAATAAACAAATAAATAAACAAACAAACAAACGAACGAACGAACGAACGAACGAACGAACGAACGAACGAACGAACAAAAACAAATAAATAAATAAATCAGTCATTGTTAACATTTCACTAATTGTCAGTAATAGACTATATACATGTAGTCCGTTTTTTCTCAACTGTCAAAGCTTGAATAATTTCACAGTGACTTAATGCATTGTTTTTGTACTGGTGTTGTTATTATTATTATTAAATATATCTTGACTAAAACATACCATACGGCATAAGCAGCTTTACTCGAGCATAATAAACACTTTGGGAAACTCATGAATGTGTCACGACGATAATTTTAACTAATGCATTCACCGTGAAATTATTCATGTTTTGATAGTTGAGAAAAAAACGAAATATATCAAGAATGAATATATTTAGTTTTTTCCCTGTGGAACAAACAAATTTTCACAGTTAAAATGAAAACATGTGCACAAAGAACATTATCATTAAATCTGTATTTCAAAATTTTCAGCAATAACATGTAAAGAACTTTCGGCTAAAACAAGGTATTCGGGCAAAAGGGTCTTTTTTAATGTTATATGTTATTTTTTGAAAAAGTAAACCCACCAATAAACCAACTAGATGTTCTCTGTATAAAAATATAAGATGTTTTGATGTCCAGAAAATTTCATTAGTCTATCTTTTCAGACCACTGAGAAATGTTAAAGTTCAAATTTTCTGGTTGTAATTCTTTAATTTTCAAAAAATATAGATAATTATAAAATATTATCCAAAATTTCGCGAAATTTGGTCATCAAACAACGGCGCAATACGAATTTTAACTCTTGGGCGTAACACACCTGCATCAAGTTATGCATGAGTTATCGTTCGTGACCGGAATCGGTATGACGTCATCGTAGTCCTACATCCTGAAAGCAGTTATTAGAAACACAGGTGCAAGATACTATGTTTCCCAATTATAGAATATATAGATCGATTTTCTTCAAATAAAAAGTATTTTATGTAGAATAATCCTTTCTAGGTCGAATAGCGAAAGAATTTTGACGATTGTGCATTATTTGTGAATGTGGTGATTATGACCGTGAAACAGGTGTTTGAGACTTTTTTGAGAGTATAAGTATATATTATAGTAAGGAAAATTTGTGTCTTGTGCTTGTAATTAGAAATAAATGCTAATTAAATAATTGCTATTTACAACTTAGTTTGTAATTCTTTCATGATATCAATTTAAGAAAATTTGAAGTATTAGTTCGGAGCCCATATTCTTATGAAGATGAGAATTTATTACTTACCGTTGATCATGGTGTTTCAGATTTCTTCAGCACCAGTTTTGAATTATTATCACAGAATGTTAAAACATTAATTCCGATGCAACTTATGTTTTAAAAAAAACTTTACACTGTAATGGTTTATAAGAATTTCATCTTTGTTCGAGGGACTGCACTCACAGTGGTTTCAAATAAATTAAGATAACTTGTTCAAAACGACGACAACTCGGCGACGAAGTAAATAATTTCAAATCGTATCTTCATCGTGTTTCGAATAGTTCTTAATAATTCCCTTTGTTGTATTTATATGCTTTTCCGTAATTCCATATGAGAATTTAAGTTTTAATAAAATCACAAATAACTCCTTGGCAACTTCCACTGTTTATATATGTGTCTATAACAAACTAATAAAAACAAAGATTTATTAGCGCGAATTGACTTCCGTGAAAAACAATTTCAACTCCGATTCAAAAGATTATTTTCTAACATCATTATTCAGACCAATATTAACTACAATTAAAAAGTATATAATTGGCGACAGCCTTTTGACAGCCAATGCAATTTGTTGGCGGTGATATCTTAATCTACATTAAGGACCCCAATATATAGAGGCTCACCGCGGGACGTTTTTGTCATCTTGTACGAATTTTATTGTTTCCCGTGGGGAACCTCACAAACTTTAATTAACATATTTAAAGTTAGGGGTACATCAAAATAATTTATCAATTACTCTTTTGTGTCATCAAATTATTGATACTATTGGGTATGTTTCCATGGACACAGACTCTCAAATCCTGACACGTGTGGGCTATCACTCTGCCGTCGACATTAATATACAAAGTACGTACCGCAACCTCAATCAATTTCAACATTGCCTAACAGACGTCATGCTGTGAATTCAAAAGAAATTTTTAATCCGCTGACATATGTTACGCGATATATTGGAGATAAGGTATATGAGAGTAGATGACCGTTCAGGCGATCAAGTTCATATTACGCATTTAAATATTTTTTGTGCAAAATAGCGAGGTTTAGAATGCCGGTCTCATCATTTAACATAATCGCACAACCAGCGATATAAAGATATATATATTTTAATGTTTAATCAATTTTCATTCCATGATTTTTAAATGCGATTTTTAGATAAATTAATTTTTATGCTTATTTTTCAAACTAATATTTACTGCACCCAACATTACGAAACAATTTGAGTAGTATTTTCTGCACAACATTGCTGTCACCTGATTTTCCTTTTTTCATCTTTGGTTCATTGAGAAAAAAACACGAGGTACACTATTTTCTTTTCAAAAAGGAAATTAAATAGCGTTTTCCGCACGGAGATTATATTTTTGGCAAGTATCTGTCAAAATATGACGAAATCATAACTTTACGTAGTCTAAGTTATTTCTGCCGAGTTTTTTCAATCTTTTTCCACTTTCACTTGGTCATCATATAGAAATAAAAAACGCGCTTGCTCTTAACCAGTTCAGACTCATTTAATGTAATGACGTATTCAATTTAATTTCTTTTTGAACCTTTTTTTCACGCAAATAAAAATACATCACAAAAAAACTACTTAATATCATGGAATTGTCGATGAATGCAATCAAATATACAACATATAAGCCTAGTTATTAAACTGGTTTATATAAAATAAAAAAAATCATGTAGGAAATGTAATTATTAATAAAAAAATGCAAATTTAATTTCAAAATGTTTTTGCGACTGATTAATTGACAGGCGTGTATAAATTACAATCCATTGACTGTTACAACAGGTTTTAATCGATAGGACTACGATGACGTCACACACGGTAGATAAGCGATGTTGTAATATCGGCTAAATTGATACAGGTTTAAATCAGAGTTAAATATCTCGATATACACATTGTTTACATGCGTTAAGCGTGAGTGTATGCTGAGATACAATAGAAATACGTAATACTTTGATGTTTAATCGTTTTTTTGTGTCCAACGATAAATTTGACCTTTAAAATATGCACTCCAAAAATGGCCTTTTTTTGGCGTTATGCAGTCCCACTTAAAAAAACACTAAACTTTACAATGGTATAATATGTTAACACATATTTTTCTGACACACATATTAACTTCCATGTTGGATGACAACCTTCCCATAAATTTTGGCGAAAACAGAACGGAAATCTTCCAAGATTTGGCCGAGTTACAGCTATTTTGCTGATCGAAGGGAATTTCACTGAGTTCTTAAATTGAGAGATAGGTGCTATGTTATATCACAAAAGTAACAACAAGATTAACTTGAATTCATCTTAAATATGCATCATTCAATGCAAGATGAAGTTATGTTCAAGAAAAACACAAAAATTTACAAAAGGGTTTTAAGAATTTGTCAGGCAACTAGATTTTCCCAACATTTTTTTCATAAAAAAAGCTGTAGTGTCCGTAACTACCTAAACTTCATTGGATGCACACACTGTTATTATTCATGAGAGAAGTCATTATCATGCCTTTTTATATTGGTATAGAGTCCTTTCATTAATGGACAAAATATAAAACCCTTATATTAGCATGTTATTGTTTTAGACAGCTTTGAAGATGGTTACGGACACTACAAAGCCCTTGAAAAATTGCAATTTAAACAATCACATTTTTATATCTCATATGTTCTTTAAATATAACAAGATAATTTCAAGAAAATATGAAGACTTATTGCATTAGACATTCTATCAATGATTTACATCAATATTTATGGTGCAATCTTTAGTATGATAAAATATTGTATCATCCCATGTACATGCCTAAATCAAGCATTTTTCACTATCCTGCAAGTCTATCAACAATGCCACATAAAACAAAGAATGGTTAAATTATAACATTTAAGTCCAAGCTAAATAACTAAACTATCAGATAAGGGAAAGAAAAACTGTCTCCAGATGATCAAGATATGTTTTAGCCCTTTTAGACTACGGTCAAACTTGATATATGAAACAGTTTACATGATAACCTATACACAGAGTAGTGTCCGTAACCATTTTACTCTGTTTCTATTTCAACATTATCAAGTATGTTATTTAAGTGACATATTCAAACATTCTTGTTAAAGCAAATGTGGGAATGATTTTATGTTAGAATGCACAAAAATACCTTGCTCCATGTCTATAAATGATATCTTGTATAGGTGTTCAGGATTTTCATAAGAATTAAATCAATTATGGCTGTAAAATCTATTGAAAACTAAACTCAAAGAATCTGAATTTTGTATCATTTTAAAAGTAAACACCTTAATGCTAAAACAGAAATGATATCTTAGCTAAAGTTGTCACGGTTTCTTTAAAAATGAAAAGTTGAATATATATCTATATGGGTTTTGGACACTACGCAATTTAAAGAGGAGTACTTCAGTACTTTTAAGTGGCTAAAATGTGTTCAACACACAAATTTATTATAATAATAATTATTTTAATAATAATAATAATAATAGTATTAACAATAATGATAATAATAATAATAATAACAGACACTGGCATAAACTTCTTATGAAATGTTTAAGCCACTAAAAACTAATTTGCAACTGGACATGTATTAATCATGTGCCGCCCACAGACAGCACGCTTGACTATTCTGGGTGCTTTGTTAACAAAAAATATATTAAATAACATACATTTATAAGTAGCAAGAGGGAATAATAGTGTAACAAATGTGTGCTAGAGTTATGAATCTTATCATACATCCTGTGGGTGATATATTTGCGGGAACATATATTTGATGTTTTAAGTAGATACCTTAAGAAATAAAGAGGCAACAGCAAAAATAATATTATTTAAAAGTACATTCTAAGTTCAAGGGGAGATAATTCTAAAATATTGCATTTAGAGTTATGAACCTTGTCACATGAGATGTGGTTGGTAATGAAGAACATGTATATAAAGTTTTAAGTTGATACCTTAAGAAATAAAAAAAGTAAAAGTAAACAATAATGTTTTTTAAAGAAAATTTTAAGTTCAAGGGAAGACACTTCTGAAAAAAAAAAACATTTGGAGTCATGAAACTTGTAACATGAGATGTGGTTGATAATAAGGAAATGTATCTAAGTTTGAAGTTGATACCTAAAGAAATTGAACAGCTGCATTAAAAGTAAAAGTTTTTTTAAGAAAATTTTAAGTTTAAGTAAAGATAATTCGGAAAAAAATGTATTTGGAGTTATGAACCTTGTCACATGTATGAAATATAGTTGATAATAAGGAACATGCTTTTAAAGTTTGGAGTTGATACCTAAAGAAATAAAAGTCAAAGTTAAAATATTTTATTGCACAAAAACTTTAATCATAAATATGGACGTCGACACCGATGCCAGGGAGGGTAGGAGATCTTTCCATATACTTCCTAAAGTTGAGCTAAATATAGAAAAAACAGCAATCAATGATCAAATTTAGATACACAAAGATTCAAAAATTAAATTGTTTTCATCTTTTAAGGTTAAGATTGCTCTAGAAATGAAACCTAAGCATTACTATATAAAGAAATAGAAATGACGTGTACAGTAGAGTCTTTAATCCAATGATCTGAGCTTTATGAGACAGTCTCTCATCAGATTCCAAATAAATTTTGCAAGTGTAGATGGTTGATAAGGACAACTATAGTTGTCTGTGAGAAAAAATAAGTTTTTAAGCTTTACTTGATGAGAGTTTGATTTCTTGTTTGTTCTGTACATGGTTCTGACTATTTTTTGCATTAAAGTAGTAAAATTGATAATTATGAGTTTTTTGTAAGTGTCAATGATATTATTTTTATCAATTCTAGTCAAAATGTACATAAGAGTGTAATTATGTACAGAAACAATGTCTGTTTAAATGATTTTAAATATAATGTTTAATGGTATATATGTTGTAGCATCCGTAACCAAATCACATACGTTAAAAAAAAGCCTCAATTAACAAATTTTGATGCTCAAGTCATGCTTATCTTGGATTTACATTATAATAGCCAATTACAATAGCCAAATTGTTTATAGCATTAGATAAAATCAAAATTATGCACATGACCTGAGATTTGAATAATTGAAATTAAAGTTTGATGCATACTTCAGATTACTACTTATACAGGTTCTTTGCTCAAGTTAATTTTTTTTATAAAATGTGTTAAATACTTTGAGTATTTGACACGTTTCATTAGTTGACAAAATGTTCTTGATGTTTATAAGTTAATAAATAAAAATTTGAAGTAATTTGCCACTTTTTACGATATGTTATGCAAATGCTGTAGTGTCCGTAACCATGATGACAGCAACTGATAAAACGTGATGTGTCTTTTTTTGCTGCGATATTTTTTTTGAAAACAAACATTGAATTAGCTACAGGACACTCTATGCTTGAAGGGAAATGCTATCATTGAACCTAAAAATGAAGTTCATTTTTTTTTAAAAGTGGGACTTTTTGTTCCCGAATACCTTGTTTTAGCTGTTTGTTTGTACTGCCTGTGCAGGGATGGAATAACCCTTAAATTGGAGTTCCTGATATAGTCTATCATTACACTTCGTGACTTGTTACTAAATATATAGTAATAAAATTTGAGTATTTTTCAGGCCATTATTACAGTCATGTAAGTAATTGTTTCTGGCATATCGCCAAAAAGGAGATAATTAATAATAACATTACTGAATGAATAGATGTGAGAAATCTAAATCATTTGTTTACACAAGGTTTAAATGAATTATTATCAACTTATTTTTTAATTTAATTTAAAAGTATGTAAATTAGAGGCCAGATTATCTAACTTCGAAAAAGCTTACACACATCTATGCGTTTCATTCATAAATAAGAAATCATGACAATGACATACAATGTCATTGAAGCTAAGTATGATATAATAGATGACTAGGTTATGTCGTATTTTGGAGAAAAAAAATTACAAATATTTATATCTAGACTTTTGTGGAGAACTTGATTTCTCACAATAGCTGTCCGCATGGTCTACAGGTTTCATTTCATTTCATTTCAACTTATTTCTACCGGTATATTAAATCATGGACTTTCTTGGGGCAGTTAAAGTTGATAAACATGTTAATGACTGATTAATATATTTTTCATTTGTAAAATATCTGAATTTTTGTATGAGAGAGTCACCATCTTGGAGCTTGAAAGAAAACTGTTTCATAGAACTTGTTTGCTACAAATAATCGCTTTCAATAATAGGTCGGAAGTGATTTGCTTACAGAAAAGTGTTGTATAAATATATAAATACTTACATTGACATTCTCTGCTACAATAATATCTGACATCAAGAACACCTTCATCTTTACATCTGTAATTATACATAAATAACATTATATAACATAGCTTTTTATGAAATAACGTCAACAAAAAACTCAGACCAAATAAAAAACTTTCAATAAATTTACATAATCTTATGTTAAAAATATATGAGGAATAATTGTTATTTGAATGTTTGTATTAGACATAACCTATTGTATGTGTTACATAATTATTTCTGACATGATATGTATTTTGGGCTGGAGACCTTCATTTCCTAAATGAAGTTATTTACTGTTACTGTTATAAAATATAAATACATGTACATGAATGTTAAATCAAGTGAACTATTGCTTTGCTTAATCATTGTATAGATACAAGATAGTCATGAGGACCCTAAATTGCTCGCCTGGAAACTTAATTCTAAGGGCTTTTAATGCAACACCTTTAAACACTTTCATTTTTAGTTATATGTAAATTGTGACCTTGATGTTACAATCCAAATAAATGAAAGCTATAGGTCTTTCAGTGTTTGAAAAAAAGATTTTCAACATTTCCTTAACATAACTCTATGTCCTTATATAACTATGTAAAACTTGTGATGCCTACAACAGGGCCACTTTTGACCCCAAAGGGCATTATTTGAACAATCTTTGTAGAGGACCTCAATGTGATGCTACATACCAAGTATCAAATCTCTAGGCCTTGCAGTTTGTGAGAAGTTTATTTTACAATTCCTTATTTTAAATCTGTTGACTCCTAGGGTCGGGCCAATATTGACCCTAGGGGCATTATTTGAACAATCTTAGTAAAGATTACCCTTCCGTGGATGCTTCATGTCAATTTTGGTAACTGTGGGCATTATGGTTTTTGACAAAAATTTTCAAGAAAATGTTGATGATTGACACTTGCATGCCTGAATGCACACACCCACATCAGGTCAGACCATCGACAACCAGTGAAAATAAAATAAGAAATTATTGTCAATACTTACTTTTGACATTTTTTGAATGTTTTTTTAGTTGGTTCTATTTTCTGACAATGTCCACAAGTTCTCAAGGTACCATCAGTTTGACTTTCATCAGAGCTTCCATCTCTCATACCATCCGAGTTCACACTTGTATCATTCTCTTTCTCTTTCTTACTGGCTCGTTTACACGCTTTCTTACTATCATTGGACTCAGAGGTTTCCTTAATAACATCAACATCTTTATCAGGAATGGAGTCAACTGTAACCTTGCCAACCTCACTTTGAGCATTTCTAGATTTTAATATAGCTTCAGCTATGTTCATCTTCTTAGTTTTCTTCACTTCTTTCTTCACAGCAGGTTGTATACCAAATGTCTCTATGGCCTCAACTTCACATTTGCCACATTCACATTTATTGATTGTATCTTTTATTTGTATCTGTGTTATCTTCTTCCTGCCTTTCTTACTGACAACTTCACTGATACCTAAAGCTTCTTGTATCAGTTTATCTTTCTCTTCTATATTTGTAGGTAATGGTCTCTTCTTTACCATTTCAAATATAGCATCATGACCAGGACACGTACATTTAGGTATAAAACTCTCTGAAAAATTAATTAACATGGTTGTTAAAGCAGCATGAAGATCCTATGCCCCGAAAATGAGATGGTTAGAGAGACAAGGGTGATCTAAAAGCATGCAACCTTATTTTAATCAATATTTTATTGCATAAATTGGATTGAATAACAGGCATATAATGCCTATATTCATCCTCTCCGTAACCTTGTGAACACTAGTCCCCTGAACAGTGTTTCTAGGAGATCAAATGCCACGGATCTAGCCCCTTGCTGTCAACTCCAGTTTGTGGGATGCCCCCAGCAGACAAAAAATATGATCAGGATTTAATTGAGGATACATAGATTCTGACATTTAAAGGACACTTGTATTAGTAACACTATGAGTTAAATAAAAATAGTAATATAGTAATTTATGGCCTACATTACAATGTAAAAGAGATTAATAATCAAATTTGTGAGGAATCTGGCCATATTAGTAGAATCTTTGTTCTATATTGACAGAATCATTTTACTTAATATGATAGTTTTATTAGTGACCTGACAGTTAACAAAACTTGTATGTCAACTTCAATGTTTAACATAATAAAATAGCTGAATTACTGTTATTTTCAAAAATGATTTCTATCATTTTCAAGGTAAAATCTGAATATTTGACATAATTGTCATGACATCAGGATACGACCTGAAAACAGAATTTTCTAAAAACCTGTCAGGTCAAGATTTCTTGAAATTAAGTTATTTCTTGATTTGCCTTTCAAAAACTATATTTTTACAGTACATACATGTATATACTTAGCCACCATAGTACACATGTTAGCTAAAATATAAATGTATACATGCCTTCCATGGACCTAAAGCCTTAAAGCAATAATGTTTATTGATGACTAAAATCTGTAAATTTACTAACCATCTAGAAACATTTCAGGTCTAACATTTTCTCCCATCACAATCTTATTTGTTATACCCATATGTTGATTCATTTGTTTTTTAACAGCTTTTACTTTCTCTTCATCACAAAATAACTCTTCTAAAAATCTGTACAAAAAGAATAACAAATCATATACATGGTATATAGAAACATGATCTTCTGAAGGTAAACTAATACTTCAATACTTCAGACCAGTCCTTGTATTGAATTTTCACAAGTTTTATGGTAATGTGCCAAAGTATATACAAGCTTGTTATACAAAATAAGTAATTTTCATGAGCCATACTTGTGAGCTTGAATCAATAACAAGTAAATCTGTGAGCTAATGCTCACTAGTGATACCCCGGCTGTGAGAAATATGACTACAAACAGGAAGTAGATGAGCAAGGAGCATGAAATCGCTTTACACCACATGGGACTATGGGATGAAGCAATATGCAAAGTATTAGGCTGCTGCATGTTATAGTTGCTGAGAAAACTGCGACGGAAATTTTGTAATGGACGGACGGACGCACGCACGCACAAACAAGGGTAAAACAGTATACCCCCATCTTCTTCGAAGCGGGGTATAACTAGTCCAAAAGCTAAGGGTAAGTAGGTTCAGACAAGTACTGTGATACTGGAAGTCAAATCAGATAAATAGATACAGTCCAGAATATGTTGGCAAATTTAGAAATCTAGCAAACTTATTTTTTGTACTTTTCATCCGTTTCCTTTCAAATGTAGATCCACACATTGGCTAAACACCAGTAAACTTTCATCCAGATATCTTTATAGCAAGAAATGTGTTAAATTTCAAGTCAAAAGAAAAATTCACATGGGAATAAGCATTCTTCAACGGGAGACTGTACTGTGTAATAGGTAAAACTTTAAAAAAAATTAAAAATTCAGATATTCCAAACTTTCAAATATTTTCACCTATTACAGGAAAAATGATCATTATATTCCAATAATCCTGAACTTCAAGACAAGTCCTGAAAACTTTCATCAATGTACCGGTAGATAAAATATAAACATACTTAGCAGTAAGTTCATTGTTATCTTTATTCAATAATTTAGCTGTCTCACTCATCTCTACAGACGATGTTTTATTGTTCTTTTTCTTCTTTTTCTTTTTATCTTTCTTACTATTTGATACACTGAAATATACAACAACACAATATAACAATACTATATAAAAACACTTTGAGTAGCAGAGGTGACATTTAACATTAACTAAGTCAATTTGTTTTCAACTGTGAAACTAGATTTTACAACCAAGAAACATCTCTCTCTACTGATATAAAAATAAAGTTAAAGGTACTTATTCACAGATTTCAACTTAAATATAAACTTTTTCTAAACTATCAAAATTGTATGGAAATATTTGTAGAAGCAGAAAAGTAGTGTTCTGAAAATGACAATTTTAGTGCAAATTGTCATGCAACTACAAATAATGATGTTTCATGTAGTAAATGTCTACCCCGTATGTCACGGTATAGACACTTTTAGTGCATTTTTGTGACTTTTATTGCATATTTCTTGCAACATTTAGGTTAGTTTGTCTTAAAATAATAAGATTTTTTTACACAATTACAGATACTAAATGGTATTTTGAATTATAGAAAAAAATAAACCAAATCTGTGAATGAGTACCTTTAAAGTGTTGTTTAAAGTCTGCTTCCATATACATGTTCAGCTGACTTTTCAAGTTTTTACAATAACCCCTGATCAATGAAATCTGACTATCTCCTTCAGGCAGGTGATCCCTCATGGTACCCATTTACACCTGTGTGGAGAGTAACAACTGTAGGCAAATTTCCATCTTAAGGAAATTATCAGTACCCCTAGTGGGGTTTCAATACTTTAAACAGCAATGATGATGACCCTTGTTCCAGGAAATAATAAACAAGTACTACAGTACACTTACTTTTCAGCCAGGGAACTTGCCAGTTGATCTTGTCTCTTACTTTCTTTTTCAATTAATTTAATCAATTCTCTCTGATCTTGTAAAGCAGTAATCTTTTCTTCTGGCAAATAAGCTCCAAGAGTAACGTTGATAGTTTGTTCTCTCTTTCCATTTTGAAATGTAAAGTTTAAACTACTGTGTACACCTATAAATAAAATATGGTAGTTAGTTATCAGCTCTAAGAGCTAAGAATTATATACAGATATAATAATAAGATAGATACACTTCAGTTCCAAAAAGGATTTTTCCAAGCAAAAACTCTATCTCTGTTACATGAAATGGTAAAACATTTCCATAAAAAGGCATCAAATGTGTCAGATGTCAAACAACATGTTTTCTATAATGACCACTATTATGATAGAGATAAGGCAACAATTTGGTCTATTCTAATAATATAAAACAGAAACACTCAGTGTTAGTTACAACATTATCAAGAGTTAAGATTTCTAAACTTAACAATGATTCAACAATCACCTTAAACCACAAAGCCCAAGACTAGTGAAAAGACTAGTTGATCCCAACAAGTGAAAATAACTTATTTTATACAGTACCCACCAAAAATTTGGAGACAAATGAAATTAACTACAATTCTTGATTTTTTATGATTATTTCAGTAGAATCATTATTAGAATGAAAAAAAAAAACATGAATGCAACACATTTATAAGATTCAGCATCTGACATCCCAAAGCCCCCAAAACCATGCTTATTGTAATTGTTTCCCATATCCTAGCTTTTATGCTATTTTTGTAGTCTCAGTTATAATTATAACATTAACCAAATAGTAAAGCAAAACTAAAAGGCATTTCAAAATAACAGCTGTCAAATTTTAGATAAAAGCTATTTAGTAGGCCTACAAAATGAAAATGTCTCCAAACTTTTGGTGGGTACTGTATATCCATGCTAGTTGGTGGTTTTTCCATTCACTATATGTATATCAATAAATCAAGCAAGTACTCAGAAATAACTGAAACAATGCTTGTATTATCTAACTTACCAGGTATGGGAGCCATGCTTTCACTTTTATCAGTGCCAGGTATTGGTACTCTCTTCAACATTGGTTCTTTATCATTACTTGGTATAGTTATCATAGTTTTATCAGCATCTAAACCAACTTCAGCAAATCTAGCAGGAAGATCTTTTAACTCTATCCTCTTCTCCTTCTTTCTATTTGCTTTAGCTTGTTTTTTAGTCATTTTATCATTCTTGTTGTCCATGTTTAGATTAGTCTCTGTGTATTTCATCTTTCCTAGATCTGGTCCATTCTCATCACCAAGTATTTTAACTTTATCATAATCTGTATGTTCAACCAGTTCTCTAATTCTAGGTCCCACATCACTGCTAGGTTTCTCACAGTGACATTTTAGACCTACAGTTTTACATGTAGGGCATATTTTGGGTAGATCCTCTTTGGTAGAGTTAAACATCCTGATGTCTTTATTTCTCATTCCAAGTTCCCACCAGTCTGTCTGTGATAACACTGTAACATATAAACAAATCTGATTAAAACCTCTGCAAGCCAACTCAACAATTTACGATTACATTTGAGTATTGAATATACAATAAAGTTTTGCTACAAATACCACCTTTTTTCAAATGAAATTTTTATGATTTTTTAAGGTCCCAGATGATTAATTTGAGAAGAAAAAGGTCTCTTCACTAAGACAGTTCAGCTTTTAAAACCATCGAAGGTGATAAAGCTACTTTCAGCATCATCCTTTAAACTTAAGAAGTTGTTGTTATAAACAATTTTATGAAATCTAAATCAACACAAACAGATTTATCATGCACTACAATTACAGAAATTTAGAGTAAAATATACATACCATATTCTTTATCTAACAAAGCAAACAGTTCAAACTTCTCAGGTTTTCTGATCATTTGTTCCCATAAAATATCAGCTTTTGTCACAGTATCCTGATAAAATAATATAAACACAATATACCAATATTATAACATTACTATAATAGACTTTAATTTGCAACTAAAATTGTGGGTTTTCCTATCTGTGCCCAGACGGTGCACATTATAAGCCATAATTAAGCACTTGTCCTACCATGCCTTCAAGATAGCTTTAAAGGCAACATTGTAGTGTCTGCTTACAACTGGAATCTCTGTATTTCTTTAAAATCAAACTTTAACATGGATCTGTAGCACAGTTACTTATACATAGGACTTTGAATCAGTGTCACTAAGAAATAGCTGGTTTTAGTATTTTCCAAGAGGGTCATATCCTTCCATGAAAATTTGACAAAAATTTTGAATTTCCTTCATAAGTAAGTTATATGGCAAAGTTATCAGCCCTGTAGGATATGTGAGTACTGGTTATAGACGAATGTCAAGGAAAGCTAAGTTAGCTTGACACAGTAGAATGACTATTATTTGAGTTGACATGGTGTTATACAAAAGGGTTAAAATTAAATTTTGACTTACCTTATTCAGCTTTTTGCTGAAAAAGACAAAAATATGATAATAATTAAATATAAGAAAAAAAATAAACTGACAAGTCCACTATCTACAACAAGGGGTTGAACTACGAGAGTGAAGACTTTAAATGATTAAAACATACACATTGTACACAGATTATGAACCAACTTTATCAAAGATATGAGGTGAAGATAGACCAACCCATAAGTGTTCAGTCAGGGGGCATCTGACTATGGGTTTAAGGGTCATGTGTTCATTTCACTAGTAAGGGTATATAGCGTTAGGTTTAAAGTTGTGATCCAGAGATCTAAGCCTGTCTTGGAACAGTGAATAATTGAACAGACTGCGGCTGAGTGAACACTCTGTAACATTTAAAGATTTAACAATATTATGGTATCAAAATACCATAGCATTTCATAACAATAAGAAAATACAAAGCAGTATTTTCTCTTTATTTATACTAATTCATAAATCATTCAATTGTTTCAAGTTTTACTAAGAAGAAATAACTAAATAAATAAAATACCTTAATTTTTCAGTATTAACCAATGGTAAATCACCAGTAATAATCTGAAAACAAATATACAAAATAATTCAATGAAAGACTTCACTGTAGAAAACAAGGAATCACCTTCATCAGTCAATGACAAAACAAAAGACAAGATCAAAATGATCCTACAGTGCTAAAATACCAAGTAACAATCAACAATATGATGTTATAAACATTCTATTGTGGTTTAATCAGTGAGATAAAGTACAAATTACTCAAGTTCTCTTTCCTATACCGGAATTTTGTTATGCGTCCGCGTAGGTTTTAGAGTCCTTAATCCCCAAAAAATGTCGGTGAAATTTTCTTAATAATTCTGTTGTTCCGGGACTCAATAACTGATTTTTCTCAGGAAATACTGATAGTTCCTTGTTTCTGAGTATTTGATTAATGAAAATGTACATGTGTATGTTGTATATACTTTTTTTATAGAATTACTTAAATCTCACATTACTTTTATAAACATTCATTTACTATACCAAGTACTTAATTGTGTGAATACTAGCTAGAATGGACATGTGGTTCCATTTTCAGTTAGTATGTTTTTGTGAATAGGTACTTAGGTTTGTCAAATTTGAATTGACGCTTAACAAAATTCCAATTTGGCATGGCCTAATATTACATCCACATCCAACAAATATAGCTTCATTACCAACTGTAAATAATTCTATTCCTATTTAACACTATGATGAATGTATGACTCTTTTCATTTAACAAAATTAGAAGAATATTAACTAATTTTCTATGTATAAATATTATGCAACACTTAGTTAAAGCATTATTATCTCCATTTCAAATCTTACAATCTATGACAACTATTTTACTACATAAAAACATCTGAAATAAATAACAATTCAATATATATCAGTCAAAAAATCAAGATTTTGAAATGTGTAATGGTAATTTATGATGGAACTATACATTTGGTATATAAAACTTGTTATTTCTCTTCTAGTCAACTTACATCTTTGTCAGCAACATAATCAATGATCTTTCTCAGTTTATCTTTACCACTTTTTGTTTCTAGAGTTTTAACAATGGAGCCTTCCTCTATACCACATAATACAATATCAAGATTTAAATTAGGCTGAAAATATAATAATGTTATTGAATACATGTGTAATATAGTCTAAGTTTCATGCTTAAGCACATACATCCACTTTACACTCATTATTTCTAGTCATCGGGCTACTGGTATCTATCAATCTCCCTGAGAGTCTTTTAGTTTTATGCCACTTAGTGCAGCCGACATAATAGTGCAACATAATTATTCTGCCCTGACAGATACCCATTTACATCTTTTCTTTCATAATAAAAACTTATCCAAAGTAGTTTTAATGATAGTTAGTGTATGATGTAAACACAGTGAGGATATCATGAAAATGAGTTCCATAATACATAACGCTTATCCGGGATTTTGCTCTGCACTGATAGATCCAAACAAATAAAGATTGAAATTTAAACTCTTGTTGAAGCAACAACTATTTAAGGAATAAAACATGACCTTAATGGCCTTTAAACAAGTTTACAGACTGGTTGGTCGGACTGAGAAAGGTATATGGCCTGAAGTTCAGCTGACATCGTGAAAGTCGTGATTAAACAGTCTGTATGCCCAGTAAAAATCATGGACTTGGAAGCGTATCTGTATGCAATTTGAGGACTGGATGACATCATACTATATGTAGAAGGGCGTATAATGAGATATAATACATACATTTGTTTTAAAACTCCCATCTAATATACGAAACATGTATACTTACATAATGAGTCAATAATGAAGATCTTTCATAATCTGTTAATCTATCTTCAAACCTAAATCCTCTACAAACACTGATACTTAGATCTTCTAAAGGTTCAGAATCTTCAGGCAATATACATGCTACAATATCATCTACTTCCATATTCCAACCATAACTTTCACGTCTTTTACGTTTTGATACATACATCAATACTACAATATAGATAATACTTGTTTAAAACAAATTACACATAAAATACTTGAACTATCACTGAATGTGATGATATACATGTATCCCCAAATGGGTATTTGTTAAGAAGTTTGATTCAAATCTGTACAATAAGTGCTGAGAAAATGAGTGGACAAGATTTTTAATCAAAGGGCCATAACACTGCAAAACAAATCAATGGACTGTAGCCAAAATGGGATATGCACATGTCTGCTTGATACCCTGATTATGTGTGTAGTTTGAATAAAATAGTTCACAGTTAAGTATGATTTAATCATTGATACATCTACATTAAAGACATCTACATTATCAATAATTGCCATGTACCCGGGTAAGTATATTTATAGATAAAAACATAACTTGTCTAGGGACGAGTGGCCTCAGACAGAAATTTATGATTCAGACAAGTCCAGCATAGAGATTTAACACCCCTGAAAAAATATCTAGATCAACTGACAGTACCAAAAACACAATTTTTGGGGAAGTGACCACAGCCCTTTTCTTGGGCAAAAATTAGGGCAGTTTTCACTTAATGGGGGATAATGGACCGACTTCATTGCCAGTAAAATGGAATACATTTATTAAATTTAAGGTGTTACAAAATCAATAAGATAATTCAGTTAATTGTTTGGTAAAATTAAAAAACAGACTATTTTCAAATTGAAACTTTTTCCATAGTCTAGATGAAGTCAGGAGATTTTTATTTTAAGACCAAGCTGGGAAAAAAGGGTTAGATTCATTTGGGTGAGGAACCTTTTTATTGGCTTTTTCCAGGAATATAGTTTTTGCCCCACATACAATACTTACATTGTATCATGGTCTTCTTAATAATAATTTCATCAAAACCATTTATTTTAAGAGTAAAGTTTGTCCAATGTTTACATAATTCTTTCTCTTCATCCTCATAGTTCACTACAGCAACAGCGAAACCTCGACCTTCCCACCATTCTAGTCTCTGTGGTAACCCTGGAATGTTCTCACGTAAAAATAGAGATGATATTATACAATTGTTGAGTTCTTGTTGTCTTAATGTTTCTTTCTTTCTTTCTTCCTCTTCTGGATTGTCTTCTCTTACTACTCCAGGCTGTAATATATATTTTTAGTGTTACACTTTATTCAACTATCAGTGGCACATACATTAACTCTGCTGATTTAATTACTCAATATTTGTTCAAAAATTCTTGTACATAAACATGGATCGCTTTTTTCATCAACAGTGTGTACTGGATCAACAGTGTGTTAGCTAACATTTGATAACTGTTTATTTTGAAATGCTTTGCAGTTTTGCATTATTTTTTGGTGATCATAATTATTATAACAGAGACAACAAAAATAGCATAAAAACTTTGTTATGGAAAATTATTACAATAATCATGGTTTTGGAGGCTTTATGATGTCAGATGCTGAATCTTATAAAGTGTTGCATTCATGAAATTTGTTTTTATTTTATAACAAAACATACTTAAATATATAAAAAAATAATGTTTCTACAAAAGTAATCGTCAATATTCAAGAACTGTAGTAAATTTCTTTTGTCTCAAAACTTTTGGTGGGTACTGTAATGTGTATATTTTGGACCAGGCCTTTACCTTGCGAAAGTTAAACCCAAAATTCCTGTCTACTCTATCAAACATAAATAAATAATAATAATAATGAAACAGTCAAAGAGCATGGATTGTAGTCATCATCCTATCACTTTGTGTTACTATAACAAGGAGCAAAGATAGTTTAGAGAAAATACAAGAACTAACCTTGACACAAGCTACAGATACATTTACTTCATATAGATTATTCTTCTGATCTTCTATCTTTATAACTTTAAAACCAGTCACATTATCTTTCTTACATGTATCTATCTCTACATCATGGTCACACTTCACTGAACTCTTTATTTCTTCATCAGATACTCTAGCATTAGGTTCAGAACCACTTTGAATGTCTGGTTTGTCCTGGTCACCTTCTTCTTGTATAGGAAATTTATCATCTTCTTTAACTTCATCATTATCATTCTTTACATTTTCACCATCAATTTTTGTAAGATCAGAATCAGCTTTTATATTTTCTTTTGTTTCTGTTATACTAACCATGTTTTCATCTTCAATATCACGACCAGCCACCTCTTGTATAGGAAATTTATCCATTTCACTTACAGCATCGCTTTTTTCATCTGTTTTTTCAGTTTGATCATCAGTCAAACGTTCGACCACATTAAACATTTCTTCAATTATATCATCAGCATTAAGGTTTGGTATCATAGTCTTATTAACTGTTATACCAGCATTAGAATCATCATTTACAGAACTGTTATTTTTTGTATTATCAGCAACTTTTTCATTTTTATTATCAATATTGATGTCACCAGAAGTATTCGTGTCATCAGCTTCAACATTTTTATCCACAGAGCTATCCCTGGAACTAGCAGATGAAGTAGAACCAGAGACAGAACTATCAGAAGAATTATCCCCAATCTCTGTTATAGCTTTCTTATGACATATTCTGATCATTCCATTATCACCTATCTTTGTAATAGTAGGTTTACCATGGTAACAAGTACATTTAGGAGGACCATCATTTGGTGATCTTTCACGATTACGGCGATCTAATTCTTCAGCGAAGGCTATAGCTTTTTCATCATTAGCTAAATGCTTACACATTCTTACAGTACGTACTTGTCTAACAGAACGTTCTTCTCTAAGAAGCTTGAGTCTTGCACTTTCTATATCCTTCTGTCTTTCATGGTTAGCATAACATTGACGTTTTATTTCCTCTTTCAAATGTTCAGCTTCTAGTTCTTTTAAACGTTCAGTTTGTAGTTTTTCTATCATCTTAATGGTTTCTTTCTGAAATAATTGAAAATAGTAGAAATTTAGAAAAAGCTTAAATAGATCATAATAAATCAACATGATGAACAAGAGAGAGATGGTGGGGATCTAATTCATTACATTTATTTCCATCTGATGAGCAAAGATCAGTGTTAATAAAGTAAAACGTAATTTGACAATATAGTTAAATACTGATATATGTGCACCAACTTTACAGCTATTACCCTGGAAAATTGGGCTACTGGTATCTATCCATCAATCTCTCAAGGTTGTTTTTCACTATTTTTTACACACTGCTGACATATTGGTGCAATAAAAATTTACCTCACTCACAATCGCAAGTTTAATTCCTTAGCTCAAGGAAATTACCAATGTCCCTAGTAGACCTTCAAGATCTCTAAGCACACATCCTACCACTGGACACCTGCTCTGTTAGATATATATTTAAATATTTAAATATGAACTCAAACACAACTCTGAACCTATCCATTTGAGCTTCAGATATTACCTATTAAAATGATAACAAACCCAGCTTGTAACAACCACATAGGACATACCTCAACCTTGAGTCTTGATTTTTCTTTTATCATTTCTTTAAGTTCTTCATATTCTGGATTTTTGTCAGTACCATCATTACAATCATTATCACGTAAATCTTGTATTACACATTCTTGATCAAGCTTTATTTGTTTCTTCTTACGTCTGGAAGCTTTACATACATGTATAACTTTGTCTCGTTTCTTCTTCAATCTTGTACACCCTCTACACCCGTCACCATATTTAAATTTAGCATAATTGTAAAAATCCCTAAACATATCAGCTGATAATCCATTACGCCAATCATCATTAGGGTCCATATGAGGGGCAAAAAGGGGATTTTCAGAATCATTAAAACGCGGATCACCTTTAGTCCAAAATTGTAACGAAACAGGTTCTTTATCATTACCCATAATTCTTTCATGAAAATATTTGGTACCACACTCGTCGATACATTTAGAACACATTGTAGTCTCTATTGTTTCATCAGGAGTATTTTCACTGGTAGCCTGTGACTGTGGTGGTGTCCAGTAGGAATCATCTGTTGGGTCACTCATTAACTCTGCAACCGTCCAACGTATCAAACATTGACAAACAGAACCACCAAAACGTAAATAAACAGGACATAGTATATACACCTGAAATAAAACAATTATAATATTAAAATGGATCAAAGTTCTAATTGTTCAAAACTGTGAAATTTCTGCGTTCCCATATTCACAGTCTTAAAATAGGAAACAAACAAATTTTCAGGTCATGAAATTTTATTCTTTCTATGCCTCTGCTTGTACCTAATTCAGCATAAAGTGAGTGCAGTGATTGTCATCCACAAAAGTGTAACTCTTTACTGGTAAATACCACATTTTTAGGTGTCTTGATATCCCTTCAAAATGGCTCCCAAAGGACTCAAAAATTTTACCCAGATTTAGTGAATTTTACTAAAGAAAAATTGCTTAAATATAACTCTTTCTTCATAGAGCTCCTATCAGGGCCATTGAGTGCAGAAAAATGGAGCAAAATTGCAATAAGATAACATGTTTTCAGTTTCTGAAAAATACTAGCACTTTAGTTGCATTATCAAAATCATTCAGAGTTAAACATAAACATAGGTAACAAATACAAACCTTCAAATATGTAGCTTTCTGATCAGGTGTTCCAAAAAATTTCCGAAATAATTCCCTGGTGTCTCTTGTAAAAAATGGATCTTTAGCTAAAAATATAAAATATAACAAAACGTCAAAAACACTACAAGAGGTAAGTTTGTGAGATAAGCCAAACAACACAAGTTTTCAATGGCAATGTTTAACTCAATGACCAGATTGGTTTTGTTGTCAACATGGATGTGTTGATGGGGGAGCAGTGGTCAAGTGGAAAGATGCACTAAGGGATCATTAGGTCCTAATAGCTTCAAATCCGATAAGGGGTCCTGCTAATTTCCTTGAGCAAGAAATTAAACTACAGTTGTTCCATTCCACCCAGGGTACTATGAGGGTCATCTGCTTGAAGGGGATTTCAATGATCAGGAGTTATCAAACAAAACTGTAAAGTCCGCTGAACATGTATATTGAAGAAGACTTTAACCTTCACTTTAACTTGAACTTCTTAAACTTTATTCTGATCATTGAATCCTGGCAACAAAAATTCTGACCAGCTTTGGTGAAGATTAAACAAAAACTGTTTGACTACCATTGGCAGGTTAAGAGGATAACGGTAGTAACTCAATATATGTAAAGAGTGAGATACGATAGTTTATAATATAATGAACTAAAGAAAATCTAGTAATGTAATGTACTTACAAAATGATTTAGAATCTAAAGCAGGAAATTTATCTTGATTCTGGGCCAGTCTTGCAATGTCATCTATGAAATTTCTGGCTGTACTTTCTTTTCCTGCAGCAAATACATATCTTATTATATCATGTTAGGCAAATTAGCAAGCAAACAATTTTCACAAATAAAATAAATCTGTAAAACAATGATGATAGTAACGATACATTAAGTAGCCCTTCAGGATGTATAATTATGATGGTTCACATACATGTAGTATTGTTATTAAGGATGCATATTAAAAAAAGGTAAATATGATAACTTGATAAATATAACTATACTAACATGGGTAAAGTAAAAAAATTCCAAAATCCTTAAATCCCTGATATTACAGGAGTTTTTTATGTATGAAAAAAACCCTTTCTCAGTACCCAAAATCCCTGAACCTGAGGATAAACCCTGAAGACTTTAATCCATGTACAAACAATAGGGAAATCAAAGTATTGAAATACAGGAAGACTATCATGCACATTGAAACCTAACAAATCCATACTAAAGATTACTCCTTTCACGTTAGATTCAAGTACCAACCGAGCAGGGCAAAAATGCAGGTGAATCGTTTTTTTCTATCCTGTATAACTGACAAATACTACTGTTTAGTCACAGTGTATTAACGAGATTTGACTTCATTCATTCAAACCCTTATCAATATAAGTAAAATACCTGTCACTGACACTGAAACAAAGACGCGTCAGTTGATTGACGGAACTACTTCTATCGCCTAGAAAAAAACTGCGTAGTAAATCAGAGACAAATGTATCACTGCGCAGATTAAACTGGTCAGGCATTTAAATCGTCGATAGTTTAAAACTTTTCAACTTGTGGTATAAATTAAGCCTTTCGGCGGGAAATTGACGAAAGTCTAATAAAATAAGACAATAAACATAATTTAACAATACACACGTCATTTCATCAGACAGAAAATTCATCAAGTAGAAAACTCGTGACCACTTTTATTTTTATCTATTATACAACCACTAGATTCATAGACTAGTCAGCTGTGTTAGCAACTGAGCTAACCAATCAGATAGATGTGTTAGCAACTGAGCTAACCAATCAGATAGATGTGTTAGCAAATGAGCTAACCAATCAGATAGATGTGTTAGCAACTGAGCTAACCAATCAGATAGATGTGTTAGCAACTGAGCTAACCAATCAGATAGATGTGTTACCAAATGAGCTAACCAATCAGATAGATGTGTTATCAACTGAGCTAACCAATCAGATAGAACTATAGAAGATATTCCAACATAAATAAACAATCATATAAAAACTTACCATCAACAAATTGTTCATGTATAAAAATAAAAGCTTCATCTAGAATGTTCTGAAACTTTGGTGAATCTATATTCATATGTTTGATCACTCCATGTTTAACAGTAAAACTACGAAATGTGATCTGAAATCTCGTCCAGAATGGTTTACCCTGAAAATAAATAATATTATAATTATCATAAGTACTATTCATCTATAACACACAAATTAAATAACATAAATTTCCAAAAATATAATTATTTATTGATCATTCATCAAAAGATGTTGTCATTTGAGAAGCAAATAGTTAACTTTGCATGCATTTATTGTTAAATTTTATTGAACTGTCTGTGAAATATTATTTGTAATAACACACATTAGTTGGCAACGTTTACATGCTGCATGTTGTTAATATTTACATAAATGTGACATGTAAAGATTGTCATTTATAATGATTCTACCATTTATAATTATCTTGTTATTATTAACAATTCTTTCTTCCCTTGTTAATATACACATTATGTTACTTTTTGTAATTTGAGTTAATAAAGTATATTGTATTGTACTGTACTGTACTGTACTGTACTGTACTGTACTGTACTGTACTGTACTGTACTGTACTGTACTGTACTGTACTGTACTGTACTGTACTGTACTGTACTGTACTGTACTGTACTGTACTGTACTGTACTGTACTGTACTGTACTGTACTGTACTGTACTGTACTGTACTGTACTGTACTGTACTGTACTGTACTGTACTGTACTGTACTGTACTGTACTGTACTGTACTGTACTGTACTGTACTGTACTGTACTGTACTGTACTGTACTGTACTGTACTGTACTGTACTGTACTGTACTGTACTGTACTGTACTGTACTGTACTGTACTGTACTGTACTGTACTGTACTGTACTGTACTGTACTGTACTGTACTGTACTGTACTGTACTGTGTTATGTTGTGTTGTGTTGTATTGATAAGCTGGTCACTAATTTAACTAGGATAAAACAATTACCATTTACAGAATATTATGTATCTTATATATGCGTGACGCAGCTTTAGTGCAAAACAGCTGAAACTCAATATAAGGAAAGAGTGAGTTACTGAAGAAAATATACCAACCTGTTCCCTCCACATAGTTTTAAAGGCATCTTTATGTTTCTGATAAAATGTAAAATTATCATATCCAATCTCTACATCAAACAATTCAAAGTCTGTATCTGATAAACGTATTTTCCTCATCTTGTCTCCTTCTTTCAATCTATCTATCAACTACCCTATCTCAATCCTACACAATCTTCTAACTTTACCTCAAACTCTCACAACACCTTGTCTGAAACATAAAATAATGATTTTAACATTAGATCTTCTTTATTTCAAATATTAATCATGAAAATTAAAGTTTGAGCACAGCTTAGAGATTATTCTTACACAGAATAGCAGGACAATGCATCTTGACCTTTTTCCTCCTTCCCAACCGTTTTTGCTTCTCCCTATGTATAAACACCAACCCTCTGATACACCCAGTCACATTATCTGCCTTCCTTCCTCTTGTCTTCGAGTTCTAGAATGAACATTACAACTTTATATTGTCCAATGCCTAGGTAGGGCATGGTTGTTTATAATGCAGCTGAAAAATGATTTAAGAAATTCTACCAGCCTCATAGGTAACTATTTACACCTGGTTTGAAGTGAAACAATGACAGGTACAGTATCTTTTATCTTACAAGCAAACTAGAATTACCTCCCCTTGAGGATCATTTCTGTTAATATAATTTCCTTTTTTATATTTGATTGAGCAGATTTAGATCATAATGATTTAAATGATTGAGTAATGTTAAGTTTAATCTGTTCCTATGAATACATTGAACTTTAATAAGAGAGAAAAAAAACTTAGCAAATGGCATATTTAGCCATTTTCATTAATATCAGCACGTTATTCTATATACTTTTACAAAAAAAAGGAAATGACAATCAATCAATGTATTTACAATATCTGATAAGGTTGATTTAAAAATTGAGGGCAACAATTAGAAAACAAGTGCATCTGGATTGGATTTTACAATCATGAAAGTATATTGTACAAGGTACGACACAAACAGTGTCCCAGGATTCTGAGGACCCCAAAAACGTTTGAGGAATCCCAATCCCCGTAAACAGATATCCTGTAGAGCGTTGTCGTACAGGATCTCTACTTTCTCAATGCAGGGTCACGTCGAGATGAACTTTGTGTCGACCAATCAATGCGTAGCTTTCATCTAGACGAAAACACTATTAAACACATTTTGATTTCGTAATTTCTATTTTTAGACCAAGTTTTGCCAGGGAATTAGATCTATGTCTCTGGTTTTGCTTGCTAATTTAACCGCGGTAATATTCACAGTCTGCGATTGGGCGGCTCATTTCAAATTGCGTGACGTAGACGATGTAAACAAGTTACGTATCATAAGAATTTCGTCATGAATATTATGATGAGAAAAGGTCGCCTGAACGTGACCTTTGTTTGGAAAAGGCCAGATCTAAATTAGCGAGTATGCGAGCGACAAAATTTTAGATCGGGTTTTAATCAGATTGGAGGAATCCCTGTGATTTTTAGCTGAGAATTCTGTCAGGATCTCAGAAAATCTGCCCTCTCCTCACTTGAACATGAGTTGACAGGAGTTGTCTATTACAATAATTGAATATATAAGTCTGCAAAGCTGTATTCAAAATATTTTGTCTTTCATTGGAGAATGAGGAACTTCTGAATATCAGATAAAGGATACCTTTGGTATCCCTAATAAAGAAGTTAGTGTCGAAGCCTGTTGTATCATGACTACAGTATCACAACTACTAATGTTATTGTATTATAAATCACTTGAAGATAACCAGCTACATATTATATACAACAAGAATATGATAGTATTACTGTTGTGTTTTAACAGATATCACTTTACAATGATTGTAAAATTGTTCAAACTTTCAAAACTTGGCATATTTATAACATAAACATTAATTTTGTTTACATAGGTTTATACAACGCACAAATCAATATATAACCTTATAAAACTTATCATTTAATTCTTCTTGAGATAAAAATCAATATTAAATCGGATCAATGAAGTATAAAACATATTGATTACATAAGAAATTTTATAACCTTGCTTGAACATTATATTTTAATGCTCTATGTTAAAATATGTAATCAAAAAGATAAAAAAAATCTTAGCTACCAATTTAACAATTTTTTGTAGGTTTTGCTTAAAAGTACTAGTTCTCATATTCATTTAAGATTTTTCTATATTTTTAAAAATACCATTCAGTGTCTTTAATTGTGTCAAAAATTTTAAGACAAACTGACCAATAGGTTCACTGCCAGGGGTTGCAAAAAATATACAATAAAAGTCACGAAATACACTTAAAGTGTCTATACCGTGACATACAGGGTAGATTTTTACAACTTCAAACACCATCATTTGTAGTTGTTTGTCAATTTGCACTAAATTGTCATCATCGAAGCACAAATTTCCTGCTTCAAGAAATGTTTCCATTCAAGTTTGATAGTTTCAGGAAAAGCTGATATTTAAGTTGAAATCTGTGAAAGAGTACCTTTAACTTTATTTGATATTGATTTAAAACAGAAGTACACCTGTATTGATCAGGCAAGTAGAACTTGGTAAACTGTACTAGAACTTAGCACCCATTGATTTTAATTATATACAAAAATACATGTTGCTATGGTGAAAGACAACTAATTTATTGTTTGTTTTTTCTCAACAGTCATAACATGAATAATTTCATGGTGACTTCGTGCTCTTTGTCTAACACTCATGATATTGAGATAGTGTGTAATCATCCACCGTGAAATGATACAAACTTTGACAGTTGAGAAAAAATGACCAATACATTTAAATTGAATACTAAATATCAAATTACCCAATATTACACAATACCAGAGCTTTTTTTCAGTACTTGGGGAAGAGGCCTGGGGCCTTTTTATATATAGAACATTAGGGGAAATTTTATCGCAATTTCATAGCAAGGGGAACAAAATATCAAAGGTAAACTCCAAATTTGGGGAAAACTGCATGATTTTAAAGAAATTTCAAGAGGGGAAGGCGCCTATTAACGGCCCCTGTTATATAAGGAAAAAAGGCCTGAATACACATATATAATGTAAAGTTTATTGTTCAAAATGCATACTTCAATGTCTATATATAGAAACAGATCATGGGACTTAATAAGATAATGGTAGCTTATATCATTAGTAATTGTTAACATATACATGACAAGATACATTATTACAATATGTTAGGGCTAAACTAGCCTAACTACATAAAAAATAAATAAGAAAGTAGAGTAGTTTTGAACTCTACAAAGTATAGTACTTATAGAATACACTATGTCATGGTAATCAAGATCTAACTAACCTAGATCATATTACACAGGAAATATTGATACATGTAGTTTAATATTAAAATTATTGTAGTTTAAACTACTAACTAGTCAAGTGTTGAGATATTAATAAACTTATATATACTTGTATAGACAATGTCCTTTCTTATCTAATAGAACAAAGTTTGAAGTCTAACAATCTCATTATGTTTATCTATCAACTATAAAACGATTGAAGATTCAAAATCCTGTCATAAAACAAATCATGTTTAGAATGGCTATTCTATAATGTAGGAAAGATAGACAAGGCATATCAGATGGTTGATGGTTCAAAATACCTATTTCTGTATAGGGCGGAGCAAAAATGGCAGGGAGGAGAGAAAGGGCAGGGTGCTGTGCCCTGCTTAAGAAAATCGTAAAGTTAATCAGTGTTTTTTTTCTGGCCATTTTGGGGCCGAAATTGGGCACCATTCTCCTATCCAAAAAGTATATTTTTCCCCCTTTCCAGGTGAAAAATTCTGCTGTCGGAAAACGTTTGTACTTTTTTATAGCATTTTTGCCCATTCCTCAGGCATAACAGAGAAATCACAGATGAATATATGGGTTCAATAGTTCAAATTTTATATAGGTAGACAGAAATGTTACTCTGTTAGAGGATCCATGTTATTTAAAGTATTGAAAATAAAGGAAATTTTTCCCCTAATTTGGTTTTGTTGCAATTTTCCCCTAAAAATGGCCCCGCCACCTTTCCCCTAAGAGTGAAAATGGGGTTTAATGCCATAGTAAAACAATCTATAGGTCAGTCAACCTACCCACTGTTCCTAAAAAGGCTAAATCTCTGGATTTAACTGTTAACCAACTACAAGACACACACTTTTGTCAATGACTGACAACTGTCCTACATGATTAAGAATCATTGATAGGAGGGAGAATGGCCGTAGAAATTATTTCATGACCAAGCACTATGAAAGTATGCCCCTGCTGGGAATCAAACCCATGACTTCTCAATCAGTAGACTTGTGTGCTACCAACTGAGCTAGCCAGGTGGCTCAAGATTTATATATATATATTGTACTAAATATCATCACTCACAAAACAAGCTTTCTTAGACAGTCTTCTTTACTAATACCCCCTTACCCCTCCACAATGAGTTAATATTTTCTCATAAAGAATGAAATACCATTAATAGTATAAATATGATCTACTTGTGGACTCTTATATCCTGTCATTGAGTAACAAACAGATGGTATAAAAACATTTAACAACTCTCTTTTTAAGTATTAGAACAAATGAACAACTCAATGTTCAATTTCTTCCTTAACAAAATTAGCCAGGAGGAATTCAAACTTGAGAAATCACAGTACTCAATGACTTTAATATATAATAATAATAATGATAATGAAAATAATAATAATAATAATAATAATAATAATAATAATAATAATAATAATAATAATAATAATAATAATAATAATGATAATGATAATGATAATGAAGATGATGAAGATGATGATGAAGATGATGACGATGATGACGCACCGACGACGATGATGATAATGATAATGATAATAATAATAATAATAATAATAGACTTTATTTAACTAGGCTACACATTTGGATAAACCCAATCTTCCATGTGGATCTCTGTATATACAAATTATATTTTATTACAAATCAAAACAAATAAAGAATAGTTGAAAATAAATTCATTCCCTACCTGCAGGTGGTTTCCTTAGTGTCTCAAAGTTATTCTATGTTACAAAGTTTTGCAAGCGAAACAAAACTAAAATATCCTTCCAAACTGGAATACAGAACAAGACAGGGAAGTTATAGTAACATAGCGCATTTATAGAAAAATATAAAATATTAACATTGGTATACAACTAAATAGTACTAACATAAATTTACAACTAAATTTAAAGATAACCATCATAAACCTAAACAATTAATACAAAATTATCTATAAAATATTAACCTTTGTCCTTCAGACAATTTTTAACAAATGATTACAAAAATTCAAAATGGCAGATAACTTGATCATAAATTGTGTCAATCATAAATATTGCGCAATTTGAAAGCTAGATAACCTTGGCCTTACTACTCTTAAAAAATATTATAATTAAATATAATAGAACTGAAAAATAACAAACTGTATTCTAACAATATATTTAAAATCTAGTAGTAACAATACCTTGTTAAGAAGATAAATGTGAACACATGGTGAAAGACGATTGAATTATAATGAATATTACAGTAGCTATGTGAATCTAAAATTAGAAGTTGTCTGGGAAAAACCAGAGCTATAAATAGTTTGATTATATCATATATATTAGAATACCAAAAATTTGAAATTTGATCAACATGCTTTTAGTTCGTGACTTAACATGTAATAACCTGCTTTATAAAGAATAATAATAAATACTTAGTTTAACCAATTTATGTTATGTTTTTGTAGTGTTTTAACACCCATTGACCAACCCTTTCTAAATAGCTGTCCATAGACTTGTATATTATACTTTCATTACTAGGATTTTGATGTTTTTAACTCTAAGAAAGCAGTCTTTCAGTCGTTGGGTTTAATGCCATAGCAACACATTATACAGTATAAGTCGGTCAACTTATTCACCATTCTTTGAAAGTTTAAGCCTCTGAATTTAGCTGTTAACAAGTTACTAGGTGCATACATGTAATTGACTGACAACTGCCCAACAAGATGAAGACTCAGTGGTACGAGGGAGAACTGCTGAAGAAATTATTTCATGACCAAACTCTATGAAAGTATGCCCTGCCTGGGAATCAAACCCACAACCTCTCAATCAGTAGACATGTGTGCTACCCAGTACCCACTGATCTAGTCAGACGGGCTTGAAAGCAGATTTAAACAATTAACATTTTTATGCCCTTCTCTTATCTAGTAATTACGAAAATTTAAAATGGCAGATAAAATGATCATAAATTGTGTCAATTGTTAATATTGTACAACCAGATAACCTTGGCCTTATAACTCTTAAACAAAAACATTTTTCAACAAAATATCTTTAAATTTAATGGTAATAAATAATTACTAACTAAATTTAATCTTACATTCTTTAAAAATAAAAGTTATGGCATGGTAAAATATACTGGATTATAAGATACACATCAACTACTTAAGTCTACTTTACAAAATAACAGAAACTTTCAAAAATAAGCAGTAACTGTTGCTTTGGAAAACCCAAAGCTATAAATAGCTTGAATACAATCCTATATAAGATTACATCTTCAGTAGGGACACCCAATGATATCAACGTAGATTGAGACTTAAGGTAACATCTAACATGTAATAACCTGCTTTATTGTAAATACATGTTGAATTATGTTAAATTCTTCATTATGTCATGTTTTTGTTAGTTTCACTGCTCACTCCCTTCTAAATAGATGTCCCTAGCCTAAAACATATTGATTTATTAAGAAAGATTTTGATAGTTTTCATTCTAGGAAAGCAGTTTTAAGCAATTGACATTTTTAATACACTTTTTCTGTCAAGAGATGAAGCACAGTTTTACACATGTATGTTTCCATTAAGTATTTGTTGATTTAAGTAGACAGAGCATCTTTCATTCCAATGAAAACACAACAAGTTGATGATATTCTCGAATGTCTTTAGACTTGTAACCCGATAAAAATCCATGGTCTGAACTGAGATTTAAACCTACAATCTCTTGAGTCATAAGCAGACACTCAACCACGTCACCAATTAAGCTATGTTGAAAACAAGGGAGTACAAGTGCCGTATTATACCTCTGCTACATACACTCCCTCCTTAACAGAATTTGTCCAAATTTTTGGAGACTGCTTGTCTGTGGGACTATCTGAGTGAGCAATTACACATTTCCAAGGGAGTTTTTTACGTTAGGCGCCAAATGAAACCCGATAAAAATCCATGGTCCGAACTGAGATTTGAACCCACAACCTCTTGAGTCGTAAACAGACACTCGGATCACGTCACCATTAAAGCTAGCTTGAAGGCAAGGAAGTACAAGTGCTGTATTATACCTCTGTTAGTGTTACTGACTCAAAAAAAATGTTACACAATGAATAACAGTTTGGTTTGGCCCTCAAAAGTTCGTCCTTTTTCGCTTCTCGCGGAAATTTTGCGATATCACTGTATTTTAAACATCTGGTAAGTTTATTAGTAATACCCAAAATGGCATGTGTAATAACAAAAGGATAAGACATGTTGATAAATATTTGTTAATTTTGTTTATTTTGAGTAATAATGAATATAAATTTTTTTTCCAATGTATAAAAGTTGAAACATATGCATGTAATTGACTTCCGTAACTCTAACGTACCCTAGCAGGCGTTGTCTACAGTAATGGAACTTCCGTAACTTTATACCCTGGGTCTAGAGTTATGGTACCGTAACTCTATATATTTATATATATATATATAAGACCCGCCGTAACTCGTTTCACATTGGGACATTATTCTGTTACAGCAGGGTCTTATCGGCTCCCATACAGGTTGATGTAGCAAAACGTGTGCCAATTTCGTTCCGAGATATAAACAAGTGTAATTCTTTTCTATTATGCAATTTTCTTGACAAACCCTTTGAGACCGCTAGAATATACAATGATTTATCACATTATGATAAAAGAATTACAATAGTTCATCCCAGCAAGTAGAAATATTCCATTGTTTCAGTTAAATCCAAAATCCGGTCTTTCGTTTTATCTGCGTGGATGATCGCCGAGGTAGTTTCGAAAGTCGTTACCCAGAACGCTAAATTCCAGCCATTGGGTACCGTTTCCGTATTTCCAATTTGACATACCAAATCCGAAAAGCAAAATTGAATGACAAAATTTTTTTCAGACTGGGTGAAAAATTAATTGCAAAGAATTATCAATCAAACAAAAGTCATAAAATGTCGAAGGTCCCGATGGAATGTTTGAATTAGTAATCCGAAATCGCAATGGGTACTGTGGCATTTATCATGACCAATCCAGTATCGGTACGGCATAACTGTAGTTTAGTGTTAGAAGTATTCAAAACGAAAGTTTGGATTTTTAGTTACAGAAACAATGGATTAATTCTACTAAATAAAATAGGCTATTTTATATCTCATGTTATAGTATGTTAGGTAAGTGTGTCTGTTAGTGTTCGGAATAGGTAAAGAAATTTTATTTTCTGGATAATATTGAATTAAACTCGCTTTTTTTCGCACAAGGGAATCCGTGCGGGTTTTGCTACATCAACCTATATGGAAGTCGATAAGACCCTACGTAACAGAAACAATGTCCAAATGAAAAATAAGTTACGGAGGGTTTTATATATGGGACTATTATATATCCTGACGGCATCTGTTTTCGACGAGGATCTGATTTCGCCGAACTGTGAATTTCCGGTTTATTTACGTAATTCACGCATGCGCGGACCCGGTCACGTGTTATTTCGACGCCTAAGGAGAATAGTTGTCGAAATGCATAAAAACATTCCAAATAAACGTGGGAAAAGTAATTTATTTACGAATTATATTTCAATACATTGATTTTTGCGTAATTTTACTATTACCAAAATGAACCTTCTTTATTTGCATTGTGCCTCGCTATTTCATACGTCTGATAAATTTTGACAGTTGCCCTCGGACGTACCCCACTGTTTACTACACAGATCACGTGATAAATGAAACATGTGTTATACTGTACAACTCTTTAAACGTGACTAAGTTTCATCAGTTCCTTATGCTCAATGGGTCAGATGCCTTAGACAAAAAGTCTATTGATTGCACCAATTTCACCTCAACAAAAATTCACTAGAAACCATGTTTGTATATATTTTATTGAGGCAATTGAATCTGGTGTATTAGGCTGGTCCATTTATTATTTTTCACAAAAATGAAAGTGCTACGAAGGGGTTATAACTTTTTGTGCCATGAGTGCAAAAGGCGTTTGTCTCCGACTCTTCAAATAAAATAACCGTGATATTTCACGAGATTTACGGTTGTTTAAATGATTTAAAATTGTTAAAAACTGCATAAACACTCAAATAAATGTTAAGTTAAACGTTTGGTCCACTGATAATAGCTTGTCGCGTTTTTAATTTTGTGCAGTGTGACTTTTTAGACAAAGGACTACAGTTCGGCGAAATCAGATGACGCAATGCCGAACTAACGATTTTCAAGGGAAGTTACTCTTAAGTAATAAATGACGACATAAAAGGAGGGAATTAATGTTTATATTGTTTGTTGGGCTAATTATTACTTGATCAATGGATTAACACGTAAATCAATTTGATATTTTGTTTCATTTATTCATATTGGCCGACTTTTCCTTACATCGTCGAAAACCGATGCCACGGGGATACCATACCCCATGGATGTAACAAGAATACATTTATTTTCAAAATGACAAACCAGGTGACATTGAAATAAAAACACGTAATTTTCTGAAAACAAAACTAGGACTGGGAAATACCTAAAGTAAATGCTGCCATTAGTCATCAGTCAAGCTACTGGGAAACCAACTTACAGCATGATATAAATTATAATATAATCAATGTCAATAGCAACCATGTTTTGATGGTGAACTACTAAACTTAGAAAGTAAAAGTATCATTCCAATATACACAATACGAACAGAACATGTCTAAACTATGACCTGTGTCAATACTGCAGACGTTGTCCAATAAGCTTTCAACAAAACTTAAGTTACGGTCAGAGTTCGAAGTGATCAAGGACCGAAAAGGAAGAATTTACAGACGCGGTCTTAGGTGTCTCTAAAATGTTATATCTATAAGTCTTCAACAGTTTTTAATTATATTATGTTACAGAAGTTTGATTGTCTAAAAATACTAGTTATAATAGAACAAATACCTCGCTAAAATCTGTGTTTTGATGTTCACAACAGAGTAATGTTGACCGTGTTAAGAACAACTAACGATCAACTACTGAATGCGCTGTAACATCAACCAATGGCGCTTCTCCACCCACATTTTCATGTCTATTATTGGATGTCTTTTTGGATGGATTTGTTTTTGAAATCTCATTCTATACTAATGATGTTTTGATGCTATAATTCATTCATATAGATCTACAAAAGGAAAGTAGGAAAGATTCACGATATAATTTTTACTTAACCCCGCTCACATGTAAACTCCGCCCACCAAAATTTCCGCCCTTTGCCTATAACGGGGTCATTCTCGTAGGCTACCAAGATTCTCGATACTAGCTCGATAATCTTGATAACCTTGGGGTTCGAGAAATAATGCTAACTGTTGTCACACAATTGTCACACCCTTGAATTTCGAACCTAATTTCAAAAAAAGAGAAAAATATATGAATACAAATTTTGTTGCCATGTCGCGAGATCTAAAGTGCATTCTCGTTCCCAGAGTCTAGTAGGATTATATACTAGCTAGTATTGAGAATCCTACTAGACTCTGGGAACGAGAATGATCAAGTGAGGACTATCTTATTTGGGATGTATAGACCCCAATAAATTATATTCTCCTATAGAGTTAGAATTTCAAGCCTGACTCCAGCATCTCTATTATCTATATTTTGTATACAATGTCGGTCCCGTTCTCTTACCTATAAATATAGACCAGTTCATTGTTATTGTTATGATGTCTATAAATAGTAACAAGGAGCTGATAAAGACTACAGGTAACCGTTTGCTGGTTGGCAAGAAATGATAGCGAGTAAATACAATGAAAACACAGTAATTTTAAAATTGCAATTACTAAGTCATTTTTCATCAAACAATTTAGTATTTTATATCACTAGAAAGGTCTTGAAATTCATATTTTGAATATTTAAAAATTATTTGTCAAAAAATAATTGTTTTTTTTATTGGCGAGTGTTTAAACCTAGTGCTTCAAACCGGCAAGAAGATGGTTCAAAGGACAGGTTTAAATCACCTCATATATATTTTTTAATCAAAATTTTGGCAATTTTCTTATATTTTAAAAATATGAATTTCAAAAGCTTTCTATCAATATAAATATCATAAAAATCGGCCAATAAATAAAAAAGTTATCATGATTTAAAAATTCTGCTGCTATCAAATGTATGTAAACATTGGTTTCTTTCTGCCAACCAGTAAATAAACCAAATATAGGTAGCAGGTGCTTGTGACGTCATCCGTGAACTGGTCTATATGTTATCGAGTTAGATCGAGAATCTTGATCTTGATTGGGTTACGGTAAAACGTTCTTTAAACATTAACTCACCGCGCAAGACTGTGGGTACGAGAATGGGTCGATCCAATGGAGTTGTTGGTTGGGGAAATGATTTTCATGATGGTTTGCTATTGATTTTTGCTATCTTAGTTATTTCGGACACAGTTTTTAACTACTGAGGAAAGTCCATCAATTCTGAAATGGGAAGAATCAGGGTGAAGAATCAAAACCAGTTCGTATCCACTGGCACTGGAGTCCTTACATTCAATAAAATATTCATACTAATGATTAAAAATAACATTGTTGAAAAAAAGCATCATAAAACGGTTCTTTTATAACTATCGCTTTTGGGTCGTCACACATAATGTATATATATCTATATGGTATTGAACCGTTTTAGAAGTGATTCACGGTCAAACTGATTTTTTACATTTTGGGAAATGACTGGACATTAAAACCGGTTGTAATTGAAAGCTGACACATATTTTTACAAAATTGGAAAGTATCAACTTTATATCTTATATTATTATCATAGAATAAAGCGTTATTTCAGTAATTTTATTTTTCAGCGATTGAGAGACACTGCTGACTTCCGGTATAATTTACAATGATGTAACATGCGATCTAATTGGTCCAAACTCCGCGAAACTTTTCCCGTAATCTGTCACAGTAACGATGCGATTGGTCTTTTAGTCTCTTAATTACACGGACATTTTATTAGTTACACGATTGATGTATTGGCGGCCAAACGATAACGCGAGTTGAAGAGAAATTGCCTGTGTAATGTATTAGCGTTTAGATCTTGGTTTTGTAAACACGCCATTTCTGTAGTGTATAAAAGTGCTAATTTGCGTTGTATTTTATTTCTTCATAAATGGATTTCAATACTTGCCAGTGCCAGTGCCAGTGCCTGCCTGACCATAAATCAAAATTTAATGTCCCAATGCAGCGGCACTTAGAGTCGCAGATTGGTCAATGACAGATTACGGGAAAAGTTTCGCGGAGTTTTAAACCAATCAGAACGCATGTTTCAAAACTGTAAATCATACCGGAAGTCAGCAGTGTCTCTCAATCGCTGAAAAGTGAAATTCCTGAAATAACGCTTAATTCTATGATAATTATAAAAGATATGAAGTTGATACTTACCAGTTATGTAAAAATATGTACATGTACCAGCTTTAAATCAGAACCGGTTTTTATGTCGAGTCATTTTCCGAAGTATGAAAAATTCAGTTCCACCGTGGATCACTCCGAAAACGGTTCAATACCATGTATATATTATAATAAGCTGTGGCACGACTTTAAAGCGATAGTCAAACAGGAACCGTTCTTTTCTACGTTTCTTCGCCAATGTTATTTTTAATCATAAATATATAGTTTATCCAATATAAGGACTCCAGTGCCAGTGTTCGTATCATATAAAATGTAAACAAACGGACGCCATTTTGGAAAATTTCAGGTATTTTTTTCTAATTTACTCCTTAAATCGTCCACAAATGAAAAAAAAAACAAAAATTACCATAACACGCTACTCATTTTTCCGCTTCTAATGAAGTTATCCCGGACATTGGAATCGAAGTGAGCAAGAATTAGGTCATTTTTTGACGGATGCGAACTGGTTCAAATTCATGCTTTTGCCTAGTTTATCACAAAAAAGCATTTTTTCTCGTTAAATTTGCCATGTATAACCCACGGAGCAAGTGTGTAGTTTTGTAGAAAAGTATTAACTCTTCCTGACTTAGTTTTGACATAAAAATAGAATTTATTGAGAATGACGCGAACCGGTTCAGGTTTATACAATGATACGAACCGGTTCAGATTTATGGTATTTTGTAATTTTATTTTAATTTGCATACGTTCTTTGTCGATGTGAGTTTCACGGCATTATTTTTCCAAACTTACACAATTTTATTTCGTTTTCGTCTCGATTTCAAAACTTTTTACAACAATCTGATTTTTTCGGGAGTTTTAGCTGAAAATGAATTCATATTCATATAACTTATCGGTTACGTTTATGAAGACATGACTGTGGACATATGCATGGTCAGGTGGAGAAAAGTAAATGCGAATGGAACGTTGACATTTTTATCATCAAAAATGGAGATGGTGTTTGGTTAAGTATAAAGTCATTTTCAGCTAAAAATCCCGAATTAGTCAAATCGTTTGCGAAAGTTGTTTAGTTGAGACAAAATGACGATCACAATTCGCTATTCAAAGTATTAAAAGACTTACACTTACACAAACACAAAATCTGGTTTATCACTATTCATTTTGTAAAACTCAAAATATCCGACGTGAAAAACACTGACCAACAGCACATTTTTACTTGCGCAGTGATTTATTTTGAAGCTGGAAAACATTAGTCCATGGGACATATTTTGAAACAATGAGTCCCACCCAAAAAAACAACGAATCTGGAGATTTTGGTCGCTAAAGCATGTCAAATCAAGCATCTTCAAATAATGCATAATTTTTAAACAATCATTTTTCATTCAATATTATTGTGTAGTCTCAATGACTTGGTGTATTTTATATTAATATTCTCACATTCATTTTCATTAGTAAATAAGTTTTGTGAATCATTTGTAATGTTAAAACATAATTTCATGATAAATTGCAGACTGAGTCATTATCTGTCATTGTGAAGTATTTATCAATTTAGCTTGTTTATTTCTAAATGACTACAATTTTTTATTTCTAAATACATTTATTAACTTGGATTAATTTGGAATTGTTTTACACACACCACAGTACAAATTATTACGATCGGCCACGTATACAAAATTATTATGGACATAAGTTAAATTTCACGATGCCATTTACTTTTTATAGTCAAGTAAATGGTTTGATCAATTATATACATATTACTAAATCATCATTTAATGATGTGGGTTTAAATTTCTATTAAAATATTAGCCACAAACATTTATAATAATTATACTGTAAAATTTGTAATATTCGATAGTAACCTTTCATGTCATACTGCAGAACGCTGTATCGCTTGGACGTCGTTTTCAGCTGAGGTTTACTTTATTTTTACGGGTATAACGCGCATTAAAAAAATCTGAGCAAAATCTGAAAAAAATCAGCCGATTTATCCGGCGAAATCGAGATGATCGGCCGATTTTTCGGCGAAAAGACAAAATCTCGCGGCTGATTTCTTTGCCAAAATCGAAAAGAAATAGCTTACGGCCGTTTCTTTTACGGCGAAATCGAATTTGTTAGGATCGCAAAATTTCACTCTTGTGGTGAAACAGGCTTAAAGTTACGGTGCAACGGCCCATAATCATACTACAAATGTATCAATTATCAATAAATATGAATTTATTCACTTACAACCGACCACACAGCTCTCAAATCAATAAAAAAGACATCGTCCATCATTATATAATTAAGGTCGGCGGTTATCATCAAAGAAGTTGATATACATTAACAATAAGTTCGAAGGGACACAGAGCCGACTCACATTAAATTGATTTTAATGACGTTATTGTTAGAGCTTTGTTCTTACTCGGATAAAAAAATTATATGCCCGTAAATATTACGATATTTTATGGATATTCATAAATAAAAAAAATGTCAAAATCATGACAAATTTTACTAAAACAGTCATTACTCGGTGCTAATTATCACCTAACCTTCTATGCATAAATTAACTGCCAACACGTCATCATTTATCAATTGACGCATGTCCGCGGTTCATAGTTTGCGTTTCTAACGCAGGGCGCACGGACAAATGAATCACAGCTTGAACGCCGGATCGGAAAAAAGTCGTTGTTAAAAGTCCTACATCCAGATTGGATTGAAAAAAATCCTGATTTCGGCAATAAAAACTTTTGAGTGGGCGGGTTTTATGGTCGTCGGTCGAGAAAGGGAAAACATGTGTATTTTTAATTTTGGTCCTAAAATAATTATGGTACAATACTGTTCGACATTTAAATGAACGACATTGCATTCTATAAATAGATGGTGAAGATATCACCCGTATACTAACCCGCACAACCTTCCCAGATTTCGGCGTTTTAGTACGCAACAGAATATAGTGTGGCGCATGAAGACAAAATCTTTGGATTTTTTCGGTTTTTGACAAAATCATTGTTGAAATTTAAAATAAATTATCAATTATAGCTACAGGAATATAAATCCATGTATTCAAAGTACATTTAAACATCGAAAGGTACAGATGCATAGTTAAACTGTGTATTCTACTTTCGATTTCAAATGTCTGTGTAAAGAATGACAATGTAAACACGTTACGACGGAGATTTAATTACTGGTTAAAAGTTTCATTTAATGAGGAAAGCTGGTTGGATAGTAAAATTTTATTGAGTAGACACAAAATACATACTCTTATTTGTTGAGTATACTTGTTGGGGGAAATTACTAGAATGTAAACATTGCCACGTGTTTTTAGGTAAATAAACAGTTTTACCCATGATGCTCGGCGTCTCCGTACAAAGGTCAGCCAGACCGTCTGTGTACAGAATGACGATTTGTTTTTAATATTAATGTCGTGAAACAGACATCGACAAAGAACGTATGCAAATGAGGTATAAAAGTAAAATATCATAAATCTGAACCGGTTCGTATCATTGTATTAATCTGAACCAGTTCGCATCATTCTTCAAAAATTATATTTTTATGTCCAAACTAGATCTGGAGGAGTTGATACTTTACAACAAGACTACTTACGTGTTCCGTGGGTTTTACATAGCAATTTAAACGAGAATAAATGCTTTTTTTGTGATAAACTAGGCTTAAGTATGAATTTGAACCAGTTCGCATCCGTCAAATACGATCCAATTTTTGCTCACTTCGATTCCAATGTCCGGGATAACTTGTTGAAATTCTAATTGAATCTGTAGGTAATATACATCACTAGAAGCGGAAAAATGAGTAGCGTGTTATAGTAATTTTCGTTTTTGTATTCATTGTGAAACAATGAATACTCTGTTGCCAATAGATTAATAGCGGTATTCCGATCGGAGTCCTATACTGACCTATTGACCTATATATCTAATCAACGAAACCGAACAGCATCCCGATAATTCCGCTACAATAAAATAGTTTGCAAATAGTTCTTTTGTTTCATCGATCATCTGTGTATTCCTACGCGTCAATTTAATTACGCATTTAACCCGATCTACATCAAACCTTTCTTCAAAGTGACACCGAATATTGACAAATTTGTGAACAATTGACAATGGTAGACAAATAATTACGTTACTGATAATCGCGGATGTATACATCGATTTCATTCATGAAAAATTATGAATGAAACTACGTTCCCGTATCAAGCACTATAGTCACGTGACGACCAACCTAATTTAACCTGGTTCCCTGGACTAATATCACTACGTTAGATAAAATTGACTGGGTTACTGCTGTCGATAATTGTGTGGTACGGTCGTGTCAAAAATCGATACGCAGTCAAACATAATAATCAAAATGGCTGCTTAAAACTACGGATGCTGAGTAAATTATTTCTGTTATTTCGGAATGGTCTTTAATTATACAGGTACGTTTGTTTTACGACAAACCTGGAAAACTGGAAAAATTAAAGGCGTTAAATGTTTTATTGAATAATTCCAATGATCTTTATGAAATGAGATAATAAAATAATTTGTATTTTGTAATGTCGAAAATGGCCGCCAATTTCGACAACTCTCATTGGTCAAATATAACGTGCGCACGTAAAACTATTACGTGGCCACGTAAACGTAAACGTTATTGCGCGCGCACGTAATAGCTACTGCGTGGCCACGAAAAACTATTACGTGGCCACGTAAACGTTATTGCGTGCGCACGTAATAGCTACTGCGTGGCCACGTAATAGTAGCGGTATTTTAAAATATTTCTCCATGTCACCTTTATGCCACCGTATCTTTAAGCATATCTGAGCATATAATGCTCTACGACAAGGTGTGCTTTCTGATTTGTTTGTCATTATTCTATTTCTGAGTTAATGATGAATTAATTACTATGTACTTGTAACTTGCCCAGCTTCTTCATGTACAGAGCGAGAGTATATTTTCCGAATTTATCCTTTCACCTCTGAAAACCAGTTTTTACTCTCGTCAATCTGATTAAACCCCGATCTTAAATTTTCCGCTCGCCTAATATGTACGACAATGCTCTACGGGATATCTGTTTACGGAGATTGTACTCTCGTGTGCCTGTTTATACAAGTCATAACAGACAAAACAAAGTGTACATACAAGTAAAAAATTGCTGCGAGATGCAGCAAAGGGATTGTCACGGCAAACAAAAAAGAATTATAAAGTATAATCTAAAGGTAACTCAAAAAGCATTATATTGAATTGTCATGCTAAGGTTTTTCAGTAATAAAAATGTAACTTGTTATAAAAAGTTTTCCTGTTCATATGTATTATTTTCGTTCCAAGAGAGCCTAGTAAGATTCTCGATACTAGTTAGATCGAGAATCTTAATAACCTTGGGGTACGAGAATGGTCTGGATCTAGACACCATCTTTATTCCGACAAGATGTTTGGTTTCAGTTGGATTAATTTCCAGTAATTCATATTTGCATGACGCTTAACAAGATCGGCAAAAGGGAAAACGTATTCTTCCAGAACAGAAGCTATTTACGTGACTTATCGCTTCTGTTCAGTCAAGTGCTCCTTACATTGCAGATCTGTCCTTACCAATCCGTGTGACTATTGGTTCCCAAAAATGATCTTTATAATGAGGGACGATCGTTGGTCTCAAGGCAAAATGAAAATCAAAGTACATAAAGAGAAGCCTGTTGAACCTCTTCACCACCCGTATTTTTCACAACTTGTGAAAAACGCGTACGCAATTTTCACAACTTGTGAAAAACACGTTAGTAATTTTTACAAGTTGTGAAAATTGCGTACGCGTTTTTCACAAATGAGCAATGTGAAAATTACGCTAGACATATTTTGCGATTTTTAGTCCTAACGCAATTTTCACAACATGGGTCAATATCATATAGCACATTGAGAAGCCATCTTAAGGTACATAGTAAGCACACATGTCCCATAGTACTATATTAATGTCCGTATTAACAAGTTTCGCATTCAAAGCAACCGCCCGAGGTCCAGAACAGCTGCAACTTAGCAAAAGTTTCATTGCCCATAGTAATTACTCTAATGCTTCTAGCAAACACTTAGGTCCTAGCATCCTACGTTACACTCCCTAGCAACAGCACGAATATCCATGGTAACATTTATGCCCTTAGCAACTTCCATCGAGCCTTAGTCGTTTAAGTAGAGGAGAGGGATTCAAACTGGCGACTCTTGGTGCATGAAGCATGAAGTACATAACCCATTATCCGCCCTGACACTAATATTTATTTATTATGTACATATGGCAGCATGAAGATTCTACAGTATTTCATATTTTGGTAAGATATACCGTTGGTAAAAAAGTTTTGGAAGATGCATGTATATTAAACTTAAATAAATATGATTATAGCTTATATAATTGATATATGAAATTAAAGGTCATTGTATTTTTATTAATGCAAACATTTGTCAATTGTGAGTTATATTTTGTGAATTGTAACACAATGTTAATTTCAAAGGTACAGATTTCATTGTCAGATTGTTTTACCGTCGCTCAATACTGGAATCCAAATGTTGTATGAATAGTAACATAATTGCTGTGAAAGTGTGCCAATAAAATCTCGAGGCGGGCAATATATTCCAGTATTGAGCAAGTTTGCCATGTTGAACCTCGTTTTTCACAAACGTTTTTTTCACAGGTAGTGAAAAATGCGTTCTGTGAAAAATGAGTTTCAATGTTGATCCTTATTTTTCACAAGTAAAAATTACGCTCGTGTTTTTTCAACGTTTGTTACAATCCGTTTTGTAAAATAAAACCTAATTGTAATAATAATTTATCATTAACGGGTTGGTATGTTCAACCACTTTTGTAATAACTCGTTTTGCAATGAAATATGACAATTTGTTTTTCTGCCGAAATCTTCAAATTAACATGGCGAAATGTAAGTAATTTGTCTATTTGAACATTTTAGGTTTGTTTGTTAAACATTATTTTCTTTCTTTACCAATAATTTAAAGTACATGTATCTAACTATATTTTATAATAACATTAATACAACTAGACACTTTATTACATTTTGGGGTTTTATTACAAAATGGGTTAGTATGTTCAATTATTTTGTAATAACCCGTTTTGTAATAATTATTACAACTCGGGTTTTTATAACAAAAAGGGTTGTAACAAACCTTAAACCTCGTTTTTTCACACAATTTGTCTTTTTACCGGTTATGGAAAACGCGTACGCATACGCATTTGTTCACAACTTGTGAAAAACACGTTTTGTGAAAAATGAGGTTTTACGTTGAACCTCATTTTTCACAAAACAAATGTAATGAAATATATGAAAATTAAGCAAATTTTTTCGTCTGAAACAGCTAAGCCTAGAGCTTTGGTATTTAATCAATAGCATAGTTTAATGTTCCTCGTTTTTAAAAGTTTGCTAAAATTATGTCACTTTCACATGTGAATCAGTTGGTGACATATAGACCCACTGGGTCGGGTGTTTATCTGTAAATACTCTTCATGTTGTTTTCATGGTTGTAATATTGCCATAACACATGTCACGAAAATAAATAATTTACATACGTACTTACTTACTTACAGCTGGCAACTAAAAATTTACATGTGTGAAAAATGCGTTAGTTCCAAAAACTCAAATTTTTCAAACACTTTTTTCGTCACATTTGAAGTTGTGAAAAATGCGTTTCTATAAGCGTATGAAATTTGTATGCTAACGTGTTTTTCAAACTAGTTGTGAAAATGCGTACGCGTGAAGGTGCGTTATAATTATCGTTAGAAAGTTCGTCCACAGATTAGCCCGTACCGAACTGTCCAGTTCTAAGCAGTAGAATGTAGATTTGCTGTACAAAATATTTTATCTTTACATCTGCTCGATCTATAACCTGGTCCGTAACTCTTACGCTCATAGAATTAACTGCCCCCTACACTTAATCATAGTTTAAAAAGATCGTCAATAGAACTCAATGCAAGTAAGAATTTAAAATCAACGTTACACGATTAGGCTTCTTTATTTATACAGTCCTCTAAAAAGGACACAAAGGCATATTATTAAAATATTACATTTTAATCCTATCAAAATTGTTTTCAAATGATTAAGTCCCTAATAGTTGAAATATATAATATTTACAACAATATGTAATTTAATACATATTTTATTCAATGAATTGGATTGGATAACAGGCATAAGTAACAACAATATGTAATGAAGCAATCGACGATTCTTTCTATAGTTAAAATCTGCAAACTTATTTCTTAAAGAAATAATTTCGATATTAGTATTTATATATTTACATTTGAATAAATATTAATTGTATTTTCCCAAAACTCTATCATGTCTATCAATCTTATATTTTCAAATAAAATATTGGCAAATCTCAATAATACGAGGGTTGTCCCAGAAAAAGTATATATCGACTATGCACACATTATGATACGCATATTTGTTATACTGTATCCGTATACTAAACTGGTCTGCTGGTCCGGTTGGTCCGCAAATTATACTTACCCCTTTGCATGCGAGTCGAAAGGATTTGCGGAAATGTGTTGATGTAAAACGCTGATTTTTCGTTTGTTACACTGTAGATAGAAATATTGTTTATATGGTTTCCGCCAAAAATGCTTTTTCAATGTAAGTTTTAACGCGAATGCGCTGTACTATAGCTGCATTAAAAACAACACATTTGTCGGTAGTAGAAATCGAAAGGATTTATGCCACGTGACTTTTGCCCATTGCTATCAAAATATACCCATCACAATATCACGGCGTTGGGACGCCGTGAAATGAAATGTCTCATGGAAATCTTATCTAGTTGGAAAGAAAATGCATATGATGTATTGTCAAAAGTAGTTGAAAATTGTGAATGAAACCTATCTTCTACTTTCGCCTTGTACATTTTTGAAGAGACACGAGGGTGTTACAATTACAGTTCGTACAAAAACCCTGTTTATGTAAACATTACAATGATCATATCCACGGCCAGTGATGCTCAGGATGACAATAAAATATTATACAGTAGTGATGGGATATCGGTTGGATATTATAATCGATCATCGGTTGAAATCGGTTACTGCTGTCGATGCGATTCTTCCGATTATAATCGGTTCATGATAAATTTGCTTTTGCATTCATATTTTGCTTTGAATCCTTATATAATCGATGTATTATAGACCAAGAAATAAAAATAGCTGTTTTTGTTGTTTGTATTTGCTTTCTATACATGCATCATTTGGTTATTAACAACCCCAGATCTCTACTATTGGCTTAGTAACATAAAAGTTAATGAATAGTGTGATACATGTTCATATGAACTATTAACCATGCTCTGATACTGATAGTAATAATAAAACTGGGGGTTCTAACAAGTATAGAATGCTGAATTTAGATAATTAATGCAATTTATTTTTCAAAGTTACCTATGCAGTTTGGTTTGGAAATGCTTACGATACAAAAGACCTCATGGTATAGCAGATTGAGTTCATGTAATTCACTAGACCAGGATAGCGTATTATCAAACAATTTACAACAATTTAGCTATTCATTATAGAAGGATTTAAGACCAAAATTGGTTGTAAGACTTATGATAATACTGGCCGGTCTTCTGATTTCTTTTTCGTACCGGGGTGATCGTACACCAAATTTCATTGAATTATAATCTAGTGATCACTTTAGATCATTCTCGTTTCCAGAGTCTAGTAGGATTCTCAATACTAGCATTGTATTGATAATCCTCATTCCTACTAGACACTGGGAACAAGAATGCTATAGATTTTGCTGGTCAAAGTAATAAAATTATGTCACTTGTTATTAATTGTATCTTGTATTCATTTAATATTTTTTGTACTATACAAATGAAAGCATCTTTCAGTGACTTTGTGTCTTCATTAGCTAATAATTGTATTGAAATCATTTCAAAGATTAAAATGTAATTTTACCTAATAAGTATTACAGTGTATCAGTCTTCACTGCTTCAGTGAAGTATCAATTCAAGAATATTAGTGATCATATGATGAATTTAATTTTTATATACATATTAAACTTTGCTTAAATTTGATTTTTTTTCACTCAAAAAATATAACGATCGGCCCCGGGTACGAAAGTTATCGAGGACGAATGTTTCACGAGTCCATTGCATTTTTTCAGGTCAAATATATGATCTAATCAATTATGTAATTAAGAAATCATTATGAAATGAACGGGGTTTTAATTTCTGCATTTAGATCTAATAGCCACAATACATGTATATCATTATAGAGTGTACAATCGTAATATTCGACTAATAGTGAAAGAACAGACTGTTAACGGGAATTAACTTTATCCGTTTCGTCCCCAATGTGTGACAATGTAATTGTTTGTAAACTAAAATTTCATTGCTTTGATATTAATGTGTGAACTGGTTATCATTATCACAAATAGCGAGCGCGTGGATAGTGTCCATGACGTAACGAATCTATTTTTAGTAACACTTTTTGTCATTTTTACTCACCATCGAACGTACGTATTTTCGAACAAAGGTTCATTTTATGTGTCGTTTTTTTTACTAAACTCAAAATTAAACTTTTTTTCTTTTGATAAAATAAGCGGCCAATGATTTTACGAGGGGAAAATGGTATGCTAACATTGTTTTGGGGACATGTGAAAAACTCGCTACCGCTGCACAATGTATTGTTTAAGTTAGGGGTACAATTAGTGGGTCAAGCGTGTTATTTAATCCTCGTCGACGTGTCATAAACATAATTTGCTAGTCACGGTCGTAAAACTGCCAAGGCAACGTTCTACTGGAGCCTGCTAGATCATTACGTACTGTCGATCCTGATTGGCTAATCGACTTTCGATGTTGAGAAACGACGCTCTGATTTGCTGTGTGTGTAAACTAGCCGGAGCGTAATCAGTAATTGACGTCCACACGTTATTATTCAATCGCCGAAATCGGAAATACTCGAAGTGGACTTCTTCTTGATGTTTTGATAGGGCGAAATGGTAACACACAAGGCGACATTATCGCCCTCGCGACCAAGCCCTGTATAAAAGCCGTATTCGGTACCGGATGGCACCGGGACAATTTCATGCCGATGATCGAGTTTGACTAAATTTAATCGATCATCATAATCGGGAGCTTCAACACGCCGCTAATCGATGTTTTCCGATCATCGGTACATCACTATTATACAGTGTTAATTTTAAAATGTTTTGATATATGTCTTGTTGGGATAATGGTAATGCGTTCTATCGCTACCAGCATTATGAACTATTGAGGTGGTGGTTTATCAGCCTTACTAATAAACTTTACAACCATTTCAATACTGGGCTACCTTTGCAATGGATTGGCTTATTGTAATGTCTAAACAAACACACAATGTTATTTTGTAAGAACTATAGATGCCTCCCTATCGCCAGTAATATTATATAAATATTTACCCGGTATAGCTCTTGTATCAATTTAATACATACAAAACACTTGAAGGCCGTGGCGTAGTGGTTAGCATGTCTGACTTCAAATCCGGAGATCGCGGGATCGAGCTCGGTCGCGGTATGTCATACCCTTTACATGAGTTGTCGGCCTTGTGGTAGGGTAAGTTAGAACTGGTGATATGAAAGTGTCCAGGTAAACTATAGAAGGAAGAGCTGGCCGTCGTATATATGACTTAAATATGTGTTGAATACGACGTTAACCCCCCCCCCCCCCCCAAAAAAAAAAACATCCCCAAAAACCAAAAAACTGATCTCTTGAGTCCGCTTCTGGCATTTATATACATTACTCGATTTCATTTATCTGCTTTTACCTGTAGCACTTAAGTAATATTGTAAATTGTATATTAAAATGTATAAGCTCTGTTTTGGTTTAAAATAAAGTCAAGCACTGGCTATTTAGAGATAATCTCTTCAAGATGGGAGCAACCCATTTGGACGATGCTGCAAACTTGCCAAAAGAAAGAGTTGTATTAGTTCAGTGCTACATCAGGTTAATATTAACGTTTTATACATTGGCAGATTTGATCATGATGAGATCTAAGGCAATTAGGTTTATGTTGGTTCTGACACCACTGGATCGTGGACCGAGGATTGACATTCTTTCATCACAATAAAGTGAAGAAACTAATGCTAGGATGTTGCGTAAATTGTGACATGGTTGTCTTCTTACATATTACAATAAAGGGAAGTAACTAATGCGAGTATTTAGCGTAAATTCTGACATAGTTGTCATTCTTACAATACAACAAAAGATCGTACTCCACTGAGAGGATTTTGCGTTAATTCTGACATGGTTGTCATTCTTACATTATCACAATAACGGACGTAACCAATGCGATGATGTTGCGTAAAATCTTCTCAAAAGGTTGCCATCCTTTTATCACAATAAGGGGAAGTGACCAATGCGAGGATGTTGCATAAAAACTTGCCTGTTTGTCATTTTTAGCTCGAAAATGAGAGCTATTGCTATCACTTTTGCGTCGGCGTCGGCGTTGGCGTTGGTTTTCAGGTTAAAGTTTTTTGAAACACTTATAACTTCAACACTATCCAAGTTATTTTATTGAAAGTTGGTATACTTATTAAGTGGGACTATATTAACCATTCTGTGAAAGGGATAACTCTGGATGAATTATTTTTTGAGTTATTGCCCTTTATACTTAAAAAAATTGCAAAATATGAGGTTAAAGTTTTTCCTATGTAGAATTTCGTCAATACTGATCAAGATATTTGACTTAAAGTTTGTATATTTATTTGTCGGTACTATAACTACCCGACAATGAAGGGATGTAACTTTGGATGAAATATTTTTGTAGTAATTGTCCTATTATACTTTAAAAAAAAATATAAGGTTAAAATTGTTTCTATAATTATGCCATATCTTTATTTAAATACTAATCAAGATATTTGACTTTCAGTTTGTATACTTAATTATCGGTACTATATCTACACAACTATAAATGGACGTTACTGTGGATGAATTATTATTTTTGGAGTTATGCCCCTTTATACTTTAACATTTAAGATTAAAATTTGTTCTAATGGGATATATTTAGAACTTACAAATACATTTGAATGAAAGTTGCAATGCTTATTCGTCAGTTCTCCATCTATTGGACTATAAAGGGACATAACTCTGGATGAATTACTTTCCCAGTTATTCCCCTTTATACTTTGATGTTTAAGGGTTAAGTTTGCTCAAATTGAATATATTTTGTTTGATAGAAAGTTAGTATACTTTTTCATCAGTACTACATCTAGTAGCATACAATGGGACGCAATAATTGGTGAATAATTGTTGGAGTTGTGACCCGTTTCAACTTTTTAATTCGGAAAAAAGAATTATGAAGTGAAACATTTTTAATACTTATGAAGATATTTAAATGACAGTTAGTATGCTTATTCATCAGTACTACATCTACGCGACTACAAAGGGACATAACTCTTGTTGTTTTTTTTAAAGTTATGTCCCTTTACTTTAATGTTGAATTTTGTTCAAATTGAAATATTTATAGTTCTTTAAATGAAAGTAGGTATGCTTATTCGTTGATACTATGTCTACTTTACTCTGAAGGGACGTTACTATGGATGAATGTTTTAGGAGTAATGCCCCTTTTATATTTTACAAATATGAATTGGTACTTATTGTTTTACTGAATTACATCCTTTCAAAAATTTTGTCCTGTCTTGAAATTACTTTTGTTTAAAGAAAAACCTTGCCATGAACAAAACACCCGAAAAGTCGAGCGCACTGTCCTTGGACTGCTCTTGTTACTCTACATGAAGGAAAGTAACCAATGCGAGGATGTTGCATTAAAACTCACCTGTTTGCCAGTTTTACAACAAAAATAGTAAGCAATGGAGAACGAGATACGAGAATGTTGCGTCACATTTTCTTACAAGGTTGTCTGCCTTTTCTCATAATAAAGTGACGTAACCAATGCGATGATGTTGCGTAAGGCTAGATTGGTACTTGCAGAGTACCAATACCCACACAGGTATTGGTACTTAGCGAAACGGAACGAAACGGGACAAAATACATTTATATTAATACATGTATCTTCATAAATAACCTCGACATGGAATTTTGCCGGGTATATCAAATAATCATTTATGGCTTTATATATGTAGTTATAATTGCCGACCCAGGATCTACAAGTCGCCTTTTTACATATATGTTATAAGATTATAGGACAATTTGTATTTCGTAAAGGGAAGGCTTTTTGCATATTTCCTTGTATGTGCACGCGTGATTATTCTTCAAACTACTACGTTTGCACTGTTGTTGTCATTTTACCAATTTAGCCCATTCTCTCTTGTTTCGTTCCGTTTCGCAAAGAATATGTATTTACAAATGTTGACAGTGAGAAATTGTATTAATAATTTTAGTGTTATAGTAATGCAATAAAATTTCGTGCTTTTTGGGAAGCATTTTAAAGAGCTTTTTATCTTAATTTATATCTTAAAACATTGTAAAATATCTGCTCCCCTAAATTGAGGTTCAGGCTAAAAACACCTACCGTACATATTTAACGCACGTTTCCGTGAACAGATTTGCTACAGACTCGCGGTAAATAAGCAAGTGCGAGAGCTGAGAATTTTAGAAAGGGTTAATCGTATACAAAACGCTAAATGCATGATGTAAAAGTTAATTATTTGCAATTATCTGTAGTAAGTTACTGACAGAAACTGTCTCTGCATGCAGAACATTTCGGCTGTTACTGTGTAATTAATGTCTACCTCACTCATGGAGGCCGCCATTAAGTCAAAATAGGTTTGACAATAAAGCTGGAAGTATTTTTGCCGCATATAACTGTGTCTTCCCATTTTGACGTATGTACACGTAATGGTATGACTATACGGCGGTATTTAATGCTTTGCATTAATCTTTTCTTGTAGTTTTAAGGTCATTGTATTTGAAAAAAATATTACATTTTCTCTGGTCTACAGCAAAAAAACAAAACAAAAACATCTGCTGGAATGAGGGCTATCTTGAATTTCGGCGGAGTCGTGGTGAAATCAACTGAAAATATTTAAAAATAAGAAAAGACTGTAAAAATAAAACAGAACATAAAAGGGGTGGGCGGGGCAGACTATATATGGTTTTTTTCTGTCATTTTAAAAATTGTATTCTGTCAAATACAGACCTCGAGTGAGGCGCTTTTACACTTATACTCTCTAATATACCATACACGCACGTAAAAATCGTTCAAAATTATACAGGAATGTGCAACAGACTAAATCAAATTAACGTAAAACTATAGATATTTGCTATACATATAACATATATAATAATCTATGTATTGTTCGAAACGAAAATAATTTCGTTTGTGGTGGTAACTGTAAGTATACATAAACCATGTATACCGTTTTGCCAGACTTTAAAAGCTGTATGATTTATTTCGGAGTCCGACAATTACCAACAAACCGTCATTGAATATTCAAATGTCCCAGGTCAATATTGCCAAACAATACCATAAGTTTCTTGTAAATAAAATAGTATTCTGTTGTTTCGTTTCGTTTCGCAAAGTACCAATACCTGTGTGGGTATTGGTACTTTGCGAAACGGAACGAAACGAGAGAGAAAATGCTATTCTGGTTATACATGTATATGTATTACGTAATCAAAGATGCCGACAATAAGAATGAAAAGATAAATAGACGGAGAATCATATTATACAATACAACCAAGAATGATACATGAAAGATAAGATAAGCTTTATTTAAAGTCGGCAATAAAAACAATGATTTACCAATCCAGGCTCGACCTTTATTCTACAGGCAAGCATAAACGATCATTATATATGAATGCCCGAAATATTTCATGTAAAATACATTATTTTTTCTCGTTACGTTCCGTTTCACAAAGTACCAATACCTGTGTGGGTATTAGTACTTTGCGAAACGGAACGAAACAAGAGAGAATGGGCTAAATTGGTATAATGACAGCAACAGTAATTATAACTACATATATAAAGCCATAAATGATTATTTGATGTACCCGGCAAAATTCCATGTCGAGGTTATTCATGAAGGTACATGTATTGATATAAATGTATTTTGGCTCGTTTCGTTCCGTTTCGCAAAGTACCAATACCTGTGTGGGTATTGGTACTTTGCGGAACGGAACGAAACAAGAGAGAATGGGCTAAATTGGTATAATGACAACAACAGTGCAAATACTTAGTTTGAAGAATAATCACGCGTGCACATACAAGGAAATATACAATAAGCCTTCCCTTTACAAACATACAAATTTTCCTATAATCTTATAACATACATGTAAAAGGCGACTTGTAGATCCTGGGTCGGCAATTATATCTACATATATAAAGCCATAAATGATTATTTGATAAACCCGGCAAAATTCCATGTCGATGTTATTTATGAAGATACATGTATTGGTATAAATATATTTTGTCTCATTTCGTTCCGTTTCGCAAAGTACCAATACCTGCGTGGGTATTGGTACTTTGCGAAACGGAACGAAACAAGAGAGAATGGGCTATATTGGTATAATGACAACAACAGTAGTTTGAAGAATAATCACGCGTGCACATACAATGAAATATGCAAAAGCGACTAGCGACGTTAAAAAAGAAACTCTACATTTACTTTTAGTAAAGTGTTGTATGGTATCAGTAATTAGTTATGGCGTTGATGAGCGGTCGCAAATTACTTGAACAATATTGACATACAAATTCTTGTGATCATTATTGTACATGGAAGCATAACCGATTATTAGATAAAATCAAAGCACAGAAGGCGCTGAATTTGTTTGGGTCTCAGAATATCAGAAAGGTGATCACAATATCAAAATATTCATTCTAATTTCCTGTTTCTTGCTCATTGTTCTCGTTTAACAGCTGTAGTTGTGTCTGTTGTTTACAAAACATTTGTACACACGAGTTGATGACGACATACTCAATTCAATTTCGTAGCAAAGTAAACAACTTTTTTATGAAAGGTTCGTGATAAGGTGAGGTTCGAGATCAGGCGTTAATACGGTAAAACCTCCTTTATTTCTTCTCCCTGGGTTGTTCTGTTGACTCTTCAGCGTGGTTTGATCACGTGACAAATTGAACTTGTTATATAAACTAACCCATAGACGAACGCCTTTTAAGGATTACGGACTCTGAACCACACATTTGAATTTTATTATCATATTTATATTTTCATATAAAGCATTCAAAAAGACAACAGAATACAACTTTTACCGTTCGAAAACTGATTCATGTGGATTTTTAGTCAGCACCCCTAGTTTCGGGCAGGATATAAAAAATTACAACACCTAGAGTTACTAAATCTCCTATAATTTTGCTAAATCAATTGTTAAAATGACAAAATATACTTTCTCAAGTTCCTATAACTTATGCCTTTACTTTAAAATACAACTTGATAGGAAAACATTGCAAGAAAGATTGGAAAAATGCATTTATAATGATTAATGACCCACGGCAAAGGTCATTTTTAAGAAGTTGTAACAAAATATGTGATTTTCCAACCACAATTTAAGGTATTTCTACAAAGTTTGGCTCAAATAAACATATATACAAATTTTCTACGATGTATGAGTAAAAAAATAACAAAGTTTAAGATACTTTTACCGTCTATTTTATTCACACTATACTTGTTTATGACTTTAGTGTCAAAATTCAAGGGAGATAATTTTACATATTTTTTATGGAAGTTTTCTTTTTTCAGTAAAAAACATGCTCTACCTACACCTTAATCAATAAAAAACAAGAAAATTACTTATGTGTATACAAGAAAATATTAAATGCAATTTGCCAAGTTTGTTTTGTTGTGTTTTTTCTGAAAATTATGGCCTTTGAAGTCCTCGGCAAAGGTCAAATTAGTCTACAATGTTCCCAACAAGACATTTTTAACACATCTTAAAATTTTTCATAAGAATTCAATATTCATCAAACTTGCACAATCTTGTCTTATATAATAGATAATTCTTGAGAAGAAATATGAGCGACTTTTATCTCATACTTATTGAGAAAACAATATTATTAATATTTTCGGAACAGTGTTAATTTTAAGCACTGAGTGGCATGAAGTAAGTATTTTCAAAATTTCAAATTTAACTACCCCAAAATTACTTACACAATTTATTTGTATAAAATAATCAATGTCAGAAAATAAATTCATCAATATTCATAACAGGCTAGGAAATATAGAAGATCCAACTTCTAGGCCAAAGCAGAATTTTTGTGTCACCAAATGTAGAAAAAATGAAATAATAATTTCCGGAGTATAACTTCTTTAGAGTCAAAATAATTTCTCAAATAAAATGTGCTACTATAGAAAAATAATTGCAATATAATTTATACAAATAGCAATTTCAACATGTCAAAAAAAAGATGTCCTGTGCAATTTTTCTAGAATTTTGGTTATTTTAGAACACAGCTGATTGAGAAAACAAAAATGTCCTAAACTTTTTCATTGTCACCTGTGGCATCATGAGCATTGTATGTTATATACAAAATATCAAAGACCAAAGAATCTTGTTTATATATGCAGTCCTACTAGGATACACTTTATGACATAAAGCTAAAGAGTTACAAATAGCCACAACACACTTTGAAAGTCTGTCACAATCATTCACTTTGACAACACTGAAACTAACACAGGGAAAACAAATCTTTTTTTCATTATGGGCTGTCACTTTGTAAAAAAAAATTCAAGCCACTTGATGAAAAAGTCTCAAGCTGCATTGATGTCAACTGGGATCCATGTGACCAACCATACACATTCCTGTGATCTGTTGTGTAGTTGCAGTAATAGGAATCTATAGCTGCACATAAGGTAAAGGGAATAATCTGATCAACAACACCAATCTGAGTTGTATGAGAAATTCACCTCCACTAACTGAAATAGAGACAGGTAGAATGACTTTACTAAATGAAGGTAATTTGAACAAGGAATATTTCTTCAATAACTGGTAAACTATTGAAAGACTCATTGACAAACTCAGTACCCATATATGTTACAGACTGCTTCAACAGTTTAAAAACAAAAAATACACAATTTGTGACACTAGAAAAAATCCCTTGACAAACATCTGTATTTTCATTCAAGAAAATTGTACTCATGTATCATCAATACTGCAGAGATCAGATAAAATATTTAGAAATATAATCATCAAACTAAAAAAAACAATTCTTGTACTTACTTAGATCAGTTATTTTTAAATCAAATGTCAAATAACCAATATCTACTTGTTTGAAATCTCTGCATGGTACAGGACCTGACATTTTTTCAAAATCCACATCTGGCTGAAGTCCAATGCCTGAAAAATGAAATATTTACATCAAATAATTCAGTGCATACTGACAATTTAACTAGTCATTTAATTTCACATGCCTCCATCGTCAAGTGGTTAAATTTAAATCGCTTCAAATCAATAGTATAACCAATCACTGATGTTGTGAGCTCAATACAAGCAACCAAATATGATATCTTATGAATAAAAAAAACAATTGCTGCCAGATGATGGCAGTCAGTATGTCTCATGGACAATGATTAGATGAATTATCCCCATAAGACTTGGTTGTTGAAAGGGTCATGTACTCACAAACAAAACTCTGATTGAATTAACATCTAAATACTGAGTCCAACAAGAACAAAGCTACAATTATTGATACAGACTCATAATATGTATTATAGATTACCTGAAGTTTGGAGAATAATCTGACAACAAAGCAACACCAAGGTCAGGATGTATAATGTCCATGATTGATTCAGCTTTCCGAGTCTCCTCTAGAGCTTGTCCCTAAATGAACACATAAAAACAAATTAATGAATGCTTGTATTTCCTAAAATCTTGAGCTTAGGTTGATTTAGTAGCATTTACATAAAACCCCTAACATAATTTTAAAAAATGTACTTTGAGCCCAGTCTTGAGCACCCCCACCTATCTTCTTGCCAGTTTGAAGCACTAGGTTTAAATGCTCGCCAATAAAAAAAATTCTTTTTTGACAAATAATTTTTAAATATTCAAAATGAATTTCAAGACCTTTCTAGTGATATAAAAAAAAATGATTGTTTGATAAAAAATGACTAAGTAATTGCAATTTAAAATTACTATGTTTTCATTGTATTTACTCGCTATCATTTCTTGCCAACCAGCGAACCTGTAGGTAACCTGTAGTCTTTATCAGCTCCTTGTTACTATTAATAGACATCATAACAATAACAATGAACTGGTCTATTTACATTACAGTTAAGTCAATTACCAAAATGTACAGGTCTGTCCATTTCTTGATTGAAGTATAAAGCATTTTTTGGGTGCTTAATTCATTATTCAGCAAAATATGTATAATGTGGTTGTGATTCGAAAGTTTGGACCCCCCCCTCCCCTAGAAAAAGTTCAGCCTTCCTAGAAAACATTCCCGGAGTCCACCCTTGTAAGCAATGTATAACATGAACACATGTGCTTGTCTTGATTGATGCACAATACAATATAAAATACAGGCAATCACTTCATTAATACAGCCAGATATCTAGAGTCATTAATTTACAAAGCATGGACGAGGGCGAATGTGATTGGTGACGAATTGTCTGACATGATTCATGATTCTACTCACTCATTTAGATAGTTTTGAAGTGTCTTGATAAAGAACACGATTTTCTAAGGAATCTTTAGTTTTAGATACAACATAAAAATAATTTAATCACCAGTACAAATAATCAAAATCACAAACAATGCGAAGTCCTGCATTATTTTAGTAAAAACTGTAAAGAGTACTCGAAAAAAAATCTGTAAAGAGTTTTCGTACATGTACAAAAAGTTAATTCAGGGGCCAAAAGCGATTTAACTTATGATTATAAAACCTTTCTTGTGTCTTAAAATTTGTGTCTATGAAATACAGGTACTGAAAAAAAATTGTAATCATAAAAATCGGAATTTAGGACCGTACTAAGGTGTGTGCAAATAACTCTTTACACATTGTCGCCGTTTACTTAACAATAAGGTTTATTTCTTACCTGTTCGTGTTCACAGCATAACAAGTTAATTAGTAAAACATTCCTTTGTTTCCATTTAACAATTTTCCATATCGAACACAATTCTAGTGACCACAATCACTATTTAAACGCTTAAAATTTAAATATTCTCGAAGTCTACTGTGCCTGTCACTTTATCGATCCGCCATTTTTTCGTTCTTTTTATACGATCACGTGGTATTTTTCCATGATCATGTGATCGGTAACGTGACCTTCCGAGAAAGGACGGAATAACACGGAAAATTACGAGGTTTCAGAGTCCGTAATCCTTAATTGAAGAGTTCAAAATTGACGTGCGTTTAATCAAAATTATTTCATCATATTATTAGTAATTTGCGGAAATGTTACATAATTGCACAATATTAGAAATCTTCGACCAATCGGAACTATATTTTCTTCCCTGAGCAGGTTTGAAAATTAATGCGCCTGTTATTTGACAATTAATCTGGTTCCCTGTCCTATTATGGTTCGCAGGGGACCAGTCAATTTGACAATCTTCACGCAGTGATCTCCCCTGAATTTTGTCGGCGTTAATGTCCATGTAAAGGGAAGTAACCGCTACAAAAAAGCGGACTACTTTAGGCATTTGCAATTAACAGCATTCGGGTCTGAAATTTCGCTACCATTATTTGTTTGGTCTGACGACCCAAACAAATAAAAAGCATTTCATGTATATAAATAATTTTTTCTCGTTTCGTTCCGTTTCGCAAAATACCAATACCCGTGAAGGTATTGTTCGTTTTTTCTCAACTGTCAAAACATGAATAATTTTACGGTGACTAAACGCTCTTTGTCTTACACACGTGATATTGAGATAGTGTGTAATCATTCACCGTGAAATTATTCAAACTTTGACAGTTGAGAAAAAATGGACAATAATGGTACTTTGCGAAACGAATCGGAATTAGACAAAACTATAGTTCATACTTAATTGTTTGTGTATAATGAGTTTCATCGGATAAACTAAGATTATACAGAGTTCATATAATTTTCTATTATGATTACTGAATATTGATTTTAAGAATTTACATTTAATTTCTTAATTTCCCCCATGTGGTGCCTCTCGTTCCGTTCCGTTTTATTCCGTTTCGCAAAGTACCAATAGCCATCTTATCTTGTTTAATCTATGTTCTGCAATTTTGTGTGGTCTTACCACGTGTTTGCCTCTTCCATCATCCGAACAAAGACCAATGCTATTAATATTTTTATGGGCAGTGGTAATCATTTTGTCTGAAATTCCTAAAGTATTTAGGAAAAAGGTTTTACAAACTCTTACTTTAGAAGAGTCATCGGAGGGTAAATAGTAATAAATAGAATAATTTCTTCTATTAGATATAGAATTAGTGTTAACCTTTTTAACTTTTTGCTGACAATACACACAGAGAAAGTTTCTCTGTTTATTGATACAACCTGTTTTCCAGTATAAGTCAAAAATGCGATTTCTGTCAGACTCATTAAATTTCATTGAACATTTAAATCGGCACAAGGTATCACAAGCTTTTTTAATTTTTCTTTCAGCTGTCTTGTTACCCAAAGAATTAATGTAAGACATGCCCGTATTTTTCCTACGTTTTGCCACATTTCTTTTCCATGTAGTTATATCTTTTTTTTCTTCTACTTCTCCCTTCAGAGGAATTATTTACATTTAAGATTTCATTTTGAGTAAGTTCTTGTGAAGTGGCAATATTTTCAGACTCGATCAATTGTGTATTTTCAGAAACATGAGAATAATTATTATTAGGTATATTTGATAAATATTGTTTGGTATATCTAGACAAAGGAATATCTTCACTATTTAGTGAAGAATCACTGCCAGGCTCATAATCAGCATCATTATCAGTATTATCATCACTTACATCAACATTACTACTACAATCAAAATAGTTATCTAACCCAAAAACAGCAAAATTATTGTTTTTGTCAGTAACAACACATTTGTCAAGAACATAATTACTATCAACATTATTTTGACCTAGAGGTACAAAAGTATCAGTATCATAATCAGTATGAGCAATCTGACTTACAGGTAAAACATTATCAGTATAAGCAATCTGACTTACAGGTACATTATTATCAGTATGAGCAATCTGATTTACAGATACAACATTATCAGTATAAGCAATCTGACTTACAGATACAATATTATCAGTGTGAGCAATCTGATTTACAGATACAATATCATCAGTATGAGCAATCTGATTTACAGATACAATATTATCAGTATAAGCAATCTGACTTACAGGTACATTATTATCAGTATGAGCAATCTGATTTACAGATACAACATTATCAGTATAAGCAATCTGACTTACAGATACAATATCATCAGTATGAGCAATCTGATTTACAGATACAATATCATCAGTATAAGCAATCTGACTTACAGGTACATTATCATCAGTATGAGCAATCTGACTTACAGATACAATATCATCAGTATGAGCAATCTGACTTACAGTTACATTATCATCAGTATAAGCAATCTGACTTACAGATACAATATCATCAGTATGAGCAATCTGATTTACAGATACAATATCATCAGTATGAGCAATCTGACTTACAGATACAATATCATCAGTATGAGCAATCTGACTTACAGTTACATTATCATCAGTATAAGCAATCTGACTTATAGATACAATATTATCAGTATAAGCAATCTGACTTACAGATACATTATCATCAGTATGAGCAATCTGACTTACAGATACAATATCATCAGTATGAGCAATCTGACTTACAGTTAAAACATTATCATAAGCAGAATTTTTTACATCATAACAACATACACTTTGATTAAGTTTTACAGCTGTAAATAAATCAGAATCATGAATAAAAGTGTCAATTATATTGCTGTCAATGCAATTAAAAAAGCAGCACTATCATTTAAATTTTCTATGCAATCATCAATTTGACTGTTTATGTCATTTGCACTAGAAAATTCATCACTTTGGTAAAAATCAGACACATCAGAAGACTCAATCTCATCTAGTACCTTGCGTATACTTTCATCAGCCAAGTACAATTTACAACTGTACTCTCCATCAGACATATTACTTGACCTTTTAAGTTGATGGATGCAGACAAGTGACGTAAAAAATTGCATAAATGAAATATAGTTTTATGTTCAGTTAAACATGCTACTCCTTCGTCTGATAACATCCCAACATCATTTCTACTGTGAGGATCAAACACATAGTAATGAAAATCATTTTTCATTACTGCAAGAGAGTAACCTGGAACAGAATCTCCTAATGTCAAAACACATCCAGTCATAATGTGGTTAGCCATTAGTTTACACACAGCATCCTGAATAGAATAAAACGGTGGATCAGTTTTACATACTAAAGTTCCATGTACATGATCTGTAATTATAGCAACTGATGCTGAGAAATCATTTAAACTTAAGTATTGCCCCTTTAGGGCAATACTTTCATATAATTGATCACCATTGTAAAGAATGCTGTCCAAAGTACTTGTTGTCCAATACTTGGGTGGCAACTTGTAAGCATTAAGAATAGCAGTAACAGAGTTTGCAGTACACTGCCTTCCATTACCATGGTACTTTAAATGTTCTTGATGGTATGAAGCTCTCAAAATGTTCATGATATCTAAAATATCAAATACATGTAGTTAAGTGTTAATATTTACATATATATTTGAGTAAGTCTTGAATGAGATTTTGAACTTTATTTTTGAGCATTTACCTACAAAAAATGTTCATTGAATATATTGCACCTACTGATACCTTGAATGATGAAATTAGCATAAGTGAAAAATGAACCATTATTATATGTATTTACTGAGCCAGATTGGCTTTTTTACCCCAAGTCTAGCAGATGTAGACCTTTTTATACACCATAATATTATATAATTATCATTAGCATTAAATGTACAAGTGCATGGAGATAAAAGACAGGGAATAAATATGGGTGCAAATATAATGCCAACATTATTTATTTTCAACATTACCATAGGGTCAATACTGATTAAAAACCCTCACAAAACAATATTTACTTGCCACATACGCAGAAGGTGGGTGGGGGTATTGATTATTATCATAAATCTACTAAGACACAACTATGTGAGTGTCAAGTCTTTCTTACATTGCAGTACTTTCAGGGATAAAATATATGAAATAGTTTTATGAGAATGAAATTCATATTGAAGACAACTTACCAATTTTCTTCCTTTAAAAAGACAAATTCAGTCTTCAAAACAACCTTTTCAATGTGAAAATGGGAGACAAATCTTCTTGTGATGTCACATTATTTCCTGATGATGTCATTCTTTAAGACTTGATGACTAACTTCCCTTGGATTATCATTATATTTTGTGGAAGAGGTAAGGGCTGTAACTTGAGTTACGACCGTCTTGCGTAAAAAAAAATGCAGATAGAGATACAACCTTTTTTATTTTAAATTTATTTTAAGCTTTAATCTTCATAATTGGCTTATGATATTTTTTTTAGGATGTGCAATGGTACAAAATAAGTTCAAAAATACAAAAAAGTGATTTTTGAAAAAAAGTGAGTTACGACCGTCTTCCGTTTAACCCGCGAATTATCTTTGTCGTAAGATTTTAAGAAAGGTGTTCTGTGCACTCTACTGTATTGATTTTTTGGCGCGTAACGTCACGATAAAAATTTCGACATTGCGCCCGGTTTCATTTTGTTATTTGCGGTTTTAAAAACAGCACATAATGTGAACGTCAAAATTTTTCATTCTCAAAATTTCTGACGAAGGCTTTTTTAAACTAAATTGTGGAACTTTACTGTACTGACATTAAAGAATCTAGGTTATACATAGCATGTAGCTGGGGAAAAAACTATTGATAAATGACACAAACATATACAAATTAGGGTAATTGAAAATAAATAGGACACCATATTGCCATTTGTTAAAATGTATTATTGAAACCTAACTCAAATGCACTCAGTTTACAAGATTTCAAGATAGGCCTGGCTATGGTTACATATATATTTCTGGGGTATTGTTATCAGATCAATGTTGAATGTCAGGGTGTGTTATGTATATTCTTGTTTTATTACAATTCCACATTAACTTGTGATCTTTTCTTATCAGATGATTGATCTTCAATTAGTTAGCAGTTTCAACACTTCTTGTATTGGCATCATGTGGATTTTTCCTGTTGACGCCTTTCCCAACTTTATTTAAGTGTGTAGAAATTGCAAAATAATTTATTTTTGGAGTAATTTTTAAAATTTCCCTCTCCAAAGCGTTTAAAACACTTCACGTGTGAACACTACCGGCGTTCCGTAGTAACCGGACTTTAAACAAAACTTGGACAAACTATTTATTAACTCCCTTTCATAAAACCCGCCATTTGCTATTTTTACAGAAACAAACTTTTTAGAAGTAGAAAGGACAAGAAAATTGTCTTTGTATCAAAGGTATGTGATATTTTACACTTAGTTATTAAAAAATTAATCCATTTTAAACCAGGATCAGACAAATGCTCATTAGAAGTAGAAGACCAGTCACCAAAATAAGCAAGTAAGCATTTACAGATTTTACAGTTTGAATTTGGTATACCATATACCGGTGATGTTATTTTTAGACCGTATTTTCACTAACCAATCAAAGAACTACAAGCATGCTATATTTACTGATTTATAAGTCCATGTCTTCTTAACAGATTACAATTTTCAGTTTACGCAAATCCTGACAGAATAAGTTAAATTAAAACCATTCTTGTACAGTTAGTCAACCAGTTCCGATTAACGTTTTTACTTACCGTGCAAAATCAAGGAAAATGCATGAATTAAAGTTTTATTTTTTGTCAGATGTTTTACAAATCTATTACTAAAACAATGTCAATAAAGTTTTTTCTCAATGTTGTGTCGATATTTCTACAAATCAAGTTTATTTTCGTTCCCATTTCAACCACTTCCGGTTAATTCAACCGGTTCCGAAAATACGACTGGGGTTCATCTCAAACAAATATTTACCTGTCAAATTTGACAGGCGAGTGTTTTTCTATGTAGAACTAAGCAATTAACAAATTAAATTCCATCATTTAAAATATTTGAGTGTGAAACAACGTATTTTATCACTCAACGTAAGAGTGTTAAATACAGCGATAATTTAAGTAGTATAATTAACTTCTACTGTTCTGTATGTTTTATGGCATGCCTTTATATTTGTCAAGTAATTATATAATTGATTTTGTTGCAATTAGACTTGCTCACCAAGCTTTTAAGTGCATATAAAATGCCATTCTTTCTTCTCATTACAGGAGTTACAGAACATGATTCTTTGATATGACTGACGAATGCAATAAGATTTTATATATAATCTTGTCTATCAAATGAAAGATAAGCAAACTCATTAAAAATAAATGAATAAATAAAAGAAGAAACACAATTTATTTTTATCTATTTTATTTATCATTCGTTGTTACAATAAAATATTCATGATTTAATAAGCAGCATTTACTGATGTTTCTAACAATCTACCCAGTGGACCAAGTGAATGATTTATGTATCTCACATTATATATAAAGGAAGGGTACTAAGCAGATAAACACAATCCCTTTTCATTCCCAATAGTTGGTAGCTAGTTAAAGGTTTACCAATGACTCCTGCTAGCATTTTGTTAATTTTATCAATTATATATGTGTCATATTTACCAAATTAAATATTTAAAATATAACATTGTATAAAATCAGGGTACATTGTCTTATATTAGATATTGTTTTGATTCATATTTCTTTTGTTTTAACCCTCTATCAATAGAACTTTGCATAACTGAATTAAGGTTTGTTAGATGCAGGGATCTGCAACCACATACATTTATATCAAAAGCAACAGCTGTAACTGATATTTCTGATCATTCATGTCATCTAAAATAGAAAATAAAGACATTCACAACATATATTAAAGCATAATAGTTCAATGTGTCCATGAAATGTGTAGATATATATATATGTGTGTAGATATTTGTATATTTTTTTCTAAATTGCTCTCAGAGAATGCATTTTATTGATAATATACCCTAAAGTCCTATTTTCAATCCTACTTGTTACAAAATTTTACCAATTGCATACACATATCTACACATCAAGCTATTTGGAAATATATGAAGTAATTGCCAGGTTGTAAATTACAGACTCATAAATATATAAGAGAAAATTAAAAGAACATTTGGTTGCTAACCCCTGTGATACTATAGAACTTTAAAAAGTCTTGTCAATTACTTCATTTAGTGTCTACTATCTGACATATGTAGTTATGGTTATGATTCAAAGCTATAGGACACTCTTCAATACCTGGTAGACACTAACCCAAAAAAGCAAAACTATTTTGCTGTCAACATTTTTGTGATGGAAGTTATTTGCCATAATTTATATTGTAATCTTATTAGCTGCCAATCCTCATGCAATATTTCTCAATATATTAAATGTAAAAAGTCAAAGATGTGTTGTGTTTACATGTATCAATGCATTAATGCTGCTTTGTGGTTTAAAAAGACAGTGCTGTCAGTGCTTTGATTTTGTCTGGTTTGTTTGAGTTGAATTTCATTCTCAAGAATGTACAAGGAAATTTATAAAATGACCACCATTCTTGAAAGTGTATATGTTCATCAAGCATTGTCTGTAAACAGAATCAAGTTCAACTGCTGCAAATACATGTATGATAAGGCTTTTTCTAGCTCTAATGTATTTAAAGAGAAGAAATGAAGTCAAAATATATCTTTTTACTTTGACTAAGATTAAAAAAGGTGTTTATAAGTCTGGGGTTAAGGAATGGTAGTGTTTTCTAATGTTGATACCTAAAATCTTAAGATACCTTAAATACTAGCACTTGTGTCAGTAATTTAGCTGTACCCCTTGCCTCTACGGCTGATCTTAGACTTAATATTCTAGATACTAACATGAAACATGTTTATAACAATAGAAGCCATTTGTAAATTCAACAAATTAAGATTAAATGAAAAAAAAAACAATTAACAGATCCTCAAAATCATTTTGAATCGACCCCCAGTTATACGATGTGCACACGCACAGCTGATTCGGAACTGGTTGAAACACGTGTCTCAGCAAAACAGTGTCCGTAACAAAATGCATGGATATTTGCTCATGACTTTTCTTGAAAACATAAAGTAATGATAGAAGAACATATTGCAATTTGATTTTTTTCATTTAAGAGTACTTTGAGGATTTTACAATACGATATGTGTACAGTTATTGACCGGCGTCGCACAATTTTTAATGCAAGCGTCCCTAGTCGTCTAGGTCCTAAGGCGCTTGACAGAATGTAAACAGTTCCTCGAAAATGAAAATTTAACAATATGAAGCTAAAAGGATGTTCTATTCAAAGGACCAATTGTTTTTATTATCTGTCTGATATTATTTTCACAAAACCTCTCGTACAAAAAAAGTTAACCGGAACTGGTTCATAATCGGAACTGGTTGACAAACTGTATCAGTAGTTTAATTTGTCATCTTTGTTCCAATGTATGTATTACCGGTGACGAGTTAAAAATTCTCCCAAGGTCAGTGACGTCATACGTAAACAGCAAAGTTAATGTGCGCAGTTAAACTTCCAACCCATTTTAATCAATCGATAAATGAAAATGTCTTGCCATTATTTATTTTTTAAAAAAGAACAACAACTGAAAATAGCATGTAACATTTCTCTATTTTCTACTGGATTTATATCAAAAATGGCACGGCTAAAATTTTCATATTCATTTTCGCGTAAAAAATGACATTTTTAAACAACTTTCACTCCAGACAAATGGCGGAAACCAACGTAAAGAAATTGCTTAAGACAAAGAAATCTGTTTGCCGCGCATGTGTCTATAATCGAGATATCTTTGTTATCACCGGTAATTCAGGTTCACCGGTAATTGCCGTATTCAGTATACTTTCACATTTAATTCTTATATTAGTGAACGGTTTGAACCGCCTCTGGAAAACTGCAAGTTCTACTGAACCAAAATTTTACTTCATCTGCACCATTTAAAGGTCCCATTTCACGTTTGACTCATTGTAAACAATCTATGTGCTTATTTTTACTCAGCTTTTGATGAGTAAGTGTTTTGAAGCATTACACAATGATATTTTTCGCAATAAATGAGAAATTTGCACAAATATGGCCAAATTACATTAAAAAATTTTCCTGCGCCGGGAAATACCTGTTTCAAAATAGATTTGGCGGGAATGTATGCCGCTGCAGTCACATGATAAACTCTTCAGTAAAGAGTATCAAAAATATTCGGTCTTTCTCTGCTACTATCGTTATCCGTGCATTCATACAAGCAGGTTGACGAAACGAAACTAATCGTAAGTATTCTGATTGTTTGTGCAGAATCACGTTTGATTATTTTAATTTTTAAAGATGATTATAATGTTTATAAGGTTTGGTTTTGCTTGAAAATAGGAATGAGTTGTCATCTATTTGAGTAATCGACCGACCACGACCTTAGAAGTTTCGCCCCGACTCGGCCCGAGGCATTTTGTATTTTTGCCAATTTTGGTCCCGAGTTGTATTTGATTTTAATTAATTGTGTTACCATTCAATGGAAGGAGAAAATGCTTTGGTTCTGTAAAGAGCATCAATTCATTGCCATACAAAGCAACTTTTAGTTTAAATTGGAGCATCTGCAGGTCTTATATAATGCTGTAAACAATCATAGAAATTAGAAGTTTGAACCCATGCAATGAGTCATTGTAATTTGTAGCAATGGAGTAATACAGAACTTGTACTCCTTTGCCTTCAAGCTAGCTTTCATGGCCACGTGGTAGAGAGTCCGCTTATGAACCAAGAGCTTCTTGGTTCAAATCACAGTTTGGACCATGGATTTTTATTGGATAACATCATAATGAATTTTCAATAGATTTATCTTGAAGACAAGACTCCAAGAGGGTTGCAGGGAGGGATGCTCAAATGCAGGAGCTGTGGTCTAGTGGTTAGATACATGCTTAGAGTTGAGCATTTCCTGGTTCGAAACCCTCTAGGGGCACTGCTAGTTGCCTCGAGCAAGAAACTTATACTTACAATTTTTCCTCTCCACCCAGGGCCAGGTGTAAATTTGTCACTGTAAATGGGTACTGCGTTAGGAATAACCTGCCTGAACTTGGTTGAAGGAGATATCATTGATCAGGAGTTGTTGTACAAATTTTGTTATGTCGGCTGAATATGTACTTTACTTTATTTTTTAACTCATTCACTCGGTTGAAAATATGTGCGTGTGGAGAATTTTTGAGATCTATATTATTTTAATTGGACCTGAAGAGCCTTTCCAGTTTCCCTGAAAAACTTTCACGGCAAGTTTAGGTTCTGTTTAAGGATCCTAATCAAAGGGCTGTGAAGTGGTATTTTTATTGCATTTTAATTTTGAAATTATATTTGAACTTGGAGCAAAACATTAGATATAAGCAATATTTTAGCTTTATGTGTCTTTCATGTATAATTTATTCTTTCAGATCTTAGTTGGGCTCATAATGTTAAAATTGAATGTGCAAAAGACGTGACAAAAGTTGTACACTTGAGGGTTTTTGATCTTTTCAGCCTGAAAGGTATGATTTTTCAAATGAATTTCAGTGCTACATTTGCAGATTGGTTGTTAGTCTAATTTAATGTTATTGCGCTCATTTTGTTAAGACTATTTGAACATATAGGTCACAACATTTATTGTTTGTTTATTCTACAAATTTAAAGATTTTAGATTTTCATTCTCAGTTCAATAGGATGATAATGAAGTTTTAATGTTTATGTTCCAGTTTTAGAATGGTTTAAATTGTGTTATGTCATGACTATGCCCAACTGTCCTATGACAATTGCTTGTCCAGATGATAACTTGGAAACATTGCCACTTACCAAATTAAAGTGTCATTGATGACCAAGGGTGAATTTTGAATTCAAGTTCATTGAGGCTTGAAATGAAACACCCTTTTCTGATGATAAATTGCCATCTTTGACTCTGGAGTTACTATTTTTTCTTTTTAAGCACCAATAGATCAATGGTGACAATGATTCTTGGGCCAGAAATCAGAGGTCATCTGTGTTTCAAAACAGAACCTTAGTAATGTTCTTAGGTTGACTTGACTTTTTATGTTTGAAGTTATTAATTTTTGTGCCCTTAGGTCATTTGCCTAGGTGAAAATATTGCATGCTCAGCTCTTAAGACTTTTAACTGCAGGATTAAAGGACATCATAAAGGAATGGAAAGTAATGTATGGTGATTTACTGTGCCAGTGGCTAAAACTGTCCTGCTTGATACAGAGGCTGGTGGAAGAATGGCATCAGACAAAAATGACCAACTACAGATGTATGAAAGTTAAAACTGTTTTTGGTCACCGTCAGTTTAAAGTTTGAGGCTAGAGGGGTCAGATTCTGATGATAAAGTACATTTAACATAGTTACAGGTAAACTTACTTTTGAAAGTCGTTTATAATGTTAAAGAGATTGATCTGCCAGACTGGCTTAGTTAATAGAGCATCTCACAGCAATTCCATGATAGGATATAAATACCTTTGCAGAGTTAAGTTTAACCATGACCTATTATCAACTCCCACCGCCTATCAAGTGGGAAGTAGTCGGCCTCTGACAAGGATTTGTGCTAAGTACATGTTACAACCTTGGGTCCGTAGATATATACCTGTCCTGGGTCAGCATGTAAAACAATTAAACACCTTGGTAAAACAGAAACAGAAAGATGGGCTAAGCATGACACTAAGCTCTTGTGGGTGTTCATTACAGGTGCCTTTTGCTACATTTTTTAGTAATATTCTGGTTGCCTGAAATTTTTAGAGACTACTTCTGATTGATAGACGGACATGTCATTTGTTTTTGTCATTACTTAATTCTGATAATACACATATATGTGCAACTGATTATTATAATTCTTAATTATACGTGTCATTTGTTTCTTTTTACAGGTATAAAAAGAGAATACTGGTAGAAGAGAACAGAATGCTTCAAAAGGACTTTTTCATGTGACTCTCAGTGTGAATTCTTCATTTTTAGACTGCTGTCAAAAAAGAAATGACAATCAATTCATCAACCCTGGATTATTAATATTTTCACTCTCAAGAAGCAACAAGTTTTGTCTGAAGAAATGCTACCGTTCCTGTACCTACATGTTTAAAATTGTGATGATGTACATAGTGCTTTTCTATGACACAGATGCTTATTACAACCTTGAGTGATTGGGAGCAAAAATTACAACTGATATTCATATCCAGGACATAGACCAATGTTGGGGCTGAAAATACTGTTTTCCCATCAAAATGAAGTCTTGGTCACTCATTTTATGCCCTAATTGACAATAACAATGCTCTTAGTCCATAGAAGATCGTTCGAACATTGCTCTATCTCCTTTTGTCCAGTCAGAATTCACAATTTGATTATCATGTTTTGCTCTTCAGTGACATCTTAGTAGTTTCGGTCTTTACCTAAATGAATATGTATGCTGCAACATAGGCAGTGTTATAAAACTCAGTATTATAGAAACCGTGCTCAAATACCATTATATTGTCTTCTTGGAGATAGCGCAATGTTAGAACGAGATGCATTAACCAGAATAAGCAAATTTTGATCCATCTCCAAACACAATTTTGCAATTTTCAGCATTACTATTCATAATATTTCAATCATTCCTCATGTATGTGTTGTAATAACATTGTTAGTGCACCTACCAAGTCTCATGTCTATACAGACAGTGAAAACAGAGTTAGCTATCTTTTATAAAAATTTGGTAATTAGAGCATTGTTACATTGAGGCAACGATATGCTCAGCCAAGAAATTTCAATATTGTTGTGATGTCATATTGTATAATAATGATGTATTGAAAAAAGTCTTTGTGTAGTTAAGTTATTTTAGATATTTTGTTCTTGTAAAAAGTTTAATAAGGGACGTTAGTCAGTTATCACTCTTTGTAAACTCTTCAAATAGGTAGTTCCAATATTTAGATTGCTCAGATTTTACCCTTTTCATTGTCAATTAGCCACAATATACAGTAATAACTTTTTGTAAATTAATAGTGTTTGGGTAAAGAACTGTCTAAATTTTATCACACCTGTTAATAGCTTAACTAGCAAGAAAGATATTAGATGAAATAAATTAAAATCCTAACATAGGACTTCTATGATAAAATCCAAGTATTGCACCTAATAAGACCTACTTACTAACTGGATTGTTTCTGATTTTATAAAGGAAAGATAACTAACAATAGCCTCTCATTGAAAAAGTAAACATAATGGGCAATATCATGCATAAACTTTACGATCAGTGTCAGTAAAGACTATAAAATGATAAGGTTACCCAATTGGATTCCATATCTATATGAATTTAATTGCAGAGCCAGATTTTTACTAAGAGTTTTGGTTTTTGAGAATGTGAGACAATTACATTTTATGAGATATAACAGTTAAAGCATTTTAGTCCTTAAATTGTCAGACATAGTAAATTTATGAATTCAATCTGTTGATTGAGCACTACATGCAATATTTATAATTTATGATAGTCACTTTCTGTTATACATCAATTTGCCTGATGAATTAACATGTGTACAAATACTGTGAAGCTTTTGTTGTGATTAAAATTCTTTTTAAATATGTATCACCACTGATTGACTATCTAGACAATGGTTGTTGATGAGTTGTAATAATATGTTTAAAGCCCCATTATTAAAAGTAACACTGTTTTTGGACAACAAAGAAAATGACATTTATCTATTTTAAAAGTCTTGTTACAGAAAAAAAACCAGCTCCAAATTACATAATTAAGCTCTGAAACTATTTTGGATTAGATATATTGAAATTAAGCTTATAAATGAATATAGAGTGCTCTTATGAAAGTACCCCACTTTTTTAAGAAACAAACATTTTGTCAAATTTTAATTTAGAAAACAGAATGGCTTGAACAGTTTATTGTGCCTCCTATGTTTGTTATATTTTCATAACTTCATGTTTATAAAACAGTTTTCAAGTCTACTGTTGATGAATAAATCTTCATATAGTGGCTTTAACTTCAAGAAATTATGAGTAGCTATTTCCCATTGTTGTTTTTAATTCTTTAAATTATGAAACAATGATTAAAAATGTCAAATTAAATGAGTTAACCTAAGGCTCATGAGTAGAGAATAAGACTGAACTGTTGAAGATTTTTTTATCTTCTATTTTCTGTAAAGATACCCTCTACTTTGTGGACCTGTCTCATCATTTTTACATAAGTTTTGAGTAAGATTGTGTAACCCATTTTGAAACGGCCTGTAGTTAATTATCTAATTATTAGAAAATTATACATGAGAATTGCTGGTAAAAACATTTTTAAATATACAAGTCCTAACTTAAAAAAAAACACATAAAGGAAAAAACTTCCCCAAAACAAGACTATTTAATTAGTAAAGATTTGTTATCGCTTTAAATTCAGTAATAAAGAGTCACATTATGTAATACTTCGACTTTCTTAAATTCTGTGACACAATGTAAAAAAGTGAACAGCATTACAATTTGTTGACTATTGAATCAAGTTTCGTGACTTCAGAAGTTTTTTGTATACTAATATTAAATAAACATAAGTGCCTGACTCTTTAATTTATGGGTTACCCAACACTATTATTTGATAATAATTTGTGTAGAGCTATCACTCTGCAGCAATACTCTAAATCAGATATACATGTATCTGGTTCAGCTTCTTAAGTATCAATATTTACCATTCAATAAACTGTATTTGTAATTTTTAGACTTACGGCAAAATCGCTGAAAGGGTCAGTGTCAGAGACAGGTATATACTTATATTTATAACTTGTGAATGGACAAAAACAAATCTTGTTAATACACTAAGCAGTAGTATTTGCCAGTTATACAGGATAGAATAAATACTTTGCTGGCATTTTGCCCTGCTTGATTTGTACTTGAATGTAATGTGTTAAGAAAAATCAATATTATGGATTTGTTAGGTTTCAATGTGCACAAAAGTCTTTCTGTACTTCAATACTTATTATTCTACTGTCAAAAGCCCATCATTACCCTGCTGATTTGAATACTTGATATTTAATGCATTTACATAAATATGAATCATTCGGAACACCTAGACCTTTCACGAATGAATAATCTCGGAAGGATTCATGGAGGGTCTTCCCTGGATTTTTGTATTTTACTACATAAGGGAGGCGAAGCACGCAACAGTTACCCCAAACTCAAAGTATAGTATGCACTTCAGGGGTGCAGAATTCCATGCCTAACATTTTGGATTCATACATGTCCATATTTCCATCCCACCTGTTTATGAGCAAGTAATATTTTTCAGCTAAAATACACTACATTGTACATGTAACGTAGGATAACTTATTAATGCAGATGTCTAAATGCTTAAAAAAATGTTCAACAATGAACTTCCTCTTGGTAATTATTAGGGGTGTAACAATACAGTAAAAACCGTATTGCAATATATTGCAATACACGAAAACCCGTATTGCAATATATTGCGATACATATTGTTTTTTGCGCGTACATGCATAGCATGAATTAATGGCCGTGCATCGTCTAAATTTGATCAACATTGTACATAGACATTTGTATTTTCTAATGATATACACGTATTATGCAAATGTTTGAATAAGTTTGAAAAAAGGTTTTGAATGGACTTTCAAAGATTATTATTCTCTAATTTTACCAAACATATTTCAAGTCTCCGAACAAATTAAAACATTCATTAAAACACTTTTACTTCAGACTCTGATAAAAACAATCAGTATGGAACATAACTAAAAAAAAATCGGTTCAGAGAAAAACGAACCGGTTAAAAACTGTCAGAAGTCGTATTGCAATATTAACCGATATATCGATTAACCGTTACACCCCTAGTAATTATCAATCATTACTTACAATATGTTTTCTATTTCACAGTTTATTATATTTAGTTTTGTATTGAACATCTGGGCATGTGCATTTTGTTCTCAGACTTGTTCATTTTTAGATTTATCATCCACAGACAGTAGAAAAACTTGAAATTCCACACCACCCTACTGTTTGGGGTTTTCAATGTACTTTAAGCTTGACCTAATCATTATAAAGACAAACTAATACCATTTAGGTTACATTTTCATTTCAATAGCTCATAGCTTGGACTGTATTGAAAGATGTGCATTAAGTAGTTTAATCTTATCTGGAAATAACCAGGTACAGCAGATTACACCATTCCTTTAAAATGTGAATGTATAAGCAAGTGCTGGCACATGTTCAATTTCCCCGAACATTCCAAAATGCTCCGTAATGCTAGAATTTGAACAACTCTACCCTAAGACAACTCAACCTGAGACAACCCAATCCCCTCTTAACAGATTGAGTTGTCCAACTTCGAGTTGAGTTACCCTCATGTAGAATTGCCTTCGGGTTGAGTTGTCCTGTACCCGTAACATTTGCTAACAGTCATTTCTGAACTGGCAGCTGGGCAGAAGAGTCCAAGAAAGCATTTAGGCCTATTCAGCATAACCTAATGACACCCAATTACCAACCTGTTGAATTAATACATAATACTTATGATTGGACACACATGTATGATCAAAAACAAGTCCTGATTTGAATCAATTAGTAAAAATAGTAAATTTGATGAAACAATTTGGCTTTTATTATAATTGTATTTTATTCAACTGTCAGTGACACTTACATTAACTCTGCTGACGTGAATATTCACTGCTGTAATCAATGCATTCAATAGAAATGTATAAAAATAGGTGGAGTTAAGGTATTTGCCTCTAACATACCTCTTTTCTATAGCCCAGTGAGTATGTTATCCTAGTTTTACTGTATTTCAATATCAACCCATAAGAAATGAATGAAATATGAATTTAAATATAAATTGCAACTTTAATTGTTGCACTTGGTGCAAATCACACTTAGATAAGAAAATGAGAATTTTACAAACAATAATAACAATCTGCAACAGTATAAAGAAGAAATACAAGTTATCAAAAAGGTGCTTCTGTTGTAACATGGAACTGAGGAATTATGAACAAATATTGAGTAAATCATTGAATTCTTGAATTCAAAATCTGTATAAACCCTGCATTAGGATTTATAACTTGTGTTTCAATTTTGTGGTGAGAATTGTAAGTTATAGAAAGATGAAGTATTTGTATGCTTTATGAATCAGTACTTGTGTTGAACAGATTATATTTCTTATGAATTTTTGTAGTAACTGAAGTTTCAAAAAGAAGAAACCACGTACAGAATATAATTTTTTAATGTTTAGAAAAAAACACTGAAATATAGCATATTTAATTTCTGTATTGGCTACATAATAGTAAGTAAGTAAAGTCTTTATTTAAAGTGGATAACACACATAAACACTAGCTTTGTATGACAGAAATAATAAAAAATAGATTGAGTATATAGTCTTTCTCGTATTATTATTATTTTATTAAGTGTATTTTATTACACTTTCTAATACTAATAAATGTCCCTTATATAGTACAAAAAAATGCAAAAATATTCTATTGCCCTCTACAAACACTGTCCCCTAGTCATCCATGGAATAATTTAAATAGATTTTTCTTAAGCCATGATCTTAAACAAGCATCTTTGCCAATGATTTGTGAGTGACCGGAAAAATAGAGCAACAACAGTTGGATATCTATCAGCCACCTTTGTTCACTGCACTGGAGTAACAAAACTATTTCACTCAGTGACCTAAGTCTTTATCAACCTTGATATCTTGCTGGGACAAACATACAAGTTTTCTACAAGCAGCTTCAAAATCTGTGTATCATCATCTGAAATAATTAATATTGGATTTTTATGACATTTAACCAAATCATAATCCTACAAATATAACTTCAATTTAGATTATAAAAAATCAGACTTGAAAAAACAATATTGCATGTTGTCAGTTCATCAAAAATTACAGGATGTCAAAGAACTGAACTTTATGCTGCCTGATTTTAAGTTAGAGAAAAGTGCTTATTAGACCCAAAGCTTCAATTCAGGTTTGGTTTCAGTAGTACATGAAGAACAGTGTTGCATAATGACAATGTAAGTAATATGCTGTCACACCTACAGTCCAATGTCCTACATGATTACGGTAGTTCACATTGAAAGTACAAATGTGCCAAGTTAGGCTAAAATCTGCTTTCATAATATATAATGTATCTGTTTAGTTTTCTTCGAGTCTTGTACCATAATCTCTGATCACGGAAATTTCTTCGTTTTTCCCCCTTTTATTGAGGTGTATTGGTTATATCACGGTGGTCAGCCTACCTACTCACAGTTTCTGGAAAAACTAAATCTCAGGATTTTGCTGTTCACCGCCTACTAGGTGCATATATCCGCCAGTGACTGACAACTACCCTACATGATTTAGTATCAGAGGGAGAATGGCCATATAAATTATTTCATGACTAAGCTTCTCGAAAGTATGCCCGCCCAGGAATTGAACCTACCTCCCCTCAATCAGTAGACTTTTTCACTACTGACTGAACTAGCCTGGCAGGATTAAAATAAGCTTTAAGCAGGTGATTCAGAATACTAATTTACACCTGGGATAAATAAATCTATCATAAGGCTTATTTCTTGATGTAGGAAATAAGTTGTACCCATGGTGAAATTAATATCCGGGACCATTTGACCCCTAAGTATTTGTCCAATCATATACTAGACCAGTGCTCATGCTCAAAAATGTAGAATTGATGTCTAATGTTTAAGGTTTAAAGTAAAACTCAAAACAAGTTACCTTATCTTTAGAAAAGAGAATTGATAGTTCACACTTATCTGTCAGTAAGTAGTGAACTTTTAGATTCTCGCATCCCAGTAACTCTTACCATCACTTACTACATCAACAAAATTGCAAATGTATAAACCTGAAATAAAAGATACAAACAAAAAATTATTGTTGCGGTAACATCAACACCATATGTGTGTAAATAACAAATACTTCAGTAAACACACAATGACTGACTTAATAGATGAGAATGCCATACAAGTACCATTTATTGACATTGTCTCGATTCAATTTGCACAAGACATATAAACTCATAATGAAAATATAATAAGACTAACCTTGTGTCAGCACTAGTTATTGGACATCCTGTCGCTGTGTATGAGGTTATTCCAGCTACTCATCTGTAAATAATAATGTAAAAACATTTGATGGTGATGCCTCGAAAATAAACAGGATAAGTTAGGATACTCGATGCTTCTCTCCTGCGACAGGGTCTTGCAAATAAAAATTCTATATGAAAGACCCTGCCTGCCAGTAGACTAGTAGTTAGAAAAAATGAAAAATGTCATCTTAAAGTTAGAGCCAACGAAAAGCTAATGCAAATTTGATGCCTGAGTCTTAGCATACATTAAATTGGAACTTGCCATTTTTACCATAGTTCCCCAACTCTATTTTCAAGCAGCTTATACTTGAAAGTAGATGGCAATTGGTCTGGGTTCTCAGTCTTTCAATTTCTATTTATTTTGCATAAAGGATATGTACACATGTGCATCACTTGTGTGAATAAATTCATTGCAAGACTTTTTACTAACGATGAGATAACGAGATTGATTAAAAATTCACTTCTTTATGGGTCGAAATGGTTGAGGACGACATGAACCGCTACAGAAACTACACGATTCGTGCACAAACTACTTTACTTTAATAATTAATGTTTAAGCAGTCATATTATGGATGAATATTGAAAACAAACAATGAGCCGATACAAATAGATTCGTGGTCTCGACTATACCTTCATCCAGTTGTTGACGATGAACTTGGCACCACCTCCGACCAGTCGTTTTTACTTCAGAAATTAGACGATTTTACCCATTCTTCATCAATCGATCACACTATTGATTAAATATTTCTGCTTGTAGGTTAACTCTCTCATAATAAAGTGATCATGTAGTATTTTCTAATCAGTAACAGCACAGTATAACTGTCGGGGTCAGTAGACGTACATGTTGACAGTTTGTATGGGATAACGAAAATAGCCGTGTCAATCCGAATGTATTTTAAAAGATAAATTATTTTATTGTTTATTTTCTTTGAAGAGAATGTTAAATATAATTTTCAATCCATTCTGAATAAATACTATATTAAATCAAAGCACTGAAAGTACTGGAGTATTCATTGTTTTTTAGACTTATTCAATTTTTGTTGGGTTTTATGCTGTGGCAACACTTTATATAGATTATATCACAGTGGTCAGTCCACCTACTCACTGTTCCTGAAGAAGCTTTATCTCAGGATTTAGCTGTTAACAAACTACTGGGTGCATACTTCGTCAGTGACTGACGACTATCCTACATGACTTAGATCATTCACCGACTTACAAGAGCTGTCAAACTTAACAACCAGAATTCTGGTTAAGTTAATAATCTCTTTGGAAATTATTTTTATCAAGAAACAACAAATAATGCAGTTTTGACTCATCATTTTCTGTATTTTGAAAATATCAAATTATAATTTACCATCATTGTAGGGCTTACAACCGTTTAAATTTGAATGTGCATGTTTGTACATGAGTTTGCCAGTAATTTGTAGTACCATTAAGAGGATTATGTACAGCCAATAATTAACTTATAACTGGAAATGAGTTAACAGTTGTTAAAAGTTAACTATTATCATACCCCAGCAAATACTGTTGGCCTATCATCAGCTTGGTATTACATTTACTTTATCCTTCATACATGGGATGTGCAATCTGGCTACAAGTTGGTGTCACATTGACAGAATTTTTATAATGGATAGTGCCATGGTTTCATCGTCATTATTTAAAACAACACCTCCATAAAACAACTTTCCAGCCAAAGGTAGAATCTACGGCTTAGGCTTCAATATTAACTGAATATTCTATAAAACTATTTGTAATCTACTCACACATACTTGCTTTTACCTGCATTGTACATGTAAGCTTATATTTTACAAGCCTAAGACATTTAAAGAAAAAAACTGAATAGTTTATTATATAAAACACATTTTATTAACACCAGGGCTTTTTTTCTATGTTTGGGGAAGGGGTCTGGGGCCTATTCTTATATAGAACATTTGGGGAAATTTTATCGCAATTTCATATAAAGGGGAACAAAAAATCCAAGTTAAACTCCAAATTTGGGAAAAACTGCATGATTTTAAAGAAATTTCATGAGGGGAAGGCGCCTGTAAACGGCCCCTGTTATATAAGGGAAAAAAGGCATGAACACATAACTTGTATCACAACAATCAAATGATTAATAGATTTACATATAAACTAAAAATATAGTCATGTTACAAGATGTACAGTTTGAGAGCTCTGTCGACAAGTACTTAATGACTAGCTTTTATTGATTGAAGCGCAAAACCCATGGAAACTAATATTTCAAGAACATCTAAGTCAAATTGCTAGTTGAATTAAAACATCGAGTAGTAGATGAAGCTAAAATGAGTAGTATTGTTATCACATTCTCTCAACTTCAAGGGATCCAATATGAGTACAATGGATTTCATAAGCAGTTGTTGTAGTAGTGTTTATTATATGACAACATTCTTAGTGACAGGTCTGGTTGAACCATAGTTTAATCTATATCACTTCTTTTATATCTTAACACTTAACCTAGAAATAAAAATATGTTAAAATAAGGATCAAGTATGTGAAGATCAACCATAAACAGGCTGATATAAATTTCATAATAAAAAAAACTTTTAAATCAACTTTTTATTGGATATATTTTTATTTTGACATAAAAAGCTGAAAAGAATTGCAAACCCTTTTTCAGCAGGGTGATTTTAATTGATATTTAACAAATGGGGTCACAACTCTGACCTTCATTTTTGCAGTTTATATATGAACAGGGTTTGTCATGACATTCACACTTGACTGCGATATTATATATCAACAATGTTTAGTGATATTCTATGTGCTTAAGCCATAGCACAAAATCTTTCGGATGATTCCAGGAATTGGAACTATTAAAGGACATTTACTTACTTATCACAGCTTGTTCTAGCCTCATCTTTCTAAAAAACTAGTTACATTTTTTCATACATATTTAAAACTCTTCAAGTCATATTCATATATCTTCACAGCTGAAGTCTGCAAAAAAACAGAAGTGAAATTATTCACAATGTTTATTTTACATTTTTTACAAAGTCAATTATGACCAAATTTAGTTCAGTAGCCTAGGTAGGTTGTTTGACAGTCAAACTAGGAGGGGAAGTAGCAGTTTTTGGCCAAACTTGTGAACCATTTAGGATACTTGTCAAGAAATAATTTGTTCAGTATTTTTTGATACTCTTTCATCATGATTTAAGTTGCAAAACACTGGATTAGACATGTGGCTTTAAATTACTGGCTAAAAGCTAATATCAACCCACGTTTGAGCCCTTTCATTATTTTAGTAGGAATGTAAACAGAGATCCTAGGCACATTAATACATTAAACATACACTCTTCATTAACTTAACTACAACTGTCAGATATATAAAAAATCCTGACAGATTTTTCTTAATGCAACATTAATTTGCTTTTTATTCTTAATTCAATTTCGGCGCGATGGGACCTTTCTGTGTTGGTGCGCCGTAAAACACAAACAAACAAACTTAATTCAATTGTTTCTGTTTTAAAAATAAAAACAAAAGAATGTAAATTTGAGAAAAGTGTCCCTGGATAGAGGCCTTTGGCTGAAATATTGAGAAGAATCAAGAGCAAATAATAAATGCAGTAAGCTACAGCTAACTGGTTAAATGTATGAAAATGTTATTTAATTCATAATCTTTTTTAGGTCAATTTGCACATTTAGATGACAAGGCTACTGATATATTGCTTAAATATTATTTCTGAGAGATGGATTTTACAGGCCCAGCATTGAAGCTTAAAGGTCACCTCAAACTTAACAAATGAATACAACACAACTAAATTTCAATTAAGTTAGCTGTTTTAAAATATACTTTTCAAGGCTTTCACTGATGCAGTAGCTTAGATTTAGAGAAGCCAAGTATTCTAAATATACTCACCACTTGGGCCCATCAAATGTTATTTTCACTTGCCCAGGTGGAAACCCAGTCACATTGGGCAAGTACATCTCAGTATTAATGGAGCATGACATTTTTTGTTAAACCTGAAAATACATTAAACTTTAAATAGATCTCATGTTTAAATTAAATAAATCTAAGTTTTTGCAAAAAAAAATAACAGGATAACAATATATAAAACTTCTATGATATTGATCATTGTAATTATCAGTTAACAATATGCAGGTATAATGGTATTATAATTATTACAACATGTTTTTATATCTTATTCTTTAAAACAACCAAGGGGTCCTATGGGCACCTCCCACTCGAATTCATAACACCAGTATTTCGTATACTGCCCTGTTAAACAGACTATACAAAAATGGCTTTGGTAAGTTTTTACCCCCTGCACTTTTCAAACTCTAATTCGACTTTATAACGTAAAATATTTGTTCTGTGTGATATTTTTCATCGTGACGTAAGTACGAATGTCCTTGGGACGAACACGCGACTTCTTCAGCAGCGCATTTTTACACGAAAGGAAGCTTAAATGGCCATAAACTCTTACGAGATGTTACATTAACAATGAATTTCAATGATTCAAGCACAAATATAGTTTTAACTCACCGAAATCTAATCAAAATTATTGTTTCAAAAAATGAACGCACACCTTGACAAGGCCGATACAGACGAAATAGTAAACAAAGGTTAAAACGCTTACGAATACTTTTTCTTGCGAATGATCACCTAAGAGTAAGGTAGAAACGAAAAAATGGTTAAAAACAACTTAACTGTACATAAACTTCTCTGTTTATTGGTGAAAAACCAAAAAAATATGTTTTAGTCGAGAGAAAAAATGGCGTCCAAAATACAAGTTGAGGAAATTTTTTCAAAGATAAGGTAAGTCGAACGTTCCTCAAAAGATAAGGGAACAAAAAGACCGATGTTGTGGAAAATCTCAGAGTGGAGTGAGGATGGGAATACCACTTAAAATATTTCCTCAAACTTAAGAAAATTTTGGTCTATTTTGAGGAAAATCTGTCGATTTGAGGATAATATATTATACTTAAGTAAGGATGGGAATACGGCCCCTGGTTAAATTAGGATGGTCGTCACGTGACTATAGTGCTTGATACGGGAACGTAGTTTCATTCATAATTTTTCATGAATGAAATCGATGTATACCTCCGCGATTGTCAGTAACGTATATTGTTCACAAATTTGTCAATACTCGGTTTCACTTTGAAGAAAGGTTTGATGTAGATCGAGTTAAATGCGTAATTAAATTGACGCGTAGGAATACACAGATGATCGATGAAACAAAAGAACTATTTGCGAACTATTTTGTGTAGCGGAATTTTCCGGATGCTGTTCGGTTTCGTCGATTAATATATAGGTCAATAGGTCAGTATAGGATTCCGATCGGAATACCACTATTAATCTATTGGTAACAGAGTATTCATTGTTAAAAACAATGAATACAAAAACAAGATTTATTCTTCATTAAGAAAAAATCGTAAAACCATGCCCCACGTGACTTGTCAGCTGACCGTATGCACTGCGTTTATTAATAGTACCAAACGCGTAGCATGCTACGGTTTTGGATCCTGGAGGGAATTCCAAGATTCTAAGACACACTAGATAACTTGCATACTTTGCCACCTTGTCACCCGAAAGCTTTCATAACCTTAAAAACGATACATAAGTCGTATTCAAATTATTTTTCAATTTTTCAAAATTTTGTCATTTTCACCATCCATGTCATAGTACCTTTAATAGCTGTTAAAATAAACTTTAAACTTTTTCATTTGATTAAACGCCTATTTCTATATTACATATTCAATGGCGTTGTACAAAAATGTTTTAAAAAAATAAATACATGTAAGTAAAAACCCTCCACCATAAAAACATAATGTATATACAATAACACAAAACAAAATAAAAAAGCCTTTATATTTCATATTTTTGGACTTACATCCTTCATAGATCATGATAAGACTTAATTTTACTTTTTATCACTAATTTCTTATTTATTTCTATTTATTTTATATTGAAAATTGGTGTCCTGAACAGTATAACATGATGTTACTGTTAACCGGACATGTCCTGAACAGTGTAACATAACGCCACTGTTAACCAGACATTTCCCCAAAAATAGCTCCAGTAACATAAAATGTTGTCAAACGTTGGATGACTGATAAGTTCAAGTTTAACAAATACAATTTGTAAACAATTATTGTGCAAAATGTTAACTCTGTTCTTCATAGATGTCATCAATTAAATATGGCTCTTTGTTGAGACATGGATTAGAAATACCATTCCAGAGAAAGATTGGCATCATGACAAATGAAGAGAGCCTAAAGCAACTTTACATGTCACATTAGATGATCAACATGACAATCAAATTAGAATAGTGAGTTTTGTTAAGTTGTATTTCCCTGCAGATGATTGTCTTGAAAATGTTAAATTATAACTTGAGGTTATAAAATTAGAGACCTCAATGAATGCTTTAAATTTTGTTCCTTTCTTCCTATATAAGAGACAGGGATCCTTTAGTTAATGGAATGTAATTATGTATTAAGGCTCTGGCTAACTATGTATATGGTGACACAATGTTAACATCCAAGTAATGAAAGTAAAGAAGTGACAGTATGTATCTGTGGCAGTAACTAGGGCTGTCAAGATAGGCCCGAAGCATACCCTGATATTTTGCAACACGCTAGCACAGTATCGCAATACTACTATGATTTATTGTGTGTTTTTTTATTCGTTGTGCCTCTGCTGATATTTAACAGATAAATTTAAATCTTACATGTTGCTACTGATATAATCTAGCCTCTTTTAGGACTAAGATATAATTATGTTTTGCATATAAAGTAATGCTTGGGTTAGAAAAAACAATCACCCCTTAGCTGCAGAACATCCTAGAAATCAAGCTTCAGGACGCCAGACTTGTTCACAACTTCCTGTCCCAAAGTATTCGATTCAAGAACATGCTCGCACAAGTTCCGCACAACCAATCAAACGCCCTCAAATTGGTTGGATTCTTGGAACTGAAATTTAATCGAATGAAACATGGAAAAACGGATGTTTCCTTACTTTCTTTTCGTGAAGTGAAGAATTTTCCAATGAAATAAAAAATATCGCTAATACCGATATGTTAAATTCGTACCACAGTACGTATTGCCACAACTGTGTATTGCAATAAATTGGTATACCCATAAATTGTGATCACCATATTCATCTATTAAATTACTGAGTTCCTTACTTAAAGTACACATATACAGTATGCATGACCTACAATATAATTATATAGCATTTGAGTGAATGAATGGTCTATGGTATTCATTTGCCTAATATGGTTCATTAGGTAAGCCACCTGCCAGAAATAAAGAGGTAACACCTTAAAGTCTCTCGTCCAGTTCTTAACCTTTCTACAGGCTTCAGCTTTCTAACATCATCTGTAAAGTTCAGTTTGAGTGTATAATTAGGTACAACATTTGTTCAGCATTTTAACAAAAACTTGGAAGTTAATTACCTGAGTAGTAGCTTTCCTAAGGAGCAAAACAAACATTTGAGTAATTGAAACAGCACTTGGTTTATAGTAAACATGATAAATGGCTTAAGGAGGGTTACTGTAAAAAATGGTAAAATTTTAGAAGAGAGTATTAGTTTTTATACTTCCATTGTTGATGTATGAACTTCTTATTATTAGTTGAAATTTGTAAATATTTTTTTCTGTTTCTCAACAGGCATTTAGAAGATAACATTTTTCCATTTTAAGAATATATTCCATTGGCAGATTAGAAAATAATTTACTATGGATATAGCTGTGATTTTTTCTTCTAATTCAGAAGGTTACAAAATCACTGTACAAAAGTCTATCTTAATGCTATGTATAGACTTGAAAGTTTGGACCTGCAGAAATCTTAAGAATGCATTGTGAAGAGAATGAAAGAAATCACTGGTATGTTTGTTATAAAAGTTTCATTAATTTTAATCCTATGATTTTAACCTTCCTTGAGTCTGTGTCTGACTCACTCTAATTTAGGTTACCCTCTAAACGATTGCATTTTGCCCCTGATTGCTCTTTATATCTAAAGAATTATAACTTATGATTGCAATGAGCTAGCCTTCACATACATTGGAGTGCTTGTATTTATGGTGCATTTTTACAACTTGTGTGGGCTGCTGGTTCTCTGCTTTTTCTACTGACAACTGCTATAATTACTTGTTATAAATGGATTGAGTTAAAATTTCTAGAAAATCTGCCATGTTTATTATTTCTAATGCAGTGAGTTTATTTAACGCATTTCTAGAAAATTTTCTTATTTATATAATGTACCCATCAATAGTGTAGTGAAATGTAAATATGTAAACATAGAATTACATGCTGCAGCCTACAGGTATCTTAACAATGTGTTTTTAGACTGAAAGTTGTTTACTTTGATAATAGAGATTTGATTATGAGTGATATTTAAATGAGTACAATTTTAAATAAGGCTTAAATACAATGTTCAAAATTTATGTTTGACTTTTTTGAACATGTTTGTATGTATCAGGCAGGGGGTAAGTTTAAAGTTCAAACCTGCAACCTGTAGTAAAACATAGCCTAAGACAGGTAGTATAAATAATACTGCTGGATAAAACACATTCCTTGCTCAAAGAACAGAGGTGCTCCTGGTAGAGTTTGAACCTCTGCCACTTCTCAATTCTGTAGTGGGCCTGACTCCTACCACTGGACCACTGATTAGGCAAGGGATCAGGAAAGCTGGGTTAGACGCATAGGCTGCTGTGAACTAGCCTAAATTCATGGGTGCAAGTTTTCTGGCATATACCTGAAGTTTAGGTTTTTCACGACAAATTAGACAATGTTTTGCTATTAAATTATGAAGAAAACTGGTTTCAAATTACAGTTTTCAGGTTTTTCAAAATTTTCATCTTGCACCCATGTGAATTGTGTTAAATAGAATTAAACCCATCATAAATCAAAGCACTGAAAGTACTGGGGTATTCATTGTGTTTAGATTTATTCAATTTTTGTTGGGTTTTATGCTGTAGAAACACCTTATAAAGGTTATATCACAGCGGTCAGTCCACCTACTCACTGTTTCTGAAGAGGCTTTATCTCTGGATTTAGCTGTTAACAAACTACTAGGTGCACTATGACTACTGTTGTAATTAGTCAAAGCTATAACTGTTACAATATGACTATCACATTGTTTAATTAGTCTGTGTGTCAAAAAAATCTCTAATATAGGAGAGATTTAAAACTATGTCATTGTTATCTGTTATGTGTGCTACGTAGTACACATTTTTGAGTAAAGTTGGACTAACACCCTGCTGCTATTCTATGATTTATATAGTAACTGAACAGAAAATAATGTATTTAAACCCCATTTCTGCTTATCATAAATGTCTTAGAAATTAATTGTACCTGCACTGATGGTGTTTAATGACGAAGGTTAAAATTTACAGATATAATTAAGAATTAATTGTTTGATAAATTATATTTCTTTTTTTCATTCGATTGCCTGATTTAACAAAAAGGTTAATGTAGTCAAGTGAATGGGATTATTTTTTGGAAAATAGTTGAAAGTGTTTTATATGCACAAATTATCTATATCTTGTAAGAAAATAAACACATGTTAAGATTCAAAGTGTTATACTAAGATTTAATACCCGAGTTCATTATTACACACAAACTAGTTATTTTGAAGAAAAAGTGATATATGTTCCAAACATTAATTATGTTGATGACTTCAACAAGTACAAATAATATATTCAATACATTAGTTGATAGTATAATAATTATCATTCATATTATTAATATATTTAAGTTAAATGCAGTTATTGTATTTTTAAATGAGTATGTTTTATTAACATTTTTTATTCAGGAATTTTTCCTTAATCTCTCCAGATCTTGTCAGATTACACTTGAAATGAAACTATTCCATCATAAGCCTTTATTCTTTATTGAATAGAAGTAGGATAAAAATAATCAAGATAGCCTCAATTTATTGAGGCTAATGAGGATAATGAGTTAAAATCAATAATCTAGGTCCCTTAAGGGTCTTGTGTTTTCAGTAATCAATATTTTGAGTCCCTGAAGGGTCTGTTCAATAATTAATATCATACAGTTTCATATGAGGCTAAGTTATGATCAATTTTTTTAGGTATGGTTCAATAGTTTCATAAAATTCTGATTCAAAGATTTAAGTTGAAAATCAAGTAATTGATTTTTTCTTACGTCGACGTCAGTTTGAAATGTTATAATTTACAATGTCTAACAGCGTAATCATTATGGTAAAGCATTGTTTTGGAATACATCTGCTGATGTAATGATGACACTAAGACACACATATCATGGTACTGGACTAATATAATAAAATTTTATAATAATTCAAATAAAGATACATGATTGTGTAATTGTATAAGTCTAATACATGTACAGCTTAAAGAAACTATAATAAAACGTAAACACAACACTATTCATTTTAAAATATTCATAAGATTATATATCTCAGTATGCCAATGTTACCTCTTAATACGTAAATATGTATAATATAAAATATAGATATATAATAAAAAATAAAATATAAAAATAAAAATTTATGCTTTTGCTAGGTTTCGAACCAGCGACCTCTTGAACGTTTCATTTCATATGATTATTTCCGTTCCTTCCCTTTAGCCGACTGAGCTATTTGGGTCCTAAAGGGCAGAGCATGTAACAATAGTTAAATACTGTAAAAGGACATTAAATATGGGGAAGATAATTTTGGAAGATGAATCCTAAATTTTGTGAGTTGTTATCAAATACAAATAAACTGCACTATCAAATTAAAAAAGCAATTAAATTGTGATTTTTAATTAAACGTATTAAGGATAGTTATGAAATTTCAAGTAAAATAATCCCATGTACGATTTATTTGACATACTAATAAATTATGTACAGCGGTAGGATTTAACTAAAAACCTTGTAATTAATATTTTGTATATAGATCTATGGACGTTCTTGTAACAAACAGACAAGCTGCGTCTGTTCACTTTGTCAAGCGTTTGCCTTTTTCTGGCGAAGCATTTTACTGGCTCTGGTCGTTCCCAAATACCAAGTCATTCCTTTTTCTTAGAGAAGGGAAATATGGCATGGTTACCAGAGCTGTTGATGTTTTGCTAGGACTTGGTCAAACGCTTTGTTTTCTGCGTTCGTCATCGTGAGATGACGAAACAACCTGCATGAGTCGTGCATGTGGTCGCACGATCATGGCTCTCTATCCTGTCTCGCCTCCCTATATTTAATTAAATAACTATATTGAAAATGATTTAATATTTCTTTCATCTTGAGAGAAATTTGAAAAAAATATTAATGAATACATGTACACTTTAAAATGGATTAATTGGTAAATTTGCTATGTCCATTTCATACATTTATGTACTTACTACCCCTTCGAAAAATTCATATTGTTTTAAATCCAACCTCTTATAATCAAAGACAGGAAGAGTGCCAGGGTCAAAATGCAGTATTATGATAAACAAAAATATATTCAAAAATACATAAAATGAATTTCTACGCACCCGGGTCACGTCAGTTTAATGCATTGCCTCTCATATTTAAAAATATGCAAACAATATGAAACCATTAAAATAGTGTTGTCGGAAAAATATTGGCATTTTGAGAGAGGTCGATCGAGGAAGTTATAACTTTACCACCGGACTTACCTCGGCGATCTTCTATGCAGATAAATCTCGGATATCATGATATTTACGTATTAAGAGGTAACATTGACATATTGAGATATATGCTGAGAGGAAAAAGTTTAGTCAGTAAGAATGTTTTATTTGATATTTTATAATAAACCCCATTCTATTGACAAAAAATTGATTTGTAACAAAATTTGTTCAATCGACAGAATATTGAACATTTTTACAAAACAGTCTGATGAGATTATTGAGAATTCCAGTCATGATAACAGCATAAGGGTCAGAATAAAAAATCACAAACTAATCAGTATCTGGTATGTAGTTTTTTTGGTGGGTACTGTATTAATATATCATTGGAAATATATATTATAACAGGTACCAAAGATGGTGGCAGGAATTTTTTTTTATATCAAAGAATTTTTCTGAAAAGTGGGACGCAAACTTGTGTGTTACTTGTTCCACATAAAATATCCACGCAATGCATAAAATATACTAAATGTACCCTTTATTTGGTACAGTAAATTGTCTCTATGATTTATATATGGTAAAAAAATATGAAAGATCTCGTGTATCAGCAGAAATAATTGTTTCCCCCACCCGCTTTTTCAATGATGTGCTGTTTGACGTCATCTTGGATTTTATAGCGAGCGCTCGACATTCTATACACAAACGGTCTGACTGACCGATATCTTCACCTATTTATGGAATGAGCGCAGTCGTTCAATAGCCTAACAATTCGCGAGGCAGGCGCTCGCTCGAGCGCTCGCATTGTTGAACACACCTCGGGTTTAATTGCACACGACCCGAACAGTTACAGTCCGGAAATAATTATCTTTAAAACAAACCCAATACGCGGGAATCAGCACTTATAGTAATGTATACAGTACAAGTATTAGCATTTCCAAAAATGCTTGAATCGTCGATTAGCCATGTATGACATCTCCTTTAGTAAAGCATTCAAGCAATATATGTGTCAGAGTTTAACAATTTCGTCATGTTCCGACCGAGCACATACAAACTCATTTTTATGGTATACTTTATAATTCACCTGTCCATTTGGCAAGAAATTATATTTATTGATAACCAATCCAGATTATTCGATTCAAGAACATGTTCTGTCCCATATTCCGACGGCTAATCGAACGAAGATTATATTTCTTTACAAGAAAATATTGAGGCAAAGCATCAAATGTCCCCACACAATTAATAGCACGAAAGTACTGCTTACGCCTGTGATCTCTATAAGTGAGGCATTAAAATTCTTTAAAAAATGTTTATTAACCGTTAATTAAACCAATCATGTTTGATAATTTAATATATAAATGTACAATATATAAAACGATCATTATCAGTGATGGTCTGATAATTCTTCTCTGTTTATGGTGTCAGTCACAGTGTCTTCGTCAGTGGTTTAGACTGTGACTTTCTATAAATAGACCGCGAAGGCCGTCGAGTGTACATCTATCTAATAGTACTGCCACACACCTCTCACGAGTATTATGGACAGTCTTATCTCTGTTACAAGTTAATCGCTTCAAGTATATTCTGTAACGTCATATTGAGCGTCTGGTCATTTTCTCGCGCAGAAATACATAAAGTACCAGTTTCAGTATGAACTATTTTATTGTAGCGAAATTATCCGGATATGGATGCTGTTAGGTCTCGTTGATTAAATATAGGACTCCGATCGGAATACCACTATTAATCTATTGGTAACAGAGTATTCATTGTTAACACAATGAATACAAAAATGGACAACTGCTCCTAACAAAAAATGTTTTATAGTGACTAATAGCACAGGACTAAATGATATTTGATTATAGTGTTATCATTATTATAGGGATGATATATACATGTACCAGTATTAAGTAAACTATAACTATAATAACTCTAATGTTAATTAACTCAGCATCTAAGTACATAAGTGTGACGGTTGATTCATATAACACTTGAGCTTATAACCACATCAAAACATTACCCCAACCTTACTCTTGTACTATAATGTACTATATGTATGCCATCAAGTACAATATTGTCTGTATTATATATGGTGTTTGGTTTTGGCCATTACCTATTTATTTCCTTTCACCACCACCATCAATTTCATCATCATCACCACCACTATGATGACCAATTTCTCCATTTTGTGAATTTGAATCTAGGGTTTTGAAGTGTTGCTGTGTCAAGCATCAACGTTACCCCTGCTGGTTTATACCCTTTCATTTAAATTTAATATTTTGATTTCCTTCCTTTAATAGGATGCATGAAGAAGTTGTCAGGCTTTTTAGTTAGTGAGACAGAGGTCCAGGAAAGCTAGACTAAGTGAGCTGGACATTGTAAAATGACCATACTTTGTGTTGTAACAGCTTTTAATGCAATAGAAAAACTTTTTTGTAAAATTTCTTCATTTCAAAAATAATCAGCCTGTCAGTAACTTCTGTAGATTTACTAACCATTTTAATTTGTCTGAAAAATGTTGTAAATTACCACAAAACCCATCACAAAAAGTGACCAGAACATCCCACCATAGTTACTTGCATTGTGCCATAATTTGTTTGGTCATAAAATACTTAGTAAATTTTAGTTCATGTATCATTAACCTTTGATTAGAATAATAATTGAGTATTGTAAATGTATACTTGTAAACTGGTTCATTGGATGATATAATAAATTAATTCAATGATTACCTTATAGTTTGAGTGTAATTTATTACTTTCAGTTTTATTGTGAATCTGAGAGCTATGTTAGTAGTTACTAGGGACAAAGTAACATTGGTGTAATTCAATAACCTAGGATATTCATCTGCCTGGTTTATCAAATTGATATAACATCTGACTTGAAAGTTGAAGATTCCGGGTTCAAGACTCAAATCAGGTACCTAGATTTTCTTCCTATTACAGTAACATTATTGCATTATTTGATATATTTGTGCATTTTAAGTTAACTGTAACAGCTTAATTTTAAAAATTAATCACTACTATTCTTATCTTTGCATAATTATTATTATTCAGTTAAATGTAATTTAGATAGACTCACTCTTTAAATCTCTTATGTTTCATCCTCATGGTTTAAATTCTGCTGGTTAAAATTTAGTGCTACATTTATTCTCGGACAGTACAAAACATAGACAACGAAAAGTCTGAAAGTTACTTCTCAGATATATCGAGATAATTCTGTTTATTATTGTAAAAAGAAATTGATGTATTTTGCTGTCAATAAGTTTTTTCTATAAATTTGGATTTTCTGATCAGAAATAGCAGAAGCATTTCAAAAATCATGTAACACTATAGCTCCATGAACTTATCAATGAACTATTGTATGATGTGTAACACTTGGTTTATTGAAGAGGAAAATCACTTTAGAGTATGACTTTACTCAAAATATAATTGACATTGCATGTTGAATAAAGGTATGGCCTATATTACTTTCCAGGTAATATTTCTGGCTGGTTTCATCTCATTTGTTTGCCATATGTACTGGAATACACTTACACCTCAGTTAACTGCCACCTCTATTAAAACTGTATACTGACTAAAAATGATCAGAAAAAAGTTTCAAACTTGGATTTTTTTGTTAATTTATGACTATAAATAAGTAGCCAGATATCTTCAGTGTACATTTTGTTTGTTTTTCTCTGGTCTGGCTGTGTAACACAAGTTTTGATATCCCATGAAAATTAACAACAAACATCGACCCTTTCACTTTGAATCATCCTCAGTTCTCAGGTATCTGGTTTTATTGCTATATGAGTGTAAGATAGAAAAAAATAGAGAGTAAAGAATGGAAAGTAATTGATAATGTTTCCTGGAAGCAAAGAAAAAACTTGGGAATATGTTAGGTAGATATTTAATTGAGTGTAAAATTGATTGTTTTCTGATTTGTAGTTGTTGTTTTTTTATTTTATTTTGATTAATATTCACATGATTTATCATGGATTTAGATAAATGATTATCATTAGATTTGATGAATTTCTGAAATGAAAAATCATGCATAATTATATGATATAATAAAATATTTGAAAGGGTACTGTGTCTAAAGATTTTTTTATCAGAAGTGGGTGTGGTTGAATAGTTACTACATGGGACTGGTGATAATTGTATAGCCAGTTTAGGGTTGGTTTGAATCCCATTTTAAACTTGTCTAGTTGACTCCTGGAGCAAGAAACTTTACCTGGATTGCTGATAGTACTGAGAGAACCAGGAAGTGGACTGCTTGAGTGATTACCATAAGTTGTAAATAATCTTCTTGGTGTATATATTTTACTTTATATATTTTACTTTATCAAGCATTGTTTAAATTTGTAGTGTTGGGTACTTTATTATATCAGTTATTGTATGGTTATGATGATGATGATTTTTATTAAGATTAATTTTATGGTACATTTCAGATTAGGGAATTTATGAGATACTTCATATATGTTTGAAGATGGTAAATTTAAATATGGAAATATGGAAGACCCAGTGTAAAGGTTGCTGTTTGTTTACTGTGATTGGTCATTCATGATTAAAAGTATTTTAATGTTGGATTGATTGAGCAATAACATGGCTAAGTTGTGACTTAAGTGATAATTAAGTGAGTTTGTTTCAGATGGAATATTATGATTATAGTGTAAAATGTAAATATTAGTAGAGATATATTGTATGTCATGCAGAGTTTTAGTAAAGATAAAAGTAGGGAACCTCTGCTAGAAATCAGTGATAGTGTGTGAAAACAGGGGATGACACTTTCTTAATTAAATAATTTAAGATGCTAGGGCATGCAACTTAAAGAATAAACTGATAAAGAGACACAGCTTTTTGTTTTAAGTTGAAGGCTTTGCAATTCAACCCTAGTGATTTATTGATTGTCATTATTTACTGTCGTGACAATTAATTAAAATTAAAGATGTGAATAAAAAGTGACTGTCTTGTAAGAATGAGGGTCTTTTTGTTTCAAAACAGTTTTAATGATTTGGATTATCTCGCTAGCAGACTGTAGTTAATTTAAAACAATTTTCGCTTTTTAATCTACATGAAATTTTGATAGACAACAGAGTTTCGTTACCATTGAAAATGAAGACTTTGTTCATTGTGTTTAATTCTTTTATTAAAATGTAATTTACTGATCAATGGTGGAGGGAAGTATTGTATTTTGGAATACACAGTGTTATATTATACAGGTGATTTGACATAAAATTTTGATATTTTTCTGCTAGGTATTGTAAGGAACATTTGATGACAGTTTAAAGATGGGACAAGAGTATTCTCTATATACAGAACATCTACCTAACATAACTATGGTACCTAATGTTGGTTCTGTGATTCCTAGCATTGGTAAACTGAAACAACACTTCAAATTAGGTATGTATAGTTGTGTGGTTTTGAGGCCCATTTCATAATGGTTGCAATAACTTCCTTAAATATTTATTTCATATAATGTATATACATTAGAATGGTCATAAGGGGGCTTGTTTGTTCATGGACCTCATATATGAATAAGGTGGGAATAGCTAAAACATGGGACTATGAATTAAAAAATTAAGTCGTCTATAAGGCTTATAAGTATCAAGAAATTTTGGAGAATTTATTTGTTTCAACAAGGAAATTCTCTTGATGAAAGCTGGTTAGGTGAGATGACCACTGTACATAATCAAAGAATTGAAATACAGAAAGACTTTGTGCACATTGAAACCTAACAAATCCATACTAATGATTACTCCTTACACATTAGATTCATGTTAGAATCAAGCAGGGCAAAAAAATGCGGGCAAAGTGTTTATTCTACCTTGTATTATTGGCAGATATTATAAAGATTTTATTTTTCTCTTTTATTTTCTATTTTTCTTGCTATACAAAATCTTGAAGTACAGTTTTCCCCTGATCACTAGTACAAATTCTGTAGATTCATTAGTGTAGTTTAATATGATAATTATGGTACAATATTGTAAAAAAATTTAAACTTAAATCAATACAATGAATGACAGCAGTATCTTTACATTAAACAGACTAGTCATATGGCGGAACTACTTTTATTGCCTAGAAATTGACTGCGTAGTAAATCAGAGACACATGTATCACTCTGCAGGTTAAACTGGTCAGGCATTTTTGTCGATAGTTTCGAATTGTGGTATTACTTTGAGCGATATCACCGAAAGTCTAAAAACAAGTACCTATGGTACTTGATAAAAAGTACTAAAAGTGGCATAAAATCAAGAAAGTAATAAAAAGATTCTCTAGAAATTACATGAAATAAATATGATACCTTGTTTGTTTTTGTTGGTTTTAACGCCCTAGCAACACATTGTATAGGTCATATAACAGCGGTCAGTCAGTCAACTTACTCACTGCTCCTGGAAAGGCTAAATCTCTGGATTTAACTGTTATCCAACTATTAAGCGCATACTTTCGTCAGTGACTGACAACTGCCCTACATAATTATGACTCCTCGATCAGTAGACTTGCGTGAACCAACTGAGCTAGTCGGGTGGCTTTATATGATACCTTGTTATAATAGAAAGGATGATAATCTGAGTCAAATACTATGTAAAATATTGTTGTTATTTCTCTACATGAATGCCAGTTAGTCAGCTGTTATCTCCTGTAATAATGATCTTATCAGCTGTTGTGTATTTATTATAATAATAGAGTGTTGTTGAAAATTGTGAGATAATTATTATAATCTGATACAAGTGTTAACATCTAGAAATAACTCAACTAGCAGTATATAACTTTAGTTTGTTTTTTGTTAGTTTGAAGTATCAATGTATTTGGCCATATTGAGTTACCCCCAAAAAAATATTAATGCATATAAAAATTGATATATATATATCTTTTTTTTAATTTTTATTTCGACCTACCATACTCATTTTTTCAAGGAAATTCTTGTAAGACTAAAAATGATAAAAGTGTGGCCTAATGCATGTACATTATCAGTAATAGATTTGTGCATCAAGTAGTCATTAAATGTAAATATTCTTGTTTGTGAATTTGTTAGTGGTATGAAAAAGTTCTCTTGAAAGTATAGAAACATGCATGACTTGAAAAAAAGAACTGTAATTTAACATAAATACATTCTTAACATTTGAATAACATTTAATTTACTCTGTAATAAAATGCATTTTTGTAATTATGTAATTCCCATTTGATCCAATTCATTTAATTTGATCCCGACACTCTTTCTCTAGAATTCCTGTTAACTTTGAATATAAACATAAACCAGCAACCAGCCAGAAATCTGTTTGTAATTAACAGTATAGCTTGACATGTTTGAATAATTATACAATATTCCAGCAGGTAACCAAGTAAACATGTGGTAGGGTTATATCTATCATGAAATACTGGTTGATGAGAAATTAAATATTTATAAATGAATTAACAGTACAGTTAATGTATACCAGGATATGGCATTGTGCTGAAAGCTATATTATATGACTTCTATAGAATTAATATGACTTACTAGATGTAAAGGGGAACTAACTACAATCATCTTTAAAGGTATTTCATGCAACCCACACTTCAAGAAATTGACAAAAGTGGCAAATCTTTGGGACTAAAGACTACGCATCTATAAATCACAGATTGAGTAAATAAATTTCAAAAAGTAGGGGTCCTCTGTAAATCACCCGGGAGATGGTCAGATTAGGTTGAAATCTTTATTATATAATTATGTTCTGCTGAGAAAAAGGTTGTTCCATTTGGCTGGAGTGCAAGTTTAAAAGCTGATCAATGTAGGCAATGATATTAATTCTGTATAGGGATGGCAACAAGTACCCAGTTAATCGAGTACAGAATTTCTGTATTTTATTCATTTTACCAATTGTCACTGTATGCAGGAAAATCATGTATAATAGTGATAAGTCTCTGCAAGGATTAACAATATAGGAATATTAAAACTGTTAGTATGTAGGTTCTTCTGGGAATTGAATCCACAACCTCTTGATTTGCAGTTAGTCAGGCCTTGAAGACTAAGCTTATTAGGCAGACCGGGGAATTTGTACTTTTCAGTTACATTACATTGACTCAGTGCAAGAGGCCGTGATGCTTTCAACTTGGTATAATATGTTGTATAATAGTTTCTGTACACCTGTGGTGAAGGCATTGGTTTGGTTGTTTAAATACCACATTAAAAGTGAAATAAAAATACCTAGTTCTATTGCTTATAAGTATTCTAGGTAATGTTCTGGGTGTAGAATGGAGGTAAATAATTATACAACCCTTAAAAATATGAAAATATTGATAAGTTATTTATCTGGTTTAGCTATTATTATGTCAGTCATTTTAGGCCAAAAATATTGTTTCTGGTAAGCTGGTCCTTCTTGGCAATACCTTGCTGAACTCAGATTTTTTAAAAAGTTGTACATAAGATGTTTTACATAATAGCATTGAACTCTTAACATTGGAATTGCTGTACAAGACAAAAAATCAGTCTGAATCCTACTTTAATTAAGATTTTATTGGATTGTTTCCTATTATTTTTTGTTAAGGCCTCGGTATAGATGTAATATTCTATGCATGAAAACTATTCAAAGTTTACATAGTTGTTTGAGGAAGCCATTTACTCAGAATATTTACCTTTGGTTAATCATGAGTCAATGTTTAGAACTTGTTAACTTGTGTAATGAATGTTCAGTTTTAAATGTTCTACCTTCTGAGCACTTATGAATTTTGAAAAGAGAATTTTGTAAAGAGAAAACTGGCAAAATATTCAAGATGAACCAAATGTACAAAATATATTAGTTGGGGCTGTCACGATACGCCTCGATATATTGCAATACGCTAACACCGTATCTCGATATGTACCACGAGGTATTGTGGTTTTTTATTCTTTGTGCTTTCGCTGTATATAACAGAAAATATGCAAATCTTACAAATAGCTACTTATAGAATTTAGGCTCTTTATGTCTATGCATTCTTTCAGGACTGTGAAGTATGTTTTGCATATAAAAAAGATACTTAGGTCGAAAGAATCATCCCCTTAGCTGCAGAGCATCTTAGCAATCAAGCTCCAGGACGCAATGCTTGTTTCACAAATTTCTGTCAAGAAGTATTCGATTCAAGAACATGTTTTGCACATGATCCATACAACCAATCGAACGCGCCCCTATCGTTTGAATTCTTATAACCTAAGCTTAGATTGGATGAACAATGGAAAAACTGGTGCTTTAATTGCTACTTTTATTTCGCGAAGGGAAGAATTTTCCAGTGAAATAGAAAATATCGCCAAATACTGGTAAGTGTACCGGGGTACGTTTTGCCGCAGCTGTGTATTGCAATATACCAGTATATCGTGACAGCCCTAATATTAACTACTGTTTTACATGTTTCTGAATTCAATTTTGTCTATGTTTGAGTGCTCTGTTTGAGTTCAAATCACTGTAACCTACTGATTGAGGTTTTAAGCCCAGCTGTGATGTTTTATGTGAGACAGTCAGGCTGTTAAGCTTGCAGAGGAGCATAAGTTTAGTATCAGGAAATCTCTGAAAAGATTGTTTGATGAACTGTCTGTCTTATTTTACTTTAACTGTTGAAAAAAGAGGCTTTACACAGAACACATACAAAGTTACTCTATTTTTAAGATCTATGCATATTCATGTTTTTGAATAGTGCTCACTATCATCAACTACTCCAAAAATATTATCAATTTGTTTATTTAAAACAACACTCTAGGGTAATAAAGATTCACCTGAATTTAACTGTAGCCTGTTCAATTACCCCAAACGTTCCATAAACGGTTGAGTTTTCCCGTACCCGTAACGTTCGCTAACCCTTAACGTATCAGTTTAGCAAACTGATTAAAGCCCCTACCCCTCATGTTTTAAATGTGAAATAACTTAGGTAAAAGCAAGATAGTCTCATGCTGCAACCATGTAAATATTCAACATTCTGTTAACTGTATAGCCTTTTATTCCTGTAAGTGACTATGGTACATTTTGCGGGCTTAGAGCAAAGTGGTTGTAACTCAATTTAAAAAAGGAGTGAGTCAAGACCCTTTTGTGCTAAGCCCATGATTTAGCAGTCTATGTCCAACACCATGATCAATTGTTTTGAGAGATTAATCTTCCTTTGTAACCATAATCCTGTTGCATTTTCCCTTTTTTCTCAAACTAGCCCGAGCCCAATGATCTCACTCAGTATATATTTTCCTGGTATGTCTACATGTTATTTCCTTTTTCTTAGTTATACTGTGACCTAGTAAGAGATTGTTTTGACTGGTTTACTGTGACATTGCATTGTCATTATGAAGTATGACTTTCGTATCCTACAGATTGTATCATTTAAGTAATAAAGTAGCAGTTTGACACATTGTTACACTAACATAGATTTCCTTGCTTTAAGATAGTAAACTTAAGATTCTAGGTTGTATGATGAACATGTCATGTTTATAATGTAAGATATTTCATCATTCTTATGTCATGTTATGTAGTCCAGTCTCGGGGGGGGGGGGGCATGACATTGTAGTCTTTAGGTTAAGTCTTGTTTTCAGGGGAGGGGGTCAGATCCAGTCTCAGGGTCATGTAGTTTTAAGTTTAAGTCTTGTTTTCAGGGGGGGTCAGATCCAGTCTCAAGGTCATGTAGTTTTAAGTTTAAGTCTTGTTTTCAGGGGGGGGGGTAAGATCCAGTCTCAGGGTCATGTAGTTTTAAGGTTAAGTCTTGTTTCCAGGGGGGGGGGTCAGATCCAGTCTCAGGGTCATGTAGTTTTAAGGTTAAGTCTTGTTTTCAGGGGACGGGGTCAGATCCAGTCTCAGGGTCATGTAGTTTTAAGGTTAAGTCTTGTTTTCGGGGGGGGGGGGGTCAGATCCAGTCTCAGGGTCATGTAGTTTTAAGTTTAAGTCTTGTTTTCAGGGGAGGGGGTCAGCTCAAGTCTTGGTGTCATGTAGTTTTTAGGTTTAGTCTTGTTTTCAGGGGAGGGGTTAGGTCAAGTCTTGGGGTCATGTAGTTTTTAGGTTAAGTCTTGTTTTCAGGGGAGGGGGTTAAGTCAAGTCCCTTTTATTGGATTTTCACATGCTGTCTTTGACTATCAGGAACTGTATAGAAATTTTTAGAGTAATTTGAAAAAATAATTGGATTGATTTAACAGACCCCCAGCATAAAAATTTAGAACTGCATGGGTGAAAATTTAATATTGATTTCAATATTTTTAGAACAAATTACTCTATGTAATTAATAAGAAATCTGTCCAGCTCAGTATTTTTGAAGTAGAATTTCAGTATTTCCAAAACTTTCAACTTTCACCCATCAAACTGCTCAGATAAAACTATTGCAACTCAAATAATGTCAACCTCGGAAGTTTTAGTGTAAATGTCCACTTATAGAGTACATGTATATGGTTTGAAGTTATTGTCTGTTCTCTAAAACTAGGTCAAACTATAACTGTATGAAGTTAGTGAGAAATACATGACCAATCACAATGTTGGAAAAAGTGAAAGTACAAATCTTTCTGACAATATATATACAATCAACTATTATGATCAATTATAATAAATTTCCATATCAGTACATGTACATCAATGCAGGAACAGTTCTAGAAGTTTTAGTGAAAGGGTCCAGGAGTTATGGGGATTCAAATGTTATTATATCATTGAATCTCCCTGTCATACAATTTGCTTATAGTTTCAAATTGCATCATTGAATCACGCTCATATTTTTGGAATTAAAGTACAAAATTAAGATTGCTGTTTTTCCTCATGTAAATATTTAGTGTTTAATTGAGGTCTGAAAAGTGGTTGGAAGTTTCTTACTTGAATTTTGATAATTCCAAGATTGAGTCTCCAACTTGTTTAATGCGACATCCTCATGTTGATTGTATATTGCAAGTTCTTGAATTGCGATCTTTTCTGGCTTACTAATCAAGAGGTGCCGGTTTTTGTTTGTATTTTGTAAATTACAGAGTAGGGTCTTTCTTGTATTTTACACATACAAAGATCCGTATTATAAATGGGTCTTATAATCTACTTTAGTCATAAATCTTTTTATCTTGTATTGTAATATTATCCTGAAATATTTGATTATATGCTGCCCTGAGCTTGGTTGTTGTATGCTAATTCCAGGGTGAGGTTTGTATTTAGGGCACCCAGTTATTTCAACACTTGCTAGATACATTTCTGAATCAATTTAGTTGAAACAATTGAAGTTGAAAGGAAATTGACACTTATAGAACAATTATCACATACATTTTATCTGATTGGTTTAACTTCCCGGTCCTTGTTTGAACTTTTTATTTTATCTTAAAACTGCCTAGTATGTCATTATTAACCTGTTGTTTTGTAATATGATTGTTGAATGGTATCTTTCTGTTTATGTTCATAATTTAAACATAGAGTTTTGATGAAACTGGGGAGTTGTTGGTGATACTTAATCAGAGGGGTTTCAGTTAAGGGAGTTGGTGTCATTGTAAACTAATAAAGGGTCATAGTGAACCTCATTGAAGTATGGCAGATAATTTTGATTATACTGATTTGAATTTTACGGATGACGATGTTAAATTTTGGAGTAACATTGAAGATTCTATTGATACAGATTTCTGGGGTAAAATAAATAATTTTCTTTTCTTTCTATAGTTTTTTTGAACATACCCTGTCAAATTTGTTTTAATATTTTTTGTTCATGAGGTAAGATTCATTTCCAATAATTTCAATAATGGTATAAAAAGTCACTATTGATTTGTGGAGTTTTTTGACATGGCAGTTTCCATGGTAACATAGTTTTTTAGCTGCATTTTTCGATGAAAAAAAATCAGCTTATAGTTTGGCGAAACCTAGGCGGATCGCAAGACCGAATGTCTGGTAGCAATTTCAATAGCGATAATACTTAAAACAGATAATTGACCCTAAAAATTGCAGTTCCAGCAATTTATTATTTGGACGCTAAAAATCCAGCCGACAGTCCGCAATACGCATTAAATTTTTATCCACGCTTGTAACAATCATAGACAATATGACTTATGTGTAAGGCGTCCTCTAAAATATCAATAGTGCTACATATATGACGGCTCGATAAAATTGATTATGTAATAAAACAGTTGCAATTAACAAACACGTGACAAACTTTGGTAAAACATTGATTGTGGAAGATAACACTTTCTTTCATGTTTGCCGATAAGCTGATAATTGTTATTAATTATTAGCGTGTTGTGTGGCAGTTTAAATAGACATAATTAGCTGATTTTTAATGAACTAATTCGTTAAATTCCACCAGAAACAAACAACTTCTTCATTATTTTACAACAAATTAAGTTATTTGTATTTTATTATTCATAATGTGGTATTCCATTTCGTAAAAATAAAATTACTGCAATCATTATTTCGTTATGTCATACATTTTCGCGACCCACTTTATCGCTTTTTTTAATTCTATGATTGTTTGATAATTATATCATAATTTGTCTATGCATTCATACCAAATTTACAATTTACATCGTATCGCGATTAATATTGTAATAAGTTATATATCGCGATACGTATCGTATCGCAACCTTGGCCACGATACGCAGCCCTATGAAAAACCAGCTTTAATCTGGTTTCCACATTACATTTCTTGTTTCAGACTAAATGACCGAGTTTTAGATTTGACTTAGATTTGATAATAATAATAATAATAATAAAGACTTTATTTATAGAGGCAACACAGTTAGGCAAAGCCCAATCTTCCCTGTGAGCCTCTTAGTGGCAAACATTCTAATAATTTTTAATGATGGTTAAATGTAAAAAAAATTCTGTACTTCATCAATATTTTTCATAAAATATTTACATATTTATGTATAATATCATAGACTGTCTTTACTTCCTCTTTATAGTTTTTTATGGGTAACATGAGACAAATTTAAACTATATTCTTTGTATCTCTCATGTTATCCTAAACAAAAGTTATATCTACTTTACTGATTATATTATCTGATAAATGTATAATTCATAACAACACAGTCAGTTAAATATTTTAGTATTGTAACAGCAAGCTTGATCTTTGTTTTCACACTCTGGTCCATTATCTTTCTGTGTTCTTGGTTACATGTTGATCTTACTATATGTACATGTAAAACAAAAACCAAATGTTTTAATTTCATCCACTTAAGTTTTAAAAAAAATCAAGAAAATATAGAAAATTGATTGGACCAGTTTAGGGCTCCACATTGAATTTTAAGCCAGGTAGCCCAGTTGGACAACCAGTTATATGTTTTACTTGCCCAAACCAAATATTTAATAGCAGTAACAGGTTTCCTGAACCCAAATATAGGCTGTCAGAGGCAATCAGTCAAATGTCGGGCCCTGCCAGTTGTCCCTCAAATGGGTCTGGAGGTCCAGGGTTCAATCTCTACCAAGGACTCTTCTAATTTCCTTAATATGATTAGATTAATGTTTTACTTGACCCACATGTGTGATCCTGCAAAGATACTGTCACACCAAGTGTAAGCTGTACCTTGAAAATAGGAAAACACATACTGTCCAGACTTAATTCCTATATATTGTCTGTATGTTATTGTCATCAATTATTGCCTTTCTAATGATTGTTAAATAATGTGACTTATGTGAATCACACTCAAATTTTTCTAGTACTATATTTATACTATATTTATATAAAAATAAACATAAGTGTTTTGCTGAATGAAATATCAAAGTGGCTTTGATCAAATATTATACTTGATATGTAAATATTATAAATCTAGTGTTCAATCTCCTGTAAACTTATATCTTATAGACTGCTGTCCTGTAAGACCTCCTGACATCACACATAGGGCTGTAACGATTCACCGATGCATCGTGAGATCGTATTCGCGACTGTCCGATACGGGTGCATCGAATCGCGTCCTAAAAAATCGCGATTCAGAGGGTCTTTTAGTTTACAAGAAATCAGTTAAAACAAAATATACTATATACATTTGTATCTACAGTATTTAACTTGCAATTGCAATATTTACTAAGTGTCCAGTCTAGAGCGCGCCATTGGCCCCTCATGAACGCAAATGGTGCAATATCAATCATCTATTGGGCCCGTCGGGCGCACTCGCCGAAAATATGGCTATATAGCGAATTTGACAACTTTTCGTATATCCTATGCCATTTGGTTTCGTTACATCCATTTTGCTAAATTAAACGGGTACCTCAGTCTTCGAATCTAGCTACCGGGCTGAAGACCGAGTCCGTCTTAAACGCCGACGGTACATCCATTTTGCTAAATTAAACGGGTACCTCAGTCTTCGAATCTAGCTACCGAGCCGAAGACCGAGTCCGTCTTAAACGCCAACAGTTCGTTAAAAAGATACATCGCAAGACCGAATGTTTGGTAGCAATTTCAATAGCAATATTACTAAAAATAGATAATTGAACATAAAACTTGCAGTTACAAGCAACTTACTATTTGGACGCTAAAAATCCAGCCGAGAGTCCGCAATACGCATTTAAATTTTATCCACGCTTGTAACAATTATAGACAATATTACTTATGTGTAAGGCGTCCTCTAAAAAATCAATAGTGCTACATATATGACGGCTCGATAAAATTGATTACATAATCAAACGGTTGCAATTAACAAACACGTGACAAACTTTTTGAACATTGATTGAGGAAGATAACACTTTCTTTTATGTTTGCCGATAAGCTGATAATTGTTATTAATTATTTGCGTGTTGTTGGGCAGTTTAAATGGACATAATTAGTTGATTTTTAAATAAACTAATTCGTTAAATTCCTCTAGAAACAAACAACTTTGTCATTTTTTTACAACAAATAAAGTAATTTGTATTTTATTACTCATAATGTGGTATTCCATTTCGTAAAAATGTAATTCCTCCAATCATTATTTCGTTATGTCATACATTTTCGCGACCCTGGCTATCGCTTTTTTCAATTTTATGATTGTTTAATAAAAATATCATAATTTGTCTATGCATTTATACCAAATTTACAATCTACATTGTATCGCGATTAATATCGTAATCGCGAGGCATATATCGCGAAACGTATCGTATCGCGACCTTGGCCACGATACGCAGCCCTAATCACACGGGGTCATGTTGAGATGACCTTTAAGTCAACCAATCAAAGTGTAGCTTTCATCTAGATGAAGCACTTAGTCTAGTAATAGCATTGTAATTTAGTAATTTCTTTTTTAGACTGAGTTATGCAAGTTTATTTGATGGTGTGTGTTATTCATTGACATTAATTGGGCTGTTCCTTGCAAATCACCTCACTTAGACAATATAAACAAGTTACTGAGCACAGTTCAGCTGATAGTTACCTGTATTGTGAAGGTTTTTTTTGTTTTTTTAATTGGGTTTTAACGTTGTATTCAACACATATTTAGATCATATATACAACGACCAGCTCTTCCAACTATAGGTTTCCTGGACACTTTTCTATCACCAGGTCTAACTAACCCTAACACAAGGCTGACAACTCATGTATAGGGTATGACCTACACCAACCGGACTCGAACCTGCGATCTCCAGATTGGAAGTCAGATATGCTAACCACTACGCCATGGCCGCAGCTTATATATTGTAAAGTAGCTAAATCCAAAATAAGTGAGTACATGAGCAAACAATTTTAGGTTGGGTTTCAATTAAATTGTTCTAAACTCATGCAATGTGCTCAGTGTATTTTCAACTTGTTTCAGGAAAGGAAGGCCTTGATTTAGAAAAAGAATTAAAGAAGTGGTTAAATGTTGGAAAAGACCGGTCCAATAATGAAGAAAGTGACTCAGACACTGACGAAGATGGTGAAGATGATGATGAAGGTGATGATGATGAATGTGATGATGATGAAGATGATACGGAGAGACATATAACTGGTAGAACCACACGGGTCGTTTCATACACACATTGTAGAACAAGTATTGGATCACCATCTATCAGTCGTCACTCTCTAACTGATGAACAGATCAATAAATTTATAGGTAAGATTATAAGTCATTATAGTAAATTGTTTAGTAAAAAGTTTCTTTGCTCCAAACTGTAGACATGTGGTTATTACACTTGTTAACAGATTTGACTTAGATTTCTGGTCACCGTAGATCATAACCCTAGTTTGTCAATTTGATAATGAAGTTGATTTACCTCCAGAAGTATTATTTAGCTCAACTTTACGAAGTAAATGGAGAGCTCTCCTACTCGCCTTAGCGTCGGTGTCTAGCAATTGCACTAGGAAGGAAGAAAATTGAGTTTTCATTTTTGTATATCATATAAGTCAATATGATATTTGCTTAACAATACATGAATTTCATATTTGTTTGTGAAAATTTAACTACTTCATGCACTATTATAAGTAGTTTCAGTTTTTTTATTTTATTATCGCTGTTCCTGAAAGACAATATACACAATCATCAAGATTTGAGCATTTTGTAGTTGACACCGGTTGCCTTAAGCCAAACAAAATGATGCATTTGAGGTCACATGATGAAAAATGGTTGTCAATAGTCAAATTAGGGGTGCTTGAATGGACTCGTTGACACTATTTTTTGTCGGGTTACCTGTTTGTATTACCAGAAAATGCCATTATCAACATATGAACGAGTACCAATTTCAAGAAATTTGCAATATAAGACCAGGAAAAATAGCAAACTAACTGTAACATGTTTTATTCTTTTTAAAACTTGCATTTGTTGAATATTGCAAATGTATCTTCACTACTTTGGAGCGAGTCTATTAACATTCTACATATAGAAGGCGAAGATATCAGTCAGTTAGACCGTTTGTGTACAAAATGAGTCTATTAATATATATCTGTGAACGTTAGATTAGCTGCAGGAATTAGTGCAGAACATGTTCTCAATTATTTCAGTGTGCTAATAAATTAAATATAGTTCCTATGTGACCAAATAGACAGGAATAATTCTAAAGTCTACCATAATAATGCTGTTTTACGTGTGCAGATGGAACATGTCCTGGACAGCGCCGGCTAAATTCCAGGCATTCTATAAATAGACATGCGATGGTCTAAAACGCTTACACATATTGCTTGAATGTTTTTCTGAAGGAGAGGTCATACATGGCTAAACTATGATTTCAAGCATTTTTGGAAATACTAACACTTGTCATTTTTAGTATTTAGATTGTGTTACTAAGTTTGACACTTACTGTTAAACATTGGATCGTGAAAGAATCACTAGTCATTTATTTAGATATTCCTCCTGAACATTAGGGATTCCTCTTATAAAATACAACAACTTTTTATTTGGATTTGCAATCATCAATTATGATTAACAATTTATAAGAACTCAAATTTACATTAGAACTGGACAATTTTTCAGGGACCCTAAAAGAATCCCTTGCTAAAATCACTGGGATTCCTACCAAGTTTTTGGGATCCTCAGTTCCTGGGAGATTATTAGTGTCAAACCTTTCATTACTTTCAGCACTTTGATTTTCAGTTGAACATTGTATTGATATTTTGTTGAAGCTATAGCACTACACAATCTATCTATTTTGACAATAATTTGTGTAAATTTGACATTGAAAGTCAGTAAAACAGACATCTATTGTGTTACATTGATGCAGTGCCTGCAGTAGAGAAAAAACAACTACAAACATGCTGTCTATACATTACTGTTAATATTTAATGAACTAATTATACTGTCTGTTTGTGGTATCAATTGGTAGGAAGGTTTTCATGTTGTTCAGTTTGTTTAGACTTTATCATAATTGAATAGGCTGATTAAGTTTCATTTTCTGTGAATAGTTAAATAGTAGAGATTTTCACGGGAAAACGTGTGGGCTGATTTGAGATAGAGTTTCCAGTCAATCATAGAAAATACAATTTTATTTGATTTAAATAGAAATATGACTTTTAAAAACAATTCAATACAAATTATCATTAAAAGTTAAAAATTGAAAATAAATAAAATGTTAAAAAAACCCCATTATCTTTCAATTCTAATATGGAATAAATTTCTAGTAAATACAGCTTTATATTTTTTAAATTATGAGACAAATTAATAAATTTTATGTTTTTTTATTGTAAGATTATTACTGCAATTATTTTAATTATATATCATTTGTTATGAAACATAATATATGATGTTACATGGAACATAGTTTGAGGAGTGGTCCAGTGGTAGGATGAGTGCTAAGAATCAAGAGGTCCCAGGTTCGATCCTCACTAGGTGCTTTGCTAATTTCCTTGAGCAAGAAATTAACCTACAATTGTTCCACTCCACCTAGGTGTAAATGGGTACTGTGAGGGATCACCTGGTGATTTCAATGATCAGGAGTTATTGTACAAGATTGTAAAGTCGGCTGAACATGGAAGCAGACTATAAACTGCACTTTAACTTTTTCAACTATAGTACGCTTTGAAATTATAAAATTTTACCACCCGTTGGTTTGTTTTCTCTGACGTTAAAAAATGAAATTGCAGCAGTAAAATATTTGGCTGTGTTTAATGTTGAAAAGTATATGTTTGTTTCAAGGTTTGTGAAAACTCATTTATGGTGAAGTTCATAAGCTAACTACATGTACATGTATGTTTTACAAACTTAAGATTTATACATCATCAGGAATTCAAACTTACTTGATGTTATTATTCTTTTTCTATTATTATTATTATATACCAAATTTGCATATAGCTCTTTTCATATTGAATATATTGTTCAAAAGTGCTTAGATAATATAAATATCACATCCTACAGAGGGTGATAGAATGGAAAATTCACCCAAGACAAGTAATGTTAACCGAGGCTTTAGCTTTAGTAAACCAATCACTTGAGGTATAATGATATCATTTTCATCTCATATTAAGGATTAATTTTGTAATTTCCTGATTTCAAACTAATTGGTTGTTTTTACCTCAATGTCAGTATTGGTGAAAAAACACAATACTTTTTAGTTCCAAAGATCATCTATTGATACAGAAATCAGCATGTTCAGTGACTTTTTTTAGAGTGGATATTGTACTCACCAATGTTGAAAAATGTGGGTATGAGGAAATAAAAGTGGGTACACCAGTTTAAATAGTTTTATTTTGACATAAGTACAAGGCAATTTCTACCCTATTCTCAGATGAGACGATCTGTCCCCAGTCACATTCGTCTTTAGACGATTCATTCTAAAAAAAAACAACATAATTTCGGCAAATCCAGGTCATCTTTAACTTTACCCCTCGTTAGTTATGATAAACAGTCTAGATAAACACAACTTCATTGAATGGCGAGTGAAAATCGTGTTATCTAGCCGCCTTTATTATTTTTTGTAAGTGAATCTGGTGCTCGATCGCGCTCGTGTGCAATACTAGTCGACAACAAATCACTAAGTTTAAGTGTTTCTTCATCGTTAGTACACAAATCTGATCGTATCATTGAAGTTTAAATTAACGCCTTTTTAATTTGACAATACAATCAGTTAAAAACGTTAGTTTTGACATAATTATTGGTACAAATCATGGTGTCGTCAACGCTCTAGAGCAGAAGTCTTTCAACGCCATGATTCTTTATTTGCGACGAAAACAAAAACAAACCGTTCAGCGTTGCCAACATCATTTTGGTAAAGGTTTCATGCCGGTAAAAACATAATAAGCTTAACAGAGTTACCGTTTGTTACATTATGATATATTTCGGTCCGTGTATTTGTACCTGGTAGGGTCTGAATATTCGCGTGAATTTTACTTTTTTGCGTGAAATACGTGGGTTTTTGTGTGATTGAACATGCTGAGAAATGGTATATTAGTTAATTTTCTATATTAATCAATCTAATATCTTACTTTTATTTATAACATTAGCTCACATGGTCTGTTGACAGTATATTTGAAATACCTAATGGTCCAAGTATTGTTGGTATGCTTTTATTATAATTGAAATTATTGTGAATCAAGGAAATCCTGGTGATTATGGTATTGAACATTTTATACATTTTATATTTGATAAGACTATCAGTTAATGAATCTCAGGGCATGTTCCAGTTTTATATGGGGTTTACTTGTTGTATCTCTCATTTTTGAGAGGAAACAGCTAAGAATTTTCCCTATAAGGAGAAATATCAAACACATGTTTATCAATTTATTGGAAATTCGAAATTTCACCATGTATTCAAAAAGAAAATTCCTAGACGGGATGAGGGGGGGGGGGAGGGGGGGGCTTCAGGCCCACATCTGGACCTGTTTGGGAAATTGATTTGCCTTATTATATTTAATATTAGTCATTATAAGGTTAACAATACATGAACTTAACTTTATATTTGTATTTGGAAATATATTTAGAGTCACTTGACAAATTAAAATTGTGAAATGGATATTTTGAATGCTGAATGGTTTGATACTATAAATGAGGGTTTTGTTGACTGATTTTTGTTATATGAATCATAGGTAGGTCTGGTTTGTTATTAATTGATGATTATCATAAAAAAATATGAGTAAAATAATTAGGCGCATAAATCATTAATTTTAAATAAACGTTTGTACATAACCCTTCAGGTTACTTCTTTGGAGAAGTCAGCAGCACTGTTCATGTCATAGAGCAAGAAACAAATATTGAGCTTATACTTTAATTTCTCTGAGATAGTTTTATTCTGTTGTGTCATTTGTTGGCTGCACACTCTTGAGATAGTGATAGATAGAAACTTGGGAAGACCACAAATTTCTTCTGTTGACAGTGAGCATGCAAATGTCTTAATACTTCACTAGAAAAATTCAAAATGACACCAATTAACCATACAAGAATATTTATAGAGACTGAAACTGTTAAAAGAATATTTAAAGTGGCTGGAACTGTAAAATTATGTTCTGCCAGGTTAAGCCTGCCACCTTTAAGCCAAGATATTTGAAATGTTAATGACAGTTTTCTGACTTAAATGACTAAAATTTTCTCCATTTTATAAGAGTGTCTTGCTGTTGGCTATATTAATATACATTTTAATGTAATTTGCTATGTAATTAATTTAGACACTTGACAGCTAGAGTTTTATTTATACATATTATCTCTGTCCTTTAAAACACACATATACAAAATATATATTGATTCATGAAGAAAACCAATCTAATCATTAAAGCCCCATTATCAAATTTAACACTGTTTTTGGACTGAAAAGAAAATAGACATTTATCTATTTCAAACACATCTAATGAACAAGTTTTTTTTATTAAATACTAATATTGCTTTATTATGTTTATGTTATTTATTGTACGTCAAAGTGAAAGTAGATTGAAACTGAAAGTAGAATTTGGTTGTCAATACTTGAAACAATAGTTTTGATTGCAGTATTAAGATGAAGTCTTTTTATAGAAAAAACTGCTTTGATTCATAATAAAGCTCTAAAACTATTTTGGATCAGGTTTTTTGAACATTAGCGCATTAATGAATATACATAAAGTGTGCTCTTGTAAAAGTATCCCACATTTTTAAGAAATGGTCACTTTAAGTTAAATTATATTCAGAAAGCAGAATGGTTTGAACTGTTTATTGTGTCACTGATGCATGTTATATGCTGATAACTTCATGTTTGTAGGACAGTTTTCAGGTCTACTGTTGAATATATCTTCATATAGTGGCTTTAATACTAAAGTTTGAGTAATAACTTGTCACACACTCTCTTAACCAATTTGTAAAGTTGTGTTTATATACTTCCTAGAAATATTGACTATTTTATATAGAAATGTTACTGGTAGCTTATACTTTATTTATTAGATCATGCCAGTTTTGTTCTTGAAATAAAATTTTCCAATCAGAAATGTATGTAAAGCTATAGTTCATTTTGAAATCATGCCTGTTTCTGTAATATGAAAGAAAATTTGTAAGTCAGAAAGTAGTTTATTCAAATGATGGCATGCTCATGATTTTAGATAAAGTTAACTGTTGTTTAATCTGCAGTGAAATATGGTATGACAATATGTGAACAGATTAAGGTTGTTTTATTTTGTCTCTGTGTATGATCATGTGATACAAGCCTCATAGCCAAATCTTTAAAAAAAGAATACGTGAAAAAAATCTTTGGAACCTATTTTTTCCAAAAAACCTTTATAAAATGGCAAAAACCCTGTAGTTTTGAATTGTTATATTTACTTTTTAAAATCAACAATTTTGTCTTTATAAGAGAAATAATCAGATAATAAGAAGTAACAGATACAGAAAACATAATTCATACATGTATGGTAATTACTGCACCAAAGGTATGTTGCTTGATTAAGGTGAACTTTAATTAAGGTAGAAGTTATTGTGATTTCTTTATTGATTACATATTAGATTTGTCATCAAATCAACAACAGAAATGCTTCTGAAAATTCATTTTTGTAAAATCATAACACTAATCAATCTTTATTTTTGAGATAATGAATTTTTAAAACATTTATTTGTAATGAAGCTTGCGATGAGACCTGTTTTATAACAATGTAATACACTTAGGATTCGTTATCATCGGTCTTTTGATTATCGTGCAGGTGTGGGGGCATTATCCACATCAGTGGGCCTCCTTCTAGGTTGCTGGCTTGCATGCTTGGCATTTTTAACACCTGATCTCCAGGTGTCTCTCTCTTGAGGGTCAATCACAGATAGGTTCCATTCTCTGCCATCCCTCTGTGTCAACTGTCATCTTGGGCCTTCTAGGTCTGCGTGTACCTGTAACCTCTATGGTACTGGCTGCCTTGATATGGACCTTTAAGGCATATTTCTTCTCACTAAACTTAACATCATCATCAACAGCTCACCATAAATAACAATATTTCTTAAGTAAGTCTTTCACAATGATCTACATTCTAGTGATGTATACTTCCAGCAATCAGTGGTGATTACTACTGGAAAATTGTAATGGACCACACTACTCTCAGATTCTATTTAAATAACAGCTCAGAAATTGCTTTACAGTAGAGAATGTCTATTAATTTTCTCTGACCAATATTACTACTTGCTAGAATGGCCACTGTGTAAGACAGAAGACAATCATCTAAAGTGTTTTCTTGTGTCATAAAATATAGTTGTACTAAGATATCTAGATAATGTCTTGATCAAATCTGACAAGAGAGAGAAAGAGAAATGTTTCTTTAATAGAGAGAAAAAACAGAAATTCTCTTCATGTGTTTTACATCAATTTTCAATTTTTCTAGATTGTAATATCATAATGGCTTGTTCCCATGATCAATTTTCTGGTTTGTATTAAAATCAATCTTTTCAGCCATGGTGCAGTTAAGTAGACTCATGGACATCAAATATTATTTAATTATACTGGGTTTAACACCGTGTCAACACAATTTTTTAGGTTATTTTACGACATCCAGCACACCTTACCTAGCTTTCCTGGCCTTTGTCTATAACCAGTACTCACCTACCCTTCCACAAGGCCGGAAACTTCTCCATATATCTTATTATTGGAAGGAAATTGACATTATTGTTAAATTTTCATTAAAGGGTATAGCCTCACCCGAGTATGATTTGATCCCGTACCCCCTTTGGGACACTAGATTCAAAATTCAGGTGTGCTACAACAGTGCTACCGATCTGACATCAAATCTAGGAATCATGGTTGAAGCTGTAGCTGCAGGTCTCTTGTTATATCGTACTTGTAAATAGTGACTATAATGTTGATTTCCCTCCTTAAAGTTGTCAGCTTCCAGCTGCATTTTGTTAGCATATATTGATGAATTAAATGGTATCATTTTAAAAGCAATGAATAAAATGTTGAGTATAAACCTAATTTAATTATTGATATGAAAATAGAAATTCTTTCTCAGCTTGATTAATAATAATAAATATTATATATATTGCCACCTGCGCTCTCACCTCATCAAACTGGCATAAACTGGTATCCAAATAATCAATACTAATTATATACTGGACATCTGCTTCAAAATGCACACTACTTGCAAATTTATTCAAAATAGAAATAACTCCTATCTCCGCACAGTTTATCTCCAAATGAGACCTGTTAGGAAAATTGTGGATCCAATTCTTGGTTTTTTTTGTTGGGTTTAACACTGTAGCTACACCTTGTATAGGTCATATTATGGTGGTCCGTCAACCTACCCACCATTCCTAGAGAGGCTAAATCTCTAAATTTAGGTGTTAACCAGTTAATTACAAGGTGCATACTTTTCTCAGTGACTGACAACTGTTCTACATGATTTAGAATCAGTGGTAGAAGGGAGAACAACTGTAGGAATTGAACCTATGACCCCTTGATCATAAGACTTGAGCACTACTCCTGTGCCATCAGTCAATTCATGTACCCCATCTAAATTAGTGTTGAAGAACAGTTGAAGACCCCTTTCATCCCTGCCCCATAGAGTAAAAGTCAAGGTTACTAAAAACTCATAAAAAAAAATTGGGTACCCTCTTACTAGTAAATATTTTTGTTTGCACCCTTTCATGGTCATATGATTTAAGATTAGTGAAGATGAGTAAAGTTTCGCTATTAAGACTAGCAAAATCGATGGTCTTAATAGCGAAACGGTCTTATTATAGAGACCCTTTTGTTCACAAATTAAGCATTTGGGTCTAAATAATTGTCAAAAATCGCATACTTTTGAAATAACAAAAGTGGTTTTAATAGCGGAACTTTACTGTAATATTAATTAATAAAAAAACGCAGTGTAAACGAGGCTTAATTAGTATTAAATTATCAATGATGGTTGTGTACTGATCACTCTAGTGTATGATGTTACATCATATTGATTAAACAACATTTATATTTGTACGATATGTGATATTTTATATCATACCACACGCAGGTGTCTCTCTGGTAACCACACTATTATATACCTTATAAGTTGATATTACTGTCTGGAATGAATTCTGTGTTCTTTCCACGTACTAGCGGACCGTTTCTTAATCTGTGTGTGAATCTTGTGTTCGCCCTTAAATGTTACTAGTTTTTTTATTCTAATTCTGTGGATTTTTTTGTGAATTAATCCAGCTTTGAAAACGGTTTATTTTTTGTATGAAATTAAGTCAGTTATAATTTTTGTGTCTCGACTGATGGCGAGGGATTATATAATATATTAGCTGAAATAAAGTTCATGAGGAATTGTATACTTTTACACTGTTTTATTGCAACATGTCATATTAGTGTTTTCTATGTATGAATTGAGTGATGTTATTTTAAATATGAGAGAAGTACATGTCGAGGGTTGCCCCAAGACTGTGGTAAGTGCATTGTGTTAAAGAGCAAGTTACTACGGTCTTGCGGGCAACCCTCAATGTATAGTGTTGGTTTTAATGTTGGTTAATTAGTGGTGTTTCTAAATGATTAGTTTCAAGCAGTGTTGATAATTTTGTTGTCAGTAATAAGTGTTGTTTATGTTATTAAATGGCTTGAAATTTTGTTTAAAAATAAAGTTGGATTTTGGTGTTTTGCGTAATTGAAGCGTAATAGTGTTTCCTTCTGGATCAGAACAGAACAGAAATTTTATTTGACTAAAACACATAGACTTACAGTCATATAAGTCATATAAGGCTAGCACTAGGTGATGTTTCAACCACATGCTTTCATGAAAGGAGTGTTATGATATAAATGTATTAAAAGTTTTTATACAAAAAGCATATTATTTGGCAAAAATATGGAGGTTTAATGACAATTACTGGTGTGTTTTTTTTGTCCTATAGTTGTTTCATAATATCAAGTTAATGATTACCAGTAGTAATGTTGGTATATTAAATTATCTCACTGTGGTGTTTCTTGTATCAAGCTACATGTATACAGGGGAGGATCTAGGAATATCTACTGGAGAGGGCCAAATGTTTTGGAGAAGGGGGAGGGCTAACTTTGAAAAAGTTTTGGGGGATTAAATTTTAACTTAAATTTTGAACTTGATTTTGAACAGATAAAGACGAGGAGGTATTTTAGCTACTTCTGCATAACTCATTAACATTTTATAAGTCCACTTGTACTTTGATTTATCAAAATGTGTAGCCTCATTAAATAAGGTCTTTATTATTATACCCCCGCTTTGAAGAAGAGGGAGGTATACTGTTTTACCCTTGTCCGTGCGTCTGTCCGTCCGTTACAAAATTTCCGTCGCAGTTTTCTCAGCAACTATAACATGCAGCAGCCTAATACTTTGCATATTGCTTCATCCCATAGTCCCATGTGGTGTAAAGCGATTTCATGCTCCTTGCTCATCTACTTCCTGTTTGTCGCATATTTTTAGATTTTGGCGGGGGTATCACTAGTGAGCATTAGCTCACAGATTTACTTGTTATCATTATTTAAATAGTTTGAAATTTCCAGGGGGAGATTGGACCCCCCTGATGTCCCCCCACTGGATCCTCCTATGTGATATATGGAGTAAACAGATTATGTTCTCTGTGTTAAACCTGTCTCTTATTGTCATTAATTACATATTATAATATAGGAGAAATTTTCTATTATTTGACAGTTATTGTATTCGTTATTATATTGATCTAGTCCTGCCGTGCTACAGGGAGTAAGAAATTGATTTCAGAGTTAAGTATTGACGTCTCTTTTGTTGTACAGAGAAATATTGACACAGATCTCACTACTAACTATGACATTGTTCCTCCCAATTTTAGAATTCTTTCTAATATTGAAACATTTTTTGTCTTGAGTTTTGGCTTTACTTGTGTTCTTGAGTGCCGATGGTGTAGAAAAATGCTGATATTGGATTTTTCAACTTGTGTCGAATATTTGTGTCCAAGTGGCTTTGATTGTGTGTCGACTGTTTAAGAATGACAGAAGTGTTGGATTTTGAATGTTAAATAAGGTTCATAAATATTGACCTGAAATGTTTAAATTTAAGTTTTTCCTGGAAAACAAGTGTTACATTGCATTCTTAGAACTTAGAATTGGAAAATTAGAGACGGAAAATTATTGCAAATTGAGATTTTAGATTTCGTGCAAAGATAGGTGACAATATCTTCCTCTGCTTTAATGTGAAATTAGTTTCCATGACTACATGTGCATAGATGGGAATAAAATATTTACAAGAATGTCAGATGTTTACGATTTGTCAGAATATTTTAAAATTGGTTGAAAATGATATAGTGACCGGTTATTATATTCAATTTATTATTGTTAGTAAAAGGACAAGTTAAATTAGTTCAACTGTGGACTTTATAAAGCATTTCATACTAATACATTATGTCTGATCGCCCACAATGAACTGATAATAGAAAATATAGAATATAAATATTTTGGTGAATGTACATATTAGTCTGTATGTGACGTTTATTTGTTTATTACAAGTGTAATATTTTCTCTGGCAGACAGTTTATTACAGAAATAGGATGTCTGGTTAAGCCATCGATTGAATCAACTTATGTCTTATAAATTGTAGGTTTGTTGGATAATAAGACTTAGAAAGTGGTTGTAGTTTAAGTAATTGATACTTTTCTTTCTTTTCCTGACTTGATTTATTTTCCTATCATCTAACTATAGGCAATATTTAGATAAGATCATGAATTTCTGATCTTGTCTTGATTTTCACTTATGAGAACATTGATTTTCCTAATCTTGCAAGTTTTAGTTGTGCAAAATAAATAAATATTTGGTATTATGAAATTTCTTTGAATCCTGTATTTTTGCACTGTGGATATGTATAAATGATATAATTTTGAGCCATTCACATGTATGTTAGTTGAATTGACTATATATTTAGAGGTAGGAGAAATCTTAAAATTATACTAAGTTTGTCTGATTTTTTATTTTATTATTCATTTGTTTCATTCTATTACATGGTAGCCAACATTATAATAGGGCTGTGTTGTTCATAATGCATTGTTGACCAGTAGATTATGCATTCTAAGTCTTAAACTGAATTCAAGACGAGCTAGAAATAATTTTAGTTCAATTTTGTATACAGTACAGAGATTTAAGTTTTGTTTTAATTCTAAATATTGTTCGTTTTTTCTCAACTGTCAAAACATGAATAATTTCACGGTGAATGCTTTTGTTAACATTCTTGTTGTAATACACCCATGAGTTTCCGAAAGTGTGTATTATGATCGAGTAAAGCTTCTAATGCTGTATGATAAGTTTTAGTCAAGATATTTTTAATAAAAATTAGGCCGCCAGTACAAAAACAATGCATTCAGTCACCGTGAAATTATTCAAACTTTGACAGTTGAGAAAAAATGGACAATAAAGTTCTAAGGACTGATCAATTCTAAATACAACTATAGCACAATTTATTTAGTTCTGAAACAAACTGATGTTTGCTTTTACTTGGTAAGCAGTTTTCTAGTTGATATAAGAAAAGCAGTTATCTATGTGGGTATACCTATTAGCAACAGATGTGCATGAAAGTGGCAGCAGGTATTACATATACCTGTAAAACTCATGGTTCCATTTTTTGGCTGACAAAAAATCATGAAGAAAAAAACAACAGAAACTTTGCTGTTATCATAGACTATGTAATAGCTTAGATGAATTGGTTGGTAATAGAATATATGGCAGAGCTGTTGAAAGCTGTTGATGAAAGGAAAACTCTGTTGCACAAATTGAGTTAGAATTGGGCAATTTCAACTCATCCTAGAAATTTTGTTTTGTTATTGAATTTGAGATCTCATGTTGCTCAAGCATTATACATTCATTTGAATTCGTTTTTAGTTTATTTTATGTATTAAGATATTAATTTGTAAGTGATATGTGGGAATGTTTAAAATATGGTGAATGCATGAGAGAAATGATTGAATTTTTTGGTATAAGATTCTGCAATTTTGAATTTTTAGTGATATGTGATACTAATATTTAAGTTTGAAAATAGAAATAGTACCGTAGGCTTTTGTGGATAAATTTTGAAATTCTAGGTTTAGTCAGCAGATAACTGGATATTGTAATGTGGACATCACAATGTATAACTTCTAATAAATTATGTGAATTTGTATATGAATGTGTATGACAACAATACAAAATGTTCATAGTAAAAAAATACATAAAAACATTAAAATTTCATAGCTGGATTAATTCAAAATTTATTGTGGTCTAAGTGGGTGGAGTTTGCATATATAATGAGTTAAGATTTTGTTTGATGTTTAAGAAAGATGACAGAAGACAGATGTTGTTAAAATATGACACAAAAATAGGCCAAACGATGAATAATTAATAAAAAATAACAATGTGTTGAATTATATTTCAGTGAATAGAATCTTCCGTGAAAAAATAAAAAAGTTTAAAATGGTTTATTATGAAGTGACTTTCAGTGCAAACATTTGGATTACAGATATAGTCCTTGACTTGATTTAGTCTTCTTAACATATTGGCTTAATTCAGCCATAATTTATTATTGAAAGCATATTTACTGTGATTATTCACAAAAAATGTATAAAAAACTGACAGATAAATTAAAGAGAGCCAACTCGGCTAATGCTGTAAAAGAAACTCAAGGTAGGTAACGATGTTTACATACAATAATTGTTGATATTACTGCTATAGTATTTAATACAATGCATTGTTGTTAGGTTTTACCTATATCATAGTATCCCCTACTCTAATACAATTCAATGCAATTTTGTACATAGTGATGCTATGTGATATGATGAAATACAACATTACGGCACGGCACGGCATGGCACGGCACGGCACGGCACAGCACAGCACAGCACAGCACAGAACAACATAATACAGTACAGCACAACACAACACTGTACAATACAATAAAATGAAATCTGTTTAAGATACTGTAAAAGTGGTGTGCTAGCTTTTATTCCATGAAGTACCTGTTTTCATGTCACCTAAGAGTTACTATATGTTGCATTGTATTGATATTCATACGGCTTGATTGTCAGACTTAAGAAGATTTATTATTACTGGAAATGTATTGATAGAGCTTGTCAGTTAGAACATGGTGTATGTAATAGCCTGGCTTAATTTTGACTGTTTCTATAAGGGAATTATCTAGGGGGTTTCAGTGTGAGTGTGTTTTCAAGAAGAATGGTTTGTTTCAACAGAACAGACCCCAGATATGTAATTTTGAATACTTTATGGATATTTTTTTACAATTAACACAAATTCAAATTGCTGATTTGAAGCCCCTTGATCCCTACTGGTTGAAGCCCCTTTATCCTTGCTGGATCCAATCCTGATTATAAACTTACATCATAATCTGAAACAAACTTTTAAAAATACAGAGATTTCTCTTTTTGTTTTAGGAGCTTTAAAACTCTTTGAGTTTTTTAATGATTGTTTTATGAAGTTGAATACTTATTGAGAATGGGTTATTCGTTTCAATACTTAATTATGTTCATTATCTTTCTTAGTGTTATATTCAACAGTTTCATATTAATTCGATATATATTATAGAACATGAAATGAAGCAAGCACAGCCTATGATAATTACATAGTCTATAATCATCAATGGGAGTGATTCATTATTTCTAACAAGAATATGTTATACCATGATTGTTTTAGTCATTAAATAAACCGAAACTTATGGTTATTGTTCTAACAGATGGGTTTAACTTCCAGGGTAAAGTTTTACAAGTTTTGATGAGTAATCTGAATTCTATTGTAAACTTGTAATAGCTGTATATATGTAGTTTATTAACTTGCTCTTTTGAATGCATTAATTTATTGTTTAACCGTAATTAACCGTAATAATTGTTTCCAGGGAATATCAGGTACAAAAATAAATGTCTTTACCTTTTTGTTAAGGACCTACTTCTCCAGCTCAATGGTTAAGGTTGCTAACTAAACATTACTGTAGTCTTTTATTGTTAAATTAAAAGAAAAAGACTGTACATGAAGGTTTAGCCCAGAAACCCGGCCCTGTGGCTCCATATGTGAGAAAGTTGGATAGATTTCTTATTGTGGTATGGTGTTACTTACTATAAATGAAATGTTTTTTAATAGGTAGATTGTGAAACAAATGTTTACATCATAGATTGCCCACCACTCTTATATCTGTGTCCAGGTTCCCCTGTATTTAGCTAGTAGAATGATGTTTCTTGCTCAAGGTAACGACATGGTGAGTGTTGTAAAATGGGCTTATAACACAACAAAAATATATAAAGTACCCAATAAGTACACATAATTATGCCTTCAATTTCAGTATTATAACAAACTGAAATGAAAAATGGACTATCACACAAACATTGATATTTCAGTATTAGTTTGACTAGGATTTAGTCTGGTTAAAATATATAATATTACATGTACATGTATCATGTTTTACAGTGTGATGCTGTTTTTACTTTAACAGTTCTATGATCTCCAGCGCTACAATGAACAGATTTTAACAATTGGTTCATTAACCAAGGTTTCCATTAGATTTCACGTCTCTACAAACTAAGTGTCACATATTGTCTTTAAAAGGAAACATCGTCTCCACTTCTATCCTTCCTTTAAGGAAACTAGTCTGTATTTAGTTTACGTCTTTACTCCCACGGTAACAGATAAATAGGTTCTAATCACATGATCACATGAGAACTTCTAGCTAGATAGCTATCAGCACATGAGAACACATAGCTTAAACTGTTAGTAGAGTTTAGAGTATTGATCGTATGTCTCCACAGTCTAAGAAAACTTCTCCAAGCTAAATATTGTCATTTATTTAAGACTTTCTAACTCTATCTGACTTCTTTATGATGCTACTGTCATTATGTATAGTCATGTGTGTGCTTAGGAATTCTTGGTTTTAGTTGATTTTCTGCCATTTTATTAACACTAATAATTTGGTTGTTTTTTCTCAAAAAGCTTACCAGACTTGTATTTCTTGGCAATTGACTTTTCTTTTCAGTACTCCCCTTCTAATAGGAGCCCACAATTTCTGCCAATATCTAGAAAAATCAACATTATTTTCTTTTTTTTTCATTTAAGGTTATAGGTAGTTAGCATTATACCTGGACCCCTAAAAACATGAAATATCTCAATAACTATTAGATGGAATGAACTAAAATTTTGCACTCGACCATTACTAGCATTTTTCTTCTCAAATCCAAAAATTCAAAATTTTTCTTCAATTGCATAACATTCCTTCCATTGACATGCAATGCAAATTTTGAATCCAAAAAGAGCATTTTGTTAAATGAGTGTGCCATTTTCAGAACAGACATATAACAGTAGATGCAAAATAATGGCTAAATATGAGACAAAAAACCAATTGATTGACTATCCTATTATTTAAGAGTGTCAACAATTGTCTGAGAGTGACCAAAAGCACTATAATTATATTAAACTCTTTAAAAATCCTAGCATTAAAATAATGGTTTTTATGGGGTGTAAGTGCAGTTAGATTTGTAAACAAGTGTGCTGTTATGCCAGCCAAAAATTTATTATTGCTCTTAGTACAAATTAATGCTGTGGTTAATCCATTGTAAAGGGAAATAACTCAGGAAAAATGTGGAGTTTAGGATATTAAGTTGTAAAGAGTTACTTCCCTTTACTCTACTATTCAAGTGTTCAGTCAATTATAAGGTGAAGTATTGTACTCAATCAGGAAGTATTCAATATTTACATGCTATCATATGTTATCAAAATTATATCAAAATCATATGACACCTTCGTTTGAAATTTCAATCACAAAATAAATTTGAGGGAAATAACCTAAAAAGTTAGAAGGTTACAAAGAGACTTTGGAATGCATAAAGAGTTTCAGGTACATGTAATAAACTCTTTCAAATAGAACCTCTTTTGTATGGGATATAAGACTGTTATTTTGTTGGTATGAATGTGAAACTGATCATGTTATATGCTACATGTACGTGGTTTCACATTTTATTAGCAAAAACATGTAATACTCTGACCTTAGCTGTGTCAGTGGGCAGTAGTGAGAAGACTTGATGGTCTGGTATCTATTAAAAAGTTATGCAATCATATTAAAGTCAGAATAATATACACTCCACTTCATTTACAATACTTTCTATCTTAAGGTTTTTTATGTATGGTTATGATCTGTTGTGCTTTCAGCATTCACACAAAGTGACATCACACATTTAAATGGGTTTTATAGACTGACTGCAGCTACATCATAGAGATTTGGTTTGAATGATTCTGTTAAAAAATTAAATAATTAAAAAAAGTGAAGTATAAAGTCTGCTTTTATACTATCCATATTGTACTATAACCCCTCACCATGAAAATCACCTTCAGGCAGGCGATCCCTCACCAAATAGTTTACACCTGGATAGAGTGAAACAATTGTTGGTCAATTTCTTGCTTAAGGAAATTAGCACTGCCCCTAGTGGGGTTCAAACCTGGGACTCCTCAATCCCTAAGTACCCATCCTACCACTGCACTACTGGTCCTACTCTTTCTTCACTTACAACTAGGTTAAAATAACTCATTAATTGGAGAAATAAAATTTATGCTGACACGAAAGTCAATATATAACCTTAATATCATAAAATTATAGTGGTAACATGTATAAAAATCTGAATTTTACTTGATATAAAAGATGAAAAAGATTAAAATGCATTGTATGTAAGGACTTGAAGCATGTATCTAAAATAAAAAATGCGTTATTGATGAGCATTATTTTGTAGTTACATATAATGATAAAATTAGAAATAAATTTGAATATTTATTCATACAAGCTCATTTAGTTTTCACACTCTGCACTATGTATGTCATAAAAACTGTTGTAATCTTGTATAAAAATCTGTCAATGTTGTCACTTGATGTTGACATTCTCTAAACCTTAACTTTCACGTGGGCATCGTTTATAAACGTTTAATTCACACTAGCCTTAAGTCAGGGCTATAAAGTTGTATATGTCATATTGTTTTACCTATAGATAAAACAGTTTTACAATTCACTCATTAATTTCAAAGTGAAAATGCCGATGGCAAATGTAAGAGGGAAACAGATTTATTTTACCATATTTTGATTAATTTTTTGTCCACAAAATCTACATAATTTTAATTATGAATGTTTTCATTTTGTGGTGTTTTTTGGCTTTTTTGACCTACACTACTGATATTCAATCAAGATTTGTGGACTTTTAAACTTTTTGCAGGTACATAAGGTGATAATAATGCATGTTTTATTACACATAAGGTTTTAACTAAGTAGAAAGTTCATTTTAATATAGTGAGATCATACTGTATAATGAAGTGACTACTGGTTTATTTGAAAGTAATATACTGCATATTGAAGCAACTTGTGACTAAAATATTTTTTATGGATATATTTTGCAGGTTTGATTTCAATTTATTTAATTTCATTTAAGATATCATTTACAAGTATTAGATCAGTAACACAGATTTAACTTTGTTAGCCTTCAGACTGCACTTAGAAATTCAACATATCAAACATTTTATGTAATTTTTTTTCATTTTTAAATTTGATAAAAATTTTACTATTTTTTTTTTTAAACTTGCATTCATGCAGGGTGTGAATATAAACTAAACTAAGCCTTGTTATCAACAAAGTTAAGGGGATTAGTAATGTGCAGTCTTAGAAGTGTCTTTCATTAGGTAATTAGTGAATTTTAGGAAAACAATTTAAAATGATATATATTTGTATTTAAGTACTAAAAATCAATTTAGTACTTCATTTTACTGCATAGATATACATTGTAGTTCTGTAACTTGAAGATGTCTGTTGAGTACTAATTTCACACTTTTTCAAGATATTGGGGATGTTTTTTCTGCTCACAAAATTTTGACTGTCTCAGCAAATTCTGATCATTATTATGGTTAAATATTCAGCATCTTCTTTTTCTATGACTTATAATTCTGTAGCTTTTTTATGTGGCTACTTTCTCTATCATAAGTGACAAATGGTGAAATAAATTCCCCACATGAATTTCAACTTGTACAGTATATTATTTTAAAGCCCCTTTACTAAATAGAACGCTGATAATTGTCAAGTATCATGCTTTTGCTTAAAACTCATGCAAACATTCAATGAATATATAAAACGCATCTAAGATACAAAAAAACTCAAGTATTTGCTCCAGAATTTATACTAATATTATTTTGAAATTAGCGATAAAGCCCAACGTAAAATCTGTACGGAAAATCATGGAACTCAACGAACTAGATCGGAACATCCCATCGTGGCTAAAAATAACCACAACTTTAAATCTTAAGTCAACAAATTTTCTGCTTTGATAAATACACGTTTTGTATAGTGAATTTCGTGCGAAAGCCAATTAAAACTCACAAAATCATGTAAATAGTTTCATACATGAACATATATTGACGGGAAAAAGAAACGAACCCATTAAGCCTTACGTTATACAAAAACGTTTGCTGATAGGCCACGTTCAGGTAGAATGAGTGTAATGTCGCTAAGCCAAGACAACTAGATAATTTATATTTACGCCAACGACATTCGCGTGACAGATTTTCATGGCAGTATCTACGTCATGTGTGGTGAAAGATAACCGTGTATGTCAAATAAGTCGACAAACAATGGAAATCTTCTTGTTTGGCGTAAAGAGTTCTTAAGATATGCCACCGTCATCAACGTTTATCTCTCTGCTCGTATCATCGCGGCCGTGGTGTTGAAATAATGAAGAGCTCAGTAAGGATTCGCGTCTTGGCTTATGTAACGCCCTCAGATTTATCAATGTTTCAGAACGAGTTTAGGCCACTACTTGTTGTTGGCTAAGGTAATCTCGAGGACACATCACATATACTAGCTTTTATGCTCTGTGAGTGTCTCTATATTCGGGCAACGTTATGACTGTGTCTATCAGCATAGTAACGACACACCTCACGTTGCGCATGTCACCAAGGACTTCTTACTGGGTGACAACATTAATGTTTCCTTATATTATTCTTAATCACGGAAATTATGTACCTAGTTGAAATGAGGCGTTTCTTTTTAGCATCAGTTTAGATGTTTGCGTACTCAAAATTTGCACGCACTGATTTCTCGAGTAAATCACTGGAAAAACGATATGACATATCCAACACTTTACAATTTTGTGTAAGTTTTATCAAACACCTATTAAGCAACTTGATTGGCTGAGAGGATATCTCCGTAATCTAATTTGCATGTTATAAAAGTACCCTACTTTTATAAGAAATTGATATTTTGAATAACTTGACCCCTAAAAGGGAACCCGCTAGAGAGAGTTATTATAATCCAAAGGCAGTTATATTCTATTGTCTTTTTGATGGTTTTACTTGTTTTTAAATAGATGATAAAGATTTTGTCTTCGTTTAGTGGCTTTAATTCAATACAATTATAAATGTATTCTTTGAAATTGATTTTATTTCCTCAAGATTTAATTTCCTTAAATTCTCTGGGAATTGTTTAAAGGAAAATAAAACAATAGATGATTTTGTATAAATGTATTTGTAAAGGGCCTGATACACTGCTAAATAATTCACTATGTTTTTTATGTCTATAAAAAGTTGATTATAAAATTATCTATGATGTTATGTTAGAATGATAATATTGAACAGAACAGAACATAACATTGATGGCTTATACTGCTTCATGAAATTATGATGATATACTATTAACAGAAAGTGTTGGCTACAGACTTGATACACTGACACTGTTGAATGTTCATAAAGTGACTATGAGACATATTCTCATACATGTACTTAAAGTCTATGAATCAGGCTCCTAAAATTTAATTCTGGTCAAAGTAGTTAATGCTTTTCATTAAAATGTTACTTTGATTTTAATTCCTCTCTAGAGAGGTAGATGTAGGCACTTGTGGAAAAATTTGCAAGTACTGGTCGGGGGAAAAGAGAGAAGCAACTGGTTAGATGAGCTGGCTGCCATGAAAAAATTGATACAGTGGTGATAAATCATGTGAAATATAAGTAGAAAAGCTTCAAACATAAGATAAATTGTTCAAGAGCCTTCATATTGTATTTACTGTGTTAGCTATTATATACTTATAATTTCTTTAGGTCATTGAAGTAGCCACTTAATATGAATCAATGAAAGCTACTCTTGAAAGTATCTATCTCTCTAAACCATCCTTCATGTATATGTAAATACATGGGAGGTTCCAGTGGGAGGAGTCAGGAGTCTGAAACCCAGCCCCCTTTTAAATATTCAAAATTTTCAAAAATCAAGAAAAATTCAAAAAATAAATTGAGATTCATGCTCTATTTGGTGATTAAACTTCACGTCTGTCCCTTTTCTGGTATATTTAACTCCACCCCACTTCTAGTGACCAGTCAAGCTCAGCCCCTGTATACTGACATCACTGTTAATAGTCCTATTGTTGTCTTTATGTATGTTTTTATATAGATTTTATACATTGTGTGTATATTGTTTCATTTTTCAAAGTTAATTCATTGTTTTATTTATATTGAGATTGTTTAGTTTAGTTAAATTAACTAAAAGGATAAAATATGGTTGTCATCTTGTAAAGGTCAATTGATAAGGTCAGTTTGTTATACATAGTTTGTTTGTTAAGTATTGTTTGTTAGTTTGTTTGTTTGTAAATTATACATGTGTAACATAGAGCATTTAATGCAAAATTTTATTTTAAGAAAAACTTCATAATTCTAATATATTTAATATCAATATTTAAATCAATATTTTCCCAGCCAAGCCAAGTGTTTATGTTAATGATTTTTGGTAAATAATTAAGTTCTCAAATAATCTTATCAACATAAGTAATCAGCATGTTTTTTGTTTATGTTTTTTGTTTGTAACAAATAATCACAGTTTGAAACACCTTCTGGTGATGTCTATTGTTAGATAAATTATATAATCAAAATTCTTGATCAGTCTCAAGTATTGACAGATGCTAGTCTGTTTGTTTTATAATCTTATTGATAAGATGTCAGATCCTGACATTTGCTACTTAATTATTTTACAAGTAATTGTCAAAAAGTAATATTCCTATTGGCTGATTAATACTTTAGATTATTTTTATGTTACCCCGCCCCTAATTTTGACTTTCCCTATAAAACTTTTAAGTTATAGAAAAAAGGATAGAAAAATGAATATGTAGGAAAAACGTTAGGTTTAAGTTACTAAGTTTATACATAGGAAGTTTTAACTTTTAACATATTTTGGACACTTATTGAATACTTGCTTTATAAATCATACTGTTATTCTAATTGTTATTGATGATTTGAACTCATTAAAATTAATAGAAATTGGAAACAGTGTTGTGATTCATCATAGAACATTTATGTTTAGTTTCTTAAGCCGGTGTGTTGAATCGGCTGACCCTTCTGTTCGCCAGAGTTTATGTGATTTGTTTCGAGTCGTGGCATTCCTGCTAATTCCCCATTACAAGGAGCCCGACTCTAAGTTTAAGTTAACTGCAAGATCTACAACTCTTACTATTGTAACATAGAGCATTTAATGCAAAATTTTATTTTAAGAAAAACTTCATAATTCTAATATATTTAATATCAATATTTAAATCAATATTTTCCCAGCCAAGCCAAGTGTTTATGTTAATGATTTTTGGTAAATAATTAACATAAACACTTGGCTTGGCTGGGAAAATATTGATTTAAATATTGATATTAAATATATTAGAATTATGAAGTTTTTCTTAAAATAAAATTTTGCATTAAATGCTCTATGTTACACATGTTTTATCATCATTTTTCTGTCCGCTGTTTACAGCAGCCTTACTCACTTAACCTAAGCTTTCCTGGTTGTATTAAATGAATAAACTAACAATCTGATTTGTTAACTCATATTTGACGTTCTATTGAAAAAAGAAATATGAATCACTTCCTACTTCTGTTGTTGATAACTTATGTTCATTTGGTATAAAATATATCATTATTCATAAGCTTGACTGAATGTCTAAATGGTTATTTTTTATGTATATGCTACCACTTATAACTTATAAACTTGGATGTTGATAACAATTAGTGTGCAGAGACTTGAACTGTGAGTATGTAACTCGATAAAAATCCATGGTCCAGACTGAGGTTTGAACCAACAACCTTTCAAGTTGTAAGCAGACTCACTACCACTTGACCATTAAAGCTAACTTGAATGCAAGGGAGGACAGGTGCCATATGATACCTTTTCTGCATTGCAGGCATGTTTTTAAGATTTTAATTGTGCTGGGAACATTCTGTGGTTAAAATATGTCATATTTTGTTCTGTATAATTTTTTGGAATATAGATTTTTTGTGAAGTATATAGCTGATGTGCTATCTATGTTAAATCATGTATTATTGATAAACATGTTTATATTTCATAACTTTGATGTAAACACTCTAATTGTTATCAATTAAAACAATTACTTATCTACGTCATTATCACTTCATTACTTTAAACCACTTACAATCAGGGGAGGATTGAGTCTGGGGAGAATACAGGCAGGAGAGGATAGAGTTGGGATCTGGATGGTCTTACTTATGTTTGAAACAACTTACAAAACCATCAAAAATGGAACCCATCTTATTTGTAATGTTCACACCCCTACAGGGAACATAAGTTCTTTGATCCTGAATGCTAAACTTATATGAATGAATTCAATTCATAGTTAAGATATCTGAATGAAGTAAGCTTGCTTAATTATTTATTGAAACATTGTCTACACCACTATAAAAGTCCATGTGTTGGTATCAATTCTTCTAGAGTTATGCCCCTTTTATTCTTAAAATGTAAGTTTTCAGAATTGATAGACTAAACTTTTTTCGACTTGATTTTGTAAAGTACCAATTGCTACAAACATTTGATAAGCAGCCGCCCTTAAACTATTTCCTAAAACTATTATCATGTGCAATGTATGTCATAATACTTAAATACAGTAATGTATATTAATGTGCTAATAATGTGTGAATATATAGTCCCAAAGTAGAATTTAATCTTTAATCAATTTTGGTTTACGTTCAATTAAATGCAACAAAAATAGATTTGACAATTAGAACTGTTCTGATGAATAAACTGATCTAACTTATGTAAATATTTCAATAAAACTTTAATGATTACTTTTATTTTAAAGTAAATATTTGACTTAATTTGATACATTGTATAGTCATTTACTAAAGCATGCATGTTTATGTACTTTATAATAAACTTGTATCGGCATTTACCCATAACCTGCTGAAATTTAACAATGGACTTGTCTTGTCTTAAACTTAGAGCAGTTAATAGTCTGTTAAAGATAGATCTAGTTCAGTAGTAAGCACACAAGTCTACTGATCAAGGGGTCAGAAGTTCGATTCTGGGGGGATGCATGTATGGTCATGAAATAATTTCTACTGCTATTCTCCCTCTTACCACTGATTCTTAATCATGTAGAGCAGTTGTCAATCATTGATAGAAATAAAGGCCAAGTGACTGCATGGTCAACTGCTAAATTCAGAGATATAGCCTTTTCAGGTATGGTGAGTAGGTTGACTGACTGCCAAGATGTGAGCTATACTGAATTTAGCTGAAGAGGGAGAGGTGTCAGTCACATTATAAACCTATCCTTATGAAAAATGGCAAGATTGCAAGACGGCAGTGCGTTATCAGTTTATTGCCATATTTTAACCAGATAAACTCCAGCTCCTTGCCAGTCAGTTATCAGTCTGTGTTACCAGACCTGACAATACACTGACCCAGTCTATTGACAGTTGGTTACCAGATTATTGTCAGACATGTAGGCAGTCTATGACCAGTACAAGCCATTTTATTTTTAGTCATATAAAGCATAAATTGACTAAGTGTAAGATTAAAATTGAGACAATCTACTGTTTATTTTCTTAAAATTTTTATGTCCCCTGACAAGTTTTAGCTGACTTTGGACTGAGATACTCTTCAATAATTCCAAACACTAAACATCTAGAAGATATTTGTAAATGACATTCAACCCGGGTCAATAGCGCAGTTGGTAGTGCGGCGGGATTTGGAATCTTGTACCCGAGGGGGTGCGGGTTTGAATCCCACCCGGGGAGGTTATACCCTTCCATGAAAATTTGACAATAATGTCGATTTTCCTCCATTGATTAGATGATATGGAGAAGTTTCCGGCCTTGTGGAAGGGTAGGTGAGTACTGGTTATAGACAATGGTCCAGGAAAGCTAGGTTAGGTGCGCTGGACTCGTAAAATGACCTAAATTGTGTTTAGGCATTAACTCCAATAAATAAATAAGTAAATGACATTCTTATCTGAGTGTTCTGACTTCCCTTTAATCTATAAAATATAAACAACTTTGATATGTACATGTGTATATTTTGTATTGTTGATTTTGAGAACTAGATAAATCTAAAATACTTTTTTTTCATTTAATTGTGCATGGGATCGAAACAGGAAGTATAAGTCATATTAACTTTATTCATTTTATAATGAACACATAACATGCAAATAAATTATTTATGAATTTAAGTTCATGTTTTTTGAATTTATAATGTTAGGGTTTAAGACCAGGAAATTTTATAAAATTGTGAATTTGTTCATGAAGTTTAATATTCTGGACTTGCTAAGTTAAGGTAAGATGTTCTAATTTATAAAATAATAATATTTGTACTTCTATGGTTTATTTTTAATTTATCTATAGCGCAGAGTTTGGTGTATAGGAAGAATAGATTAGAACATAAATACGAAATGTTCCATTGTTGTTAAATCAATATTAAATCATATATCCGTCTCTTACATTAGTTTTATTCTATTGTGAGCTTAATAAAGTCTATTTTTAAGTTTTACATATAAATATACTCTTAATATTTAACCAGAGATATACATTGTATTGTAAGTAAATATAAGGCTTATTTTAATATCAAGCTCACTTTAAGTTTAAACAACGTCATTTGGTTACATCAAATAAGGCTGATATTTATTGTTTTGAGGGTTATGGGTAATTTTATATCCAGTTTCACCATGAACCATCATTTGTTTCTATACAGAAAGAAAGCCTCATTTTTCACAAAGGTATTGGGTTTGACACCAGGTCATGGCAGGTATGATGTACATGTACATTACCATGACAATGGGATAAATGGTAATTTAATGTTTGGTATGGCTAAGGTACCTTTATATGAAGATTTGATTAACTATATCTAAATGTCCTTCCATAGCTAGAGGAGCAGTGGGCCAGTGGTAGGATCGACCCCCGCTTAGGGATCGAGAGGTCCCGGGTTCGATTCCCACTAGGGGAACTGCTAATTTCCTTGAGCAAGAAATTAACCTACAGTTGTTCCACTCCACCCAGGTGTAAATGGGTACTGTGAGGGATCGCCTGCCTGAGGACGATTTCAGTGATCAGGAGTTATCGTACAAGATTGTAAAGTCGGCTGAACATGTATATGGAAGCAGACTTTAAACCGCACTTTAACTTTAACTTTAACTTTTAGAGGGAGAAGTTGTTGGCTTCTTTTGGAAAAGTAAGCAAATACTAATAAAAAAAGTGTTCAGGAAAGCTGGTTAGGGGTGTTAGTCACATACACAACCTAATAAAAGTGTTGATAAATAGAGTAACATACAAAAATAAACATTTTCACTAAAAGGTGTAACCTGCTGTACTGATGTTGAGTTTAAACACTAACTGTTAGTCCATTCATTATCATTCAGTCCTCTTCACTTATGTTGTACAGGGCTCACTGTGGCTCTATATTTTGACATGGTCTGTCTTCACTTTGTCTTGAGTGTACAATTACAGGGCTTTTAACAAGGGGCCATCTTCATGTGATTGTAAGTCAACTTTGCACACTCCTGCTTTGTTGATTCCCCAACCATTAGACCAGTAGCCTGTTTTATTACCCTGAACGTTCTGTAATGTAAGGGTCGGAACAACTTAACCCAAAGACAACTCAACCCTTGATCAACTCAATCCCCAACTAACTGGTTGAGTTGCAGGGGCGGATCTAGGATTTTTTTCTAGGGGGGGGTCCAAACTTCTCTAGGGGGGTCCGAACTTTCTAGGGGGAGTCCAAACCTCGAACCACATTATACATTTGCAGAAAAAAGGCAACATATTGATAATAAAAACTACATACCGGTAACCATTAAATTTATGTTAAGCACCGAAAAAAATGCTTCATGCTACTTGAAAATGACTTATAGGCAAGACATACACTAATGGACAGGAACATTTTCCAAATTCTAGGGGGGGGGGTCCGGACCCCCCCCTGATCTCCCCCGCTGGATCCGCCCATGAGTTGTCACAACTTTGAGTTGAGTTATCCATGGGTCGAGTTGTCTTCAGGTTAAGTTTTCCCATACCAGTAACGTCTAAGCTAACAGTCGTTACTTAACATGCTGCAGACAATAGCTAATATTCAAGCTTACATAATAAAAACCGTTTTGTCACAATCCATGCACAGTTATTGATAATAAATCATCAAATATTATTATAAGTTATCTTGTGCCATGTAATAATTAAATAACAATCTATGACAAGCAGGTTGACCTAGATCAAGGGATAGAGGTCATCCTCGTCCTGACTCAGATTATCTAGACCAACTATAATAAATAGTTCTTTTTATTGTTGGGATATTGACAAGTTTGTGATACCAGGTTAATATATTTATGATAATGATAGTACAGGATGTTTTATATACTATATAGAGATAGGACAGTAAGGGTATTTTATATTTCATACGAGGGGATTTTTTTATGCATTCATATTGTAATGAATTTGTGAAACGAGATTATAATTGGCTATTGCGCATTATACACTTTCTCATAGGCTAGGTGTTTATTTTTTTAGTTTGTTAAGAATCATTTAATTCGATATTGTTGATGTATTATATTTATATTTTGAGTTTGACTAAATTCAATTTGGATATACTGTATGCCTTTTAAGTAAGTAGTTATTACTTTTATCACCTACCAAAATGTTCATGTTGCATTTAAAATCAGCTTTTAATTTCTGTTTACTGCAACATGCATTTTATAGCGGGACTCTTTGCAAGAAATATGCATGTTTGTAGTCAACTAAATATGCAATGATTCTGATAAAATTTTCACATGAAATTGAGAATACATTGTTAGTTTTTGGGTGGGGATGGCCCTCAGACCCCCTCCCAGGGACAACAGCCCCTTGGAACCCCATCTCATGCTTAGACTCTTGCCACCCTTGACAGGGGTGTCTCTGTCAGTTGATTTCTCGGCACTGAGACTAAATTGGTTCTAACATAAATTAAAAATATTTCTTGCTACATGAAATCATACTGTTATGTTACATCTTCTGGTTAAGGCATAATTATGCTAAAATAGAACACGAGCTAAAAGCTGAAGTCCTCAGATATTAACATGTTAATTAAGCATACTAATTGACTATGGGGACTTAAAAATATTTCATTATGAATAAAGTAAGTTCAACATGGGTGTCTGTAATGGAACCTTATCTTGACAGAGTGTGTGAATCAGCTAGCATATTTATATGAAAATTGTACCACCTGTTCAGACTGTTAGAAAATTGCATATAATTGTAATTAATTGATCAAAATATCCTGGCATTTCCTAAACTTGATTAAAATTAATTGAGCAATTTTAGCCACATGTCATGTTTATGTGAAAAATAATATGCTCAACCTGTTTCTGTCTTCATATACATGTGTACATATGTATGTTTATATTTCTTCATGCTTTTGAATGGTACAGGGTATTGATGAAACATGGAATGTTTTCCTGGTCAGCACAATAAGATAAACCATCTTACAATAATTTAACAATACAACATAGAAGTATTTATTTACGACTAAAATTGGTGATAAGACGCTTGATAATACAGGGCCCCAGGATGTTGAAGTGATCAATGTACTCCAGTATTAGCCCTGGAGCCCGTCCACCCAAACATCTTTTCAGTCATCACTGTAACCCACTAGGTCTAAGTCTTGGACTAGTAAAAATTGATTTGGGCCAGCAAGAATTATTTTATATAGTCAGGTTAGTTGACGATTTTGCTCTGTAATACTTGTATATCAAATAATAAATCTTACTTTAAGCACTGCAGAAAATTCAAGTTGATGTCTGGTCTTCTGTTCATTTTTATTTGTTTGGAACTTTAGTTCCGACAAATATATTTACCATAATTTAGACCCTTGCCGATTTTGAAAATTTACCGAATCTGGAAGTAGTCCCTTAGTATAGAGAGTAAAGAGCAATTCAATCAGATTGTTTGCTATGACAGGCGCATTAACTTACATCCACTTGAAATCCTGACTACTTCTTGTGTAGAGTTATGTTTACGCAATGTGTGATGCGTCTCAGTAGAGATATTAATGTCATCTTATGTAATAGTATGGTTTCAACGATTCAGTCACGATGCGTTGAGCGACTCAGCAGCAGTCTGTAAAGATGATTACATTGTCTTATGTAATAAATTAGTTTAAATAATTCGTTCATATAGGCAAAGTTTAAAGATAGTATATCGGAAAGTAAAAGTTTCGTGGTCAGTTAATGATTTTGAATGATATCTAAATAGTGAATGTTTTTGTTATTTTACATGTAGTTGAAGTAGAATAACTTTGCATGAATTATAACTTTAAACCTGGGGTCACTGAATTAAGTACAAACTTAGTGCCTTCAGCGCTTTGATTTTACACTATACTTGTATTGGAACAACTATTTAGGTGTATAAAGCTGTAACTAATGATATTAATACTGACAATGAGGAATCAATAGTCTTAAACAATCTTCATAAACAGATATCCTGTAGAGCATGGTCGTACAGGATCTCTACTGTCTCCGTGGAAGGTCACATCGAGATGAACTTTGTGTCGTCCAATCAATGCATAGCTTTCATCTAGACGAAACACTACTAATAACATTTTGATTTCTTAATTTCTATTTCTAGACCAAGGTTTGCTAGCTAATTTAACAGCGGTATTATTCACAGTCTGCGATTGGACGGCTCATTTCAAATTGCGTGACGTAGTTACGTATCATAAAAATTTCATCATTAATATTATGATGAGAAAAGGTCACCTGAAAGTGACCTTCGTTTGAAAAAGGCCAGATCTAAATTAGCGAGTAGGCAAGCAGAAAATTTTAGATCGGGTTTTTATCAGATTGTAGTCGTAAATAACATAAAATGTGTTACATCATGTCCTAAGCCTTTCTTGGAAAATTCTTTGCCTGGATTGTTACAAAAGGGTCTCATTGTCCCCAGACTGAGGCAATGATGCATTTAATTTGAATAATTATTATTCATGATTTGAATACACCATATGTTAGGACTATTTATAAAACATGAGAATCAAATTGATAGTTTTGTCTTTTATATTTTGAATTAAATGTTGAGTCACAAAATACTTTATAATGAATGAATGTACATAAGTTCCTTTTGTATAAAAACTTTAAGTGTTTTTTTAATATAATTTAATCAAGCTTTCATGGATATTCAGTCATGTCTCTTGTTTATTGGAAAACAAAGTTACTAAGTCAAGTGGGAGGCTGCAAAGTACAATGGGTATAATATTCAGTGTAATAGTTTTATATGATGGTTAAAATAAAGGATCTTAATTATGCAAGTAATTATTGTATAAACCTAGTTCTACATTAATTTGTCATTCTCATGTTTTAATTGAATAAATGACTCACTCAAATCCTCTGTACTTTTTATGAAAAGTGTGTTCCTTTTTGGTTAGATTTTTAGTCTTAACCTTTGTACTTCAAACATAATTGAGATTTAATAATGACTTATAGACAGTTTAGTTGAATTAATGTGTTATTCCTGCTGGCTGTCAATAAGGGTCTCTTAATTCTCCTACTAATTCTCTGCTTTGTTCTTAAACGATGAATTAGATCCCTAATTAAGTCCCCTAGATTTGTCCCCTAAATGAGACACTCAGTGTCTCACCCAATGAAGCATATGTTGTCATATTTTAAGGTATTCATTATCTCATGAAAAATTTTCATTCATACATTCTGACACAAGTTTTAGATCTATTTTTAGCTATATTGGTCTGTTATGTGTCTAGTAAGAAAACTCCGAGTATAAATAGGGAGTGAATATTTACAATGACTATAAAAAATGAACAAGTATTAGCATTTTCAAAAATGCTTGAAATGCCATGTATCACATCTTTTCCTTTGAGTAAAAAGATTCAAGCAATATGCGTCAGCGTTTTAAACCGTGCCAAGTCTATTTATAGAATACTGGGATCGGCATGCCCTGTTAACCATGTGTTAGGCGCTGTCCTAGACATGTTCCGACTGTGCACGTAAAACAGCATTATTATGGTAGACTTTAGAAATTTTCCTGTCTATTCGGCGTACGGGAACTGTATTCAATTTTTTAGCAAACTGAAATGTTTGATTGAAGAACACTTTTTCCCAAATTCGGGCACCTACTGGGAACATTAAGCTTATAGCGATATTCATGAGGGGCGTGACTTTAAATTGTCTCAGTGGATACTGCTTACCCCCCTTGGCTGATTGGATACAGATACTATCTTGAAACTGGTTCTGATTTGTATATTGATTATGGTATTTTCTGCTAATACAAACAGGTAACCCGACAAAAACATGGCGATGAGTCCATTCACGCACCCTTAATTTGACTATTCGACATCCATTGTTTTATCATGTGACCTCAAATGCATCATTTTGATTGGCTTAAGGCAATCAGTGTCGACTACAAAATGCTCAAATCTTGATAATTGCATATATGGACGTTCAGGAATGTTGATAATAAATGTGTTTGCTTCAGTCACAATAGTTATTGCAAGATACAAAATATGGCCATGTACGTAGAAGTGGAACATTTCCCTATATCATCCTTTTATGCTTCAATACAAACCATATGATAAAGAGATTTCAGTCATTCAGAACACCCGACCATTCGTTGAATGAATAATCTTGAGAGGATTTGTGGGGGGTCCACCAATAACTCGGGGTTTTTACTGCATACGCAAGGTGAAGCACAGGCGAATCACGTAACGGTTATGCAAAATACGAGGGGTGATTGGAAAGTTCGAGGAATTTATTTATTAATGCTACACGGGAAAATATAGGAAAAAACAAAATACATCATTCTGTACATTTACCAAAGACTGATATAAAGCCCAAATATTTTCTTGATACATTGGAAAATAAAGTTTTCATGAAACATTTTACAACACTAGTATACCGTACTTGAAGCACGCCAACGTCATCATTGGGTTACTTAATTAAACGTCAAAGTCAAGTTTTCTAAGCCATGACTCTAAAATCTCTGCTATGTAATAACTATTCAAAACATTTTCATGAAACTTTCAGGAAATGATGTCGAGACGTCACCCTAGTGTAATTGATGTTGGCACATAATTCGTACCAAAATTTAGTGCGTAATACCATGTTCAATGTTTTCAAAATAGGTGAAAAAATAGTGTGCTTCAAGTGACCAAACAGTGGTTGCTATGGATACCATTTATTCTTTCTACATTATTGATAATCTGTTCACCAACATGATTGTGAAAACACAAATGAATTGTTTTACGCTTATTTGAGTTTTAATGTGATTTGACAAAGGGGTAAATATTTTAGAAGGGAATTCCGCGAATTTATCAATCACCCCTTGTAGTTCTTGTCATAAACACATGAGGCTTTAACAATACATTTCTTTTGTGACTATATATGACTATAGATTGTTAAGCAGATATCATTTAATTGTGCATTTAAATTTTATTGACTAAAAAGAGACATTTATCCCTGCCTAACAATTGTGTATTTGTTTGCTTTAACACTGGTTGAAGTATTTTGTTTGTGCATCTGACACAAAGGTAGTTCCACTAATTATTGTGGTCTAAATATGTCCAAGGTTATTTCTAGTGAATTGCCGTGAAGTTCCGAATGAGATTTCTGTAATAATTCAATTTATGCAGTGTTGGAAAGGGAATACCTTAGTTTTTCTGTATTTTGATATTATGTCATTATAAGTTCTGACTCAGCAATTATGTAACAATGTAAAACATCTCTAAATTAGATGCAAACAATTGTGTACCGTGATATTAGAATTACTTTTATGTGCCTGTTTTTTACATATTTAATATGATAACATAGTTTAGAATGTTAATTTTTTGTGTAAAAAATATTTATTTTAAACTTTATTTTTGTAATATGATAAGTTGGGGAAACCACCAAGGAATGTTTAGTTCTTTTGTTTGTAAATGAACCTTGACTTAATTACGTCAAAAAAAGTTTTGGGGTTACAGTTAACTTACAGTTTATACTGGTGCATTCGTAAATTGGATAGCCTCTTGCATTCATGGACAGTGTTATTACATTTTCCAATTTATACGTTTGAATGTTTGAAATAATATTGATGGGTCTGCGCAAAACTTGTCTAATTTAATTGTAAATAAAGAAGGAAGTTAACTAGTTTTTGGGTGACCCATTGCTATAATTAGATTTTTCATTCTGAAGCATACTTGAATTTGTCCTTCAATGAATTGAATTTATATTTTTTTACAATGGACATAATAATTGTGTTAAATACAAGTTAAGGAATGTGCAGTATAGTTTTGTATAGATATTTTATTCATCAGATTGTTGACACAAGGTAAGATTTACTGATACAAGAATTTTATAAAACTTCCTGTTTTGGCAAATTTCTACACTAATATATGATGTGGGTTTTTTTAATCATTAAACTCATTTTGTTCAGTGTGCAGATCATGTTTCATATTTTATATGTCACTAGATTTAGGTTCCTTTAAATGTCTGAGGCTATGTTACTTGAGAATGGATTTCATTCTCAACTTTCAGTTCTGTTTTAGGCTATATTACTTTTTACAATAGCAGCAAAAATAATATAAACTATAATACACACTGTCAATTTTAGATCAAGATTCAGTTATGTGTTTTTATTCATATAGCCAACACAATTATCTCCCTTTATTATACTTTATTTGAAGTATAATAAAGGGAGATAATTGTGTTAGATATTTGGTTTATACAACTGATATGTTATATAACATAATGCTTGACAGTCATTAATTCCATCTTTGTCTAATTTAGACATGATGTAGGATCATCAAGGGATGGTTTGTTCAGGTTCATCCAGTTAGACCCCCTAAACCCAGTTGCTTGTATTGGAATCAAAAGTTTGATTCCTCAATGAGTACCTACCAGTACATACATTTGTGGAGGTTGATAATAAAATATTTTCTACAAACATTCTCCATTCTACCTCTGTATTAAGTAGGACAGTAATGTCTGCATCTGGTAGGGGTATGTGGATATGTGCTTAATACTTGGTTAAAAGCTTTTGTTCTAGAAATCTAAGCCTATCCTGGGACCATGTCAGTTTGACAACTGACCCAGTATGGCTAAATATAGGTTGAAATAGGGTGTAAAGCCCCAATCCTTTCATAACTTTTAGGACTTCCAGTTATGAATGGTACTTCAGATTGATTTATTTCACCCAGATGTTATGAAGTACTTGTGATGATTGCATGATTTCTTGATGTCATTAGTTGTTGCAAAGTTGCTGTAATTAAATATGGCCCCTTATTGTTCTTAGAAATCCCTTTAAAACAGTATTTATATACAAATGTATATGAAACTCGTTGTTCAAGTTGTATAAGGTAAGATGTAGTCAGTCTAGTTATAACAATTAAAGACAATGTCCTCTAAGGCTGTCACATTATGACAGGTACACATTAATGTACATTTCTCAACATGCTTACAGTCTTTCTGACTATTCTATGATATATGTCGAGACTGTCAGTGTCAGTGACGTCAAGTTTTAACTAAAATATCCTCTTCTAATTTATTTAGGACTGTCACATTTCATGAACACCTTAAATTGGGTAATCCTTTGCGTAAAATGGATTAGAACCAGTTAAAAATATATTCAGTCATTATGATTCATGCTTACAGCCATTGCAATTATTTTATACTGTTGGGGATTGAATCAGTTTGGGTATGTAAATCATAATTAAAGGGTTCCAGAACTGATTTATAATGTCTGCTTACATATTTAATTATAAACCTTAATCAACCTTCTTCTATCAAATGAAGATAAAATAATGTGATAAATCATTACATATTTGGATTCAATTAATACAATGTATTTATCAATTAACTGTACAATTTTGGACTTCATATTCAGGGCTGATTTAGTGTTCACTACAGCATTATAACTGAATACTCTGCCATTATGGGAAAAACACGGCCTTTATGAAATACCTTGGCTATTATGAGATTCAGGCATTTTGATTGTTTCCGAATCTCATAATAGCTGAGTTTTCTCACAAAAACTATGTTTTTTCTTTACACAGATAAAAAATGCTGTCATTTTGAATGTTGGTACAATCTGAGTCTTTTTTACCCTATCTGCGATGACTTTGTGTCTGGTATTTATAGTAAATAAAATTGTCAATAATTAAGTGTTTTCATTATTGCCTTGTTATTAGGCTGAAGACAGTCATATGGGGCATCAGGTTAATATGACTGTTTTCATCCAAATAGTAGTCATTATGAAAGCACTTAATTTACTAACATTCTATTTTAACATTTTACAAAGTTTACAAATCATCAAGTGATCTTACATATAATAGAACAACTGATTGATTCTAGGAATTAAAACTTGTTTCTCTAAGAGCCAGTTTACTGAATAATTGTGACAATCCTTGATTTATTTGTCTGCTACATTAGAGCTTTCATAGCCACAGTCTCAGATTACTGAACACTCCACTGTATTTCCATTGCAATATGCCTAACATATTCTTCTGTAGTTCATGTTCAGATAGGATTTCATTAGCATGCAGTGACTTAATGTATTAATATAGATCACTTTTCAAAGTGACTTTATAAATGTAAACATTGTACATTTAGTCATTGTCACATTCTGTTATATTCATTAAAAAGAACATATTTAGTCACCAGAGAGATCATAACTTTGACTGTTCAGTAATAAACAGACTATAACTCCTGCTGTACTGCCCATTGTTGGTACTTTTCTATAAATTTCTATTGTGGTTATTGATCGGCTAGCTTAGCTGCTGTGTAGATGACTGGCTAGCTTGTTAGCATATGCAGAGATTAAAGTTATAACATCTTGAGCTCAAACTCGATGCTTAAAACATAGTTTCATTCTCATACTCAGGTGTGTAAGTGAAATAATTGTGCAAAATGTGATAAAAGCACCAAATTTGGCATGGAGGTACTTTGAGTCATACTGATCAATATTAGCCTAGGAGACAATCATGAGGGGCCTTGTATCTTGCCTAAATGGGGCCCCGAAAGGGGCACATAAATAGGCACATAGTTTTAAAATTATCATCTCTATAAAAATTTAAGATGGTTATTAAAATATATGTATTATGATTTTATATGCCTAAGAAAATATATTGTACACTCAAAAATAGCTTTTTGTCAGTTTATTTGCAGTTGAGGCCCGGCATCTGCTTTGAACGAACTTGTCATAAGGCCCTAAATCATGCATAATGTAATAATATAATTGAATAAATGGTAAATATTTTATTTGAAATCATACAAATACATCATACTTTCTCAGAATAAGCCTTCAATAATTAATTTATGTAGATACACCAGAATCAGCATGCGGTACCATTGTATGAAACACATGAGGCCCCGAATGGGTTTATGTAATGAACTCAAAATAAATTAATACCAAGTAAGCCAATATACACTTTATTCAATTTAAACTGATAAATAAACTTACTATTTAAGATACGTACATTCAAAATGACGATTTTAAATAACAATACTTATTTCTAAAAGTTGAGGCCCTTACTGGGGTAATTTCATAACGTTAAGCTTAGATAATTGTTAAAAAGGTCTAACCATTTTTTTTATCATTGAAACTTATACTGTCATTACAAGTGTGTTACATTTCAACAGTTCATATAACAATTTGGTAAGGTTAAACGGTACCCAATTAATCATAATTGAACATGGATGATTATTATATTCATTACCGTTTTAGGCCTGTATTACGAGAGACTATACGACCTGTTTTCGTCCTAAATTTAACAAAATCATATTTCTGTTATGTATTGAGAGTTTTGATAATATAACATCCTATAGGCACCCACGCCTTGGATACATTTCAAGTTCTAAAACAGTATGTGATCATGTTTTAATACAAGTCTAATATCACCATTTTACAAAATAAAATAGTCTTGTAAGAGACTATGCATTACACCGACATCATACCCTTGAAGCTCGGAGTAATAATGAAACAAATATGTACATTTGTATACTGTGTTTGATGTACAAACTACATGTAATTTTAAACAGACTTTATCATTGATAAATATCTTACAATAAAACAATTAGTATATTAGATATTATAGAGAGAACAATTTAAGAGGCCCTTCTTATATACATGTATCAAATATAACCATTCCCAAAAGCACGACATTTCTTCATAAAGATTGGTAAAATTGATTTGACTATTCAACTAAACATGGTAAAAATTATAGCATTTTGTAGTCTAGATTCCATCTTTTCAAATGCTCACTGACTGGCTATTATCCCTAATCATAGGTACTAGTACACTTTTCTGTATTTATCAATCTACTTGACGAAACTTTCAATTTATTTGGTAGGAAGTCAATGTGGCAAAGGGAATGACATAACCAGGAAAGGTGCCGTTTTTCAGCTGAGTAGATTGAAGAAAAGCAGACACATGGCTTGCATAAAGAAGTAAACATTGACCCTGAATGGGTTACAATCTTTGACCTTTCTATCTCTAAGCGAGTGTAAGAGATTAAGAGCATTTTGTGAAATCATGTTAAGCGAACTTACCGTACATAATTATTTTTGTGAACCTTAAAAAATAAAATAAATATTCACAAGTTTTATCATTGCTCAAAAATATCTTTAGTAGAAGAATTTAATCTAGGATTACATCTCCCGGAGTATAACTTCATTTGAAGACGAGTTTTAAAATATTTTAATTTTATTTATTGTAATACATGTACTGTTATGGAAATGTCTGTTATAGTCAAATTTCATGATCACTGCCACAGCTAAATAGTCAGTCGACTTTTATACGTTCATACATAACATACGTCTACAATAAATAGTTCTATTAAAAGTATGATAATGTGGAGTACGTCCATACACTGGTTACCTTGTCTATCAAGCGGGTTATACATTATATAGCTTTCATAGACCGTCAAGCTTGTCAAGAATCCATAAAATGAATAACCCCAGTGAAATCAACAATATGAATTGCAAGAATAGTGAACATGTGTTCAAGATCCGTCGGAAACGTTTTTATGCTTACTCTTCCCTACTGAGTACCATGATATCAAACCTAAAGGAAGTTACTTAGTAACACTGGTGGTTTATCCAGTCTATATGTTTCTTAAATCTCAGTCATTAGCATTTGTCACATGGTATGTCCAACTTGAGTAATACTACATGGTATATATTATCAAATTATGGTTGTTTGTTATCGCCTTTGCAACATATAATATTACATTATAAAACATGCATGACTTGGTTTGATAGATGCTAAAATTAGTTTTTGGAAACTGTGGTTGCATTCATAATAAAAGAGCAAAAGATGAAAATCAAACGAAACTGATTAACATCAAAATAAGGGCCTTTTAGTAGATTTTCCTTTAACCCTTTACAAGGAAAGATAAGTGCAAAAAGTGGCAAATTTTCACCTCAGCGATAGGGCTATTTCAATACAATGTATACGATTTTCATGATTAATTGATGGACAGCAATGCAACTTGGCCAATTTATTTCTTACTTGGTTGTCTGAAAGTAGAAGCCAAAATTCGATTCAGGAGTAACTGGGTTGGTCAGTAAAAGGTTAAAGGTCTTATCATTTTTACCCAAATCAAGTTGATAAATTACATTATATATATTTCAAATATAACTAAAACTAAAGTTAAACTCCATTAATTCCATAGCAGAACAATATACATGTATGTTATGTATCATACATGTTTCACTGTTGTAAGTATGTTAGCTCAAGTGGGACCACTTCTATTTTCTCGGTGCAGGGTTCCTTTGTTCATCGTTGCAAGTAATTGATGCTTTTGCTTAGTAATTAGATTTAAAATGTGATTGGATTTTGGTTTTTATTTTTGGACATGGTTTTTTTTTATTTTTCATATTCAAATTTTTCAAAAGGGGCCTCTCAATAGATTAATACAAACATGCTTGATAGATCTCATTAATTTTTTGAAGAAGCAAAATGAAATAAACAAATAAAAACTTAATTATCGTATTATAATGTGCTTTATTTGATGAATGTTACTGATGTTTAGATAAATCTTTGTCTCCAGTCCTATTAACACTAGAATCCTATATAACCAATACAGAAAATTATATACACGTATTCAAAATTTATATAAATTTCCCCTTGTTTTGGCCTCATGAGATCATGCTTTGTTTTGTGAATTATTTCTAAAAAAAGAACATGATAGCTAACCACACAAAATTACCCATTGAAAATACTTTAAGTAATAAATTAAAACAAAACGAGAACAGTAATTTCACTGGTCATTTATAGTTTTTTTTGTGTTTTGTTTTCTTAAAAACCCTTACCTGGACCTCAATTACAATTCATTGTATCATGTTAAATTTGAAAAAAAGTTTCTGACATGATTGTACCAATCATGAGTGAAGAAAATTTATTTTATTTATTTGATTGATAAATAGTTACACTAAACTTTGCACTGCTTATACATGTAATGGGTGACCCCTTTCATGGCCCCACAATTTTGTTAGTAGGGCCTCTCATTGTTGTCTCCTTGGGGTTTTCTGAGGTGCGTCACTCAAAATGATATGAAGAATAAAAAAGTTTCATCATTATGTTATTTGAACTGTACATAATAGATTAAATGTTAGTGATACAATTTCTGAATTCTATGTAATCAGTACAGCAAATTAGATATTCAATATTTTTTCATAAGTTTCCCCTTGTTTTGGCCTCTTTTGATCATACTTGGTTTTGCAATTTATTTAAATGAAAAGACCCCACATCTAGACACACAAAATTACCCATTCAAAATGCTTTAAAAATGTGAAAAAATAAAAATAAAAACTGTACTGGTTGTTAGTGGTCTTTTACTATTTGTTGACCATAAAATCCCTTTATGGGGCCTCAATAACGATTATAATTATCATGTTAAATATTCAAAAACATCAACTGACATATTTGTTCTCATCTTGAGCAAAGAAATTTAATACATTTAGTTGATATATAAATTAAGGATTTTTACACAGTACTATGCAATAATATCAATTGTTACGGGTAACCCCCTTTAGGGCCCCATATTTTTGTTCACAGGGCCTCTCATGGTTGTCTCCTGGTTTTTTTCTGAAGTTCACACCTTAAAGTTGATTTCCTGAAAGTTTGGTGCTTTTATCACAATTTGCACAATTCGACCATATTTTGTCCCTTACACACCTGAGTATCAAGGAATGTTGTTATGACTCACTCATGAAAATTATAATTATTTGAAAACATTGAAAATATTTTACAGCTTCTATTTATGTTTGAATGCTATGATTTAAGCATTGAGTCTGTTCTCAGGTTTTTAAACGTCTGGTCCTCTGGCTCTTGAGGTCAATGTTGGATCTTGGCATGCTAAATTAACCATACTTAATAATGGTAATTGACTATATGTCAGTTGAGAATCAACTGCGTCATGTCTTCTTTCAGAAGGTTTTAATGATTAATACAATGATTGTTTTAAAGTTTATTTTTGTACAAAAAATGGCAATATAACAATAAATACAGTTTACAATAAAGTATACACAAGTTTAAGTGTGGTCACGAAATGAAAAGTACTATATATGTAATATACATTTTAAAATGAAAGTTTGTTATAAAATATTATAATACACAAAATTATGATATTATGAGTGAATGAAGCTGAACTATTTAGTTGCCTTATTTTGGTTTGTGAGAGTGAGAAGGGAGTTCAGGGAGCTATACACTTGTCATGATCAACTTGGTTGGGGCCTTGGTGTGTATCACCATTTCCAGCAGTAAGGTTGGAACTGGTCAACTTCTACAAACAACATAATGACAAAGTAGATAAGGGTCAAAGTTTTGCTGTCCATTATCCCTACTTATCTAGGAACAAAAAATGTTTGCCTTGCATTTACCCCTCTCACTTTAGATTCATTCCTGTTTTTACACTGCTACTTATTTAGTGTATAATTTTAATGATAATATGACATATTGTAACACTTATTAATTTATTATCAACGTCTGAATGAATGAAGATGACTGAAAAATGACCCTGTCCGCCAAAAATCTTTATCTATCAATCCACCAACCATCTGAAATCTTTTTAGAAAACTACTTTTCCCGTACCCCCCCCCCCTTCCTATTTTCTCCTCTCCCCCTGATCATTCCCAAAATATTATATAAAATAAATGCATTATCAAGATAGTATTATTTCAAGACCCTGTTTAAAATCCCTGAGTTTAACATGATTGTCTCACTTGGACAAACAAATATATATAATTATTAAATGAAATATAGAAGTATGAAAATAATGAATACAAGAATGCATGCATGTAATATAATATATAAAACATATAAACAATTGTTATTATGCTTGTATAATAAGATTTGTGAAGAAGGTGTTTATGTGGTAGTGATTGTTCTAGACAAGAATAACAGGGGATTCCACCATGTACTTAAACATTACCCTCTTTCCTAAATTCTGGAAAAAATCAATCCCAGCATACTATTACCTGGCCCCTTTTCACCTTCCTTTCCTTTTTATAGACTAGGACATTCACTACATACATGTACATATATGTATATGAATTGTAAAAGTACATGAATTAAATATTATAAATGAAATACATGTATATAAAATATCAATATGCATAATATTTTAGCAAATAAATCTTGACCAGAGTTTCTATATAGATTTTACTGTTTAAAGTTCATGTCCTCAATATAACTTTCAAAAAATAATACTTAAAATATACTATTCATTATTCTTATTCACTTTTTATACAAATTTAAATGATTTCTACAGTAATTTTAAGTAATGGAAGCCATTTGACAATAGTAATCTCCCTTTAAAGAAAATTGCCTTTTGCAATAATTAATCAATATATGAAAACTGACAGCATTCATTCTGTCCATGTATTTTAGTCTTGAGTGAAATAAATGTTAACATTATCTTTAGAATATCCTGTGACCAAAAATGCATTTTTGCTGCAAAAAGCTTATTTAAAAAAAAGGCAGGAAATACTTTCAGTTTAGTTCAAATATTTTATAAAACTATTATGAGTAAAGTAAATATTGAGGTCAGAAAGGTTACAGAAGATGCAATGCTTGGACCATTGTTAAAAGTAACCTGGTTAAACTCTTGAACAGCATATCTATATGAGGTATTATAGTTAGATTCATATGTAACATAAAACAGTTCATCAAAATGAACAGACTTGACTTTATAAATGGTTAAACTAACAGAAAGAGCATCACCAGTATGTTCACAATTTCCTTCCAAAATGTCAAATTTACCATTAGGATCATTCCATCTTTCATCGTATCCAATATAAACATTTTCATCACCTAGTAACCAACTAACTCTTGTACAATTAAGAATGGCGAGAGAGGCAGTATCAACAGTGACTTCACAGTTCACTTTAACATATTTGTTGCCCACCATCGTGGTGACATTGTTACATGTAACCTCTGGTTTGTGGTATTGAACCATTACAGCAAGTCCTGATTGTATTGTTGGATAGTAACCTCCTGGAATGTTAGCTGAACAGGTGAGAGTTTGAACCAATGTATGAGGTAGAATGTCTTGACTTAACACTGTGATTGTTCCGTTGTAAGATACTTGGTTGTTCATTGTACCTTTTGTTGCTACAACATCAGAATTCAGCATATTTTCATTATGCCAGATCTCCATGGTTGGTGCTGGGTTACTTCCATACGAGTCACATTGAATCATGTACTGTCCTGGTGAGATCGAAATTGGTGTGGAATTTGAACCTAAGGGGACATCACTCTGTGCGATTACATTATGATCCATGTCATGTATTTCTAGCGAAACTTTTTGTACAGGGTTCACCACTGTAAGTGTTACATCTTTGGAATCAATTACTTTACCGTTTTCATTGAGAAGAGAACATCGGAATATTCCATTGTCAGAATGGGTAACTCCATTAATTCGAATATCAAATCTGTATCCATTGACATCCCTTTTATATGATAGTAGGTATTGCCCACTGGCTCCAAAGAATAAATTCTCAGCTACCTTTGCTGGGTAAAATCCTTCAGTTAATTGTAATTCATTGCCCTCACTGTCAATATGACTCCAAACTACACGATTTTTAATATAATAACTTATCTCTGAAGGGCTTCCAGTACAATTCAATTCTACATCGACTCGTTGTTTCACATCTACAAGTGGGTTAGGAGTTGCCTTAACTTCCATGCTTCGTCCTACTGTAACATATTCCTGTGCAGCAACATTGTTCACAAAAATGTTTATCACAATTCCAAAACATATCAGATTCTGTAAATAATCCATTGTGTTTAGTCTATCAAATAGTCCTCCAAATATTGTCCGTAATAAAGGTATGAAAACAATGTAGCGTAAACACACAATAAACGTTTTTGTTACTTTCACTAGAGAGAATATTTCTCATTGGTCAGTTTGTCAGTATAGTACTTGGTATGTGGATAAAGTCCAAAAAAATAATGAGTTCACCTCTTTAAGCACAAATTGTGAATAAATCATCCTAACAGCTGAACTCTTTATCCTAACAGTCATGTGACTCCATTTGACCATAACGTTGACAGGGCCAATGAAATAAGTCATAGCCTCGAGTCAATTATATGAAAGGTCATTCATACATAATAGCTATAGTTTATATATGAAACCTTCCTAAGGGAATATTTATGTCAGTTTTTTCCTATGAAACAATAAGAAATTTGAGATTTAGATCTATTTGATGTATATTGTATGAAACAATGTAAAATGATTGGTGAAACAATGAGAATATTGAGATGCAGGAGTCAGACTTGTCAATAAATAATTACAGATGGTAATTATTGTTTGCATTATTGTTGGTCATTGTTTATGTTGCTGAAATTGACTTTTAAATAGCCTTAAGGTACAACAATGATTACATCATACCTGATTGTGAAAATATGTTAATGAAAGGCTGTGTCCAGTGGTAATTTGATGATTATGAGGGCTACTAACAGGATGAAAGGAAAATTATATGGTAATAATTGAAGGTGAAACAATGACCTTGACAGTTTTATTGAGTGCAATCTGATTTATGACTTGTGATAATAGAAATTTAGGACTTAAGGGGTGTTGTAATCTTTTGAAGGTTTTATTAACTTTGGAATCTTGAAAGTATTGGTGATAGTTTGATTATTTTATATTGATCTTCTTCTTCAACTAATATCTGACCTTTCTTCACTCTAGTCTATTTTTGTAAACATTGTATTCACTATTATGATAAAGACATTAGTGGATTGCACATGGATGAATAATATCATTGGATCATCATTGTCTAGCTGTTTATTAATATTTTATTTTTTGGGTTTAGGAGAAAGAATGGCTGTAAAAATGATTTTATGACCAAACACTTGATCTAAGTAAGCCCTGTACGGAAATCAAACCCACACCCCCTTGATCAATAGACTTGTGTGCTACTGTCTGAGCTAGCCAGTCTGGCATGTCTAGCTGTTTAATCTAGGTGTGACTGTATATAAGATGCTAGATTAATAGAAACAATAAGTTCAATGTTTGGTATGTTTATATATTGACACACTTTCTATACAATGAATTAACTCACATATTTATGGTAATTACTTACTATTGATGTATTGTTTTCAATTACTCATCAATTACAGAATATATCTAGAACATTGAGGTTAATGTAATCATGGTCTATGTTACTCATACGTTTATGATAGACATAAAATAGTCTAGCATGGAGGGGTTAGAGGGTATAGAGCCCAGCTGATATTGTCAAAATACTTTGATAGGTCAGTCAACACTAGTCCAAATACATGTATATAAAGAAAGACATATACTAGTTTTGCCCTGACATATCATTTTGCAATGATGGCAAAGAATATTTTAATTGAAATATTAGTACTTTAGTACTTTCACTGTCTACACCCTTCCCTCTTCCGTAAATGTATCTTCAAGATTGAACCTTTGAAATGAAACAAAATCAGGATCAACTCCTGGATCCTACATGATTTGACCAAATATCATGAGGTGTTATCTTCATGCAATTATTGGGTTTAATCATGCAATTATTGGGTTTAATGCTGTAGCAACACATTGTATAGGTCATATAACGGCAGTCAGTCCACCTACTCACTGTTCCTGGAAAGGCTAAATCTCTGGATTTAGCTGTCAACCAACTACTAAGTGCATACTTTCATCAGTGACTGACAATTTTTACTGCTCTACATAATTAGGAATCATTGGTAGAAGGGAGAATGGCTGTACAAATAATTTCATTCTATATGTATAACTATTTATCAATGAAGTTGTATTATTGCCTGTACACATTGACCTAAAGCAAAGCTTATTTAAATATCATTTATAGCCTCTTCACAATGACTTGAAAGCAATGGAATGAACATTCTATAATGTATTGATATCATATATAGTTTGTTCACAATGACCGGAATCAAATATATAAAATGCTTAGTTCATTTCTTAACAGAATAATAATAACAACTTGCTGGTTTTTGATGACTTTAAATCCAATGCTGGACCATGGTCATTTTTGTAATTTATAAATGTTTCATTAAACAGGTGTTCAGTCTTTTATCTTTAAAATCTTTGTTTTATTGTATAATATTCTGTATTGTACATATTGCCTTAAGGCATATCTACAGTGTGCATGTTACCTTAGGGCAATTAAATACAATAATAAATGTCTAAAAATATGATAATATATGAATGATCAATCAATAGAGATCAATAATATAATGATTTATTATTTATAAATAATTTATTATTTATTCATAATTTATATAATTTATTCATGTTTAGCACATGCAATTTATTATTAATATTTAATTTGAATATATAATTTTTACATTTACATGTATAAAATATGTGCTACTTATTCATGTCATTTTGATTGTATTTATGAATTATTAAGTGCACTATTAAAGACACAAATTATAAATCAGGGATATCAAATGAAAATTGTAGTATAGTGGTTACATCATAATAGAGGTGAAAATTTAAAGTTTTCTACCAAACTTTCACAAAAGTATTTCACCAAATGCCTTAGTTTACCAAATCCTCTAATTATAGTCTATTCATGGGTCATGTATGGCAGTATGTAAAACTCAGGAAAAACAGAACAGATGGACGGCTTTTCAAAGAGAATGAGACCTTATTATTGTCACTCAGGTGTTGGCATCGGATGTCTTGCCATTTGTATCGACAGACTTTTAATCACTTCAGTTGTATCAAAGATTTTAAGTTAAACTCAAAACAGCAAAAATGTTGTCCATTAGGGACATGTTAGTTTTTTGCTGTTAGATACAAAGATTCATTTATGTAAATGCTACATTTGAACTAGGTATATGCACTCATTGCAGGGCCTCTATGATTATATCCATTCACTGTGACATACTAAATTCTACTGTTACATCTAGCCACAAAAAAAGCATGAAATACAATTGTGTCAGAATTTATGATAAGTTGTGTCTTTAACTTGCTTCAGCAGTACATGTTCTAGGATTAAAATTGAACCATATTCACTTTACAGAAACAGTTATATTTTAATGTAACTTAGTCATTCAAGAATGAACAAAGCCATATAATATAACATACCGTATATATCTATTACTTGCAGACTAAGTAATATAAATTTTGAAAAGTGTTTTTCTTTTTTTGTCATATTGTATAAAAATACCACAAAAGTTCCTATAATAAAGCTGTTTTTCTTATTTAGACCATCAATTTTGATGACCTTTATATCAGAACTTTCTGTAAACAGAAAATATATAACTTGTGTTTAACTAACATAGTTAAAATGCTAAGGGAGGCAAATTTGATGTTTCTTGATTCATACAAAGGGAGATAATCTATGATTCATAATTCATGATAGCTGAACAATATTTTATCTTCATGGATATTCATAAATCTGTCAAATGAGCAATTAATAACTAGTAACGTAATTAATTAAGTACAACAGTTTTAATATCGTAACAAACAACATTTATGTATCATGAGTAACACCATGCATGGTTATAATTGTTCATTATAATAATTATGACTTGACCGAAGCCTGTGTTAAGTTGGTCATTTCTCATGTGACTTTTGTGTCATTTATCATGTCAATTCTTTGACCTTATCTACATTATATTCTTCACTGTGGTGGACACCATTATTCTTAAACAATTTAATTAACTTTCTGAAAGTGTGTAGGATACGCCCATTGGGTTTAACACCTTAGCAACACCTTGTATCGGTCAGACAACTATTCCTGTATAGACTAAATCTCTGGATTGATCTTTAAACAAGCTATAAGGTAGAATTGATTTCATGACCAAACCCTACAAAAGAATGTTCTGTCTGGAAATCAAACCAATGATCCCTGGATTGATTTTGCCTGACTGAACTTGCCAGACAGGCTAGAATACACCAGGTCCTACTAGCAGTTTTATACACCTTTTTGTCTGTAGGGAGTCTGACTACACCTTAATCACTCTTGAGTCTGCTTTCTGATTCCCCATACTGAAGCTAGTAGGAAAAAGTTCCTTGCTTGAGGAAAGCAAAATGTTAGGGTCTGCAATTGATCTGAACCTGAACATCGAGTTGGCTATCTAATGATTACCAGTCCAATGTCATAACGATGTGGCCACACACCCTCTTTTCTATAAAACATAATAGATCTTTACCCTCTGTTGTGTTGTTTTCTCAAACATTTTAACAAACCTTCAAAATCTTCAATTGCTCAGTATTATAGTTCTCATTTTTTTGAGTATTGATCTTCAGGACAAGTACCTTTTTAATCTGGACAAGTTTGATTTTTAGATTTCGCTTGTCTAAGGATGAGTGGAAAAACTTGAAGTTCCAAACACCTGATTATGAAAGTTTTTTGTATATTTTCAGTTGAAAATGATGGTTTTCCATTACCTTCTACAGAGTCAGAATTAAATGAGTTTGATCAGCAAGTATTTATAGAACATCTAGAGAATTCCAGTGAGAAAGCAAGTCGTCGTAAGAGAAATAAGAAACGTGATCGACAAAGATCTAAATCTGCTACAGCTGTCCCTGACCTTGGAACTATTAGACTTAAGTTACAGAAACTTCAAAGTAAGTTGAGATTTTCTATAAAATTTAAAGCCCCTTTATCAAAACTAACTCTGCTTTTGAACTGCAAGGAAAATATACATTTATCTATTTCAAACACCTCTTATGAACAAGATTTTTTAATCAAATGCAAATATTGCTTAAATATGTATATGATATGTTGCATTTCAATGTGAAAGGAGATCAGAACCAAAAATAGAAATTTGTCATCAATACTTGGAACAGTAGTTTTTAACACAGTTTGTTTAAGATGAATTCTTGCTATAGAAAAAACTGCTCCAAATTACATAATTTAACTCTTAAACTATTTTGTATCAGGTATATTGAACATTAGCATGTAAATGAATATAGTGAGGTGTTATAAAAAACAACACTTTTTTAAGAAATTGAAACTTTGTCAAATACAAGTTTGGAGTGGTTTGAATTAACAGTTTATTTTGCCTCTAATGTTTGTTACATTCTGAAAACTTCATATTTGTAAAACAGTTTTTAAGTCTTCTGTTGATTAATATAACTTCATACAGTTCATTAAGTTGGTGGACACATTAGTACTCTTGAAAACACAAAACAATTATTTTAACTAATTGTGCCGAATTCAAGATCTGACATTAGCTCAAGAATAAAGCTTCTATTTTTGTATTTGTTACTTGTCCCTGCTGAATTTGGTTTGGCTGTGACATAAATACATTACTTTAAGTTAAGAATGTGGGCATTTTGGGGAGGACTTCATCCCTTAAATATGCAATAACCAGAGGCGCAGTGCACTAGAACATTGATTCTTATGTGAGTTATTCCTATGTTTGATTAGAATGCACCACATTTGACTAGGAATTCTTGTATCAGAAAAAAGAAATGAAGCCTTCAAATATAGTTAATACTGATGTTAATATCCTAATGCTTGACTCCAGGGAGTAAATATACCAGAATAGAGTGGAAACTAGAATTGCTTTTATCTCTGATCATGTTCAGATTATTGTGTAAGGCTTGACTGTTATTAGGATATTACATTGTTGTGATATTGTAATATTTATCAAAAGTTAACCTATAAACACTATCAGTTGTTTGATGACCTAGTTTTCTCATCTATTGATAGGTTATTGCAATCAGGAAGTGACCTCTGTTGTATTCAGGAAATGAGTGTAATATTTATCAAGGGAAGTAACTCAGATTGGTTTCAAATAATCTCACTGTAATTACCTCCCTTTGGGGGAATTATGTAGTTCAGTTTGTTTCTGCTCTAGACATTTAAAATGAAAGTAATTGTGAGCTAGCAACAGTTAAGTGTTGCTCTCAGCTCTTTTCATCTCTCTTGTGTAGTTGCTCATCATGTACTTTTTATCTTTTTTTTCAAATTTTTAAGTTGTCTACCGGTATCTTTAGTCCGTTTTGTTATAAGAATTATGTGTGTAAAAATTAGAACCTGTAAATTTGTAATATGCTAAATCATGAAATGCTTTATTTTTTATATTGAATATTTTATCTATTGTCTACATTCTTAAATATTGTCATGTTAAACGTTATTATTAAAATTCAGCTCTAAATACAAAACCATATTCCAAATACGCTAGAGATAATTACCGTTATATCTTGTAAGTATGGGTGGCAAAATAATCCATAAATAATAGAATATTTGGCTATGCATTGCAAAAATATTTCCTACATCAATATTTGTTTTGCAGCTACGCATAAACACATAAGTACGAAAATATTTTATTCTTAGTTCAGTCATTATAGGGATTCTTTTTAAGTCTTAATTAATAGACTAAAACATTGATTAATGGTTGTTTCTTTTGGCATAAAAAATATTACTATTCATATAAGAGAAACCAGGCTGTAAATCAAAGTTAGAATCAAATAATAAAGTGTTCTTAAAGTATATATAGCCTAGGTTTTTCTAATAGACGCAAAATTTAATTAAATTTCTTTCTATTGATTTTCCTTCATACTTCATTTTACTTACAGAAGAAAAAGTGACGAGTGCGGCTAGGGGAAGCTTCTATGATTCACAATTTGTTGTAAAATATGGATCATTATTATCATTATTCAGAAATATTTGAGGGAAATTTTGCAGAAGATTTTTTTCTTGTACCTCCTGTGATGGTCGATATTTATTCAATGCAGTTCCCTGTTGGCTCTTTTGTTGTGATTTCTTTTAAGAAAATGTAAATTTTCATGTAACCATGGCAACAGTTTATGATAAAGAAATGTCTGCAGTGAAAGAAGTTTGAAGTAAATTTTGTGAAGTAAAATGAATGTCTTCTTTAAAATGTATTAAGAATACAGTATAACCTCTGCAGAGTGGCCCTCTCAGCTTTAGATATATCCTGTATGCATAATTTTATTTGAATTTAACCTTTGCATAGCAACAACCTCTGAACAACAATATATAAAATCATGTCCTACAGACGGTGATAGAACATTCCATTCTATCGCCCTCTGTAGGATGGGATATTTATTTTATTATACTGAACAACAAAAATAAGGGTTTTTTTACAATTAAATGGGCACAATCCGTTTCATTTTATCTGTTTTATTTGCTTCTGAAGACATTTTACAAGTTGATTATTTCACAAAAAGCAAGTGTCTGCCCAAGGGAGGTAACTCAAATTGAATGGCTAAAAACTTAGGTCTGGGTATTTGCGAACTCTAATGCAGTAGTCTCCCATTGCTATAAGCGGCGGATATGTGATGTCAAGAGGGTGACATTACAGATTGTCACTTGGTGACGTCACATAAGGCTGTAAACAGATCATGTGAGGTATAATTATACACTTTAGTCCCTTCCAGTGGTTGTTGTTCAAGAGAGGTTGTACTGTATCTAATGATGTAATAATAGATGTTTTAAATGGAGATATACATGAAGTATGTTATATATCCCTTAGGGAGTGTTTTAATCAGTGAAAACATCAGACAACAAATTGTGCCAGAGAGTTATACTGTCCTCACAAGTACGTTTGGCACCTTGGTGTTGTGAAGTACTAACAAGTAGACTTGTCTTTGATCTGGTACCTCCTGATCTTTAAGCACAATCAATGGACCAGATCTCAGAATGGTTGGAGATCTTAAAGGTTTAAAATGCCAGTGCCATTTTCTGTTCTATTTTGCTCTGGTCATGTTAATTTCACCTAACCTAGCTTTTCTGGACCTTTTTCTATTACCAACATTCGCCTTTCCTTCCACAAGACTGGCATCTTCTCCATTTACCTTATAAATTATTCATGAAAGAAATTTAATATTCTAGATTATTAACCATCATATTTTTTTAATTGTCAAATTTTCATGGATGGGTAAAAGTTTCCCAAGTTGGAATTTTAAACCCTTTCCACCTTCTGGAAACTAGATTTAAAATCCCAGCAATCTACCAGCGTAACAGACCCTTGCCTTGGGCAAGCTGAATAACTTGTAATATTGCTGCAAAATTGTCAAAAAAGCTGCATAATGCCTTAAATTACCATATACAAATGCAGTGCTATTGGCATTTGACATGGTTAACAGTGTTATCCTGAGACAGAAGGTTTAGTTTTACATGTTGATTGATCATAATAATTTAATAAACAACAATAGTATGTGGGTTGATATCTGTACACTGGTGTAATATCTTTACCCTTGGGTTCACTTGATATTCATGCATTGTGTTTTGTCCTAGACTTTCTGGTGTCATTGTTTTAGCACATGACTGTTTTGTTATTGATTTCTCATTCTGTATTGTATTGGTAAATTGTCTATCATGGTCAGTGATGAGGATAATAGACAAAATGAAAATTCTAGATATACATGTTTGGATAAATTTACAATGCAGACCAAAACTTAATATGAGACTTGCTATCAGTGTCCATGCTGAAAACTAATTTGTTTGTTCTCTGTAAATAAGTCATAATAGATGAACTCAAATTATCCCCCACTAACCAGGTAGTGCAAATTTTTCTCCACAAAATTGCTAAAAATCTTTAGATTTAAAATTAATTCTGTATTGTTCTCTGTATATATATATTATTCGTTGTGATGGTACATTTTGTTTGAACTGTAGGTAAAACTAATAAATTTGAATTCTGGGTGAATTCTTTTTAAAACTTAACAGATTTTAAAGTTAACTGTTTTGTGATATATAAACCTGGGTCGGTAGCGCAGTTGGTAGCACACCTAGATTTTGAATCTAGTGTCCCAAAGCGGATACAGATTACAGGGGAGGTTATACCCATTATAGATAAGGGTCCAGGAAATGTAGATTAGATGGGCTGGATAGGGTAAAAAAACCCACAAAATTGTGTTGACACAGCGTTAAACCCAGTATAAATAAATAAAAAGTGATGTACAATTAGTGCGTACAAAAAAACAAAACACTGTTTATAATAACAATAGAATAAACTACAGGTCGTCCACGTAAACATTGCGTATATAAACATTGCCAGTTTCATTACACACTAATATTTAGGGGTGATTTATTTTTACAAATTTATAGTATAGTCAGTTTACACTTATTTTATAAACACATCCTTATATAAAATTTATAATGTGCATAAACACTTTTTAAAATAATTGTTAAATATCAAAGTGGTATGTTTATATGATTAAAATACTGTTCATGCATTAGCTTATTCACCTATTAAGTGAGCAAGTCCATTGTTTAAAGTACAATAACACGCATGACCTAGAATACGACCTGTAATCCACTACGAGGGATGCTCAGGATGACAATAACATAAACATGTGATATGTTTTACGATTGTCTTAGTTGTTAGTGTAATGGAAAAGATTTTTACCAACACAAGCACGATTTACCAACAAATGGTGGTATCCATCATGCTAATTTTGTTACAATGAATTACACACATTTTATTTTCATTACTGCCTACCCCAGAAATGGATTGTCTCATTTCTAATGTTTACCAAAACACGTTTTGTTTTTTTGTACGCACTATACATGTACTAGCTATGATCAAATTATTCATAGATATTTGTTTTTATAAAGCAACTTGAAAATCAAGTAAGCCTGGGATTTAAACCCTTAACATTGACCTTGGATGCAAACTAAATAAATGTAACATGACTAAATTATGACCTACATTTGTGTTGTTTATTTATCATTTATCAAGTAATTTACATGAAAATTATTGATATGATCATTAAGAACCAGGAATTAAACAAACATGAAATGCAATAATATCATGAGATATTTCTTTTTGTTCATTCTGGAAACCCATAAATTATTAGTGTATTAAAGTTAACAATACAATGCAAACAATTACCATAACAAATGTTTTAGAAATAAGAGAAATAGCTGTCTGTTTGTATGGTCATATTTTATTCTAGACTTGCAGCTGCTGTTCTTATTGTAATTCAAACAATGATTGTATTTCTTTTATTTAAATATTCTCTTTTGTTTGATTTAATTTTATTTACGGTGGTCTGTTATGTTTGCTATTTGATTTGAAGAGAATAAAATGTTCAGTAAGTCAGACATTTTGTCCATGGAACAAATTATTAGAAATATTAGAAGGACTTTAAGAACCTGTCAAAATCACGTTATTGTTACCTGCCACCAATATATTTTCAGACAGCCCACCCGGCTAGCTCAGTCAGTAGCGCACAAGTCTACTTATCAAGGGGCCGTAGGTTTGATTCCCGAGCGGGCATACTTATGTGGAGCTTGGTCCAAAAATAATATTCTACGGCCATTCTCCCTCCTTCCACTGATTATAAATCATTTCTGCCAGTAGTCAGTCACTGACTGAAGTATGCACTTAGTAGTTGGTTTACAGCTAAATCCAGAGATTCAGCCTTTCCAGGAACAGTGAGTAGGTGGACTGACCGCCGTTATATGACCTTTACAATATGTGGCTATGGTGTTTAACCAAAACAAGAAATGTCTTTAAAAAAGACAAACGGCGTCGATCTAAAAACAAGAGGGCCCAAAGGGCCCTGGGTGCTCACCTGAGGAAAAGGTCAAAGGTCACAGAAGTGCCATTTACAGACGACTTCTAATGTTAAAACCTTTTTTTGACCCAGTGACCTACTTATCCAACCAATCAGACCTATTTGAACAATTTTGGTAGGAAACCACCCACGGACCATTCCTGTTGAGTTTGGGCAGATTATCATAAGCGGTTCAAGAGAAGATGTTGTTTGAACTTTTCCTTATATAATTCAATGTAATATTGTGATTCATGGGGTGGGGTCAATTTTGACCCAGGGGCATAATTTGAACAACTGTGATGGAGGACCTCTAGATGATGTTATATACCAAATATGAAAGCTCTAGGCCTTGTAGTTTCAGACAAGAAGATTTTTGATAATTGCATTGTGAAAACCTATTTTTTGATTCCGTGACCTCCGTTAGTATTTGCTCATACAAGTTGTGACCACGCATCATCACTTCATCAACATCTGATAACCTGCAGCTTGTGAGCATATCTGACCTTGGTGAAATCGACCGTTAATAATCCTTACCATTGTTTTGATCTCCGTTGCGCGTTCAATGTTGTTTAGAGTCAGCTACCTATGCTCGGTCACCCCTAGCAAATTTCGTTTAATTAAAAAGGGGACCTCGCGTATTGTTTCTAATTTTAGTCATACCTGTCAAACGCTCGCGGAAAACCCCAAATCATGATCATCTAGACGCTTATCTGTTTATGCAGACGAGAGATACGAGCGCACCAGTGCTGTTTTCCGCTAGAAAATCCTAGAGGCTAGAAAATCGAATTTGGACAGCCTTGTCTTTTTCACTTACAATTATTATAATAATTCAAGAAGTATTATGATTTATTTAAATTTATAATATTTATACAATAATCTATCAATTGTAAATAAAAATCTCACATATTTATGTATATTCTAAGTAAAACAAGGTGACCGAGCACTGGTCCGAAATTTTCCAAAAATACCGTGTTTACGTATTACACTCCGCGCCGATTTTATCCAATAATCGGGATCGTCAGACGCTTGTTTTTCTGTAAACGGAAGTAGGTCAACATGTAGACGATAATGCGTAATGAATTTGACATGAATTGACAGAATACCGTTAACCCGCTTCGATTTTGATATAAATGTGACCGAACAAAAATTATGAATTTATTCTTAAAAGTTACGTACCAATAACTCTGCGAATTAATAAATATATGTGGAGCTGTGACTCTCAAAGTGTAAACCCCGGAAACTGGACGTAGTGAGGCTAACTTCATAATTATTGGGTAATATGTCAGACTTTTTACTAGAAACCGGTTCACATCTGGAGACGTAATTCATTTTACCCATAAAATATTGTGTTTGACACGTAACTTTTTATTGTTACAATATAATAAAACACTTTGGAAAGCAATAGAAGTCTACCCAAAAAAAATAATCTACGAACGAAGCAAAATTTCGTAAAACACTGCATTACAATAGTGTGGCCTTTATTTTTTCGCACGTGTCAGGGCCATCCAATCGAAGAGGGGATTTTCTCTGTTTCCCCCGTACGTCATTTTCAGTGCTTATAAAATCATCCAATAGAACGGCGGATTTCCGAAATTCCCAGACATACGTCATTATACAGAAATGTAGGTCAAAATCCAGCTTAGACAGCTACGCCGAAAAAACCAGACAGTCTTTAAATATAACATTGATCACAAGTCTCTTGTGGGGCTTAAAGACATTTCTACTATTATTGTAGCAGACGTATGAATGTAATACATGTACCACAATTGTACTCACTTGCCTTTTTACTAACTTCTCAGAGGACGTGGTCAAGTCACAATCCACTTACAATTTCTAGAATGTTGTAGGTCTGATTTTAGCTTGGACCATGTTTATAGGTAATGCTTCAGTCCCATAAATTTAAATCATGGCTTGCTGCAGACCTGTATGTGCAGACAGCCATAGGCCGTGGGAAGCCTTGCATATTAAGGTGATGGTATGCACATGGCACATAACGACGCACCCATATGGAGAGTAGCTGGAAGATATGCAAGATTAAACCCTACTTGGCCATGATTGTGTTCACGATTTGACTTTGGAACTGATACATGTATCCTTGGCTCATCTCACAGACCGTGGTAAAAATGTAACAGTCCGTATGGGTAGCAAGAGTTCGTACAAGTCCTTGCCAAGCTTGATTGCACATTGCCCGTACGGTGCCCTTACAGCTATTTTTATGTTTATGGGACTGTAGCATTACGCTATCATTATTATAACTTTCACTGAGGAAAGTAAATATGGTTTATTTGTCATTATCACTTACTTTTTCTCAACTGTCAAAACTTTAATAATTTCACTGTAAATAAATGTTTAAAATAAGACATCTGTCTAAGAACCTGACAAATTTAAAGGGTTCTGTTACTAGTAAGTAAAAGCCGCTGAAATTGACTCATGAATGAACATTTATTGTCAGATATGATTTCTATGTTTAATACATTTGTTTACCTGTATTTATAAATTGTACTGAGAATTTAATCCACTCAGATTATTAAAACTTGCTTCTCAGGGATTTGATCATATTTTGCCTTTTAGTATGTCGGCCCAGTTGAGAAAAGCGTCTAAAAAAGTGGTTCGCTGTACTCATCGGTATATCAGCAATATTTTGATGGTTTTTTATAGAAAAAAGTGTGCTCTTTACGAATCTGCCCGGTGATTTTTCAAATTTTGGGGCAGGAAGATGCTATTGGCCAAAAACCGATGACGTCACTAATTTCTAAAAAAATCGTCTTTAAACTTTAAAAACGCATTGCGCGCTTATTTGTCATGTTTCGAACAAATAATTTTGGTTCTAAATTATGATATGCTTTGACTTTAAGATTTTGTAAATGTTTTGAAAATAATCGGGTGCTGGAAACACTGATCATCAAAACAAGTGATTACGTCACATTTTTACCATTTTCCGAGATATAAGTTTCAAACGTCATTTATTCTTTGTTCGAAATTATTTTTTTTTAAATCGAATGCACGGAAGTTTTGACCATACCATGAAAATAAAAATATAAATTAGAAAAATACTTGATGATAAAACATACGTTAATACCAGCTCCCTAACCAACCCTTACGAATCACAGTTTTGTAAATAGTCCTGCAGTAAAATTCCATATTCAAGGTGAACCCTGTAATTGAGTCCCCACAAAGTTATTTTGCAGTTTATATGTCTTTGAGCGGTGCTAAATAAGAATCCAAGTAATGACCCCTATATAACTTGAACAATTTGCATAATATGCAAATTAAGTCCGCCATTATCGAAATTCCGTTTTTCCCTAATAACACTATAACCAACTTGGATAGAAATTTAAAATAAGCCTCCATACCCATGTTTTCATGGTCTATGTATCATATAGTACTAATTTCAGCTTGATCAGATCATTTAAATATGCAAATTTATGCAAATTAGGTATTTTACTGAATACAATATTCGGGGTTTCAATACATTAAAAAGTCATTTGTTTTTGCTTGCATATTTTCAGTAACATTTGGTTATGTAATAATGTTTTTGTACGTTTTAGACACAAATATATCATATGATTATATCAAACCAGTAAATGATGACTTTATGTTACGCAAAATATTCAAATTACATTATAAGTGAAAGGATTTGCACTATTTGTTCTATTGCATGGTGTCACGTATATTTATGCCATTTTCTATCATACTGTTGATGCTTGGATAATTTTGATGCAGTTTATTTATCATTAAACAAAGCTTAATAAGAAACTAAGTGATGCCAACCTGTCATCCTTCATTAATTTGCATAATATGCAAATTTAGTTCGCCAATACCAAAATACCATTTTCGCTAATAACCAATTATGATAAAATTTCAAAATATGTGTCTGAACCTATGTTTTAGTGTCTAGCTATCATATCATACCACATTTAAAATGATCAGATGATTTAAATATGCAAATGTATGCAAATAAGTTATTTCAAGTGTACTGCTTTTCGAGTTAACGATTTATATTCAAATTAAAGTACTTCAACATGTGTTTTTTGCCTAACATACACCAGTAATTTTGTAATGCTTAACTTTTGTGTATCATTGTTATTAAACAAATGATTATATGCTAATCTGCCTCGTTGACTCAATGTCATTTGTATGATACAATGCGTAAATAGATTGAATTAAAATAAATAAATGCTCTAATTTGATAGAAAAAAGGTATTGTCTCAAATTTTCTCTTTTAATCCACCATGAATTGTAAAACAAAATTTACTATTAAATGCTACCAAGTTTTCCGCATGTAATCATGTATATATTATACAGATCCAATGTGAATTTCACCTAATTATCCATGCCAATTAAATTGAACTGAGCAATCTGTCAATTGCGACTGAATTATTGCTCAGATGGATTTCAATGTTTTGTTTGGAATGTCCACATAGATCATGGGAACAGTCATAAACCGATCATAATCAATGTATATTAAATGAATGTTTAAATGTGCAAATGATATAAACGTTTATAGTGTTGGAGATTGACTAAGAATATTTCGTTTGCACACACTATTGTATGGATTTTGATTTGCTGAGCCGTTAAGCCAAAATCAAGTAATGAAAGAACATGGATTAATTTTACAGTACATCTTCAGTTGCTTGTAAAATTGAAGCCACTGAATTCAAAACCATTTTATAATTATGAAGAACATCCTGTCATTGACACAATATGATCGATATGTTTTACTGTAATATTAGAGGCTGGAAAGTTTTACATATTTGTGAGCATATTTGACCTCTCAACTAAGTGGAATGTAAAACATGAAACTACAAATGTACATGTGTCAACATATGCTATACATGGTCATTGCGGCACATTTTTGTCCTTGTATGACTTAATTATCGACTTAAATTTTGACTAATACCTATTATGCATAGTATGTAATTTCAATCAGTTAAATGCATCCTTACATAGTTTCTTTGCGAAATCAGAAAGTTGTTTGTGGGACTTATTTTAAGTAGCGACATTAAGGCAACTTAGAAATTACGGAAACTATAATTGTCAATCTATTTACAGTAAAGAAACATGTATGTATTGTATTCATAAGAGGCATTACCTGACCATAGTTTCTTTTATAGAATGTTGTTTTTCTATACGAGACCTTAACTTAAAAGATGAGAGATATCAATCCACTTTACGCACCTATGCTAGTCATGATAAAATTAGCTCATCAATATAGGTTCACCAACATAAAACGAATCACACACACATGCAATGGACGCATAGGTAAATTCCATATTGTTAATGTGTGTCATAAATGATCATTGAGATGCATATATCATGAAAATACTTCAAGTGTTTCGACACTAAATACATACTGTCTAAAGGCTTTGCCTTTAATTATTTGTAAATGGTCGTAAAACTGTTTATGCTGCGAATCGTAATCTGATAGAGGTCTTTAATTTGTATTAAAATATACCTCATCCTTATTATTAAAATTCACAATTTGCATATTCAAATCATCTGATGGTGCTGAAGGGGGTATCATATGTTAACTAGACCCTACAAACATGGGTACTGACACAAATTAATTTTTTTATCATAATTGGTTATTGTGTTATTATAAAAAAAAAAACGGAATTTTGGTGATGGGGGGAGGATAGATTTATATATTATGCAAATTTTCATAAGGATGTCAGAATTTTCTCACTTAGTTTCTTAATCAGCATTGTTAGAAGATACAAAACATGAATATAATTATCCAGGCAAAAAAGAAGAAAAGAAAATGGCATAACTGTACGTGCAGTCTTGAAATGTATAAAGGCATAGTCCTACAACAAATATAACCGTACATGTATAGTGTAATTCAGATACTTTGCATAGCTTAAAATCATCATTTACTGATTTAATAATTCCATTTGATATATTTGTGTCTAAAACGTACACAAATAACATTACATAACCAAATGTTACTCAAAATATGCAAGCAAAAACAAAGGACTTTTTAATGTATAGAAACCCCGAATATTGTATTCAGTAAAATACCTAATTTGCATAAATTTGCATATTTAAATGATCTGATCAAGCTGAAATTAGTACTATATGATACATAGACCATGAAAACATGGGTATGAAGGCTTATTTTAAATTTCTATCCAAGTTGGTTATCGTGTTATTAGGAAAAAACGTAATTTCGATAATGGCGGACTTAATTTGCATATTATGCAAATTGTTCAAGTAATATAGGGGGTCATTACTCGGATTCTCATTTAGCACCGCTCAAAGACATATAAACTGCAAAATAACTTTGTGGGGACTCAATTACAGGGTTCACCTTGAATATGGAATTTTACTGCAGGACTATTTACAAAACTGTGATTCGTAAGGGTTGGTTGGGGAGCTGGTATTAACGTATGTTTTATCATCATATATTTTTCTAATTTATATTTTTATTTTCATGGCATGGTCAAACTTCCGTGCATTCGATTTTTAAAAAAATAATTTAGAACATAGAATAAATGACGTTTGAAACTTATATCTCGGAAAATGGTAAAATGTGGCGTAATCACTTGTTTTGATGATCAGTGTTTCCAGCACCCGATTATTTTCAAAACATTTACAAAATCTTAAAGTCGAAGCATATCATAATTTAGAACCAAAATTATTTGTTCGAAACATAACAAATAAGCGCGCAATACGTTTTTAAAGTTTAAAGACGATTTTTTAGAAATTAGTGACGTCATCGGTTTTTGGCCAATAGCATCTTCCTGCCCCAAAATTTGAAAAATCACCTGGCAGATTCGTAAAGAGCACACTTTTTTCTATAAAAAAACATCAAAATATTGCTGATATACCGATGAGTACAGCGAACCAATTTTTTTAGCCTTGGGCCGACATACTATTTGGCATGGAAAATAATCAGACTATCAAATTAATAATAGCTGTATAACTATAATTTAATTATTCTATTCTGATTTTATTCTATTTTTAATGAACTTTTCATTTATTGGAATTCATTATTCAGAGATGTAAATGGCCGTGAGCTTGTCTAGAACTAATTGAAGCTTGGGACGTTAAATAATTTAGAACCATTTTTTGCTAATATTCTAACTCTGTGGTTTAGTTATTTTAATGTTAATGACTTTGAATTACTGTAACCATTTTACTGATAGACTGGTTAGTGGATGCCATTATGTCACCACATAGAAAGTTGGTGGTTGTATGCTGAGGATTGGAGTCTTGTAATGTTTAATTAAAGAATTGTAGTTAGGTAACTGTTCATCTTATATAATTGACTGTTGAAAAAAGGGGGTACAACAAAAATGTACAAATACTACGCTTAAATGAAATAATATTATTTTGTTTTTTTCGAAATATTTTTAATTTAAACATAACATCTTTTCTTTTATTTTTAAATATTGTTTTGTATAAACATGATAATTTTTTATTTTCACTACTTTTTTCTTTAAACATAATAATATTTCGTTAAAACAAAATAATATTTTGTAAAAACGCAATAATATTATGTTTAAAAGAAATAGTTGTGAAAGATAAAAAAAGTAAATCAAAATGTCACTTAAGGGGCTCCCTAAATAACAGTCTGGTAAAATAAAACCCTCACTAAAATTCCCTACTGTACAGTATCATTCTTGCAGCAGTATCCATGATTATTGAATTTTCCTGGATTAAGCATTTTCCTATTATAGAGTTGTACCAAATTTTTTTTACTCATGATAGTTAATGTTTGAGTCACAGTATTGATTGGTGCCCTCATTTAAGGTCAGAATCATGCAAAGAGGCTCAAGAAAGGGAGAGAGTTGTTATTTTTTTATTAATTTTTAATGTTGTGGAATTTTATCTTGATAGTCTTGACTTAGATGAGGTTAGAATGAAGACACATAGAATAAAATATGAATGGTATTGATTTGATATTGTTTTTCTCCTATATTTTGAATTTAATCAATAGATAAAAATGTTTTGTATTGGTAATTAAAAATTCTTTGGTCTGCCCAGTTGGATAAATTTTAGTTCGTTCTGTAAGTTTTTGGTTTTGAAGATATTGAGAAATGAAAAATCTCTTTACAGACATTCTCTGTTCTTCTTCTGTATGAAGTAAAGTATTTATCAGCTGCTGGAGTAGATATGCACTTAGTACTAAGTCCCTCCATGGGCAACAATAAGGTCAATCGACCACCATGATATGACTGAAAAATTGTCTAAGGGCACCAAAAACAATAGAATCAGTCTTATTAATGCTTGCTTCTGAATATGTTTCCTTTTATGCCATACATTTATGTAAGGAACCAATTATAATAATATGAATTTTGAAAATACAAAATTTAATTATGTGCTCCATGATTTCAACTGAAGTAAGGAATTTTTGTAAGAAATTTGTATTGAGGCAAAGTGTTAGTCTTACAAGTTCAGAAAATTCCTTTTAAAATTTTTGCTGGTGCATTTTTATAGCCTTTATTTCTTACTTCAATACTTTCACCATTTTCAGTGTCATAGCTAAGCTTTAATATTATGAAAGTGTTTTCTTTGGGAGCTTAAAGACATGGGGGCTTCCTGTTTCCAATAAAGTCAATTCAAAATAATGTCTTGTAAGAAAAAAAAACATTCTTGTATTCAAGAGCCTCTCAATCTGTCTGCAATTATTAATGAAACAAGATGAATATTTATCTTTGTTGTGTTTGATTGTTTAAGATAACATTCAGAACAGTTCCACAAATTAACCGAGCTGATTTCTTCTGAATACAAAAAGGCGGGAATATTGATTTTGTCTGTAAAGTTCCCTTCAAATCTCCTCCCTAGTATTGTCCTCCAGTGGGAATTGATGTGTGAGTGCCATCCTCACAGAATTATGTAGAAAAATGTCATATTGCATTAAAATCGGTCAATTTTCCAATACTGCTCAGAATCAATGGATTATCTGAGTTTTAGTATTTTCAACCAATAATTGTATTGTTATTGGTGAATTGATGAAGCCAAATACACAAATATGGTGCCTTGTATTTACTCTAGTAAATAAATAATAGAAGATTTTCTTCTCTAAATGGTGACTCATCAATAGCAGAGGCTGAATGTATGACAAACTCAGACTTACTGAGAGAACTGTATGACTTTGTATGGAGAAAATTGGGTCTTAATATTAAGAATCTATGGACTTTGTTTTACACCAAAAATTTGCAGACAGGTCTGAATTGTTAATACTTTGATAAAATTTGTGATAAAAATAGATATATGAAGAGTATATTTATAAGTTTTTGAAAGACAAATATGGAATAGAAAAACTTGGTATTTTGAATGAAAAATCATCTATGGAATGTGCTTGGAATTAATGTGTTAGATGTTTTGGGATTTGCTTGGAATTTTTCTTTTGGTGACAGAATTTTGTGAAATATTCAGGATGTGTATGTGGGGTAAGTATGGTGTGAAGAGAGCAGTTTTTTCGGATTCAGATAATATATTGTTTATAAACTCTTTTATGCCATAAATGATGGTTTACTCACCTGGGTACATATCTCTATGTACTCTCTTGCCCTTCCATAAGAAGCTTAAAACTTCTCCTTATAGGTAGGAAAATGTGCATTATTTGCACCGAAAGGTATGGTTTGTTACCAGGTTTAAACTTGGAACTCATGATTCAAATTCAATCATGTGACCACTCCCATTAAATGATCTCTTCCTGTTCATGTATAGTTCATGAATTATTCAGATTCATTAAACAAGTTCATTTACAGTTTAATGGAAGTTCATGAAGATAAAATGGCACAAATTCATCAAAAGTTAATTAGAACTTAAGTTCATGAACTGTTTCTGGTTTGTAACCATTCATTAACAAATGACTCATGAATAGTTTAAGTTCATGAACTTATCAAGAATGTGACTGTTTTTGTTTAGTTCATGAACATTTTATTAACAAGTCTAAAGAATGATCTTCAGTGGATGTAACTTCATGAACTTTGATAAAGAAAGGTTTAAGTACTGTGCATGAACTGTTCATAACTTGGATAATAGTTCATGATTTCATGAATGTTATTTAATATTTTTTGGGTAACTGCACCATGATCATCATGGTTTAAAAAAGAATTATATATTTCTCTATATTCAAATGTTTTTTGTCTATTTAGTATAATTCATTTCTCTTCTTTTAATATTATAAGACAATTCCATATAAATTTCATAGACTGATGTGTTATAGAATAGAATCTTGATTAGTTTGTTTCCTGGGTGTTAAGTTCTTCCTGTCAACATTTTTTTCAGTCATATTGCACTGCTTAATTGACTTACTCACTGTCCCTAACAATGGTATATATCTCTAGAGCCAAGGTTTTAACATGAGCAATGAGTACAATTACCTTCCCCTGAGCCTGACTACTGCCCTTCTTAATATGAAGATATGAGCATTTCATGATCAAACACTGCAATGAAATGTCCCTCAAGGTGTCAATGGTTGGGCTGATTGGGTTGAGTTATAAGATGACAATGTTAATGTAGATGATGTTCTTGATAAGACTTGGTGTTGGATTTTATTAAGTTTTCAGATTGCAGTATGCAGACAAACCCATACATACATGTAAGAAAGCCTGCCCAGCTAGCTCAGTTGGTAGTGCACAAGTCTACTGATCGAGAGATCGTAGGTTCAATTCCCGGCGGGGCATACTTTTGTGCAGTTTGGTCATGAAATTATTTTCTAAGACCATTTTCCCTCTTACCACTGATTCTAAATCATGTAGGGCAGTTGTCAGTCACTGACAAAAGTGTGCACCTAGTAGTTGGTTAGCAGCTGTATTCAGAAATTTAGCCTTTCTAGGAACAGTGAGTAGGTGGACTGACCACCATTATATGACCAATACAATGTGTTTATACGTCGTTAAACCCAACAAAAAAATTAAATATATGTAAGAAAATTATTGTGCAGAGGGCTGTATAATAACCTACAAACCCATCAGCCCAATTAGCTCGCATGGTAGAGCAACTGACTTTCAAGCTTGAAGTTTTGGTTAGATTCCTCCTAAAATGTCCACTCAGTTAAATTGCAATGATTGCAATAATTGCAAAAGCCTGGCTTTGCTGACTTTATAACAATAATAGAAGGTTGTAAGTTCAAGCCTAGTGACCAACTATGGCTCTCAGTGTGAAAGGCACCAGGGATTGTGGAACTGTAGGCTGTTGGCTGAAGGATTTCCAATCAAGTGTCCTGTAGGGGTTGCTGGTTCAAGTTACATGCGGGATGGTTAAATTCCTCATTAAAAATATAGCAATAACATTGATTTTCCAACTCATATAAGGTATTGATGATGATGATAATGATGATATATGGAAAAGTTGTCCACCTTTTGGAAGACCTGGTGTGTTGACATGTGATTATAAACCCAATAAAAAAGTGAGAGAAAGTTGGCCTACAGTTTTGTAGGATATTGGAGAAAAATAAAAGATTGATAGTTGAACTATGAACTTTATATGACACTCAAGAGTTTTAAAACAAGTATACCATCTGACAATGAAGGCTTTATAGATTGTAAAAGTCTGTAAGTGTATTACCATATCCAGGAAGATATCAGTGATGTTTTAGACAGATTAATGACCTACTGGATCCTGACCTGACAATACTAACATCAGGATTGCTGTCTCAGACTTCACCTTCAGATTCTTCTTGTTTTATATCAATATTGGTTCTAGAAATTTTAGAAGTTAATAGCAGTTGTCTAGTAAGATCTGTATGAACAATAAAATCTTGGCATATCCAGTTATAAAAAGCTGTTGTATTATAGCAATAGGGCAGATTATCTAAGAACACCAAATAGAAATATGTCTGGTAAACTGTCAATGATATTATTGATCACATTGTAGTGCTGTATCTCATATAATTTTTGAGGTTTTTTTAATATTATCCTAATTTGGAATCCCAATCTATGGGGGTTTCCATATTTGCACAGGGTTAGGGTTAGGTGTAATCTAGTTGTTTAAAAGTATGCTTTGCTTTGAATTTGGGTATCAATTCCCAGTCATGTAAGTACATGTGAACTAATAACACTAACGATGTTTCTAGAAATTAAACCATGGACTCCTTGTGGAAAGTTTGTAAAAAGTTCAGGATTGTTTAGTAGGTGTTAACTGACTGCTCTGAATAGTAATGAAAATTTTGATATTAATTATGGTAATTAAATTCTAATATACAAACTCTATTTGATTTATTTTTTATTTGCTTAACCTCAAAAGATGCATTACTGTAGTAGTTTGAGTCTTAATTTGCAAATTAAGATATAGAGGATATTTGGGTTTTTTTTGTTGTAAGATTGATTTTTATTTTACGAGTGAGCTAAGGATGCAATATTTTCATACGCCATGAGTGAAAATATATCATTAGCTCACAAGTGAAATAAATAGATCTTACACCAAAATAAACAAATTTTCTGTTTATTATATGCTTCAAACAGGCTTTTTTAAAGTTTATGTATGATATGTCATCAGAGCAGCACATCCAAAGAGTGAAAAATACAAACTTATTTTCATTGTTTCAAAATGGTGGAATATCGATTTTTATTTCACCGATAATTCCGGTATTCCACTGGAAAGCATAATAAAAATATTTTAGAACAGCAAGTCAGTGTGGACATTCTACATGACCAAATTCTATACAAACTTTCATATCTATGTATATAGCAATGGTAACTGCATTTTATAGTCTAAGTTTCATGTTTACACACATTCACCAACTTCACAGCTAATATACCTGGTCATAAGGCTACTAGTATCTATAATCTATCAGTCTCCCTTGGAAGTATATTTTCTCTGCTTAGTGCAGATGAGAAAATGGCATTTTTGTCCTAATGGAATTATACCACCCTCACAAGTCTTAGTATACAAGAGTTGCCTGCAAGACTGTAGTTAAGTGCATTGGTGTTAAAGAGCAAGTTACTACAGTCTTGCGGGCAATCCTCGACATGTACAGATCTCGGATCGTGCAAGTTTCCGAAATTTGCGTGTATCGTGCGTGTATCGCGCGTGTATCATTCATACCGTGTGCGTGTATAATTCACCGTGTATTTCAATCGTGTAACGTGTAGACCGCTCATCGTGTAAATACACGGTAAAAATCGGTCCGAGATATTGTGTTTTTGCGTTTTATTACCGTGTATCGTGTGCCCGAGATATTGACAAATCCATACGTATAAATGTATTAAATACTTATGCATTGTCGACTAATCATCATCCGTAAACAAAAAGAAAAACCGCGATTAATTAAGTTGAGTTTAGAATAAATGTTGACTTTGTTTAAACCGGAAATTCCTGTTTAAATGCCGTACGTCGATAAACTGCGGCTCATTCCGGACCAATCTGCGGTCAATTAAATTGCGGCCCAACCGAAATGTTGTTACTAAATTAAAATAATCGTTATAATATTATTATATTTAAAATGTAAACACATGCTTTCATTTATCTTAATCATCAAACATTTTCTTTGTTTGTCAGTGGCTAAAGGGTTTAGTAAACAAACTGTTATAATTGACATCTCACTTGGTCAAGAACTCGTTTATCACGACTCTATATGATTAAAAAAGTCATCATTGTTTTAATTCTTAAAGTAAAGTAAATTATTTAGTTTTTACAGTTTATTCGTATTATTCCCTCATATTTGCGTATTTATATGTAAAACTTTTTATTTAAATATCGATTTTGTAGTCGGCATAAAATAGTAAGTTAACACGAGGTGTGTGTACTGTCTTAATACCGCGTCTTCACGCAAGCACTGCATGTAAACATTTATATCTAGTATACATACTACTAAAAAGGCGACCATTATACAATATGACATGCTTATATTTTTTTAATCACGCGTAGACTGTGTTTTGAAAAAATATACTAATTCAAAGTATTTTTCACCATGAATGGCTTGAAAATAAAAACAGAGAAAACTTGAAACGTGTATTTCTTTTTCTATCGTGTGGGTTTCGCCGGCTATCGTGTGTGTGGTTTTAAATCTGAATAAAGCCAACTTACAAAGAATGACATAAACAATTTTTGACAGTAATGTTATTCTTTATTCTGCAGTTTGTATTTTTGTTATACATCAAGTGCTTACATAATTTATTTGATAAAAAAATATCAATCGTGTTCTTCTTTGTCTATCGTGTAATGACTGCTCGCCGATCGTGTACCTTTATTTCTACTAAAAATGTCGATATTCAATAAAATAATCTATACTATATGACTTGCTTATATTTTTACAATCAAGCTTAGACTGTGTTTAACTTTTGAAACATATACACATACAATTATGACATCTTTTCTCAATGAATGATTTGAAGAAAACAAAGGAAAACAACTTTAAACGTGTATTTTTATCAATCGTGTGAGTTGATCGGCTTTTCGTGGTTTTTAATTCGATTAAAACAAACTTACTAAGAATGACATTAAATTATTTTGACAGTAATAATATTCTTTATTATACAGTTAGTATTTTTGTTGTACACCGTGTACTAATTCAATTTTTATACAAAATATTATCAATCGTGTTCTTTTTTGTCTATCGTGTATTGACTGCCCGCCTATCGTGTACCTTAATTTCTACTTAAAATGTCGATATTCAATAAATTTATTGATACATTATTATATTTTACAATCAAGCTTAACTGTGTAATGAACCAATGTAACATATTTAAATTTTTATTTCTTTGTCTATCGTGTGATTTCGAAGTTGACAATCGTGTACGTGAATTTAAATTCGATTTAAGCCAACTTGTAACATTTTGTTTTTAAGAATTTGAGCAGGTAAACTAGATTTTCAATAAATTTAACAAAACTTATATTGTTTAGTTACATATTTACGACGAAACAGAAGAATATTTTTTATTTTCAATCTACATTTGAGACGCATTAATCGTTTAACGTGTCGTCGTTGAAACGTTTTTCTCTCGGCGAAAAAAGCCGAGGATTTCAAACAATCGTGTTAAACGTGTATCGAGACTCGGAATCGTGTATTTTACCGCAAATCAAGCTATCTATCGTGTTCGTGTATCGTGTAACGTGCAGTCCGTGTTCGTATAACGTGCGTGTACCGTCCGTACTGTGTGACAACTTGCACGCTCCGATATCTGTAACATATAAAATTATGTAATCCTTAGACTGAAATTAAACAACAGCTGTGGTATGTTCACCTTCTAGGTAAAAATCTGATACCCTCTGAATTGACCTGATATATGGTAACATATGCATAAAGAACAATATTAAATAAATCAATGGAGCGTTTTTTCCTCTAAGAATGATGTAAGATATTGTGATATAAGAATCAGACAATGTATTATATAATGATTATGTAGATTACTCTATAATAGATTGATCTAGTTTAGGATTGTATAACCTCCTGGGATAGGTTTTTGTAATAAACCCATACTGGGTCAATACGATCAAATTATGACCTGGGAAGGAATTATCAGTATTTTGTAACTTGAGGCTCAATGTGTGATATGAAATGCACAGAAATTGCTGGTATGTTGTACCAGCCAATGTGACAACCTAAGAAAATGTTAATATATGATGAAATCAAACCCCACACTTTTTCTCTAGAGTTATTATAATGAAGAATAATTTTAGCCAACTGGCTGACCCAGTTGGTAGCGCTCTAGTCTGCTGATTGAGGGGATCATAGGTTCAATTACCAGGCTTGGTCATGAAATAATATCTATGGCCATTCTTCCTAAATGTACCACTGATTATAAATTACCTGGGACAGAAGTTGGTTACTGATGGAAGTATGCTCCTAGTTAATCCAGAGATTTGGCCTTTCCAGGAACAATGAGTAGGTTGACTAACCCCCTTTATATGACCAATACACTGTGTTGGAATGAAGTTAAACCCTACCAGAAAAGGAGAATCTTAAAAATATTATATTATTTATAAATTTCCAGTAGTTCTACCTTTGTGTACCCCCATTATCAGAAAACCCCAGTACCCATATGGTGAGATGGATACACCAAGTTATTAAGTATTATGCCAGGTTCCCTGGCTCTGCTCATGTAAAATTAATGCTGTAAGTTATTGCTATCTTAAATGCTCTTCTCTTCGAAGCTTCTGAGTTGCTAGAAGTTTACATTTATACATCTATTGGCTTATTTCACAGAAAATCCTTTCTTGTCTTGTCTTGAGGAAGATTATATTTGGTTACTGCAACTTTCCTTGGGGGATTTGATATTTGAATAAACATTGATTCCAAAGTAGGCATCTGAATACTTTACATCATAACAAAAACTTTTAGACTTTAGGAAGCTTTTGACGTTGATGTCTAAATATTAGAGTGGTAGTAGTCACTTTACTGGTACATATTTAAGTGAACATTTTTTCGTGTCAAAAATATTGTTCAAGTTGTCTGTATTATTGACCTATTCTCAGAAACTGACTTATATAGAAGAAATATTCTGTACTATTAGGCTGTAATAGGAAGGTTAAAAGCAAAGCATACATTGTGGGGTTGGAACTTGTGACCAGTTTGTAAGATTGACAATTATACAGTTTAGTGTCATACAATGTTAAATTTATGACAAAATTTGAGACATCTTTTGAATCATTATTTTATTTTATATTTTAGCATTTTTCAAATGCCATGTACTTCCTTGGAAAAAACAGCCATTCCATGAAAGCCTTAGAATTTTACATATACATTGCCTTAACTATGTTATTATATGAAGTGTTTGGAAAAAATGAATTTGTTTGAAGTACATGCAGTATCGATCCCTCAGGTGTTTTGATTGAAACTTCACCTCAAAATTATTTTAGAGCTGGGGCTTTGGTTCAATGGTGTGTATGCTGGACTTATAAGAGTAAGTTCCTTATGAAAGCTGGTAAGCAAATACCTAGAAAAAACAAGTCATGTGTTAGGTGAGCTAGCATCTGTAAAATTATGTTGATATCATAAAAATATAATCAACATATAAACAAATATAATAACCATTGTGCAAGCAATTTTTGTATGCATTGCTACAGTTTTTGAATGAATGAAATAAATACTGGATGTCATCTTATCCACAGAAACATTATATATCATTTGTATGGACTATTTGTTACCAAAATAATCATCATACAAATTCTTTTTTCTAAGTATTGATTCTTTAAAATTCAATGTTTAATTTGGCGTAATCACCCTGACCTTTCTTGAAGGAACTATTTTCTAACAAATTTCATTGGTGAAGAAATGGTATTGATTTCCCTATAGGATGATTGGAATAAAAAAGAAAAATATTTATTTTCTTAGTTTGATAATGATCATTAAAGAGCGTCTGCTAAATACGTCTGCTTGGAAAACGTATTGGTGTTTGGAGAAAGTCTGTTTGGAAGATATTTTGTCATTAGTTTTAAATATGTCATTAACGCCTTCCCAAATTTGGCTTTAATGCTGATAAAGACAATCTAATCTGCCTAGGGGACTGTCTGAATTTAGCAACTTAATTTCTGTGTAAATTTAAGTAACTTTGATTTTACTGCCCCATGAGATTATATTATATACAAGTACAGTAAAGTTCCACTATAAAGATCACCATGATTATTGCAAAATAGTGTTAATTTGAAAAGAAAAATGTCCCTATAATAAGACTGTTCCGCTATTAGGACCACTAATTTTGGTGGTTTTAATAGGGGAACTTTATTGTAAACCCAAATTATAAACACTCTCTGTCTATTTGGTAACTTCCATCTACGGTGACTTTAACATATAGTTGACTGTAGTTTCATTACTCAGCATGTTCAGTGACTTTTTTTAGAGTGGGTATTGTACCCACCAATGTTGAAAAATGTGGGTATGAGGACATAAAAGTGGGTACACCCTTTTAAATAGTTTTATTTTGACATAAGTGCAAGTCGATTTCTACCCTATTCTGTCCCTAGTCACATCCGTCTTAGACAATTCGTCTTAAACCGAAATTAGTTTTGTTAAATCCAGGTCATCTTTAACTTTACCCCACATTAGTTTATGATAAACAGTCAAAATAAACACAACTTCATCGAATGGCGAGTGAAAATCGTGTAATCTAGCCGCCTTTATTTTTTTGTAAATGAATCTGGTTCTCGATCACGTTCGTGTGCAATACTTGTCGACAACAAATCACTAGTTTCAGTGTTTCTTCATTGTTAGTACGCAAATCTGATCATATCATTAAATTTTAAATTAACGCCTTTTTAATACAGCAATACAATCCGTTAAAGTCCTTTGTTTTGACATAATTATTGGTACAAATCATCGCGTCGTCAACGCTTAAGAGCAGTAGACTATCGACGCCATGATTCTTAATTAATAGCGACGAAAACAAAAACAATCCGCTTAGCGGTGCTGACGTCATTTGGGTAAAGGCTAAATGCCAGTATACACATAATAATCTTAACAGAGTTACCGTTCGTTACATTGTGATAAATTTCGGTCCGCGTATTCGTACCCGGTAGGGTCTGAATATTCGCGTGAATTTTACTTTTTTGGCGTGAAATACGCGGATTTTCGCGTGATTGAACATGCTGATTACTGTGTGGATCAGGAAAATATTTTCTTATTGCTTGAAATTGTCACCTTGAGGAAAGTTCTAAATTTGATTTTAGTTGTTGTAATTATGTTTCATGCATGTTTAATGAGTCCAGTAAGCTGTAAATCTAATTGTATCTTTGGTTATGTAAAGGATGGTGCACAGCTAAGACATGCATGGCGTTGACTTTGCTGCTTACCTGGTATTTGTATGATTGCCCAGAGACACTAGAGCAAATACCAACTATATACACCAAGTATATATATGTCATGCCCAAGTCACAGAGACACTAGAGCAAGTACCAACTATATACACCAAGTACATATATCTCATACCCAAGTCACAGAGACACTAGAGCAAACACCAACTATATACACCAAGTATATATATGTCATACCCAAGTCACAGAGACACTAGAGCAAATACCAACTATATACACCAAGTATATATATGTCATACCCAAGTCACAGAGACACTAGAGCAAATACCAACTATATACACCAAGTACATATATCTCATACCCAAGTCACAGAGACACTAGAGCAAATACCAACTATATACACCAAGTATATATATGTCATACCCAAGTCACAGAGACACTAGAGCAAATACCAACTATATACACCAAGTACATATATCTCATACCCAAGTCACAGAGACACTAGAGCAAATACCAACTATATACACCAAGTATATATATGTCATACCCAAGTCACAGAGACACTAGAGCAAATACCAACTATATACACCAAGTACATATATCTCATACCCAAGTCACAGAGACACTAGAGCAAATACCAACTATATACACCAAGTATATATATGTCATACCCAAGTCACAGAGACACTAGAGCAAATACCAACTATATACACCAAGTACATATATCTCATACCCAAGTCACAGAGACACTAGAGCAAATACCAACTATATACACCAAGTATATATATGTCATACCCAAGTCACAGAGACACTAGAGCAAATACCAACTATATACACCAAGTACATATATCTCATACCCAAGTCACAGAGACACTAGAGCAAATACCAACTATATACACCAAGTATATATATGTCATACCCAAGTCACAGAGACACTAGAGCAAATACCAACTATATACACCAAGTACATATATCTCATACCCAAGTCACAGAGACACTAGAGCAAATACCAACTATATACACCAAGTACATATATGTCATACCCAAGTCACAGAGACACTAGAGCAAATACCAACTATATACACCAAGTATATATATGTCATACCCAAGTCACAGAGACACTAGAGCAAATACCAACTATATACACCAAGTACATATATGTCATACCCAAGTCACAGAGACACTAGAGCAAATACCAACTATATACACCAAGTATATATATGTCATACCCAAGTCACAGAGACACTAGAGCAAATACCAACTATATACACCAAGTACATATATGTCATGCCCAAGTCACAGAGACACTAGAGCAAATACCAACTATATACACCAAGTACATATATGTCATGCCCAAGTAACCATTCGTGAACTTTTTTATTACAGAATAATTTAATTTGAATTATTTTCATGTTGGAACCTTATAACTTCTAAAACTTAAACTTTTTGTAAACCTTTAAAGAAAGTCATTACAGTACTTATGTAAAATAGATATCTTTATTTATGTACAAGCATTATCAAACACATATTGAGTATTTAAATAAGCAAAGTTAATGTATGTACCACTGACAGTTGAAAAAAATTTATTTAACAATAGTTGACTTGAAATCACTGTTATCTTATACTGATAGTGGTTTATTGGCTTGAGCTGAACTACTAAGAAAGTAGGCAATTGTTTATAATGAACTGGAATTTTGTACTGCTTGATCCTAAGGCACAATGGTCAGTTGAACTATCTGCCTCATTATGACTCTTACTGTTGAATGGAATCAGAAGTACATCTAGAACTCAATCCAAAAGAAGTATGTATTATAGAGATTTTGTTGGAGCAGCTGAGACTCAAGTCAATCTGGAGCAGTCAATTAATATTTATATGAATGAACTATTGTTATAAGAATATATGATTGATAATGATATATGGATATGATTCATTCAGCCTATGTATTTTATGATAATATTTTTATGATCCATTCCTACCACATTTTTTATTGATCTATTATATTTTATATCTTGATTATGTTACATCTTGTTAGTTGTATTCATCTTTTAAACAACTAACTTCTTATACATAGATTTAGTGACCTATACTAACTTATGAATACCATCTTGCTTCTTAGTTAGACAATTTTTTATACGCCCGTTTTGAAAAAACGGTCGTATTATGTTACGATGTTGTCCATCTGTCCGTCTGGCCGTCTGTCCGTCTGTCCGTCCGTGGACAATTGCTTGTCTGGATGATAACTCAAGAAAGGATGTACCTAGGTTCCTCAAATTTTAAGTGTGGATAGCCCTTGGGTGGAGGAAGTTCCCTATTGATTTTGAGACCCCAGGGTCAAAGGTCAAGGTCACTGGGACTTAAAATAGGTAAAACTTGTCCGGACGATAACTCAACAAAGACTGTACCTAGGTTCACAAAATTTTATGTAAGAGTAGCCCGTGTGTCAAGGATGTTCCCTATTGGTTTGGGGGCCCCTGGGTGAAAGGTCAAGGTCACAGGGGCATCATATGGGAAAAAAACTTGTCTGGACAATAACTGAACAACCAATCTACCTAGGTTCACCAAATTTTATGTATGAGTAGCCCATGGGTCAAGGATGTACCCTATTGGTTTTGGGGCCCCTGGGTCAAAGGTCAAGGTCACAGGGGCATCATATTGAAAAACCTTGTCCGGACAATAACTCCACAATGACTGTACCTAGGTTCACAAAATTTTATGTGAAGGTAGCCCATGTGTCAAGGATGTGCCCTATAGGTTTTGGGTCCCCTAGGTTCAAAGGTCAAGGTCACAGAGGCATCATATGGAAAAACTTTGTCCGGACAATAACTGAACCACCAATGTACCTAGGTTCACCAAATTTTATGTGAGAGTAGCTCATGTGTCAAGGATATGCCCTATTGGTTTTGGGGCCCCTGGGTCAAAGGTCAAGGTCACAGGGGCATCATATTGAAAAACATTGTCCGGGTAATAACTCAACAATGACTGCACCTAGGTTCACCAAATTTAATGTAAGAGTAGCCCATAGGTGAAGGATGTTCCCTTTTGGTGTTAGGGCTCCTGAGTCAAGTTTAAACCTTCAACCATAAGATATCAAATTACCAAGCAGTGACTTCAAATGTTCAATCAATATGTTAATAAAGTCAAAATGGCAAACAATGAAAAACTTGTTCAGACAATAACTGAACAACCAATCTACCTAGGTTCACCAAATTTTATGTGAGAGTAGCCCATGGGTCAAGGATATGCCCTATTGGTTATGGGGCCCCTGGGTCAAAGGTCATGGTCACAGGGGCATCATATGGAAAACCCTGTCTGGACAATAACTCAACAACGACTGTACCTAGGTTCACAAAATTTTATGTGAAGGTAGCCCTTGTGTCAAGGATGTGCCCTGTAGGTTTTGGGGTCCCAGGGTCAAAGGTCAAGGTCACAGAGGCATCATATGGAAAAAACTTTGTCCAGATAATAACTGAACCACCACTGTACCTAGGTTCACCAAATTTTATGTGAGAGTAGCCCATGTGTCAAGGATATACCTTTATGGTTTTGGGGCCTCTGGGTCAAAGGTCAAGGTCACTGGGGCATCATATTGAAAAACATTGTCCGGACAATAACTCAACAATGACTGCACCTAGGTTCACCAAATTTCATGTGAGAGTAGCCCTTGTGTCAAGGATGTTCCCTAATGGTTTTGGGGCTCCTGGGTCAAGTTTAAACCTTCAACCATAAGATATCAAATTACCAAGCAGTGACTTCAAATGTTTAATCAATAAGTTAATATAGTAAAAATGGCAAACAATGAAAAACTTGTCCAGACAATAACTGAACCACCAATGTACCTATACTCTCCAAATTTTATGTGAGAGTAGCCCATGTGTCAAGGATATGCCCTATTGGTTATGGGGCCCCTGGGTCAAAGGTCATGGTCACAGGGGCATCATATGGAAAACCCTGTCTGGACAATAACTAAACAATGATTGTACCTAGGTTAACCAAATTTTATGTGGATCAGCCCATTTGTCAAGGAGTAATGTGTTGATAGCACTTAGGTAGAGGATGTTCCCTTTTGATTTGGAGACCCCAGGGTCAAAAGTCAAAGTCACTGGGACTTAATTTCTATTGAAACATTTTCCAGACAATAACTCAATAATGATTGTACCTCAGGTTCACCAAATTTTTATGGGTAGCCTAAATGTCTAGCATATGCCCCTTTGGTTTTAGGCCCCTGGGTCAAAGTCACAAGGAAATCATGAGGAAAAACCTTTTCCAACAACCAACTTTATCCAAGATCACCAAATTTTATGTATCAATACTCTTTGGGTCAACGGTGAAAACTTTTGGTTCTGAGGCCCCAGGGTCAAGGTCACTGGAAGTTTGTATGGGAAAACTTTGTGCTGGTGATAACTCAACCATGGCTGTACCTAGGTTCTTAAAATCTTTGCTTTGGATAGCCCTCCAGTTAAGGATGGGACCTATTCTGAGATCCCGGGGTCATTGGTCAAGGTCACAGGAACTTCATATGAGATAGAACACAGCATGGACTGCACACGGGCGTATAATGCCCCGCCCAGCGGAGCTCTTGTTAGAAAAAGTACCGGTATCATCCGCACAAGTGTCAGCCAGACCAGAGGAGCTAAAAGACTTTTCATTCCTTTTTCTAAGGTCACACTATTATATACAAGACATCATTCTTCCCAAGAACAATTCAGGACTGGAACCATCTTTCAGCTTCCATCACAGAAATCCAATCACTAGAAGCCTTTTAGACTGCACTCCATACCAAAATAGCAGTCCTGCCTTGATGATCCTTGTGTAGTCAGCTCACTGGTGTACACAGTTCTAAACCTGTATATATCCAACTTTTTACTGTAAAAATATACTTTGAGCAGTGACTGTCTTGCTTAACCTACCATGGGACTTAGTACAATCCAAATTGGTTCCACAGTCCCTTACCAGGAAGATGAGTATACTGATAAGTGAAGCCAGATTTGTTTCTTATGGTTCATTATTTACGCTGGGGCTGTTTTGTTACCCAGAAAAATCAAGTTCTAAGCTGAAATGACATTCTCCATTTATAGATTTTCTTGAATGAGTCATATCACTGCACTATTTGATTGTACATGTATCACCCACGCTTTCATGTTGCATTCTAGTACAACTATATTTATTATTAATGAGGGCATGTTAAATAACCGCCACTAATTGTTCATTGTAAATTATTGGTGAATGAAAACTCAATAAATCATGGTAATTACTGTTTTCATGGTAATTACATAATGGACTTTGTTGACACAATAATTAATTGCTAGTTAAAAGAATTTTAACAAGCTTTTACGTATATTTAGTTCAAATTTATTATCAGGGTTCTGTGAAATCACTATATAATGTATCGGTACATAGTTACAGTGCAATATGAAGGGATACATTTGTACTTCCTTAGACTATGGCCAAACAACTTATTAGATGCAATACACTGGGGAACAGAAGCTCTTTAATTTTAGAAACAATACAAGGCCCTCAGTTTATCTATACTATAATAAGCACTCTTTATTTTGGAGGAACAAAAGCTCTATACTAGAAGAAACAAGAAATAGCACAAGCTATAATTAGTGGTACTCTTCATACTGGAGAACAGAAGCTCTTCAGTTAAGGAAACAAGATATAGTCTATATTTTATCTAATTAGGTATTGACCATATGTTCTCATCCATTTTATATGAAGATATTACTCCAAACATATCATACATATTGATTATTTGATAAATGTCCATTAATGATCATATAATATTATTAGAAGATACTAGAATGGATATAATTTACTCAATTATGTCTGATGCACCAATATCAACTATGCCAAGGTCAATCCAGAAGTTTCCATTGGTTTGCTATGGAAAAAATTGGTTCCAAATGATGGGTCTGACTAGATCATTATATACATGTACCATTGTTTTTATACCATTATTAATATTAGATGTACTCAAAAATTAGGGTCTTTTGGCCTTCTGACCTTAGATGAACCCATAGTCAGCAACAAAAACTTTGTAATCACCATCAAATATATCATCAATATTATTATTATTACCAAAAATATCACCATTACCCTAATTGTCATCAGCGTTGTCAAAAGTGTTATCATTACCATCATCATCATCAAAATTTTCATTATTGTGATCAATGTGGTAGTCATTTTATCAACATTGTTATAGTTGTTAAGGATAACTTGAGACAAAACTAAACCATACTATATGCAACAATGTCTCATGTTATTCTAAACAAGCTATATTACCAATAGAACAGCATCATCATCATCAACAACAATATCTACAACATTACTCTAGTGTAGGTAGAAAGATGTAAAATGATATGTGTAGGAAGTTATATAATGGTGTCTCATATTTTATCAGGTGATTTAAATATAATAAACTACTTTTATTACATGAATGAATCAAATATATATATTATATACTACATAAATGATCATAGTTACTTATTTTGGTTATAATGTACGGCTGAACCTCTCTTAACCAGCCTGCAGATGGACTAAACTAAAAAAATCACAGTTTATATTGTACAGGTGGTTGAAGGAATGGCATTGTCATAGGAAAAAAATGTTAGATGGTTTGAGGTGACTATTGTTTAGAGGTGGTTCAGTTATTGAGAGATGGATGTTGTTAAGGGGGTTATTGTTACTGGAAGGTGACTTGAAGAGGTAGTTGCTGCAAAAAGGAGAGGTGGTTGTTGTTGAGAGGTGTATGTTGATATAATGTAATTGTTGTTTAGTGGTTATTGTTGTTGAAAGGTGGCTAATATTGAGAGATAGGTGGTTTTGAGAGGTGATTGTTGTTTTGTGATTGTTGTTGCTAGGTGGTGGTCATTAATGAAGGTTGTTTTATATTTATATTTTATTTTGTTATTCTACACTCCTTTAAAGGTTACATATAGTACAGAGGGTACGTTGACATCATTTATTTGTTGTTAATAATTTTTAAATATTTTACTTACAGGTTGAAACCATCTGCTTTATGTTTGAAACCAATTTGTGGTAGAATAATAATGTTGGGAAGTTGGTTAATAACTTTGTTGAATCAGGTTGAAGTCATCCAAGTTATGGTCATTTCTCATTTTGATATTACACTGCTCATGAAGTGGGTTCTTTTTGTGTGTCCTTAGTAATATTATCTGATTACTTGGATCTTTCTTAGACATGGATTGGAGTTTTAGATTTGGATATATTGTTGTATTGTGGTGATATTTCAATAATTTGTATGATGTTTGCTCTCATTATAAGAAAGTCATACCCTTTCTGTATTGGAGTAAATCTTCCTTTTACATTTGATATACAACATTTAAATGAGTTCATATTAAGATCTAAAGGTTGGTGAACATTTCAGTAAATTTGTTTTATGTTTGGAAAAGATTATCTTGTATTGTCAAATTTTATGTACATGAGAATTGTTACAAACATTAGATCTAATAAGATGGAGGTATATCTTGTGATGGGAGTCACATGTGGTCATGGACAGTGTTATTGCATACATGTAGATCATTGTTCAAAACCTTTGTTGTAGTAATTTGAGATTACCTATTCCGGATCATATTGCTCAGTTGATGACTTTAAAACTCAACTAAAGCCAAACACTTTTTCGAGTCTCAACCTATGCCAGATTGTTTTCATCTTTTTATGTCACTGCATATACTCTAAATTTTATTCTCTTATTCAACCACCAGGCAGTAACGTTCAGCTTGTTGAATCTGGCCAGTAAAGGTAGATGTAGATGTACTAAGCCTTTGGTTACAGCAGAGTTAATAGATTATTTCTATAGGATTGCTAACAAAATTTTCTTTTTCTTGTTACAGCGCCTGGAAAACCAAAGTTCATAGAACATCTGATTAACCGAGTGGTTTCTAAGAAAGTAAATAAACGAGAGGAGACTGAAGTCATAGAGAACACAGAGGAGACACCAGATATATCTGAGGAACCTTTGTCACCTGATTCTGAGAAATGTTTGCAACAAGCTGAGGCTCTTGTAGAAGAATTACTAACATGTTCTGTTAGACCAGCAAGCAGTGAGTCAGAAGATTCCGGTAAAGGTTCCTCATTGCTGGAATCTACTAGTGACTTCTCTCCAACTTCTAAACGGAAGTCTTGGTCAACGCCTGCCTCACCAACAGCATTACATGGTATAGTCAAAGAGCGTCTTAGAGGATTCCAGGCATTGCAGGAGACAAGTGATACAGAATCTGTTCATTCTTCTGCGTCTGCTTCACACTCTCCGCTACAGAAACAAAAATCGTTCAAAAATGAGGAGTTTGAGTTAGAACTTCAGGAAATCAATCATAGTATTAAACAATTTTATTGTTCAGTGTCAGAGGATGCTAGTTTTAATTCTGCAGTGATGGAGAGTGGTTACGTTAAAGCTCTTGTTGCTAAGATAAACCATAATAAAATAAAGGAGGCAGACAGTGACAAAGAGAATGATGAAGAAGGCAGCGAGCATGAAGATATAGTAAATGGGGTTATTGTAAATGGGGCTGAGGGTTTTAATAAGGAGGACTCAGGATGGGACGAGTGGGAAAAAGAGGTAGGTGGAAATGAAGAGGAACCAGAAGTAGAAAGTAGCGGAAACAGTGAAAGTGATAAAGTGTCTCAGCGTAGCAGTAAGACAAGTGTTGGTAGTAATGTTTCACTGCGATCAAAGACCTCGACTCCAGTAGCGTCAGCAAGGACGTCACAATGTTCGGCTAGATCATCTGTGTCATCATCTCATGAAAATTCTGTTAATTCTGCAAACCAATCACGACCATGTTCAAGTTCAGACAATGAAAACACAGTAAGTAAAGCTCTGAAACGATTTAATCAAGAACGTAATAGAAGTATACCTCAATCTCGTCTGAACTCTCTCTCACCTTCTACTTTCTCATACTGTAATAATAACATGCGTATAAAATCTCCGCCTAAACTACGTAACCTTAACCTTCATAAAAATGCAACTGATCCTTCATTGAGCAAAACTAATAATGACTTCTGCAATTCTGTTGGTGCTAAAACTGCGGCTTTTGCTAAAAATAGAAACTGCATGTCATGTGACGTTGAAAGTGCTGTAGACCAGTCGTCTGGTCAGACTTCTGCTAGTTCTTGTGAAAAACGTGGCTGTGTTTCTCAGAGTTTTGATTTTGGATTATTACCATTGAATCCAGCTGAACTGTTTGATGAGAACTGGTCTAACTGTGATCTTAACTTTGAGGATTTTGACTGTGATTTAGACTCTGATCCTAAACAGAAGGTAAGACACAAAGAACTAGTGTGGTTTTGTTTGGTATTGTTTTGCATGTTGATGTTTAGTGTATATGGCTTTGGTGCAGTATGTAGCTTTTGGTTTTGTAGGACATATTTTAATACATTTTATTTTGGTTTCTGTTCTTAGTAAGGTTACTGGTTTGAATACAAACTTTTTAGTTTTGTCAACAGGAATTTAACTTGCCCCGGTTTATATATGCACATATACTGCTAAGCTTTACATTAAAGGTCGTCTGATTGCCCTTGAGTTAGGCAACCTGTTACTGCTAGTATACATTTTAGTTCAGACATGTGAAACATATAGCTTGTTTTCTTGTTGGGCAACCTACTGTAAAAATTAATGTGAAGCCCTGCAACCAGTGTTACTGCTATTAAACATTTGGTTCAGGCAAATAAAATATATACAATATAGCTGGTTGTCCAACCAGGAAACCTACTGTAAAAATTAATGCTGAGCCCTGATACTGAATGTTTTTAAATTCTAAATTCAAAAACTATTAGCATACTGTTGGGACAAGTGAATTCCTCTGATGGTACCTGTTGTATAGTATCTTGTTTTGTATTTATTTCACCCCTTTTCATATAGACTCAAAGTTTCATCATTGCTGGTAAGAAAATGATTAGTTTGGTGTTTGTTTGTTGTTGTTGTTTATGGATGGTTGGTTAATTTTTTCACCCAGGATAGTCTTACTGAAAGTTGTACACTCATATTAATCTCATTCTTGTTTTTTATTCTGTTATTAGTTACAGAGTTGTCTTATTAAACAGGATACTTGTCTAGAAAAGTGCATGAAAACTGCATTACCTTGATATGTTCTTGAATAGGACAGAACCTTGAAAAGTCCTTAATTAAAACTTACTTAAATTCGACAAAAAGCTGTTCTTGAATTTTTTTTTAAAAATCCGTAGAGAACTGTGTAGTTTTTCAAGATCATACAGCCTTTAGTGAGACAGCCCCCCCTTGTTTATTTTTAAAGTCTTCTTTTGTTTTAGTTTATTTGATAGTTTATGGGCCGACTTGATTTGCCCGGGCGGCTCAAACCGGCGTACGCCAATTCAGAAACGGCTACCGGCAATTCGCTTTATTTGCTCTGAGATTGAGCCGGGTCAACAACCGGCGCACGCCAAATGCGCCGGTTTCGTTAGAGCGGCTAGCGGCGAGCGTCTGACAAATATGGCTATAAATAGATACAGGAGATACCATTATTATAAAAATTTACTACGATTATGGACAAATTACTAGTTGATGTGTTCAATAAACCATTCTTACGCGTCATTTGTGTAAGAGTTATATTACAAGTACACATTTTACTCGCCAGACACAAATTTAAAATTTTAACTACTGACAAGGGTTTATTTACACACACTGCTTGAAATGCGACCGTCTGCAACAATAATTAGTTAGCCGGATCGCTTGATTCATATGTCACACCGGGGCGAGGCTATCGGCTTACGCCGGTTCGTAAGCTGCCCGGGCAAATCAAGTTGGCCCTATGTTTCAGTTCAATGCTTTTAGTTCTTTTTGCATGCTTATATCTTTACTAACACACTCATTGGTTTAACATTTCATTCAAATTATAGTTTTGTAGTTTTTTCAGGTATTTTAAATGGGTGTAAAAATAATTTTATTAAAAACTATAGCTTGAAAATGGTAGTACAGTATTTTGTATAGAATGCATAGTTAAAAGATTTTAGGACATGTATTTATGATATTGCTTAAGGATTATAACAAAAATTTAATTCTATGTCATAGATAATTCAGACACTAAAAACATGTTTTTTACAATTTATTTTCCATATTCTTTACTCGTTATATTTCAGGGCTCGAATTTAATAAAAAAAATGAACTTGTACTTACAATTTTTTTTGCAAATTTTTGCGAGTTGAATTTATTCAAATTGAAAAAAAACCAACTTGCATTTTTTTTCTTCAAATTTTCATAGTATACATAGTAACTATTCATATAATATGCAATACAAATTTGTAGTATGACATTTTACAATACATGGAACAAGGGCGGTGTTGTGGTATAGACAAAGAATATCGAACATGGTTTACTGTGACTCTTTTATTAATACTACCGATCTATCTGGCAGTTTAAGGACTATGTAATTTACGAATGTCCTTCATGACTTTAAAATAGGTGTGGTTGCAATAATTGAAATTTACAAATAATTTTCATAAATTTCAGTTTTCATTTTAATCCTAATGAAATAAATAAGTAAGTTTAATAGAAAAATATAAAAAAAGAGGTTTAGTAATATTTATTTTTTATGAAAAAAGTGAGTTTAAACATGTAAACTTTTGTGCAAGTTTGCATGAAGTACAGTGAAAACAGTTAAAATAAAATCTTCCAATCAGATTGTGTACATTCCCGTACAGATGCACTAAGAGTTAAAAATACAAATTAATTTATACATTGTCTGAAATCAGTATAATAAAATATCTCTATATACTAAAATTAATAATTTTCAACATGTCCAAAATACAACTTTACACAAAAGAAGTAGTACAAACAAAAGGTACGGTGTCCAATAATGGACACAGGTAATGAAAGGTACACACTTAAAATAGGTATAATTCACCAATGTCATTATTGAACGGACTGTTAGCGGAAAACGTTTCAGGCAAACAGCTAACGGTTTAAGTATATAGTACGCGAGTATGAAACAACCTGAAACAAAATAGTTCCAGTATATTGTGCAAATTAGTAACTGCCATTACAACGAAGTCGGCAGTGTTACTCTCGTTGATTTAGATCAATAAATTTACAAAAAACAAGTAAACAAGAAAACAATTTCTCCTCTCCGAATTCTTCTAATAAATTGAAGTAAAGATTCTCTTGTCCGCTATCTTTAAACGTTCGCTTTTCAACGGATCGTTCAATTAACCGTTCATAACAGTAACGGTGATTGACTAACGTTAAATGCTAACTGAAGGCAGGGCTGACAAAGAACTGGGACTGTTTCATAAGAATCTTACGTAAGATAGCGATATTTCCGAAATTACTTACTTACGTTGAACTTACGTTTTACGATGAGAGAATTTCAAAGACGCACTCGAAACTTAAAATCTTTGCTACGTACAATACGATCTGACTTAAGTCAACGACAAGTTGTGGAGCCCTAAAATTTTGGTCACATGATTTGTTGTCAGCAATACATTATAAGCCACAAAACATTTAAAGAATACAATATGTTCCACACACTTCAACGAACAATTTCACAAACGGAGATTAGAAGCTCTCGAAGAAAATGCACGAGGGCTATACCGAGCCACCATACTCTTGATTTTTCAAAACACAGCCAATTTAAACAAAGGTGGTATGACACAATAAATGGTCATCTGCTAACAAAACATCGACCAATATAAGACGGAACCGATGGATGTCAAAATAAAGTAATTAGGCACAAAAAAGTTCCCACGTGGCGTCAAATAAATACCTTAAAACAATAAATAATCAAATCTACAGACATATATAGTTATAACTTCATAAAAAATAAACCATTCTAAAGACATTTCATCGAAATCTGGCAATCTTTAGATAAAAGCTCAGTTCGCGTATGTACACACGTTTTTGTGATTAGCCCCTGACTTCCGCAAAGATGTGTAATGAATAAGTTTTTAATACACACAAAATGGACGCCCAAATTTTGATTACAGAGCCCACTTGTTTGTTTGTTCATATATGTAAATTCAGTCACAGATATAGAAAATGTAAGCCTCAGTGCATCTAGAATAATATTAGTGCATTCAATATCTGCATATGTATTCTGAAATTGTTCGCTAGAATAAATGGAAACTTGCACAGAAAATAACGTATTTATTTCTGTATTCACAGTTGATGTGAAGTACCTACGATAATATTGCCTGGCCCAAAAGATTTCAGGCAAGAGGGATAATTAAACATTATTATATTTTTAGCACTGCATTTACCCTAACCAACTTTTTGGGGGTCGGTACTTAAAGGTACCTTTCTGTAATTTCAACTTTTACATAGTCCTTAAATGCTGATTTGAGCCCCATTAGTACAAAGTTACACACAGTAATTATGTAATATTTTCTTAGTGATTTCAAGGCGTGACAATTTGTAAGTTAAAATAAAAATTTACTCGCAATTTTCAAAATTAACTCGCATTTTGTGAGTACGGAGCTTAAATTTTAGCTCTGATATTTATTCAATTAACTAAAAATGTAAACAAAGATAGATGGTACTACATATATCAAACCAAACGTAAAATATATCTTCTTAGAAGTTTTCTTGTCATTCCATATTTTCTTGAAAACAATTATAGAAAAAACAACATAAAGCCATTATTCAGTGATCAAGTATTTAATTGCATTTCTTCCAGTGTTAGTTTCCTGTATGCACATGGCAACTATCTGGTGCATATTATTGGTTTATTTCTAGTTGGTTTGCAAGAATCAATATAGTCTCATTTTAGTTTACAGTGAAAACATGGTATACTCTGAGAGTTTTCATGAATATCTAAGATGCCTGCAAGTCTATGTTTGTCTTGTTTTTAGCTTGACTGTACGAAGTAAATGGAAAGCTCTCCTACTCATTTCGGTGTCGGCGTCCATGACCATATTTCTGATTAAAGTTTTTGTGTAGTAAAATATCTTTTACTATAATTCTTTTATTTCTTAAGGTATCAACTTTAAACTTCAAAATTGTTCATTATTATCAACCACATCTCACCTGACAAGGTTCATAACTCCAATTACTTTTTCCCCAGAATTATATCCCCTTGAACTTGATTTATTTAAATAGTATTATTTTTGTACTGTAACTTCTTTATTTCTTAAGGTATCTACTTAAAACTTCAAATATATTTAACTTATCATCACCCACATGATGTATGATAAGATTCATAACTCTAGCACAATTTGTTACAAAATTATTCCCCCTTGTTACTTATAAATGTTTGTTACTTATTTTATTTTTGTTTACTCATGCACCCTGAATAGTCGAGCATGCTGTCTCTACTGACAGCTCTTGTTACTGTTAACTTGATGGGACATTATAGATGGTCAGGTATTTTAAGGTTTTCTTCAGTGGTAGGGGGCATTAGTCTAGTTTAATGGTATGGCTGTGAGCCATGGTCCTAGTGCAATGGTCAACATCCTCAACGATGTATCTGTTGATCCAGGTTCAATTGACCTTACTTTGAACTCCTATTTATAATTTTTTTAAACGAATTTTTCTTTGTAGACTAATTTTCATTGTGACAGTGTAAGTTTGTTTGTACTGCAGGGGAATACCAAAATGTTTGAATTCCAGATAAAGTCTTTTCCCAGTTCAGAAAATGTCCTTTCATTGGAGTTCAGTGGTTGTATTAATTTCCCATTTTTAAGTTACATCTTCAAAATGTTCAATCTGGGAATGTTTAGCTAGTTCCACATTTATTCAAAACCCACTACTTTGTTTAACATATGCCTCAGTCCCATAAAATAGTGGCTTGTTGGGGACCCGTACTTGCAGACAGCTGTAGGCCGTGGGAAGCCTTGCGTATTTAGGTGACGGTACGAACATGGCCCAAAACAACACATGTGCAGGGAGCCGTAGCTGGAAGATATGCAAGTTAAATCCGTACTTGGCCAGGATTGTGTTCATGATTTGACTTTGAAACTGATAGGTGTATCCATGGCTCATCTCATGGACCCTGTAAATATGTAACAGTCCGTACGGGTACGCAAGAGTTTGTACTGGAGCTTGATCGCACGGTGCCCATACGGTGCCCTCACTGCTATTTTTATGTTAATGGGACTGTAGCAATAGCAAAATCGTCAATCTTTTAATTATCATTTGTATTTAAATATGAGAAAGTGAACTCTAGAGTGATTTAAACAATTTGTAATTTATTTGTTAACAATCTAGACAAAATAGATTTGTTTGCATTTTTGTAAAATCTATGTAAAAGGGAAGTAACTTGGTATATAAAATTATAATATATTTAGTCTACTATTCCTTACCCAGTTATCTCCCTTTGTGATAAATCTTCAAAAAAATATTAAATCAGCACAATAAATGATTGATAAACTTAGAGATATTTTAAAGTATGTTTAAGATAAAAATTATATTTAGACAGTGTGAAATCTAATGTTATATATCTAGTATTAGGAAGTGTCCTCTTCAATACACTGTCTATTATATATATAATATTGTGTGAGGGTTGATAAAAATGTTCAATGATTTCCACTTAGATTTCTTCATGTTATCATTCTTCAGTATAAAGTTTGTATTCATTTGTTTCATTTTATTCCTTTCATTTATTTTTAGATGTATAATCATTTGAGCTGTTTAATGGTCTGTATAGTACTGCAGTGAATGTATTGATATATATATCAATGTATCGTTGATATTTATTTCTTGATATATCGATATTGTCTGTACACTTTGAGCCTGATCAATGACAGCTCTGATAATCATCCAGGGATCTTTGGTTTGAATCCTGGGCTAAGGTCTGCAAGAATTGTGGGGTTTTGTCATGAAATACATATGTAACGTCATTCTCCATCCTATTGCTGTATCATGTTGGGCTGTTGTCAGTCACTGACCAGGATATGTGCTTAGTACTAGATAAAATCAAAGCACTGATAGTACTGTCCGGACATGGATTTAACAGGGCTAAATTTGGTGGTGTCATTAGAAAGAGGACTTGGGGGGTCTAAAATTCACAAACAAACTGCGGATTGCCCACAGAAAGATGCGAATCAACCTATCATGATTTCCTACACCACAGGTATATAATCTATTTATAGACAGAGGAAAATTGCAGGCGTGTCTATTTTTAGCACATCCGGGATCCATGTACAAAAAAATAGAAACGGGTTAGAGTTTACCTAACTTGTTATCTATATTTTAGCAGATAAATGGTGGTTCTAAATCGAAAGTGTTAAAATGGAATTATCAATGATATTTTCATGTATTATGTGTTGACAAGACTGCTTGATGCTGTCATATATTGTAAACAAGGGAACTATTTATTCATGCGTTGGGTTAACCTAACTACATACTATTGTACTGAATCTGACTGCGCATGTCTGTGGAATGTCTATGTCTGCGACATTTTGTGATGCCTTTCAAAATATGTCACTTACTAAGACCTGAATTGCTTACACAACCCATGTCAAAAATTGGGTCCAAGAAGAGTGAGTAAAACTACTGTTTACCATGATAAGCTGGAAAAATGTTAAACTGATGAATATTTATTTTTCCAAGTAGCATACATTATATCGGATATATATTTCATATTTGTTTAGAAATTTGAGTACTTTTTGACCGACCATTGTAATATTAAAGTGCTAGCTGTGATATAAATAATATTACATAGTATGTATGTGATTGTTGGATTCTATAAAAGGCTTTGTTAGTGTCCCGGATATTTTAATGGTAGGTTACAAGTTTCTGGTGTAATTTTGTAACAATTCTTTTTGAATTTAAAACTTTTGTTGTTATTAACTTGTTATTAATGTATTTAGGATGTCAGGTCTTGTAAATTGGGTGCTTAATTTTTCTTTAACAGTTTCTTTAAAAGTCTTCTTGTCAATTATGGTTAGATCTAGAGTAACCAAATTTGGTATGAAGCATTACCTAAAGGCCCTCTTTGGAGGTTGTTTAACCTGGGTCAATAGTGCAGTTGGAAGCATGCCAGGATTTGGAATACTGTGTCCCAAAGGGGGTACGGGTTCGAATCCCACCCAGGGAGGTAATACCCTTCCATGAAAATTTGACAATAATGTCAATTTTCCTCCATTGATTAGATAATATGGAGAAGTTTCGGGCCTTATGGAAGGGTAGGTGAGTACTGGTAATAGACAAGGGTCCCGGAAAGCTAGGTTAGGTGTGCTGGACACTGTAAAATGTTTAAAGTTAAAAACAAATAAACATTGGGTTTTTTCTGTAAACAAATCAAATTAGTCAATAATTCATTATTTACAATAAACAGTAAATGTAATTTGTGATGAACCTAGGTTAAGGAAGAGAGTGGAGGGGGTTATATAGGATGTTGATCACTTGTAGATAATGTTATCTATATAATCAATATATTTACGCACCTGACAAAATATTGTTGTTTTCTTTCTTCTTGTACAAGTTAACTTAGCCACTTCTCTTGTACATAAACTTAGAGGTCATTTCTTGATAATGTTTCTTGCCTGTTGTAGACATCAGGTGCTTTCTGGTGTATTTTCATGTTTGAGAACAAACACTTAGTGTATCAGTGATACACATTCTCTGATATATTGTTTTGATATTCAAGATGAAGGCTTAATTTCAATGGAACCAGGAAGTCAGTTGTAGACAACTGTCACTGAGTGAAATATGAAGTTCACCTACTAGGAAGAAAACAATTCAATAATGCAACCATAAATCATCAATGTATTACTATTTTGTTTTTTGGTTGGATTTAATGCCATGGCAACACAATATATTGGTCATATCATGGTAGTCAGTCAACTTAAAGTTTCTAGGAAGGCTAAATCTCTGGGATTCTGCAGTTACTTGTAACTAGTTTCTTGGCTCATACTTGTGTCTGTGAATGACAATTGCCCTACATGATTTAGAAACAGTGGTAGGAGGGAGAATGACCATAGAAATTTTTTATGAAAAAAATCCACAAAAATATGCCCCTCTTAGGAATCGAACTTATAACCCCTGGATCAATTGACTTGTATGCCACTGGCTGAGCTAGCTGGATGGGATCCAGGTTTGATGAAAACAAAGATTCTAAACCATGTTGGGCAGTTATCAGTCACTGACGGAAGTATGCACAAAGTAACTGTTAAACAGCTAAATTCAGAAATTTGGCCCTTCCAGGAATGGTGAGTAAGTTGACTGACCTCTGTGATGCGACCTAATATAATGTGTTGCAACATACAGCAACACCTTTATTCATATCAGCATTATCCGAAAAAACAGTAAAGCTTTTCCTGTAGAAGGTTTTTTGTTCAATTTTAATGATGATGGATGGGTGTATATAAACATATTATCTATGAAATCAAAACTTCATTTAATGATACATATCAACTATTCATCTTTAATTTAGGAGAGGTTTTATTCCTCATAAAATATTCTGTAGGAAGTACCCTTAATTTATTGGTGTTTAAAAGCTGAGTGTTAACATATTGTTTATAACTTAAGCATTTTATTACTTTTGAAGAAGTTTTTCTTAATGTACTGGTAATGTACCTTTTGTAAAATGTTCTTGTATTTATTAAAGTACAAATAAGGGAAGAACAAGATCTATAATTTTTCAGAGGAAGTGTAACATTTTTGTAGGTGGAGAGTACTGTGAGAAACCAGATATAATATTTTTTATTTTGAATCCAATTCTATAATGCTTTAAATTGCTGTTAAGCCGTGAATGACAACTCCTTTAGTAAAACTTTCAAGCAATATGTGTCAACGTTTTAGATGATTAGAGTTTATATAAGGGTCTGTTCGCTCTAAAAAGATGCATTATGTGCAGACTGGTGTTTTAGACCGGTGCATGTCTATTTATAAAATGCCTGGAATTTAGCTGTCCGGGACATGTTCCGACTGCGCACATAAAACAGCATTATTATGGTAGACTTAAGAATTATTCTTGTCACATAGGAACTATATTTAATTTATTTGCAAACCGAAATAATCGAGATCATGTTCTGTCCTAATTCCGGCAGCTAATCAAACGTTCACCAATATGTATGAGTTGGCTTGTTTTGTACACAAATGATCTTACTGACTGATATCTTTACCTTCTGTATATAGAATGTTAATAGACTTCTTCGAAAGTAGGGAAGATAAGTTTTAAAAAGAATAAAACATGTTACAATTAGTTTTGCATTTTTCCTGGTCTTATATTGCAATTATCTTGAAACTGGTACTTGTTTATATAATGGTAATGGTGTTTTCTGGTAATACAAACAGGTAACCCGACAAAACAAGGTGTTGACGAGTCCATTCATGCACCCCTAATTTGACTATTTGATGTCCATTTTTTTTATCATGTGACCTTAAATGCATTGTTTTGATTGGCTTAAGGCAACTGCTGTCAACTACAAAATGCTCAAATCTTGATGATTGTGTATATCGCCGTTCAGGAACAGCGATAACTACAGTGTATGCTTTAGCTAGAAAAACAACCTGATTAGCTCAGTCAGTAGCACATACGACTTAAAAGTCCAGGGTTTGATGGTTGCATGATTCCTTGGCAGATCCTGCATACTTCCAAAAATTTGGATGTTAAATATTTTCTACTGCTATTCTATTTCTCACTCTTGTTAAAATGCACATGTAAGGCAGCTACCAAGTACATGTACTGCCATTATAGTTAACAAAATTGATCCAGGGATGTAAGCCTCTCCATGGACAGAAGTAGTAACCTCTGAATGCTGGGATATGACTGAACAATTGTTGAAACCAATCAGTTGTTTTCTTTCATGCTTTACGGTGAAACGTCACGTTATTCGGTGAAAATAAATGATGAAAATATAAATTTCATATTTTCATCGCAGTGAAAATATAACCTTATATTTTCATCGTTCATGACGTCATATTAGATAATAAATGACGTCATCTTGAAGTAAAAATGACGTCACGTTATAATTTGTGTAAAATACATCAAATAAAACGCAAAACTAAGCATGAAAGAAACAGAATATTCGTCAACTTTGGTGAAAGATCTGTTTTATTTCAACTCGTGAACTCAGAAAGTGACATTTTCACTTGTGGCTATACCACTCGTGAAAGTATGTTTTCTGAGCTCACTCGGTGAAATAAAAATCGATCTTACACCAAAGTTGACGAATATCCTCTATTTATTAGTAACTTTCGTGAAATATGCATACAAGTTTCAAGCAATTAAATTTCATACACTGATAATTTTGTAAAGTTATTTCGTAAGAATTTTTATTATCATCACCTCATTTGTTAAAAGTTGTAGGCGTTGATTTTAATGAACTTGAAATTTTATGTTAATATATTATCTTGTTTATAATTGCTTTCTCCATGCGTAAAATGATCAAAACTTACATAGCAGTTTAAAATTGGAAAGTATTGTATCTACAATATTAATTTTCTCCTCTCAAAATTTTATTTTTATCATGTACATGGGAAACTTACTGGTAGTAGGATTTCTTTAGAATGGGAAGCCCGCCCGGCTAGCTCAGTCTACTGATCGAGAGGTCGTAGGTTCGATTCATGCGGGCATACTTTCGTGGAGCTTGATCATGAAATAATTTCTACGGTCATCCTCCTACCACTGATTCTAAATCATGTAGGACCAGTTGTCAGTCACTGACGAAAGTATGCGCCTAGTAGTTGGTTAACAGCTAAATCCAGAGATATAGTCTTTCCAGGAACAGTGAGTAGGTGAACTGACCGCCGTGATATAACCTATTCTATATTCAATGTGTTGATATGGAGTTAAACCCAACAAAAACAAACAAACTTTAGAATGGGTCTTTTGAAAGACAATTTTTCATGCATTAATTAAGACTCCAGGGTTTAGGTTGGCATCCAAAAATATAATTTTGAAACCCATTTTCATTTTTACAAGTATTTTAAGGGTATGGAAGGGTTGGAAACTGGAACCCCCTTCCACTTGCTGCATTATAGTGCCATTGTTATATTTATGATTTGTTCAAAACAGGTTTCTAAAAGAGGGACATTTTTTGCCATAGAAACTCATTATTTACTCATATTTTTCTGCCATAAAATTTCCATCAATTTTTTGTCTAGAAATACGTTGATTGTTTAAGATTAGTAAATAAATACATAAACAGCTGTTAGTAGATGTATAGTGGTTTCTACATATACTTTCACAATAAGCATGTCTGACATCTGGGGCCGATCATGAGATTTTTACAGGGGATCTGTAGGCAGGATTGCAAAATTATTTTTACAATATTCCAATAGTCCTATTTGATGTAGAAGGTCCAAAAATTATTTTATTTATTTATTTATACTGGGTTTAACGCCTTGTCAACACAATTTTTTAGGTTATTAAATATATTGTCCAGCACACCTAAGCTAGCTTTCCTGGACCATTGTCTACAACCGTAATCACCTACCCTTCCACAAAGCCAGAAACTTCTGCATATACCTTATTAATAGAGGAAAATTGACATTATTGTCAAATTTTCATGGAAGGGTATAGCCTCCCTGGGTGGGATTTGAACCCGTACCCCCTTTGGGCACTAGATTTGAAATCAAGGTGCGCTACTGATCAGATATTCATGACAATCTTCTGAGGGCATGTTCTACTTTATTTCTAAATTGATTGAAAAAATTACAACGTTTTATTGATGTTACAAATTTTTTATCTACAAAAAGTTATGTTGAAAGATTTTTGTCAGGAAAAAACTTCAGGGCACTTACTTTTTTCTTGGCAGGAAGAGGGAGAGGGGGGCATAAACTAGATTTCATCTTTTTTAGCAATTAGTTTGCTAATTTCAACTTGGGGGCTTATGAGATCTCAAACATCTTATTAACTCAGCACATGAATATCGAGTATCGTATCTCAAAGGTAAAAGGGGGAGAAGTTATTATATTAATGAGAAAATTGGGAGAATATGTTGTTGCTACACATGACTTCTCCCTTGCATGTATTAAACCATCAAGTAATGCTTGAGGGCTTCTGTTAACTATCTACAATACTTCTGGTAGCATGTTGAAAGAAATTAATATTGCAGACTTGCTGATGTACTGAGTGAGATGAGAGAACTGTGCCTGAGTTTGCTGAATGATACTTAGTATAGCGAATAGATGCAGGATAAGTGATACTTTCAGTTTAAGGACTGGTTAATTTGAATAGATGGTTATTTCAAGCTATTATACTTGTTTTGTTGGGGAAACATTTAACATTTCTAAATTAAGGAAATAAACAACATAGTGAATGTATGTAAGATTTGTGAATGATTTTAAGTTAAATAAAAAATCACTAGTTAATGATGTTGTGCTTAGTTGACAGAACTTATTTTAGGGCTTTCATCAGTGATAGGACATTTTTATCCTGTAATAAAATTAACTTAAGTGAAGGATTATAAAAACCCAGTAAGGGGAATCAGTTTTACTAAAATGAATAGTTCTTAGATAAAAGTGTACAGTTGATTCTCAGTGTTCAGTGATAAATTTAAATTAAATTATTAAACAGATTCTAATTAAAGTGGACTATCTAAATTTTATAGGAAGAAAGGTTTGAAGTTTAAGGAACGGTTCTTAGCAAAGTTACCAGTCTTGAAACATATTGATGTGGTTTGAAAACTTAGTGTAAAGTGTTTGGCATAGTTCTAGGAAAGTGGTAAAACAATTAAATTTTATGAATAAAGGGATGGTAGTCTCAAGTATATGTGCAGGAGTTTAGATCACTTGTGTATTGAGGAAGTTAATTGATGCTATAACTTGATATTGTTTGTTTTGTGTTGATTTAAACATGGTGGAAATAAATAAATCATATAAGGTATAGATTGATTTTGTAAGCATGGCATGTTTAAGTACTTCTAATTTTGGATTCATCTTACTATGGGGGAAACACATCAGTCCGAGATGTTGTGGCAAAATTTTAAAGTATTAAATTTCTTACAAAAAAATTAATATGGTTCAATACTAATTCATCACTTTATCTAATCTTGTAACATGAAAGTTTGTTTGAATCGATAACAATTGATAGAAACTTCTGAATTATATATACATTGTATATTCATTCATCCCTGTTTATGACAGTAAGACTCTTCTTTTGTATGATTGACACACCAAGTTACAACATTACATATATTGTAAAAGTTTATTTATGTTTGAATCTTTGTAAACAAAATTTGGTCAGACCATGGAAATTTTTTATTGAATTAATTGTCATTTGTGATTATGGATAGTGATCATGATATTTACTTGACATAACTCCCCTTGTTGTATCTTTCACTTTGTATTTTTCTTATTTCTTGATCAGGATATTTGAATGAATTATAGTAGCAGAAATGTATGAAAGTGTAATCCTTAATTGTTCTAATGAGATCAGGGAAAGTGTAGTTTATTTTAAGAATACAAAAACCTGCATGACTCCTAAATGAACTGTTATCATGATGGGTTTATTTGGAGATTTTTATCTTTAATTTTATCTTGTTAATGTTAATCTAATTATTTTAATCAGTTACTTGATAAGCTTTCTTTAATTAACTAAGCATGATTTAAATGATAAAAAACTTAATTCTTGAAGTGTACTTAGAACCATGTTTTATGTTTGATTAGGACATATTTTAACAGATTGTAATGTAATGTCTGTGATTGTGATCATGATTTTGAGTTCAGAAGTATAGTGATCTAACTATGAAGACTGTATGTCTTGGTGGTAAATTGTCTTGCTCCTATCAACAAAGTGTGATCTATTCACTGTTTGATAATGATTGGTTGATACTTATTAGGAATGAGAATCTATGGCGCTATATCAATACATAGGACCATGATACTTATCATGGCCCAGTGCTATATATTGCGAAACATTTGCAACCCAGTGGGATATGTTGCGATACATTTGCAACCCAGTGCGATATATTGTGATATGACCCTGACATTCGTAACCCTGTAAAACGATCACCGATTGGCTAGTTTATTTTTAAATAACCAATACAATCACCAGTAGTACAGTGTATGTGTTCAAGGTTTACACATAGCCAATGAAAACAACAACGATGTTGAGCCTGATGTTTTATGTGATTATCCTGCCCCTGTGCATGTTGCTTTGTCAAGACCATCAAATGTTTTATCAAACGAATGTTTTTTTTTACAATAACTACCTGTATCAAATCATGAATAATTATATCGTCTTCTTTCATATTGATACGTATGGTATCGAATATTGACTGTATTGTCTCATCCCTAATATCTATTTCCTTCCTAATATACTCAGCATAGGTAAGGTAATAATAATATAGTCCACTTAAAATTTATAATGATTTATCACAGCAAACCTATCATATGTCAGGATTTGTTCATTATAATTCATAGTTCAATTACCACCAAATATGGACATTTGCCTATATAATCATACAGTTTCTGATGGTGGTTTTCTTGTTTTGTTTTCTCTATCTAGTAGAATTTCATCTGAATATTCCTTGATCTGACAGAATATCAGATCCGAACTGGTAAAATGGACAGCAGTGCTTGAATTTGAATAGTGTCCAATGAATAATTATAATGTCTCACTGTGATGCTTATTGAGTTCCTGAGTCCTCTTCTTGATTCATTATAGGAGTACAGAATTTTCTTGCTCATGGAAAGGGCTCAGAATGAACGTTGTAGGTGTTGATAGGATTTAAATCAAAGTGGAGCAAGCTATCCAAACATTATTTGTGAAATCTTTCATCATCTTAATTTCTGAAAATGATAAAAAAATAATTGCTAACTCAGCAATTATGTTTGATGTTGTTAAAATGTGGGTACCTCTCTTTGTTACCATGAGTAAATTGATGAAGTGTAGAAATTGTGTAACTAGTTCTACCATATTTGTCTTGGATTATACACTATGTTCAAATTTACATCACAATTGATGCTGATGATGATTAATTTATTTTATTTGTCTTTGTTTTTGCTGAGTAATCAATTACCTCTCAATTGGTCAATTATACTGTAATAGGTACTTAATCAATTACCTGTGAACAATTTGTTTTAGTGTAACTCAGGTTTTAGGAAGAGAACTAAAAATTCTTCTTCAGTTACAACATTGTTATTAATAACCTTTTTGATGTTGATTTAATCACAGAATAAATTGCAATGATTTAGAGTCATTTTGATCAGTTGAAATATTTGTGATTGTGTATTGATTTTATTTGATTTATAAATATATAATCAATCCATTTTTTTACTGATTTAAATTTTGTGATTAAATGTTATTGATAACTGAGTTTAGTCTTTATATTAGATCAATTACAGAAGAGTCATTTTCAAAGTAATTTAAAATTCATCTTTTATTGATTATTATTAATCTTTTTACGAGTAATACTTGTACTAGTAATTCTTTTATGAATTGATAAATAATAATCTTTATAATAATTATTTATATAAGCTGATGTGTGATTTATATTACTTTTGAATGATATCTTAAATGTAATTGATTAATGTAAGTATAGTCTCATACTGTATTTAATGTCTAAATGGATTAATGTAATTGATTTATATAAGTATAGTTTGTTATCATTATAATATCTTAAGTGTTATTTTAAATGTAATTGATTAATATAAGCAGTCTTTTATTGTATGTATTTTTTTAAAGATCTAAAATGTAATTGATTAATATTAATCCATGTATTATATTATTGTAGGATGAGGATGTAAAACCAAGAGATAAGCTACATGAGATAGCTCTAGAACTACTTACAACAGAGAGAGCGTATGTAGACAGATTACACCTGCTGGATCAGGTAATATAGTTCTCTTCTTGAACTACTTTTTTGTTCCCATCTTGTTTAATATTGTTAAATTTGATTCAATTGTCAGTGGGACATACATAAGCCCAGCTGATTTAAAATCTCATTGCAGCTATTTTGTACTCACAATCAATAAAAACTGATGCCCTTATTTATGTACAGTAGTGAGCCTAATACATTACGAGGGTTGCCTACAAGATTGGAGTAAATGCATATCGTTAAAGAGTGAGTTACTAAGGCAGTGTCATACAAGTCTGGTTTGGTGAATTGTACCCCACTATGGTTAACAACAATTTTATTTAATAAAACTGAAAAAAAGCTAATAAACATAGTAATATCTTACATGAGTGAGCATGTCTTTGGTGTCAAAACATTAGTCTAGTACCTACTGGATAGCTACATGTTGGATCACTTCTAAAACCTACCTTGTTGTTTCCTTGAGCAAGGAACTTTATCCTACTTGCTCAGCTCTCGGGAACTCCAAGGTGGACTCAAAGAGCAATTAATGTTAGTTGTAAGAATTTGTGTTACTAATAAGTTAAAATGAATGTGAATAATCAAAACAGGGATTGAGATCATAGTTAGCTGGTGTAGTTTCGAATCAAAAACAATATAGATACACTCGTGTATAAGGTATGTTACCAGAATATGATAGATTTTTACCCAAGTTTAATTAGGGGTCAGTTTCTTCATCATCACTTATTTGTTATTAATTTGAAAAAAGAGTTATAATGGAGAAACTGCCCCTTGATTTAACTTGGGTAAAAAACCTTTTTATTTTGAGTAATAATATCACTTTTTTGTAATATACAATGTTTTTGACTCAGAACCTGATACCGGCAGCCTATGATGGTGATGATATTGAACAGGTGCTCTCATAGACTGAACCTACTATTTTACTCTTATACCAGTATTTCTATTATATTTTATATTGTATTTTTACCTGTGATTCTATCACCTACTTACCTAGGAATGTAAAGTATTTTTTCTTGTATAGATTATTATGATATATAAGTAAAGTATTGATCCCCTGTTGATTGTATACAATAATTAACTTAAAGTTGGATTTATCTTTCACCTTCACTTTATAATAACTGTTTGATAAAATAAGGCAGTTCTGAGGTGGATTGAGAAGTTTTTTTCTGGCTTAGGATTTTTCTGGGGGATATGATGGGGGTTCAGTTGTGACTCAATGTAAAATATTTTTGGAGTAGTTAACCAAAATCTTTACTGAACATTGTATTTTCAAACCAAGTGTTAAAATCATCATATTAAATCCTATTTTCAAAATCCACTTTCTGCCAGTTATAGAAACGTTTTGTTACATGAATATTTAGGAACAGTGGTCCACTGGAAGGATGCCTGCTTAATGATCAAGAAGTTCTGGGTTCAAACCCCAAAAGAGGCACTGCTTATTTCCATGAGCCAGAAATTTACCTACAGTTGTACCTCACCCCCCCCCCAATTTAAAAAGGTACTGTGAGAAATCACCTGCCTGAATGTGTTTTTCAAAAATCAGGGGTTATAATTCAAAATGGTTAAGTAGACTCTAAGAATAGTTTGTGAACCATCTGACTTTTAAATTTTATGACAGTATTAGTAATATTTTGATGCCTTTTTCTCACAATAGTTGAAAACTTTGATGGGTTGTAGGTTTGTTTCCTGGGTGGGGCATACTTTCATGAAGCTTGGTCTGTCACTGAGGGAAGTATGAGGCTAATAACTCGTTAAGAGCTGAATCCAGAAATTTAGCCTTTGCAGGAACAGTGAGTTGGTGGACTGACCACTGTGATATGATCTATTCAATATGTTGCTATGGCATTTAACCCAACAACAACAAATTTTCGTGATGAGTTTCAGAACCCCCTACCATTCTACAAACTAGATCCATCCATGTAAAAATTAGCTATAATCTATTGTATTATCACCTTTACTTAGTCTAATGTATATTTGATAACTAAAGCCAGCCAGGTTAATGGTGAAAATATACCAGATGTCCAAGTGAGTGAAATATCTCCTACATATTACCTCATGTGGCTAAATAGTATTTTGATAAACAATAATTTATAAATCATACTTAGATATAGATGGTATAAAGATATGTCTCAAAGGCTTCTGTGAGTGCCATGGGAGGGCTTATAGTTATGTTCACCTGAATGGCTAAAGGTGTTTGGATGTAATAAGAACAGGGTTAAGTTTTTGTCATTACTATAAAAACAAACAAAGACAAAATGCATAATCAGTCATGCAACACCAAACAAATGTACAAGCTCACACAGCCTCTCAGAAGTCCATTTGTCCCTCAGCATGCTAAGTCCCTCTTTCCCTTAAAAGATATTACACTTTCATCGCATAGAAGTAGAGACTAATCAAATTAATGTCCATAAATAGGGAGGGTTAATGTTAGAATTTCAGAACTTAGTAACCAATTTTCATTAGATAAGCTGCTTTCAGAAGATTTTAGCTTCCCAAGACTTTACTTCTGATGAAATGTAAAAAAAGCACAGCCTCATTAAGAGCCATTTGACTACAGATTTTATAGACCTATTCAATAAAAGCAAAAAAATATACAAATGAACTAGTTTTCCGAAGTTGTTGACTGCACAGAATCAGAATGCTGTAAAAAGGGCTGTAGGATAGAACTAAAAAATACTAAATTTCTGTTTCCTTTGTTTTTAAGGACATGTTTTTATGTTTTAAAATATTTTACTTTATATATAAAGACCACATACTGTTGCTTGCTAATGATAAAGTCATAAAGTTTCATTAATTTAGTAAAAACAATATAGCTGTTCTAATGGAGGCGTACAGTTATTTATTAGATTTTAGTCAAAAGTTCATAGAGATGATATTATGTTATATTATGTTGCCATGAATTTTTAATCAAGTTTGATGTCATCTAGAAATATCTAAGCTCTTTAAAAAATTCTGGGCAATTATTTTGCACCATTGACATTGACATTGTAAGTGTTATCTCCTTCTAAAAGTAATGTTGCAGGGCTGTATATAATAGCAAGTATATATTTTAATTATGTGTGCATTGTAATCATCAGCAGTGTGTGTTTTGTGTATATTTATCAGCCAAATTATCTCACTCGGTAGAGCAGCTGACTTGCCGTCAGGAACTAGGTAGCAGCTTCAAGCCCCACATCAGGTATTCAACTTCCCTTTCTTATATCTGTTAGTTTCGTTTCTATTTACACTAACACCATGTAATAAATCTATATTTTCAGGTGTTTCATTTCCGTGTAGCTAACGAAAACAAGACTGGTAACTTTGTACCACAGGAAGCAGTTTCCAGTATGTTTGCTAATATTAAACCTATATACACATTTCATAATGATTTCTTACTGCCACAACTAGAAACTAGGATGCAAAACTGGTAAGCAAACTTAAAACTTTTAAAACATTTGAATTTGATTTGCTGCAATAAGAAGATAGGCAAGCTCTAGTTGTTAACTATGCTGACTGGTCATCTTAGGTTAGCCAGAAGACCTATTTGTTTCTCTGGATTCAACATCATATTGTAGTCTTTAGTGTGGATCAAACATTCCCTTGCCCATCTGAAATCTTATTGCTTTGGTGTCTGGTGAATAATCTAGAGTCTTCATGTTTTCTTATTACAGTTTATTTCTTTATCTTTAGTTTAATATAATAATACCTATGGTTTCTTTACAGACCTTTTCTTTTGTTTTATAACAGGGGCCGTTTACAGGCGCCTTCCCCTCTTGAAATTTCTTTAAAATCATGCATTTTTATCCGAATTTGGACTTTACCTTGGATTTTTTGTTCCCCTAGCTATGAAATTGCGATCAAATTTCCCAAAATGTTGTATATAAAGAAGGCCCCTAGCCCCTTTTCCAAATACTGAAAAAAGTCAAGCTTTAATGCAAGTTTACTCATTTAACCATAACTTGTAATCAAATTACATATTTTTGAATCGTGAACTCAAATGTATAGTGCAGACATATTGACCCCGACCTTACCTTTCTCATTTGCATCTTATTATCAGATACACATATCCCGGCGAAAATCAATACCACGCCTGATCTACACTTCGGCTCGTTACGTATTTAAAAAAGCAGTCGATTTACATTGATTGTAAATAGCATCGGCGGGTACTTAGTAGGGTTGCATGGGGCTTGTAGGTTTTGAGGGTGTAATGTCGGCTATGGCTTACATTATAAGTTTAACAAGTAATGTATAGCGTGAAACTTGTTTTCTTACATTTGTAATTACAAATTATAATAAAATGGGCGGGGATGGCGGTTGTGGGGCTAAAACCTACAACTTTTGAATTGGTAGCTAGCCTTATCGTATAATATTCTGGTCCGGCCTATATGTAATAGAGACTCATTGTACACTTTAAATGTACTTTAAAATTAATCCCTGTGTTATAATTACATTCGAGCCTTGATGGTATAATCCGATTTTTTTCGAACATTAATACTACCTTCGTATTCAATGTAATGAATATTCTTGCATAAAGGTCAGGTCGGGGTCAATGTGTCCGCACTATAACTGTCTTGTAAATTAATTGTCTTGTAATTAATTATGTTTTCAAGTATGATTGAAAAAATTATTCTGCTTTCTGACCACAGCATAAAGAAATTTTGTAAAAATAAGGCAATGTGATTAGATATGCACACTTGATCATGTCAAAAATATTCTGCCCTTCAGAAAGACATTGTATGGATTAATTTAAAATATTCTACTTGATTAAAATATTTGAGTAAGTAAATAGTGGTACAACTGTATTAAATTGTGTTTGTCACGATTTAGACCTTTTGAAGTAATATTATATTGTTACATGAATACATGTAATTATTTTGTCATCATATTTAGCTTTATATGTTTCCATTCATTTCAAGTCAGACATATAAGAATGGGTTTTAAAATTGGATAAAATAAATGATAAAATAAACCATTTAAAAGTAGTAATTACACAGATTTAGTTGGAAAAAATCACTCTCAAAATTAAGATTTCCAGACTTTATAAATATAGTGTCTTAAGTGTTAATTATTTAAATCATCATTACACTAACCTTTGAAATCCTATCTACGTCATACTGTATTATTAAGCTTTCATTGTATTTAAATTGTTGTGGCAGACTAAAATAAGTCTGATTAATAGCTCCAGGGAAGATATAACTCCTGGGGGAGGGCTATAAAGGAAACTTGAGATATTTATGCCATATTTGTCTGATTCCTATTTTAGATCATTGTGTTAGCAGACAGTATCTATTTCAGATCAAGCCATAAATTACAAACAATTCATTTAGTCATAATGAAGTCTGTTTTTGGTTGGCTATTTAAGGAATGCTATTGATAGCTTTTTTTATTTATTATAACTTTTGCCCCTTTGAGATTTAGTGTCTAAATATCTGGCAAAAAATGTTTAACCTTGATTTTGGAACTCATGCTGTGACAAGTGTCAGGATGTGATCTTTAGTACCTAAGACTTATGAATGACAGGTCGCTACAGCAAGTGGTAATATGTGTAAAACCCCTTGTTGTCCAATATCTAGGTCAAACTGTTTTCATCTGTTAACCAAACTTGGTCTGAATGTTGGCATAATGAGTTCAAGCTGTTCTAGCAACACTATTGTTACTGTACTTAGATTGATGACTTGAATACCTTGTGATACTATCTTAAAAAAGACAGGATTTCAAAAATATACCACTTTGTTTAGGATTTTTAGTTTATGAATCTAATAATAATATAGACATTTGACAAGGGTATCCAACTATAATATGTGAATTGTTGTGATTTTTATTTCAGGTCCAATGAACAAAAGATCGGAGATATAATGGCCAAGTTAGCGCCATTCTTAAAGATCTATACAGAATATGTTAAAAATTATGACACTGCAATGGCTATGATTGATAAATATGTATCACAATCACCTAAATTTGCTGCTTTATTACAAGAAATACAGGTAGGATTGGCTTCTTTATAATTGTGGGGTAGGAGTTGCTCCCTAATAATTGTGGGGGTATGAGTTGCTCCTTAATAATTGTGGGGTATGAGTTGCTCCCTAATAATTGTGGGGTATGAGTTGCTCCTTAATAATTGTGGGGTAGGAGTTGCTCCTTAATAATTGTGGGGTATTCTTTCATAACCACAGTTCATGTTCATGTAGCAGACATTCTACATGGGTCACTGCTAATTCCCTTTAATTCTGAATGTATACACTGCAGAACCTGGCCACATGTATGCAGCTGAAGAAAGGAGCACATGCAATGTCATTGTCCTGAGTTATTCCAATCACTTATGGTCTTAGTGAAAAATGAATATTTGAATTGGTCACTTTTAGAGCTTATAGGTTAGAAGTTCACATGTGATGGTTTACCTTTAATGAAGACTTACTGAGGATGTAATAATTCTGTTGAGTTATTTGTTGGCTCTCCTTAATGAACACTTAAAATGAATTAGTATAAACTCAACTTGTATACATGTATGTTTATATTTCAGTTACGTCCAGAATGTGGACAGTTAACTCTACAACATCATATGTTAGGACCTATACAAAGAGTACCTAGATATGAACTGTTACTCACCGGTAATTTTATAGATACATTATAATTTTATGTGTTGTCCATCACAAGTGTCTACTAGTAGAGCATTAGGCAAAAACAACAGAATCAGATTGATTGAAAATGGGCATTTTATTTTAAATGCCACAAACAACATATACAAGATATATACAAGCTGAAATGGCATATCTGGATGGCAAGACCGCTAAAAGGTGAAAAACGCCGCCAGATACTGAAAACTGTTGTGTCAGGCACACCAGTACACATGCCTCAGTGTGAAGTTTAAAAATAAAATGCAATTACAGATACAGTTTACTATAATTGTCAAAAAATATGGCAGAATTTATATCTGTTTGTAATGATGTGTAAGGAACAAAGCCAAGGACAAACAAATGTGAAATAATGATAAGGAAGTGAACTATCCAAATAGTAACATTGAACTCTTATGTTTAGTTAAAATGTAAGATTGATCAGATAATTTATGTCCGTGTCTGTTTTGGTGTGGATATGAGTTTAATTCTAGGCTGCACTACAAACCTTTATCAAATTTAGTCATGAAATACTTTCTGTGGTCATTCTGACTCTTATATACACTTGTATCTAGGAAGGCAGTTATCAGTGATTGGCAGGCAAATGTGCCTTGTTCTAATTGAAATAGCTTAGGTCAAGCATCTAAGCCTATCCATTGACAATGAATAAGTCACCTGACTGTCACTATATGACTGAATGATAGTAAAAGTGTGGTGTTTAACACCATAAAAACTTCATAGTATACTTTTATTCCATATGTGATTTGGAAACAGTCAAACTGTTGGTCCAAGAGGAGGGGATAGTGTTTTGAACTGTTGCCTGAGACCATAAAGGTGGAGTCATTCATGATTTTTAGAAACATTCAAAAATTAAAAATTTCTTTTTTATAAGGAATCAGGTGATACATGACTGTAAACAGTTATGTAATCTCCAGTTTATCTTGTATTTAAATGACAATTTATGAAACAATATTCTACATTTCAACCTTCTGGCCAAACCAGCCACAGTCATCATGTAAATGATGATTATTTCGGTGTATATTTTATCTTTTATATTTCAGCATATTTAAAGAGGTTAGAACCAGATGCTCTAGACAGACCTGATGCTCAAAGTAAGTTATATCTAATTTATTACACTGTGAGGTCATAGTCTGCGGAACATGAATTAGGAAATAATAATAAATTTTGTAGTAGAATCAAACATAGTCATGAGCTCTTAAGAACCTAAATTAGATAATGAGTGCTTTAGTACAAGTTATTTTATTAGTGCATAAAAAACAAGTGTCTTGTTTTATTCTAGGACAAAATATAGAATATGTTAGTGTTGGGCTGATTAATCAGTTTGTCAAGTACCTAATCGTTTAGGAAAATGATGATGATTATTCCTCAACGAAGATTATTGATTTGTAGATGAATTAGACTGGTGTAATAGACTTATAGTTGCTGTTGTTCTTTAGGGTGCACTGAATTCAGTTGTGTTTAGTATTTACATGTTTTGAAATGTATTAGAAAATAATAAAGATCCTCTATTTTTTATTGTTTTATTTATCATGAATTATTGAATATCAAATGCAGGTATTTATTAGAACTAAATACATTAAGTAATGGGTATTTCACTATTGATATTACATAACTGATTAATCATTAATTAGTCAACCGTTTTAGCTGATTAATCGACTAAAATATTTTGAACTGATTCCTAACACTAGAATATGTATAAATGTAACTGTATGTTATTTCAATTCTAACAGAGAAAAACCAATAATTTGACCATTAAGTTTTATAAACAATGTGTTTATTGAAATTGAAAGTTGTATATTGAAATAAAGATGACATCATATTAAATATTGAGTGAAAACATGGATACAATTGTTAAAATATACCTGTAAGTTACAGCACTCGTGTAGAAGTTCACACACTTGACTTCAAATCCAGCATGGTTTGTATGAGTTCTAGCTATGGGAGGTCACACCTACTAGTAAACTCTTACATGAAAATTCAACACTTTCAGTACCCACCAAAAGTTTGGAGACATTAGAAATTTACTACAATTTTTGAAATTTGATGATTATTTTTGTAGAATCATTGTTTTTGATATATTTAAGTATGGTTTGTGATAAAATGGAAACAAATTTCATGAATGATACACAATTTTGAGATTCAGCATCTGGTATCCTATAGCCTCAAAAACAATGTTAATTGTAATTATTTTCCATAACAAAGATTTTAAGCTATTTTTGTATACTCAGTTATAAATATAATGATAACCAAAATAATAAAACAAAACTAAAAAGCATATAAAAATAAAAATAAACAGTGATCAAATTTTGGATAAAAGCTATTCAGAAAGCCTACAAAGTGAAAATGTCTCCAAACTTTTGGTGGGTACATGTACTGTATGTCAAATTTTTCAATGTAAGGAGAAATTGTTCACTCCTTGAGGAAAGCAAATACTTATACTGGTGAGACAATAAGGTGATCCAAGCTCTGAAAAAAAATATTTTAACAGTGCATTGATCTCGTCAACTTAAGTGTCAGTGCTGAGTTTACTCATTGTTTTAAAGAAGACTTGTAAAAGAATGATAGTTTCATTATTTAAACTTAATTACTGAGTTAATTAAATTGCAGCATTTTTCTGGAAAAAATGTTTTCTCAATCACCTTGGTAGAATTGGGTTAGCAATGAACATGTTTCTTTGCTTTAATAAATTATTCAACATGGTTAATTAGTTGATTACACATTGAACTATTTAATTCTTTTTGTTGCCTGAAAACCCAGATGAGTGGGTTTTTTTATTGCCATTTAATTGATGTGTCTGCTAACAGATAATTGTCTGATCTACTTAATGAGGTGTGGAGGTTTTATCATGTTGTTTTTTACTGTAATTGTTCTGTATTTACAGAAGCTTTAGACTTGGTTACAAGTGCAGCTAATCATTCCAATACAGCCATGAAAAAACTGGTAAGTATTAGACAAACTGGCGTAGATCTTAGGGTGGGGACAGGGACAGATATTAATGCCTATTTAAAAAAATTTTCAATTTTTTATAGCCAGTGTAAAATTATTATGAAATGCATTTGTACAATTTCATTATCCCTTTAATACTTAAGAAATAACTTACAGTTGTCTATATTTTATTGTCTAATAAAACATAGTCACGAGTTGTGATGCGCGTATGATTAAATCACGAGTGCTTTAGCACGAGTGATTTAATTAGCGCATCAAACGAGTGCCTAAGTTTTATTAGACAATAAGATATAGACAACTGTAAGTTATTTCGATTCTAACATCGCAAAATTCATCCTTAGAAAAGATATTTTTATAGAACTATTTTTAACTGACAGATTCGCCATGCTGTTGAAATCCACTCCCCAGTGCAAAGGCCGAAAATAGCCTTTATTTACATAGATCTCATTAATAATTGATTCTTATTTCAAACAAATAATATTCAAATCTTAATTTTTAAAAAAATGAACCCAAAACTAAATACGAATTGTCATAGTTTTATTTGTGTGTTAAACATCATTCTTTAAAATAAGCGCCGTGAAATAAACATTCGACCTTGCCCTTAGTGAGTGTCATTTTATATACACACGATGATGTAGCATTTAAGTTCGATGTTTTCGGCGGAATATTGCAAATACTGCTTAAATAATTGGATGTTTACTGGATAGTAATGTGTTATCAGACATTTCGATGGAGAATTTTTTAAAAGGTTGGATATAAATTGGATTTATGAACGCGTGTCAAGCAAGGACAGATTTTCGGAAAATGATTCGAAATCAGCGCTGCTCTTGTCAGCTTGGATGATTATGAACTTGAAAGAATCCACGTAGCCGTTCCATTATATTATGCTATGCACAGTTTGGCTTTGATTAAATAGTCAATCTTTGTATTTTCGTATAATGGCTATGCCAGCCTTTAAGGGCAGGATGAAATGAGACAGCGGAACCGGGAAATGCTGGGACTTAGAAAACGTCTTGAACTTGAAGTAGGTCATGTTTATGCTAGAATCGTTTTAAACTCAGTTTATACCATTTTTGGTCAAGTAATAAGGTTATTACATGTTTTAAATTTACTGACATGTTCCAAGGTTCTGTTAAAGTCAACCCTTTAAACTCGGGCGCTATTTTCGGCTTTGCTCATTTAACGTGGGGAGTAAAATTTCAACAGCCGTCACCAGCTATATTTTATTGAATAATAAAGCATAGATGACGTCACATTGAATAAAGAGTGAAAGCGCACGTGCCTATGTTAGAATAAAACATAACATATTGTTTTTCCCAGAAAATGTCCACTTTGACCTGTGTCTTCTTCATGATTGTTGTAATATTTCTATCATCATTAAACTTGAAACTGAAAATTTTAAAAGGGAATAAAAGGGATAATTAGAAGAAAATGTATGTGAAAGCTGGTTTACTGCAGTAAATAGCTGGAAAAAAACAACATTCATTCATGATAAAAAGCATAAAATTTTAAGATAAATGTGAAGTGATAGTCACAGAAATTCTATCAAAGTTGCTTTCATTAATACATTTGTTCATCTGAATTTTAAAAAGTCTCACCCAGCTAGCTCAGTTGGTACCGATCTTGGATTTGATTCCTAGAAGGTGCACGTTTTTGTAAATTTTGGTCATTAAGTAATTTCAAGAGCCATTCTTCCTCCTACATCTGATTCTTAAACAGTAGGATGCACCTAGTTACTGGTTTACAGCTAAATTCAGAGATTTAGCCTTTCTAGGGAACTTAGGTACGGAGAGTAGGTGACATATGTGTTGCTACGTTGTTAAACTCGACCAAAAAAAATAAATTTAAATCTAATGACACTATCTAAGACATTAATGAGTTGTCTCAACTGAGGTTAACCTGTTCCTTTCTGTTAACTAGACTGTTTTATTTTATTTTTTCAGGAAAAATTTAATAAACTGTTAAACATCATACCTCGATTAAATGGTGAAGGGACCAATGATTTAATAAGTCCAACTAGAGAACTTATAAAAGAAGGTCCAATTACAAAGATCTCGGCTAGAAGTGGGGAAAAACAAGCTAGATATTTATTCTTGGTAAGATGTACTTTTTATATACTGGTAAAAACTAGTCTGATCAGGGTGTCACAGGTTTAATTCCTAGATGGAGCATTGGAACATGACCATTAAATAATTTCTAAGGCTATTTTTACACCTTCCACTGATTCTCTTGAGTAGGTTGTCTGACCGCCACAATATGACCAAGACAATGTGTTGCTACAGCAATAAACCCAACCAAAACAAAAATAACAAAAACAAGTTGATGACAATTTAGCTATTCAATTTTGATATAAAAGTTTTCTTACACTTAGTTGGGTTTCATGATATATGTCTTCAGGAGGACATAATGAGATATACATGTCAGATTTGTTGTAAGATAATTTTATTTCATGCACTGAACTCCGAAACATTCTAAATTCTAAGAGTAGTAAGAGAAAATTGTCATTTTCTAGACTCACAAGTTGCAAACATTATTAACACATTTAATTCTTTATCTTAAAAAAACCAATAAAATTAAACTAACAAAAATACAAACACAATTCTGTATACATTTAAAATCCAGTTTGAATGGATGGAGGGAAAGGTAACCAGTTGTCTAATAAATGCTCTGTCTAACACAGTAATCTCCCTTACATATCTAACACTTGAGCATTACAAATATGTAACTGGCTATCATGCATTTCAAATTCTAAGCTACTTTCAGAAATGAAAATCACAGTTTATTCCATGTTTTAGATCATATAATTTCATAATTACAAACTTTTTTAAGTGATGATTTTATTATGTATTGATAGTGATTATTCTATAACTCTGCAAAGAGCAGGGCGGCAGAATAAAGTTGCCGGCACAATAAAGGACTGCTGTTTCAGGGTAACTATTTCTGCATAGGGAGCAGCAAAAAAGACAGGAAAGAGAGGAAAAAGCACCCTGCTATTCTGATTTAGAAGATCACTCATATTGATATATTTTCTGTTTCAGTTTAATGATCTATTGCTAGTATGTTCAGAACAAATGATGGGTTCGTATAAACTCCGTGCTAGACTTAGTGTAGATGGTATGGAAATATTTGCTGGAGATAATCAAGTCGTACAGAATACATTCTGTGTTAAATGTATAGAGAAAACTGTTGAATTCTTAGATGAGTAAGTTAGTTTATGATCTCACTAAAATTCCCTACTGTACAGTATCATGCTTGCAGCAGTATCTATGATTATTGAATTTTCCTGGATTAAGTGTATAAATTTATAATGATAGATTTTGTCACATAAATTTCAAAATATTTAAAAAGTTTAAAACACTCATGTTTTTATAACCTATGCACATAGAAATTAAAAAAAACAACACTTTTCTCAGCAATTTTTAAAACACACAGTTGATCATGATTTCTGAGAAAAAATCCTTAGTCAATTAAAAATTACTACTGCTTACAGAAATTGAGTTTATAGACATATTATGTTTACTGGTAATAGATGCTTTTCCATGAGTAATAATTTGTAATTATTATTTATCCATTTTGATGAAATTATTTTATTTTTTCAGGGCCAATAATGGAAATGGTCTAGACTGGTTTGCTGTAAGTGAAAGTTATAATTTTTTAACAGAAATATTTTACTTGAGCTGATAATGTAGTAAATTCTGCTATATGGACAACCAAAATATCTTGTCTAACATGTAATAGCAAGAGGTCTTTATATAGTCACCCTTTTCTTCTTCTCAATTTATGTAATTATGAATAAGGACTTGAAAATCTTCCAAAACTAAATGATTTTGCAATAACCAAGAACTAGCCCGAAGCCTTAGTCTAATGAAAGTTGAGTCGGGTTAGTGAAAATTACTTTTTTTATGACCAGGCTGTTTGATTATTTTGCCCCTTACTAATGTAACATAATGAATCTGGCTAATGTTCAATAATATATAAGGCTATGCTTATAGTCCACTCAGTATCATCAAACTGTAAAGTAATCATATCATAATATTATATTTTATAGACATTTCAACAAGTGGTAGCAGAAAGTCAAAATAAATCTAAGTTATGTAGAGTTAGGTCAGTAGAACCTTCAGGATCAGATCTGGAATCTAGCTTGGAATTGGTAAGATATCTTTGTTTAAAATGTTTGTTAGAATGCCTTATTGTTGTTTGGTAATGTTTGTTTTTGTATAAATTTTTGAAAAATTATTATTGGTGCATGGTTATCATAAATCATTAAAATAAACAAAGAAATAACATATAAATAACTTAAATATATAAGATATTTGATGTGTGTGTATTTATGGATCAGACTGACCCAGAGATATGCTATTGAATTCAGTTATGAATAAATCTTGAATCAGCATTGACTCTAGTTCAAATTGAATGAAGAAATAATTTACCTTTAATCATAATGCTTTGATTTATTAACTTCATCTATGTAAATGATAATTATACCCCCGCTTCGAAGAAGAGGGGGGTATACTGTTTTACCCTTGTCCGTGCGTGCGTGCGTGCGTGTGTGCGTCCGTCCGTCCGTCCGTTACAAAATTTCCGTCACAGTTTTCTCAGCAACTATACCATGCAGCAGCCTGAAACTTTGCATATTGCTTCATCCTATTGTCCCATGTGGTGTAAAGCGATTTCATGCTCCTCGCTCATCTACTTCCTGTTTGTCGCATATTTTTAGATTTTGGCGGGGGTATCACTAGTGAGCATTAGCTCACAGATTTACTTGTTGATTCTTGTCTCATGGCAATGTGAACAAGCAAAAAATGATGTTGAAATAGACTTCATCCAGATTAAAATTATTTGATTTTACCATGTACAGACACAAAGTAAAATACTTTCATAGAAAACAATACAATTATTTTGTAATTCTGATTTTCTTCAGTAATTTGTACTGTGTACAAAAAGTTGTTCGTACCTCGTTAGTACATGTATCATTGGAAAACCCCAATGTTTTGAGTTCTGGGTATCATCTTTAGAATTTCATGTCACAAGTCAAACTAATCAATCTATAATAATATACATATGAAGCAACCATGAGTATCATGATAAAAAAACAAAATTATTAAAAAGATAAATACTGGCTATGGAATCTAATGTAAACAATATTAATGATTTATATTTAGTCAAGGATAAGTAGTGGTTTATCATGTATGGTGACATCACTGCTATCTATGGCAGCTGGTCCTACATCAACTAACATGGTATCAACATATATATGTGTAATCATTATTTATATACTACATGTATTAAACAATTATAGTTTGATGGTGAAATGTTATTGGAAAAATAAGGAATTCTCTTAATGCACTTAGCATAATTATACTGTCTTATGTCATGCAACATCAGAAGGATGTATTTGCAATGTCATGTAGAATTTAATTGGAACCTTGATTGTCTCATAACATTAAATGTTTTGCAACCAAGATTAATAATGCCTTTGGCCTTAAATATTGGAAATGACCCTATTTTACATTTTAAAATCTGCAAAAAATAGACCTTAGTTTTATGTGTTAAAATTCCATATTGTATACAACACATACAAATACCAATGTCCAATGTCTACCGGGAGGCTAATGCATACATTTACTAAATTTACTTTGTAGCTTACATTCTTTTGCCTTTACATTTGTGGTGATCACAATTATTAAAATAATAAATTTGGCTCCAATTTATTGTTGTTTAATAGTATAAATTATATTGCATTATATTTTATGATGACATAATAAATGGACATTTGTATTGTTTATATTGCATGTTGTAGTTATATTTAACCAGATAACTATATATTGGCTGATATCAGTATATTCAACCATTTGCCTCATAGAGATTAAGAAAATTAGTTTATTATCAAACATTCTAGCTAGAGTAGACAATGTAATCTTGTGATATATAAATTTATATCTTGTAGTTACTGTGTTTAAAGCTAGAAAGATTTTGCCACATAAAATACAACATGTATGAAACATGTTAGTCCTAATTATTATTGCAATGATAAAAAATTTGAAATCTTATAAAAAGTATTATTATATTGGTCAACATTAATTAAGATTTTGAATTTATTTTCAAATCAGTAAAATTAGTCCTTAAAAGGTTTATTGACTTTTAGACAACTGTCATTTACATAAGGTTGGAGTACTCTGTTCATTGTACACTGGCTAATTAAGAACACTGTTAACAGATGCCACCACTATTTATTATCAACACACCTAGGTGTATTGATACAAACAATTATCAAGATTTGAGCATTTTGTGGTTGACACCGGTTTCCTTAAGCCAATCAAAACAATGCATTTGAGGTCACATGATAAGAAAATGGCCGTGAAAAAGTAAAAAGGGTGTGTGTGAATGGACTCGTCTCCACCATGAACAAGTTGTTGACTAAAATCAATTGGCACATAGTCAATAGCAGGCATCAGCAGATGTTTAGGAAGACTACACACCACTAAATATTTTAGCGGACATTAACATTTTCATGCAAGTATTTTTTATCGGAAAAAAGTAAAATTCACAAAGATAACTAATCAATTGTAAAATAGACTTGTTCATCGAAATCAATATTTATTTTATATTCATAACATCCGCCCGTTAGCAAATGAATATTAACCACAAAATATATACATCTATGGAGAAGACATCAAACACGGCTCAGCGTTGATTTCAAGCATTTTTGGAAATGCTAATACTTGTCATCTTGTACTGTCATAACCTCTCACAGTACACATTGTTCTTTCATTCCTTCTCTCTTGTGTGTGTTACAGAGTGTTCAGCAATTAGGTCATGCATCACCATACTGGGTTAAAGATGAAGAAGTTACAATGTGTATGGCCTGTCAGGATAGATTTACAGCTTTAAAAAGACGACATCATTGTAGAGCTTGTGGAAAGGTTGGTTCATTATTTACAATAGTTAGTTATACATACTGTATATATCTTGGTTATAGCATCAACGATGTTAGACTGATAAATAATCAGAAAGTTTTAGATAATGACCAAAATTATTAACTTACCAATAATGTATTTTCAAACTGATTTGATCTAATCAATAAATAAGTTACCCTTTTATGTATATTAGTTTATATTTGTCCTTCATGCCTGTGAAAGTTGCATTGTGAAACATTCGGCTTACTCTCAGTCATTCGTATTTGCATAATTAAGTTTTGAAGCTGATATGAAGACAAAAGTTTTCATATTAATTTAACTATTTTCCTGTTAGAGATTTTATACCTGACTATGCTCATTATGGTATCAATTAGTGTTAATTCACTAACAATGCTAACACTCCTGAAAATGTTTTGTTTCTATAACTTTAATTAAATGTTAACTGCTTGCAGACATGTTTTTTTTTACTAAACATGTTTTTTTAAGAAGAGCTCATAATTTATAACAATACTGGAGGAATTGTCTCCCTTTCATAAAAATTAAAGAATATACATGATGTTCATTACACGATAGATAGATAGATTTATTTTGACATACAATGTTACAACATGACACACATCATAACACTACACTATTCAAACGAAAGATTTTGATGATCCCAATTAGGGCTGCGGCGAGTATCCGAGTACTCGGATATTCGCGATCTCAAACCAAAAATCAAGTAAGAATATTCGTAACATCCAAAAAGTTGGATCGCAATCTTGTTATGAAAAAAATGAAAGAACATTTTCAGCTTAATTACAAATAAAACGAGTTGCATGACTAATGAAAACTTTAATTTATGTAGGGACCAAATTATCACTTGCTCAACGATCCACAGCCCTAATCCCAATAGTGGAATTTTACTGTATTACCAATACTTGTATATTAGGATATAACATTTTTTATTTTTCAGGTATTTTGTGCTAAATGTTCATCAAAGAAAGCACAATTACATTATGATAATAATCAAGTAAATCGTGTGTGCCAGAAATGTTTTGATATACTTAATGGTACAGCTAGTTCTGTACAGACAACTAATGGTGATTCACCACTTTCTCCTAAACCTATCTCACAAGTAAGTTACAACTACCATCACTTGATTTGTTTCCTCTGTAATATGTGTGGCTTAGCACTGAGAGCCCTTACAATCACTTGAGATGTTTTCTCTTTAATATGTGTGGCTTAGCACTGAGAGCCCTTACTATCACTTGAGATGTTTTCTCTTTAATATGTGTGGCTTTACACTGAGAGCCCTTACTATCACTTGAGATGTTTTCTCTTTAATATGTGTGGCTTTACACTGAGAGCCCTTACTATCACTTGAGATGTTTTCTCTGTAATATGTGTGGCTTAGCACTGAGAGCCCTTACTATCACTTAATTTGTTCTGAGAGCTGAAACAGTAGCACATCAGTCTACTGATTGAGGAGTCAGGGGTAGGATTCCTCTTCGTTGTGTTTACTATGGCCATTCTCATTCCTATCATTGATTCCAAATAGTGTAGGGCAGTTGTGAGTCACTGATGAAAGTATCCACCTAGTAACTAGTTGACAGCCTTTTCAGGAACCATGAGTAGGTTGACTGACAGAAGTGATATGACCTGCCTGTACTTAGTGTAACTATGGTATTAAACCCAACAATAAAATAGCAAGTTGGGTACTATTAAACTTGTTTAACACCAGAGACACTCAGTCAGCTGGATGGGTGTGTTCAGATGACTGAGATGGCATCTAGCTAACCCTGGCTAATACATCTTTATTGATCAAACCTGATTGCTAGATATGTTACTTGGAAAACTTGAATTTACATTTGATGCCAGAGTTATGGCTCTTGAATTACACCGTGTAAAATTGTATTTTCTAATCAAAGGAACTGTTTTACTGACACAAAGATTCAGATGTTAATTGCTCAGGTGTTTTAAGTTGACAATTTTTTTCAGATAGATCATGGCATCATGGATTTTGCATACAGTCTATGTTACGTGCTGATATCTTTCATATTGCATTTGTTACATGTACATCCTTGTATTGAAATCTTCTCTGCAGTATAAGGAGTATTTCTTCTTAAAAAATAAATATGTGCTCAATTTTTCTTCAGTTGTTTGTAATAAGTCATATGTTGAGTACGAGTATGATTGTATACAAATTATTGGAACTATTTTTGGAACTTTTTTTCAGACAAAAGCTGACGAAGCTTCCGTGTTATCAGGTTATTTAAATGTGATGGATAAAGATAAAAAATGGCTTCGAAGATGGATTACTGCTAGAAATGATTTTGCTTTATACTTTTATAAAAAACATAAGGTATATTTTTATGATATCTTTGTTTTGTTCGGTTTCATATGCATTTATTATTTGATATATCTGAAACTCTCAGTAAAACATTTAAACATTACTTATGAAAGTAGTGAAACCATATAAAAACACAAGTAAGGTAGTATACAGTTGATTCAATATAACTCGACTGTCTTACAATGATTAAGTTATTTTGTTTTAAATGCTATGACATTTATAAGTTATGTTAGACTATATTGTAAAACTTTGTCAGTTTAAGTAGAAATGATGGGCAGTTGGTTTTAAACAATTTTCAAACATCCCTTCTTTATAATAGGATCAAACCAACAAGCTATTCATTGTACAATCAGTTTTTGCTAGTTTATATTTAAATGTTTTAAATGAGTTCCTCCTGAATATTTGCTTTAGATAAAGATATGTTTGTGTTTCTATTAATGTGATCCTAAAAAACAACAATTTATAGAAAATAGAACAAGAAACAGTTCATACCTGTAGTTTCCAGGGCAACATATTATTAAGAATCTTACAATGATATAACAATATGATATTGAAGGACTTAAATTAATTGTCTGTTGATAATACTGGTTCCAGAAAGATAACTTTTGCTTTTTTCTAATAATAAAACACCATAAATCAAGAATCAACTAGAACTATTTGTGCCAATTGTCAGAAAGTAATTTAGATTTTAGTTGACTACAAGCCCAACTCTACCTTTTAGTAACTTATCAGGGCACTTGTTTGGCATATTTTGGGGCCGAATATGGGCCCCATTCCCCTTTCAAAGTCATATGTTTTCCTCTTTTTCAGATAAAAATTCCTCTTGAAATTTGATTTAATTATCATTTGTCATTCTATAGTCTTAATCTGTTCTAGCCATTAAAATCAATGATAGTAAAGTGCTCAGACTAAATGTGACTGGTAAAAGTCACAACAATAGGCATTTATGAGTTTACTGTAAATTCCCATAGTGTCTTGAAACGATTAACAATTTCCCTCTCTGAGGGTTTTGAGTACCTTTCTCCAAAAGTTGTCTAGTGCCTGGGTTATAAATAATCAAATATATACTATATTTTTAGGATGTGGCACCAACCCAGACATTACCGCTACCTGGACATAATGTTAAACCTTCAGGTGATACCTCCGATAGACCTAATGTATTTACTTTAACTCATAAAAATATCAATGTTTGTAACTTTCAAGCTGAATCGGAATCACAATATCTACAGTAAGTTATTTCTTCATTTAGCCTTCTTTTTTATGACCAGATATACTAACCTACTTCTTTATGACATGAAAAAATACATATATTACAATATAAATACATATATATTTTCAAGTCTAGATATTGGATTTTCGACAAATGTTCTTAAAGATTTTTGACAAATCACAAGGGTTTGGTACAGTTTCCACTCAACAGCCAATAAAATCAAAACTTTCAATATGTGCTTTTATCATGCTCATTTTCCTGCTTAATAATTTGCTGCCCATGAAATATGCAAAATATTTACTGACCCTTTATAGGTTGAATTAAAAGAGATATACTAATAATATTACTTGTTTTTCAGATGGGTGAATGTTTTACAGAAAATGGTCAAGTTAGAACTTCCTACAGAAGAAGAGAAAAGATTATCAACACATTCTGATAGCAGCGGTCAATCCAATAGTTCTGGTTTATCAAATAATTCATAGCAAAACTTTCGATCCAATAGTTCTGGTTTATCAAATCAATCATAGCAAACATTCAATCATAGCAAACATTCAATCCAATAGTTCTGGTTTATCAAATCAATCATAGCAAACATTCAATCCAATAGTTCTGGTTTATCAAATCAATCATAGCAAACATTCAATCCAATAGTTCTGGTTTATCAAATCAATCATAGCAAACATTCAATCCAATAGTTCTGGTTTATCAAATCAATCATAGCAAACATTCAATCCAATAGTTCTGGTTTATCAAATCAATCATAGCAAACATTCAATCCAATAGTTCTGGTTTATCAAATCAATCATAGCAAACATTCAATCCAATAGTTCTGGTTTATCAAATCAATCATAGCAAACATTCAATCCAATAGTTCTGGTTTATCAAATCAATCATAGCAAACATTCAATCCAATAGTTTTGGTTTATCAAATCAATCATAGCAAACATTCAATCCAATAGTTCTGGTTTAATCAAATCAGTTATAGCAAACATTCTATCCATTAGCTCTAGTTTATCAAATCAATCATAGCAAACATTCAATGAAATAGTTCTTGTTTATCAAATCAATCATAGCAAACATTCGATCATAGCAAACAATCAATCTAATAGCTCTGGTTTATCAAATCAATCATAGCAAACATTCAATCATAGCAAACATTCAATCTAATAGCTCTGTTTTATCAAATCACAGCAAAAGTTCAATCAAATAACTCTTGTTTATCATTCTGCTGCATACATATTGAAGCAGGCTAAACAGTTAAGACTTGTTGATAATTTTCACACCAGTATTTGTTTCAACCATACATAGTGTTTCCTTCTTATAGCTTAAAAAAATTAATATTGGCAAAGTCTGAGCATATCCCAATGTCAAAACTATAAGTTTTTCATACATTGTCTGTGTTTTTTATATTGTATATTATGTTTGTCTATAAAATCACATTTGTTACAATGTTAATTTCTTAAAGAGACCAAGTTATGTATATAGTGCTGTGTTTGATTGTCGATAATGCTTGGACGTTGCTACATTTTCATTACCAGTGACTTTAAAAGTGCTATATTTACTTTTCAAGATGTTTTTGTATTTTTTTCAAGAATGATTATCTGAAATTATTTAATGTATTCTTAAAAGTTCTCGATGTTATGTCTTTTAAAGTACATGTAGTGCCTCACAAGTCATAAGGACCCTTTGAAAAATCATTAAAAACCAAGGTATTTTTACTTTCTTAAAACTGTTAAGAAGAAAAAAAGTACAGTATTAAAGAAAATACAAAATAGAATTGTTTTTTTCTGTGAGTTTAATAATTTTTCAATTTAGATATCCCTTGCTAAGTAGTTAACACTAAAATAATTTTTGATTCATGTACAGGATTTGTAGAAATTACGATGCACTCTCTGTTGTGCCTTTCCTTCAATATGTAAATTGTTCTTATACCATTTTCAGTTTGATATGTATAATTATACGTATATGTTTGACTTTCTATTCTCCTTTGGTTCAACCTTGTCTGGCACCTACATTAGGTAAATAGGAACCTGTATTTACTGCTTTTTTGTATTTTTTTACCTTAAAAGACTAATTGTTGCAAACACATGTTCATGATTGTAAATTTGTTTTTAAACCCCTTACCAAAATACAAAATACATTTTGTACATGTATATGTTTTTACTACCATTGAATAAAATACCCTTTTAATATTGTGTAAGATATTCATAACTTTTTTTTTACATGTATAATATTCATTGAATTGACAAGCTTTCTAATTTTCTAGAAGCATCTTTTTTAAAACTATGATCTGACTTTATTTGTATAAATTTGAAGTAAATTTTTAATAGATGTATATTTTTGTGAAAAATGTTTTGACCATATTTGAGTTACCATGGAAACTCTTCCTTTGGAATCCTGTAACAATGTCATAGTTTTGTGGTATTATAAATATTGACTGCACCTTTTAGAAAGGTAATTGATATTGTAAATGCTACTGTTATAATTATGTATAATGAAAAATACTTTGTGTAAAATTTGTTTAACATATTATTTATTTCTGTAGACTACATTGTGAGCAATCTGCGTAAACACATATCCAGTAGACCACGGTCGTACTGGATCTGTACTTTTTCCCTTTGAGGTCACGTCGAGATGAACTTTGTGTCGACCAATCAATGCGTAGCTTTCACCTAGATGAAAACACTATTAATCACATTTCGATTTCGTAATTTCTATTTTTAGACCAAGTTTTGCTTGCTAATTTAACCGCGGTAATATTCACAGGCTGCGATTGGGCGGCTCATTTCAAATTTCGTGACGTAGACGATGTAAACAAGTTACGTATCATAATAATTTCGTCATGAATATTATGATGAGAAAAGGTCACCTGAACGTGACCTTTGTTTGGAAAAGGCCAGATCTACATTAGCAAGTATGCGAGCGGTAAAATTGTAGATCGGGTTTTAATCAGATTGCATTGTGAGGTAACCCCATTTAACCATTGCATTGTTTATCTGTGTATGACATAAAATAAAACATACAAACATGGATATCCCATGATGTGTAGAATAAAGGGCTGTCATGATTATTATGGTCAATCGATCTCTATAGAAATAAAGAGAATTAGTTAATCGTTGGCCATTTGGCTTCTTATTAACAACCATTGTCATTGATCCATATTATCAGGGGTCATACTGATTTTGGTCTGATGTGGTTCAAAACCCATTTATAATGTCTGCTGCTAATGTGGTTAGTTGATTAAATAATCTGTTTTCTGTCATATTAAATTATTTATAGATAAAATAACCTGAAATATCTATTTGAAGCATATAAAGTTGTCCATTAGTACTTTACTTATTGATTGTATTTATTGGAACAATTCATAGGCGGATCCAAGATTTCTAGTTAGAGGGGGCAGAAAATTCTAGTTAGGGGGGGGGGCTAAAATTAACAAGCAGACTGGGGGTCCAGGGGGCGAAAGAGCCCCCAATAGGTCCTGGTCAAAGCCCTGACCATCTAGATATATAACCTTCTAACAGCGGTTTGATCATGTTAAAATCTTACAAAAAATGAGAAGGAATTATATTTTACTGATTGTATATTATGTCATTGTTTAAGTGTACTCCCAGTTTCCTAACTTATTGCACGCATAGTGCGCAATTCTTTTTTACATTTACATATATTTTCCTGTAAATAGCACATTTTATGATAGAAAAAACCTTTACTTGGGCAATTTAAGGGGAATGTACGCCAGGTCGCCCCACCCCCTTGGATCTGCCTATGCAATTTAACCGATTTTAAGAAAATACAATCAATTTCTTATTGAAATTGAATCAAGTCGATTGAGTTGATTATCCAAATAATCATGTCAGTTCTAGTGTAGACCATAGATAATCAAAATACAGTATATATTGTTTTCTGTTTTATTTGTTTTTGTTTTAGTTAAATATCTGTGATGTTATAGATGTATCTTTATTATTTTTTGTTATTTTATTTCTCACACTTTATTGGTTTGATGAGAGTACATATACTCTATGAAAGCTTGACCTATAGTACATGTATATGTGATGATTATATAAATATGTTATTTTAATACCAGTGACTTTTAAAGTCTGTACAGTTATAGATATACCCTTAGAGGGATGAAGTGTGCTTCTATAGTTGTATGAACAGTACAACCTATCTAGAGCAACACCCACTGGAGGGGACTAAAAAGTGTTGCTCTTTGGAGGTTGTTGCTCTACAGAGGTTAAATTCCATTAAAATCACACCTATAATGGAATATCAAAAGCCATTGTTGTGCAGACGATTTTCTCTGCAGAGGTAATACTGTATTATCATTTACCTACTTCTAATGAAGATCTTTTTAAACAATGTAATCATAAAATGCTGCTCAGTAAGTTAGGTTAAAAGGTGTCATTTTATATGGTGCTTTACACACCTTTCTTGGATATATATTAGTTATAGTCAGTTAACTGACTTTCTCTAGAGTGACCTTGATATCTTGACCAATATTTAATTAGTTTAGAAGACATACCTGCAGGAGAAGGAGCAAAAATGACAGTTGGAAGTATTTCATGTATAAACCACTAAGGTAATATGTTCAAGCTGACAATCAAACCCACTACTAATAAATTGGAAGACCGTGGTGTTACTCAGTGGTGTTACTGATTTAGCTATTAATGCTGTCTGCAATGTTCTAGTAAATACATCCTGTTTAAGTGTTACTAATGTAGTGCTTATCACAGATATTTCATGGTTTTATTTATGTAGAGCAATATTAGAATAAGAAACAGTGAGTTTAGTAAAATAGTGTATAAATTGCCTATTTGTCTATGGTGGAGAGGAGGTGTGGTTTTGATAACTCTATTTTTAGAGAGAGTACATGCTAAGATCTTAAGTGTTATTGTTCAGCTCATCTATCCATACCGGTGCCCTTAGACGTATTTTAGACCTTCATCTGTGGTCCAATTGTCAAGAAATTACATAATCATGAAGAAAGGTGCAACATGTGCAAATATATATTTATGTATTGCAGGCTTAGCACAAAACGAGCATAACTTAAGTTAAAAAAAGAGATACCGGTAGTTACAACATTATTGCAATAAGCCTACTGTATGATAAAAGGGTTCATTTGTAGAACAAACGGATTTACTTGAAGATGTTAGTATTATCACACAAGTTAAAATAATCTGTCTGTAACTCATTACTGATAAGTATAGAAAATTTGCTGTAGAAAGTGCTTAAACTATATCTGTTTCATTTGGGTTTTTTGCAATCTTTGACCTAAAGCCAACTGTGTGTTTTAGTCTGATTAGTGCTGGTACTGATACATTTGTATATGTAATTTGGTCTCAGTTTTACCTTAAACAATGAATTCTAATTCATGTATGTATGAATGTTTTGTTATATTTTATTAAATGTATTTATATATGTATACAAATTTTGTATTATAAGTATTAAATATACATGTATATATGCCATATTAAATTGATCAATGCAATATGAGTATGTACATATGGAAATAAAAGATTTAAATAAATTAAATTATGTACTTTTTTGTTAATTCTGCACGCAGAAATGTAGTCAGTATTTGGGAGTCATTCATTAAGGCATTTTATCATGGACTAGAACTTTGGCTTATTTTCAAACCACATCATTTCATATACATGTAAATGCATGTTGTTAAACCGTATACTATTGGTAAACTATTAGACACAAGTAACATTTGAAACTTGTCGATAAATAGACGCAAGATTCAAATGTTATTTTGTGATATATATAAACACAGGTAACATTTGAAACTAGGTGATGTATATAAACATGGGTAACATTTAAAACTTGGTGAGATATATAAACATGGGTAACATTTAAAACTTGGTGATATATATAAACATGGGTAACATTTGAAACTTGTCGATATATAGACACGGGTAACATTTGAAACTTGTCGATATATAGACAAGGGTAACATTTAAAACTTGGTGATATATATAAACATGGGTAACATTTGAAACTTGGTGATATATATAAACATGGGTAACATTTAAAACTTGGTGGTATATATAGACACGGGTAACATTTAAAACTTGGTGATATATATAAACATGGGTAACATTTGAAACTTGTCGATATATAGACACAGGTAACATTTGAAACTTGTCGATATATAGACACGGGTAACATTTGAAACTTGTCGATATATAGACATGGGTAACATTTGAAACTTGTCGATATATAGACACAGGTAACATTTGAAACTTGTTGATATATAGACACAGGTAACATTTGAAACTTGTCGATATATAGACAGGTAACATTTGAAACTTGTCGATATATAGACACAGGTAACATTTGAAACTTGTCGATATATAGACACGGGTAACATTTTAAACTTGTTGATATATAGACACAGGTAACATTTGAAACTTGGTGATACATAGACACAGGTAACATTTGAAACTTGTCGATATATAGACACAGGTAACATTTAAAACTTGTTGGTATATATAGACACAGGTAACATTTGAAACTTGTCGATATATATATAGACACAGGTAACATTTGAAACTTGGTGATATATAGACGGGTAACATTTGAAACTTGTCGATAAATAGACACAAGATTCAAATGTTATTTTGTGATATATATAAACACAGGTAACATTTGAAACTAGGTGATGTATATAAACACGGGTAACATTTAAAACTTGGTGAGATATATAAACATGGGTAACATTTGAAACTTGTCGATATATAGACACAGGTAACATTTGAAACTTGTCGATATATAGACACGGGTAACATTTGAAACTTGTCGATATATAGACACGGGTAACATTTGAAACTTGTCGATATATAGACACAGGTAACATTTGAAACTTGTTGATATATAGACACAGGTTACATTTGAAACTTGTCGATATATAGACACAGGTAACATTTGAAACTTGTCGATATATAGACAGGTAACATTTGAAACTTGTCGATATATAGACACAGGTAACATTTGAAACTTGTCGATATATAGACACGGGTAACATTTTAAACTTGTTGATATATAGACACAGGTAACATTTGAAACTTGGTGATACATAGACACAGGTAACATTTGAAACTTGTCGATATATAGACACAGGTAACATTTAAAACTTGTTGGTATATATAGACACAGGTAACATTTGAAACTTGTCGATATATATATAGACACAGGTAACATTTGAAACTTGGTGATATATAGACAGGTAACATTTGAAACTTGTCGATATATATAGACACAGGTAACATTTGAAACTTGTCGATATATAGACACAGGTAACATTTGAAACTTGTCGATATATAGACACAGGTAACATTTGAAACTTGTTGGTACATATAGACACAGGTAACATTTGAAACTTGTTGGTATATATAGACAGAGGTAACATTTGAAACTTGTTGGTACATATAGACACAGGTAACATTTGAAGCTTGTCGATATATAGACACAGGTAACATTTGAAACTTGGTGATATATAGACACAGGTAACATTTGAAACTTGTCGATATATAGACAGAGGTAACATTTGAAACTTGTTGGTACATATAGACACAGGTAACGTTTGAAACTTGTCGATATATAGACACAGGTAACATTTGAAACTTGTTGGTACATATAGAAACAGGTAACATTTGAAACTTGTCGATATATAGACACGGGTAACATTTGAAACTTGTTGGTACATATAGACACAGGTAACATTTGAAACTTGTCGATATATAGACACAGGTAACATTTGAAACTTGTTGGTACATATAGACACGGGTAACATTGAAACTTGTCGATATATAGACAGGTAACATTTGAAACTTGTCGATATTTAGACACGGGTAACATTTGAAACTTGTCGAAATATAGACACAGGTAACATTTGAAACTTGTCGATATATAGACACAGGTAACATTTGAAACTTGGTGATATATATAGACACAGGTAACATTTGAAACTTGTCGATATATAGACAGATAACAATTGAAACTTGTCGATATATAGACACGGGTAACATTTGAAACTTGTCGATATATAGACACAGGTAACATTTGAAACTTGTCGATATATAGACAGGTAACATTTGAAACTTGTCGATATATAGACACAGGTAACATTTGAAACTTGTCGATATATATATAGACACAGGTAACATTTGAAACTTGGTGATATATAGACGGGTAACATTTGAAACTTGTCGATAAATAGACACAAGATTCAAATGTTATTTTGTGATATATATAAACACAGGTAACATTTGAAACTAGGTGATGTATATAAACACGGGTAACATTTAAAACTTGGTGAGATATATAAACATGGGTAACATTTGAAACTTGTCGATATATAGACACAGGTAACATTTGAAACTTGTCGATATATAGACACAGGTAACATTTGAAACTTGTCGATATATAGACACGGGTAACATTTGAAACTTGTCGATATATAGACACAGGTAACATTTGAAACTTGTTGATATATAGACACAGGTAACATTTGAAACTTGTCGATATATAGACACAGGTAACATTTGAAACTTGTCGATATATAGACAGGTAACATTTGAAACTTGTCGATATATAGACACAGGTAACATTTGAAACTTGTCGATATATAGACACGGGTAACATTTTAAACTTGTTGATATATAGACACAGGTAACATTTGAAACTTGGTGATACATAGACACAGGTAACATTTGAAACTTGTCGATATATAGACACAGGTAACATTTAAAACTTGTTGGTATATATAGACACAGGTAACATTTGAAACTTGTCGATATATATATAGACACAGGTAACATTTGAAACTTGGTGATATATAGACAGGTAACATTTGAAACTTGTCGATATATATAGACACAGGTAACATTTGAAACTTGTCGATATATAGACACAGGTAACATTTGAAACTTGTCGATATATAGACACAGGTAACATTTGAAACTTGTTGGTACATATAGACACAGGTAACATTTGAAGCTTGTCGATATATAGACACAGGTAACATTTGAAACTTGGTGATATATAGACACAGGTAACATTTGAAACTTGTCGATATATAGACAGAGGTAACATTTGAAACTTGTTGGTACATATAGACACAGGTAACGTTTGAAACTTGTCGATATATAGACACAGGTAACATTTGAAACTTGTTGGTACATATAGAAACAGGTAACATTTGAAACTTGTCGATATATAGACACGGGTAACATTTGAAACTTGGTGATATATAGACACAGGTAACATTTGAAACTTGTTGGTACATATAGACACAGGTAACATTTGAAACTTGTCGATATATAGACACAGGTAACATTTGAAACTTGTTGGTACATATAGACACGGGTAACATTGAAACTTGTCGATATATAGACAGGTAACATTTGAAACTTGTCGATATATAGACACGGGTAACATTTGAAACTTGTCGAAATATAGACACAGGTAACATTTGAAACTTGTCGATATATAGACACAGGTAACATTTGAAACTTGGTGATATATATAGACACAGGTAACATTTGAAACTTGTCGATATATAGACAGATAACAATTGAAACTTGTCGATATATAGACACGGGTAACATTTGAAACTTGTCGATATATCGACACAGGTAACATTTGAAACTTGTCGATATATAGACAGGTAACATTTGAAACTTGTCGATATATAGACACAGGTAACATTTGAAACTTGTCGATATATAGACACAGGTTACATTTGAAACTTGTTGGTACATATAGACACTGGTAACATTTAAAACTTGGTGATATATATAGACACGGGTAACATTTGAAGCTTGTCAATATATAGACACAGGTAACATTTGAAACTTGTCGATATATAGACACAGGTAACATTTGAAACTTGTCGATATATAGACAGGTAACATTTGAAACTTGTCGATATATAGACACATTTAACATTTAAAACTTGTTGGTATATATATAGACACAGGTAACATTTGAAACTTGTTGATATATAGACACAGGTAACATTTGAAACTTGTTGGTATATGAACTCAGGTAACATTTGAAACTTGTCGATATATAGACAGAGGTAACATTTGAAACTTGTTGGTACATATAGACACAGGTAACATTTGAAACTTGTCGATATATAGACACAGGTAACATTTGAAACTTGTCGATATATAGACACAGGTAACATTTGAAACTTGTCGATTTATAGACAGAGGTAACAATTGATGCTAGGTGATATAAAGACATGGGTAACATTTGAAACTTGTTGAGTTATACAGCCACGAAAAAGACAACGAAGTCCCATTTATTTTTGTTTACATGTATTTTGATTCAGGAGATAATGAAATAATTGAACGAAAGTATGATAACACGATAATAATAATAAATATCGTCGATTACGGCGCGATTTGGTGATGAATGTATATTAAAATTAAAATTAATGGAATTGATAAAATTAATTAATCAATTTTCTGTTTTCTGTCATCTCTAAACTTTTAACAAAGTGACGATAGATCTAGATATTAAAGTATTTATTCGTTTTAATCTACTAGTTTTATTATTATTTATATATTAATTCAGAAACTCAACTCCGCCAACAGTATAAGTCTTGACGTAGTGCATAAACTGTCATACTCCGTCTTATACGTGAGGGGACGAATAAGTTCAACGATGAAATGCAGGGGCGGATCCAGGATTTATTTCTAGGAGGGTCCGAACTTTTTCTAGGGGGGGGGTCCAAACTTTCGAACCACAACCACATTATTCACATTTTGCAGAATAATGCAACATTATTAATAATAAAAACTACTTAACCGTTAAATCTATGTTAAGCACCGAGAAAAATTGCTTTATGCTAATTAAAAATGACTTACAGTGAAGAAATACACTAATGGACAGGTTCGTTTGGAAATTCTGGGGGGGGGGTCCGGACCCCCCTGACCCCCACTAGATCCGCCTATGTAAATGAATCGTAGAAGATGAAAATCTGTAACTCTGATATATTCTATCTTCCGACTTACTTCCTAAACCACATTAAGTGTCCCTTTGTCTGCATTCCCTCTACAGCCAGTCAAATATAAATTAAGACGAAGGTTAACCATTTGTTTATATTTAAGTAATGTTTACCAGGGATGGATCCATGATGTCAAATTGTAAAACGCAATTTATCTTAAAAAATGCTAAAAATAGAAAATTTAAGGTTAATCAGAAATTTAAGATAGGAATGCTTCGTGATACTGGGCCCTGTCCGTAGTTGAAGTTTTGAACTAGTGGCAAAGTGCTCTCACAGGCTGCCGTCACATAACAGTCCCCCCCCCACAAAAAAATACACACACACACACACACATATATATAGTAGGGGTGTGTGTGTGTGTATATATTTTTTGGGGGTGGGTGGGACTGTTTTGTGACGACAGCCTGTGAGTGCTCTTACACTAGAACAGTCGATTTCAAATGTAAAAGAAAACATTTTTTTGGCATTTTAATCATTGTTCAATGTCAGTATTTTATTTACACTTACATAAATTACAGGTTATTGCCAATCTGGTTTATACAGTTTGCTACGGTAGAATGTTTTTTTTTAATTTGATATATTTATCACTAAAGCAATCATATTCTCGACATCAACATGTACCTGTTAATGTATGCCGTTGAAATAAAGTAAAATATAATAATTGTAACATAGAATTTGTTCAATTTTCAGACATAAAACAGTACTTAATCATTCAGTCAAGAACAAAGGGGAATAACTCAGTATGATCTTATAAGAAACACTACATTTAATACCAAGTTAGTTCCCTTTATCAAGGACTGTGTTGATATCTTTATACTGAAAATTCTAAGTATTGAACTTTCTCAGAAATAACTTAAATTGTCATTTTTCTGTAATATTAAGGAAGTTAGTTGCCCTACAATCCTTGACAGGGCCAATCTGTTTAAAACCCGATCTAAAATTTTCCGCTCGCATACTCACTTATTTAGATCTGGTCTTTTCCAAATGAAGGTCACGTTCAGGTGACCTTTTCTCATCATAATATTCATGACGATATTGTTATGATACGTAACTTGTTTACATCGTCTACGTCACGCAATTCGAATATGAGCCGCCCAATCGCAGACTGTGAATAATACCGAGCGCTGTTAAATTAGCATGCATACCTTGGTCTAAAATAGAAATTACGAAATCATAATGTGATTAATAGTGTTTTCGTCAAGATGAAAGCTACACATTGATTAGTCGTCATAAAGGTCATCTTGACGTGACCCTCCATTGAGATAGTAGAGATCCTGTACGACAACGCTCTACAGGATATCTGTTTACGGAGATTGTGACAGGCCTAGATCTCTTTACCCATTTTTCTTATCTTGTACTGAGAACACAAAGGCGCCAATGAACAACAATTGCCCGACTTGAAATAGAAGTAGGCGGAAAAAAGGATATAGAAATATTTCATGATCAAACTCCACGAAGATATGTAGGTCCCAACCGGGAACTGAAATCATTTTGGATTTGTAGTCACAGAAGTTATACCGAATTAGACTCATTACACGAGTGTGCTCGGAACTTCATTGTTTTTTTCTGCTTTCGACTTATGATGATTTTTGACGTAAGTTGTTTTTGCAAGTGTGCTCACTGATTCTTGCTGAAACAGTTGAAACAATAGTCTGTACTTTTTTTTATTTATTAAGGTTTTATTTAAAGTAACTTCATCAAAGTGACCACGTCTCGCTTTTACAGTGTAGCGCCGTTAAACGTCGCAACGCCGCTAAACGTCGCAACTGACGTTAAACGTCGCAACACTAACGCTAAACGCCCGGACAAATCAAGTCGGCCCAATGATTACGTGACTGTAGACACTGAGTGTATTGTAAGTGGCATTAGTCAGATATTTCCCCTTGCATACTCTTCAAATAAGTCATCCGGAACTCCTCGGCCATTCGCTACGAATAACCTCGGACATATTGAGACGCCATCTTGGAACAACCTTTTCGTCACATTCCCAAACAAAATGCTTTGACCGGAGTTGAAGTAAACAAATCCACGATCGTTTAGGCGAAGAGTGGTGTTTCGTTTTTAGTCCATAAATTTGAAATTACACAATTCAATGATATCGCTAAACAAATTTAGTTAAATATATAACATAGAAAATGTTTTGACAAAGATCTGTGTGTATACTATAAGAACTTTTTTCATGGTCGTTACATGCTTCGCCTGTGCTTCTCCTCGCGTAGGTAGTAAAAACCCTTGTCGCCAGGATAGACCCCCAACAATCATTCCTAGATTATTCATTCATGAAAAGTCGAGGTGTTCCGAATGCAAATAAGTAGGTCCGATTAGGTGGACTACTCGGATTTTGCCCAGCTATTTTCATTAGCCTTATAATCGTGCCTTATAACTGTAGTATACATAGCTATTGCATCTTGACTTCCGTGGCTTACACCTTACTACTAAACGCGACGTTGTAGATAATGATAATGAGTCATCTTACCAACGAGTTGCGACTATAAACCGATGGACAATGTGTGAATTGTGGGTATTGCAGCTGGCTGTGCTCTTACTCATTTTTGCCGCTCGTAAACAGCATGCCCGAACAAACATGACTAGGCAAGATTGTCCAAACATGACGTACCTCTTTTCGTGTTTATGAATTGATTTAAAATTCCTTATATATGTAATAAAACTTAACGAAGATAATCCAATCTGTGACATAATCTAATGTCTAAATGTTATATTACAATACTACCTATGTCTATGAGGAATCTGTGAATCCCATCTTTGACATAATCTTCCAGTTCCATAGCAACCGTAATTGCACCTTTAATATCTATTTAAATATCAAATGGAATAACTCTCGCGGCAATAAACTTTATCTCAGTGTCTATTTTGATCATCTTCAGATCAACTTTCAAACTTGGTCAAGTTGAGTTAGATCTAGATAGGCAAGCGCTATAGAGACTTTATTCTTGCTTTATCGCTGTTGCGACGTTTAGCGGTGAGTGTAGCGCCGTTAAACGTCGCAACGCCGCTAAACGTCGCAATTGACAAATGTTTTTTTTGTATTTCGATGAATTGAAGATCATGTTTTATACTGGGTCATGCAGGATAAAATATAGATCAGGAGGTCAAAAAATATTTTTTCAAGCTATAGCCTGCAATTTCTAACCACATGTAGCTCTGTACAAATATAAGGAAGTGAGAAAAATATTTTTCTCAACTTTAAAGGTCTAGAGCTTTCATTTTTTGTATTATTTTTATTTGTGTTCGTTTACAATATCAATGCATATGTGTTCGTATTTTACGAATATCATGGACTTTGGAACCAGTGTTAAAATAATATGTTCGTAAATGAATACAAATAGTTAATCACCATTGTCATGTTAATGGGTATAGCCAATCGAACTTTCTTAAGCTGAGTTATTTTTTGATTTCCTGATTTAAATACCAGGAATCAATTAAAGTAGATTAAAATGTTCCACCTGGCCGTTCTATTTGCGCATGCGTCGGCAGGAGCCTATGATATGCGCAAACGACGTCTTGAACTGTGCAATATGTCATTGCAAGAGTGATTTCTATGGACCTAAATCGATTGTCAGTGGCGCTGAAATGGTTGCTATTGTTGCTCTAGGCAGATTATCTCGTAGGTTGTCTTCATTTAAGGAATGAATTCCTAGAAACTGACTTTCATCGAAAAATAAATGTCACTTTTGGTGATAGCTAATTTGCATAAAGGCCGAAGGCCTTTATGCTGAAATTAGCTATCACCAAAATGTTTTCGATGATTTACTTCTTTTATTGACATGTTTAGCTTTTGTTTTGCGTGTGACAGCGCTAAAATAGGTTTTTCATTCATGAAATTAGTACCGGCATGACGTAATTTAAAGTCATCAATATTAATGAATTCTTGTTGGCAAGTGCGTTTATACGGAAATGTAAACACATTTTTTTAAAGTCACGTGTTCACTTTTGACCAATCAAATTGTATTATTTCGTTTAGGTTGTAATTATATGGCTGTATATTTACAACCCAGATTCCAACAGTACAACATAGTCAGTTTACAAGTTTATAGTTTATTCTAACACCACATATATGTATATCAAAATGCTATGATTTTAACGAAGTCAAACATAAGTTCTACAGTCCACGGTTCATCAGTCCTAAGCTTTGAGTCCAAGTAACCAGTTTCTGGCTTCCGAAAGTGTGCCAAGATATTTGGATGCCGTACTGGGTCTAGTAACAAACTTTAATCTATGGTACCTAAGACAAAGCATTGAATCTAGTGTGGACTAGAGGTTCTGGCCCCAGTTTCACAAACAAACTTAAGTACGAACTCAATAACAGAATCAAGTTGTTTTTAGTTCTTAAACAGCATGTCAATGCAGTTGAAACAGCTGTTAGTAAATGATTTTATAATAATTAGATACATCAAATGTATCGAAATAAAATATAACGGGTTTTATAATAAACTTAAAGTAAAAAAATCGGATTTCTCTTGAGACTAAACTCAACAGTTCATTAACAGATTCAAATCATTACAATGGAAGTAAACCTTATCCAAATATATTTATCAGTTTTATTTTGTATAATATGGCTTTTAAACAACTATTGGAGTTTTTATAATATAAAATTTGTTGTAAGATTGATTAAATTATTAAACGTAAAGGTCAAAATAAAAAAAAATAGTTTTAGTACAAAGTTGAGTTTTTTCGTGATACTGAGGCCTGACCAAAGACCTCACAAGGCTCGGTTCCACGTTTATACAATTGAGTTTTAGCATTTAAAAACAAGAGCTTATTAGAGAGTTTTGGACATAAAGGATTGATTAGTATTCATAGACATTTTATGTGGAAATTAGAACTGTGACAGCCATATTGCTCATCCAGGTAAATAATTAAGATAGTGATTATTATTAGAATATATCATTACAATGTATTACCAATATAAGGTTTAGGTTTCCAGGAATCAACGTCTTCATCATATACTATACTCATCCAGTCTAGATATTAATTACAGGTTTGCAAATAGTTCACAGGGGTCATTTATATCGACTTTCTTAATATACCCTTTTCTTTTAAGTACAAACTGTCATGTAAATGCATACATAGTGTCGAAAAATGTGTTATGTAGTTTGATGAATTGATGGTTTGAAACTGGATCGTGTAGGATAAACACAAATATATCTGTACAAATATGCCAGAAACAATTGTCCTAAGATCAAGTATGACGTTTAGCGTTGATTGCGACGTTTAGCGGCGTTGCGACGTTTAACGACGCTACATACAGTCAAGGGTCACATGATTTACCTCATACTTTGAAATACTCAAGACGAATCGTGCCGCCGTATAAGTTTAAACAATTATATTATACTTCACCGTACAAAAGGAGCAATAGTCCAATTATAGGACGCGAGTTTAGGGATCGAGAAATCCTGGGTTTGAATCCCACTAGGGGCACTGCTTATTTCCTTGAACAAGAAATTTACCTGCGATTGCTTCACTCCACCCAGGTGTAAATGGGTAATTATTCGGGACTTACACTGTATACTGTGGCTGCCATCTGCGCCGTATGTTAACAGTTGGTGTGTGACTCGATGATCGGAGAAGTTAATGTCAAGAGCAGACTGAATAGTGATACTAGAAGCTATCTCCGTAAACAGATATCCTTCTGACAGTTGTCGTGCAGGATCTCTACTTTCTCCATGGAAGGTCACGTCGAGATGAACTTTGTTTCGACCAATCAATGCGCAGCTTTCATCTAGACGAAAATACTATGAATCACATTTTGATTTCGTAATTTCTATTTTTAGACCAAGTTTTGCATGCTAATTTAACAGCGGTATTATTCACATTCTGCGATTGGGCGGCTCATTTCAAATTGCGTGACGTAGACGATGTAAACAAGTTACGTATCATAACAATTTCGTCATGAATATTATGATGAGAAAAGGTCGCCTGAACGTGACCTTCGTTTGAAAAAGGCCAGATCTAAATTAGCGAGTATGCGAGCGGAAAATTTTAGATCGGGTTTTAATCAGATTGTACTAGAAGTAGAGTTCAAAAACCTTGTTTTAACTTCACCATACGTTGAACAGATCATTGAACAATATCAGGATTGTGAAGATAGTTGAGTTTCTGTCAATGTCGCTATTTCCTACCGTCTTTGTATCATGTATCACAAGCTGCACCAGTTTTCTTTACCATGGGTAATTTATTCATTTATATACATTGTTTAACGTTGTGTCAACACAATTTTAGGTTATTTTACGACGTCCAGCCTCCTAAACTAGCTTTCCTGGACACTTGTCTATAACCAGTACTCATCTACCCTTCCATAAGGCCGGAAACTTCTCCACATACCTTATTAATGGAGGAAAATTGACATTATTGTCAAATTTTCATGGAAGGGTATAACCTCCTCGGGTGGGATTCGAACCCATACCCCTTCTGGACACTAGATTCGAAATACAGGTGCGCTACAATCTGCACTACCGACCCGGGTTACCATGAAGTAAAGTTAATTATGACAACAATAATCATGGTTAATAACACTATGTTTATATAATTTTTCTTTCTGTAAATTTCTCAAAATTTGTCTTTATTGGAATAGCTTGTATCTCACCACAAATCGTTATCATCTATCTCATTTCCACAGGTTAACATGCGTAAATTATCAAATGAATCTTTTCACAGGTTGCCAAGAATATCAATTGTTGCACCTCACTCATCAGCAAAGCGTTTTATCTGGCTCACAGTTGAGTAGGATAGCCCAACTTGTATCAGGATAGTGGATTTAAAACAACACCAACATATATGTTTCAAACATTTTTATTATTATCTAGTATTAACAAAACTAACAAAAACAAAATAACACGACCATACACCCGTAAAAATAATTATGCAGGAAACACAAGGGGTTGGATTTTCTGATGATTTTCCATCTAACATAAACATTCATCTACCTGTAAGCAGATAGAACATCATTTCACTTAAATAGATGACATTTGTTTTAATTTGAGTCTTATCATAGACTAAGTCGACAAACATACGAAGTATGAACAGGGCTATGCTACAACTGTAAACTTGTACTTCCGGGAACACATAAAATCTAAGAAAAACAATAAACAGAGGGCGACATAGTGAATTGTTTTTTTTAAATGTATGTTTTATGCATTGCTAAATTTTAACACATTTCGAACAAATGCACCTCAAAGCAAATTATAATGTTTTATGAGATTTGCCGCTTTGACAATTGTCAGTGAAGTCCTGGCAGTCAGTCATCTCATTCGATATTCTTGGAGAAATTAACCTTAAGCTATGACCTGTCATGATCAGTGGTTTACGATTGTTCTACAAGATACAGCAGCAGGTTGGATAATAAACAATTAAAAACATGTCATTGCCGACACTCAAAGAGCTATGGTAATTCCAACCTTAAAAGAAACATTAAAAAGAAACATTCTAATTTCTATACGACATTAATAACCCCTGTATTCATCTGGTTTTCTTAAGGCAGACTTTTACTATAATACGGAATTAAGAACGTTCTGAAATACGTCTTCAATATACAAGATGATATTGATAAAATACATCTGTAGAATTTGGTTATTTAAAGGTGAAACTTGTGGAAATAAAATCAAATTAATTTTAAACTTGAGTCGGAAAAGTGACAGACAGTATTATTATTAAAGTGTTACGGCGGTGATAGGTTGCTTCCAGACTACGTGATATAATCTTCAACATATAGGATTTAAAATTCTTAAAGCTAATTCTCAAGCTTATAGAAAACAGATTCAAATCTAGACAAAATTTGTGAAAATCCTTAAATTCCTAATTGCATTTGCTGAGAGAAACTGATCAATACGGATATAAATTTATCTACAATAATTTATAACTGAATTTATCATGTCGATTTTACTTTAACTTAGGATAGGTAATGTATTCCGATGCATGAAACTGAACTGTTTATGTTGTTAGTTATTTCAGTCAACATGTGAATCTGCACAAATTTCGTGGTTGATAGCGTACCAAATGTCTTTTTGTACGGCAAAACAAGCCATCGTAAAACCTCGGATATATTCGTCAAGTCTAGAATCACGGGCAGCATATTATCAAAAATCTTACGATAATTTAACAAAACAATGTAGAAGGATTTACGAATTAAATCAGTCGTAAGACACTTGATAATCAGACCCCCGGATTGTATTCAGTAGACGTGGTCGAGTGGTTACGACGTTGGACTAGTAATCAATGGATCGCCAGTCCTGTGTTGGTTCAAATCCCATTCAAAACCTACCCTGTTGTTTCTTTGAGCAAGAAACTTTATTCTACTAGCTCAGAACTGGGGTACTAGGAAGCGGACTCAAAAGTGATGAATCTAAGTTGTAATAGCTTGTTTTACAATCGAGCTAAAAGAAATTAGTATGGTATAAAGTGGATGGGTATGCAACTTGGCAAAGTTATTCTGTGGATGACTGCATTTCAGAAAAACTAAGTTGAGCCCCGTTACAATGGCAACGCTGAGGCGGAGCAAAAAATGCAATGTTTGCTCTTTTTGAACCTCAACTTTGCTTTTCATTTTTAGGGAAGCTTTCCTGAAGTGAAATTCACCAAATCCAGTTAAAATACACACATTTCAAGGCTGTGGCGGCCATTTTGAAGGGAGGGGGGTTCCAGACATGTGAAAATGCGTGATTGACCAGTTAGTGTAAAGTCTCTTGCCAAAGAGCGCAACTTGATAGGTTTTAGATTGGATTAAAACAACACGTAAAATAAAAGTTTTTCTTTCAACAAACTCACTTATTTTTCTCTAGGACACGTACATCTATCTTCTGGTTTGACATCTTGCAACACACTTTCAATATGTTTGCCACACCCTGAAATCATGAGATAAAACTATTGTTACAACAATATACTTTATTTAATGACCATTTTTAAATTACGCCCATATCTCACGTACAATGTATCTCTCTCCTGGGTCGGACTTGATTTGAATACCTCTGTTTACTCCAGAGTAAATACAGTGTACTCCCAAAGTACTCCATAAGGACCTGTGAATCAAATGAAATACAGTAAAAACATGGCTGTTCCAATGAAAAATATTAAAGCTGGCATGACATTAGTCTTGTTTGACGAATCTAGTAGCAGTTCCTCGGAAGATGATGACGAATATTTACCAGTTGCTACACATTCATGTCTATTGAACACTTCTATTGAAATGAAAAAACATCTTTCAAGTTTCACACTGAAAGATGTGCTTCTTTCTGTAGGCGCAGCCATGTTTGTTGGTGACGTCATCCTCTATAGTTCCCTGCCTATGTGCAGGGGAGATCGGAGTGCGCCGAGCGTACCTTCTCGAATAGTAAATAGAGTAGCCCAATCAAGTCCGCCACAGTACAGTTACTTTCATCTTTCTGTCTATAAATATATATATAGTATCTAGAGGTTTGAAAACATTGACTTCACACCGAGATCCTAAAATAAGTACAGTATGTCCAAGGTTTAATCGTAAAACTACAGAAATACCCGAGCGGTTTTCGGATTTGTAAATACATGCAATCTAAATCAATCAACATTGCTTAGATCTACATCATTTAAGCAAAAACACGTCAACAGTAACAATCAATATAATAGTTGTATTTATATGTCAGAACCATCCAGAGAAAAGAAACGTTTACATGAACCACTGGAACAATTCTATAAAATGTCAATATTCACACACAAAATATTACCTTTCCATGTTTGTTTCCCACATTTCTCACATTCAACTTTAAAACACATTGTCACTTTGATGTATCTAATGTCCGATCTGAAAAATAATTGTATACCAATATTTTCATGAATATAATTCTACTATAGTCCAATTATATCCTGTAAGCCGTCACTGCACTTCTGTTTTTTTCGAACTTTTTGGAATACTCCTGCAAATAGGTGCCAAAACTCGTTTAACCAGCCATTATTGCATGGGGGGTTGTGATCATATCGTTTCCGGACTATGAAAACTCGGAAGATGTTTACTGGTTTACAATACTATACATTAAGATACAATGGTTAGAACTTATTTTCAATGTATTCCTCGTAGGGGCGGATCCAGGATTTTTTTAGGAGGGGTCCAAACTTTTTCTAGGGGGAGGGTCCAACCTGTTAAACCACAACCATAGTATGCATTGTTTGCAGACATACCCAACTTTTAGACCCATCAAGATTATGATAACGCAACATATTAATAATAAAAATGGTATAACCTTTAGATCTGTGTTAAACACAAAGGCTTACAAGAGAAAATTGCTTCTTGTAACTTAAAATTGGCTTACAGTTAAAAAATATACTCCTACATTTTGGGAATTTCAGAGGGGTCCGGACCCCCCTGACCCTCCGCTGGAACCGCCAATGTAGTTATAATTATTGTCAATATAAAATTTATTTCATATCGTATCAGAGGTGGTAGATGTCAGAGGTTGTTACATAAAACAATAAATTTATACAACTCGAACATTCATTGAATGAATGATCTTTGAAGGATTCGTGGGACGGATGTTCACCTCAAATATTGTGTTCTTACTACATTTACGTACGCGAGGAGAAGCACAGACAAAGCATGTTACAGTTATGCAAAATTGTTCTTGTTGGAAATTGATAAGTCTTTGTAAAACATTTGTATGTGATTTATGTGACTAAATATAATTGTTTATTGATATCATTGAATCGTGTATTTTAAATTCATGGACTAAAACGAGACATTAATCATCGCCTAAACGATCGTGAATTTTTTATTTCATCAACGGTTAAATCATTTTGTCTGGACAATTGTCGCAAATGGCCTCAATATATTCCACATGCAACACCTCGGAGAGCTACGCAGATAGGCGCATGCGCATTTGCATAGAAAATTGCCGAGGAGTTCCGAATATAAATATCATGGCCGAGGAGTTCCGAACTCGCTTAAGGATTTCTGGATTTATTTTGTTTGGATTTAATGATGAACCGTCCGCTCTATAAGGATGCATTATGTGCAGACCCCAGAATGTGACTCTTCATCCCTTAAAGATTGGTTTTTGAGTCAAAATTGAGTCAAATTTTGAAAAATTCCAGATATAATTCATATCCGGATAGTTTCTTATATGCCAAAATGTGTTTTTGTTATTGCCTAAGGTAGGTTGTCTCCTTATTGCTAGTTTAGCACCTTAAATTTGGAGATTTCACAATAAGTAGTGTTTTTACTCTGTACTTTCGGTGCAATAATAAACTTAAATCATACGTCAGAGTATGGTATATTGTTACTGAGTTAGCAGCAGACTTGTAACTAGAATATGTTACATGTAATATCTTAGAATTTGGTTTAATTATATTAAAATGTAAGAAATAGACAATGTATATGCTTGTTATTGGTAATTTTGATGAAGCAGAAAGATTTCAATTTGTGACGGATATATATACTCGACACAACTCTTCACTCGAATGGCGATTTCATTTAACTACGTACATGTAGGCCTATGCCTATTTAGCCCTGGAAATCTTTATTTTTTGTGTTGAGTATACAAATCCTCCGAGTAGAATCTACATATTTATAAATTATAATACTTTATTATCGCCACATTAGTAGCGTGTTCAGTTACCGCGAACGGTACAGAACGTTACATAACGATTCATTCGGAACTCCTCGGCCATTTGCTGCAAATAATCTAATCTAATAAAAAAATACACGTTCGTTAAGGTAATGAGTGATGTTTAAACATTTATGGACTAAAAACGAAACATCACTTATTACCTAAACGATCGTATATTTGCTTACTTCAACACCGGTAGTTTCAAAATAGCGTCTAAATATGTCCGAGATTTTTCGCAGCGAATAGCTGAGGAGTTCCGAATGTATCGTTACGGAACGTTCGCAGTAACTGAACGCAGGGCTGATACTGGCCTTGGATTTGACAATTTTTGAATTATTGTATTTTTTCATTGACTTTATGAATTGTAAAAACTACAGAGCGTGAATATGAAAACCATTACAAATCATTATTATATTTAAATGAATCGTGTACTATAGAACTACATGGATGAATGATTAAGTTAGATAAACTCATAAATACACAATAAAATGTACAAACAATTTTCAAAGTAGGCCTATTGTTGACCTACAATCGATAAATTGACCGATTATCGTAACCATTAATCAAATTAAAGCGTTTTTTCATTGAATGGTGATTGATCAATACAGACAGGGTTCATACAGATTTTGAACACCTGAGTACCATGAATGTTCCATGATTACTGACTGTCACTTTTCCATGACACAACAGAAACACATGCTAACCCTTCCCCTAAAATACGAGTAAAATTATATCTTCGACTAGAGCTATTGACATTCGTACCCAGGCGTGATTTGTTCCCAACATTAAAAGTTGCAATTCATGACTTTTCCATGATATTTTCCCTATTTAATCAAAATTCCATGATTTTTCCGGAAAAATCTCATTTTCCACGATTTTTGCTGTTTGAATGAACCCTGTACAGACTCGTGAAGACATGGCGAAGGAAGTATAATAATAGTTTTCGAAGAAGAATCTCATTCAAACTAGATTTAGACTGAACATCAGTGTTTCCCCACCCGGACGGATCTAATCAGCCTTAAAAAAGAGTTAATTAATCCCCTTATATACTCCCAATGGTAGCCGTGCTTTGATCAATAAATCACAATCATTCTAAATAAATATGCATCATGCAACAAATAATGTTTTCGCCATAGACATAATATATTCTATGTCTATGGTTTTCGCATCTAACCTTAGTTATCCAGCTTTATGAAAGAAAGGTTAAATGACGTAATAAAAATGACGTCATCAGTGCAACTCTTGAGTCTTGATAATGAACGTTATGATTATCACCCTTTAATAAAGTCCTCACAATCAAATTTCGTGCCTATGTTTTATTATACAACACAAAATAGAAAATTGTATGTTATTTCTAAAATAAAAGTGAAATTTATATTGAAATAGTAAACATACAGTATAACTGTTAAATAATGAAACAGTCAATGAGAGCTGACTAGATCAGCCAGTTGTAGATATGAATAGGCCTACAATGTGTGTAGGCCTAAACACACAATATACAAATAAAAAAGCAACAAACCAATAATATTTAAAATAGCATTAATGGTCTTTATTCCGTTTTTACACCGTTATTCCATAACCTTAACAAAGTAACCTATTTCTGCTATTTCTGGTCGTAGACAATACACATATTAAGTCTACGTGATTCAGAACAAACAAATGACCTTCACCTCTATAATGATTAATAAAAATAATGACTTTAATCAAGTAAACAATTTATTCTCAAAAGAGGACCAATCATAGACATAGTAAAGATTATTTATATGTCTATGGGACCAATATACAACTATTACATTATTGCATGTTCAATGAAATAATACTTAAATCAATCCATAAAAACACACGGGCGTAAGAGGTTTTCTCTCTCTACATATATGTATTTCAACCAAAGATATTTTTGGGATGATTAGGGGTCATAAACGATGTTATATAATAATTTTACCATCATCGTTAGAGTTTTGATACGATGTAATAAGTTGTCTTTGGCGAGATGTTATTTAACTTTAGAACGGACGTCAGGTTCAAATCCTAGTTTTGTTCGCAAGCTGTATTTTTCCAAAATGATAAAATTATGAATTCGCTTTTTGTACAAAATAATATGAAATATAAAATCATTATTGACCTTTCCATCTAGTAGGTATTTCAAGTTAACTGGTTATTCCGCGTTTTACGTGTCTCGACCTCCCCCCTTAAAATGGCCGCCATGGTCCTTAACAGTTGTCCCCCCCCCTAAAAATGACATTTTTTCGCAAGCCTCCTCCATCAAAAGATGTCTCAGGGGGATGTGCTGGGGTCTCAAGGGAGCGTATCGCCCATCATCGCCAGAAATAAAATCGGGGTACTGGCACTTAAGACCTCATTTTGAGGGAAATATTACTGAAGGAAATACATTTGTATAAATTTTGGGTTGAAAAGGAGCAAATATAGCATTTTCCCCTTTAGCTCCGCCCCAGCATTGCCATGTTAGCTGGATCGGGGTTCAACTGACATTTTTTCTGAAAGACGGTCACACAGGGATTACATATCTGTCAGTCAATTAGTAATAAAATTAAAACATCACGAAAATAGCCCTAGCCCGTTAAGGTGAAACAATACTACTTTTCAACCATGCCACAACCAGTAAAGGGTTAACCTAAGGTAAAACCTCAAGAATAAAACTAAGCTTTTACTATGAAACTCATTCCCATCGGTGAAATAACCTCGACAGGAAAACATAAACTAAGTTGTTGATTCCACCTTTCTATTTGATAGGTAATAAGACAATTAAATTAAATTTGTATCCCCTCCGGTCCGTATGGATTCAGTCATGGAAATGTATTCAATATAAAATCAATGCTATAATATTGAGCGACATGCTATAATCGTTTCAATATTAAAAATGAAATGTTTACTCTAACGATTTACTATACAATATTACAGATGAAGCCTTAATTAAAATGTTACCACATTTTATTCAGTGCTTTGATTGAATACATAATACAAAATCGTATTACGAGTAATTGAAAGAAAATATTATGAGACTAGCTATACATGTAACAGTCCACTATTTTTCAACTGCAGTAGTTACGAAAGTTTTCATGTACGGGTTATGTAAAAAGACTAAACTTCATTCTCATGCGGTGAAGACAAAATCAGTATGCGGATACATACACGGTTCCAAGTAAAACACATGACAGATATTTTTACCCCTGTTAAGTTTTGGGGCTAGTTTCTCTATTATAGTTATTTTTTCACATATTTAAAAATGCATACATAGCTAATGCATTGATCTTTCAAATGACACCAACAGCTTCTCCATACGCCGAAAAAACTCATACATTTCATCATTCATAAAATTTCATTTTAGTTAATTACTTGTATGTATTATAGAGTGTTTTGACTCGGAACATGGATCTAGGATGTTACATCGAGAATCTTGATAGCCTCTGGATACGAGAATGGATCTAAGATGCTGCATTGAGACTCTTGATAGCCTCTGGATACGAGAATGGATCTAAGATGTTACATCGAGAATCTTGATAGCCTTAGGATACGAGAATGGATCTAAGATGCTGCATTGAGAATCTTGATAGCCTATAGATACGAGAATGGATTTAATGTTACATCGAGAATCTTGATAGCCTCTGGATACGAGAATGAATCTAAGATGTTACATCGAGAATCTTGATAGCCTCTGGATACGAGAATGGATCTAAGATGTTACATCATGAATCTTGATAGCCTCTGGATACGAGAATGGATCTAAGATGTAACATCGAGAATCTTGATAGCCTCTGGATACAAGAATGGATCTAAGATGTTACATCGAGAATCTTGATAGCCTCTGGATACGAGAATGAATCTAAGATGTAACATCGAGAATCTTGATAGCCTCTGGATACGAGAATGGATCTAAGTTGTTACATCATGAATCTTGATAGCCTCTGGATAAGAGAATGAATCTAAGATGTTACATCGAGAATCTTGATAGCCTCTGGATACGAGAATGGATCTAAGATGTAACATCGAGAATCTTGATAGCCTCTGGATACAAGAATGGATCTAAGATGTTACATCGAGAATCTTGATAGCCTCTGGATACGAGAATGAATCTAAGATGTAACATCGAGAATCTTGATAGCCTCTGGATACGAGAATGGATCTAAGTTGTTACATCATGAATCTTGATAGCCTCTGGATACGAGAATGGATCTAAGATGTTACATCGAGAATCTTGATAGCCTCTGGATAAGGGAATGAATCTAAGATGTTACATCGAGAATCTTGATAGCCTCTGGATAAGAGAATGAATCTAAGATGTTACATCGAGAATCTTGATAGCCTCTGGATACGAGAATGGATCTAAGATGTTACATCGAGAATCTTGATAGCCTCTGGATACGAGAATGGATCTAAGTTGTTACATCATGAATCTTGATAGCCTCTGGATAAGGGAATGAATCTAAGATGTTACATCGAGAATCTTGATAGCATCTGGATACGAGAATGAATCTAAGATGTAACATCGAGAATCTTGATAGCCTCTGGATACGAGAATGGATCTAAGTTGTTACATCATGAATCTTGATAGCCTCTGGATAAGAGAATGAATCTAAGATGTTACATCGAGAATCTTGATAGCCTCTGGATACGAGAATGGATCTAAGATGTTACATCGAGAATCTTGATAGCCTCTGGATACGAGAATGGATCTAAGATGTTACATCATGAATCTTGATAGCCTCTGGATCCGAGAATGGATCTAAGATGTTACATCATGAATCTTGATAGCCTCTGGATACGAGAATGGATCTAAGATGTTACATCATGAATCTTGATAGCCTCTGGATACGAGAATGGATCTAAGATGTTACATCATGAATCTTGATAGCCTCTGGATCCGAGAATGGATCTAAGATGTAACATCATGAATCTTGATAGCCTCTGGATACGAGAATGGATCTAAGATGTTACATCATGAATCTTGATAGCCTCTGGATCCGAGAATGGATCTAAGATGTTACATCATGAATCTTGATAGCCTCTGGATACGAGAATGTCTATTGCTTCTCATCCTCGGTACCTCAGGGTGTTATTTTTAGTGGTGTAATGGTTAACCACTTTATCAATTTATATTACAATACGATTTCTAACGGTTTTTAACCGGTTCAATTATGCCTGAACCAGGTTTTTAGTTTTTTCCCCAATGCCGCTTGTTAATATTAGCATCTGAAATTTATCTGTTTTTAAAAAATCGACGTATAGAAAACTTGAAATAATCTTATTATGCGTTTGATGGTTAACCTTTTTGTCATATATTAGAGTAATTCTCTACAAAAGTATGTTTTAAATTATACATTTTCTTACAAATAGTACATTTTACACTAACCACATACAAATGTTTGTATGTATAAGCGATCAGGGCATTTACATGTTCATCAACTATGGACTCTGGCGCCAGTGGTTTTTTACCGTATTGTTACAGCTTCAATTATTATATGTCAACAATAATATTCATGACGTAATTGAGTACTGTTAGTTTCTGACGATGTTGCTTACCATGATTGAATACTTCTATCACGTGTTAAGATAAGACAAGGCAGTCGTAGAACTAAATGTACGTGAAGTAACTCATATCAATCCCTAAATTTCTTATATTACCATTATAATTTGACTCTTACTACAATTGTCTGCCATTATTAAGAAATAATTCAGTTCTCTACTCCTTAAATATAGTCATAGTAACTTCTGAATTGTAGACTCGCCGACATAAAATCCTAATTAATGAACTGTACTGGAGAAAGAGGATTAGTTTCTCGTCCTGTTGACAAAAAGTTAAGAATGGATTTCTACAGTATACTGTTGAGGACATAATACCCGACGTCTGAGCGACCTACGGGGACATCCAAACCACAGATGCAAAATGACGATGCACTGCAGCGATGAAACGATGCAAAGGCTGTACTGCCCCGTGTTCGATAACTACTGTTAGCTAACGTTACGGGTACGGGAGAACTCAACCCGAAGACAATTCAACCCGCGCATAACTCAACTCAATCCGTTAGTAGGATATTGAGTTGTCTCGGGTTGAGTTGTCTATGGGTTGAGTTGTTCCGACACGTCCGTTACGGAACGTTTTGGAACGTTCAAGGTAACTGAACACGCAGCATGTCTGGTTCTTAGTTTTTATAGTAAACTATTTACGTAACAAACTATGGGCATATTATCTTAAAATAAATAGTTCATCGCTTTGGTGCATCGTTTCGTCGCTATGATGCATCGTCTGGATGCTAAATTTACGTTTCAGAGACGAATTCATAATAGCAAACTAACCAGAAGCTTGAATCTCAGATATTTTAAGACTGAAACTAATATGCAGACCCAACTGCAAACTAAAAATGTTTGATCCGTTCATCAGCGTTCTTTTAAGTTATGAACGACCGCCGTATCACTAAATCAGCTTTCTTGGATATTTTAGCGATACTATAAATATTAATCTGTCTTATGTAGCAGACAATTTATGAATGGGGAAATTTAACATAACAGAAGGATTTCATGAAACATTTCGCGGTCAAGAATGGAACCTGAAAAAATGACCAATAGCTTAAAAATATCAACCCGGTAACAAAACAAAACAGACCACTAACCTCGTTCTAGGTGAGTATTTAACGTCCCCAAAGAGTGTGGGAGGGAAACTCGTGACAGACTCGAGGGTTGACGTCACTAAAATATATTATTCATTGTATTAACGAGACTTCGCGATATATTCTCATTGCTTAAATTGGCGGGAAATGATAATAACCCTAATAATGTTATAAAAACATTGAGCAGAGGATAAATATCATTATAACTTGGTAATTATACCCATAGTTAATAATTAGTTCACCTAATTATTATCATAGGAGCGTTTTGACGTAGACCCATGTGGTCGTAAGAAGCTCAAGTGAATATGAACGTAATTATAACAAAATTGTCAACAATATTTCATTTTACATGAGATTAAGAAATGACCAAGAAAGCTAATTGAATTGTGAAGTACATAATTGGACACTCGTGGTGGTAATTATTTATCAAGTGCTCGTGCACTTGATTAATCATATCGTACGACTACATCTACTATTTCCATACGCCATGGTTCAATTTCGCAAAACTTAAAATATGAGAAAAGCCTGGCGTATACATTTTTGAAATAGATTTTATACATGAAAAAATATTCGTAAATTGCGTTTAGCGTCAGTGATGCATATCTTAACCCTGCTGATTTAAATACTCGAATATCGATAAGAAGCACTGAAATACTATAGTAAGTATGTAAAACAGCGGGGTTAATTTATGCACCACTGAAAGATGATTCGTTTGTTTCAGGGATATATATAAATTGGTATATCCAAAGAGAGCTACGGTTTGGTACACGGACTTTCGGAAAGAAATTGATATACATGTACATGTGAATGATCCAGATTAAACAATAATGATAAGATGGTTGGTTTATGAGAATGTTAAACTTATTTTGGATAAGTTTTTAGAAATCCAGCTTGTAGTTTTTGATACTTCAATAAGAGCTATGTATACTTGAATGTACGACTTCAAATCCACGAGCATGCAATGTAAAATGCCCCTTCTTTTATAAATGTATTTTAACTCATTAATATTTCAATAACAAAGTATGATACAATGCCCTGATACAGTGACGTCACGACCAACTCGATAATCTTCGGAAAATTTATGGCATAGGCGGATCCAACGGGGAGGGGGGGTTCAGGGGGGTCTGGACCCCCTAGAATTTGGAAAATGCACCTGTCCATTAGTGTATTTCTTGCCTGTTACTCATTTTTAAGTAGCATGAGGCAATTTTTTTTCTCTGTGCTTAACATAGGTTTAATAGTAATGTAGTTTTTATTATCAATATGTTGCATTTTTTCTGCAAAATGTGTATGTGGTTTGAGGTTCGGACCACCCTAGAAAAGTTGGGACTCCCCCCTAGAAAAGTTGGGACCCCCCTAGAAAAAAATCCTGGATCAGCCCCTGATTATGAAACTTGACGAGCACATATTATAAACGATAACTAACGATAACAAGAGTGTAGGATGAACGTGTAATCTGATAAAACATGATAATGTCATAGTGATACAAATATTTTGTCTTGTCATTTGTAACATTATATACTTGTAGTGATGAATAGTGAGAGTTGAACAGTAAAGATGAGAGGATACTAAACCTGACCCACTGACCCACCTGCTTAACACTGACCTAGTTTCAGTTTGTTCTGTTCTTTTACACCAGTTAATAAACCAACTGTCTACCCTATGGTCAATTAACATATTCTGTTTCTAAAGCTGGACACTGCCACCGACACCTTAAGTTACCAGCCACTAAAGTGTCCGTTGACCTTAGCCCATAATAATTCAAAATCTAAGTCACTCGAGACAGATAAAAGGGTGGGTGAGAGAGAGAGAGAGAGAGAGAGAGAGAGAGAGAGAGAGAGAGAGAGAGAGAGAGAGAGAGAGAGAGAGAGAGAGAGAGAGAGGGAGAGGGAGAGAGAGAGAGAGAGAGAGAGAGAGAGAGAGAGAGAGAGAGAGAGGGGGGGGGGAGAGGATAACAAATTATAATATGAAAAAATCACACACCGTCGTCAGTGACTGACATCTACCATATTTTGATAAACAAGCTGGAATGAATATGGCAAAGTATACATGTAGGTTTTTATAATCACCTACATGAAGGTTCGAATCCTGGACCACTTGTTTGACGGGTTGTTTACTGACTTCCATACAATGTCTGGAAATTGTGATACGAGCGAAGTAACACAGCATAAAGCTGATAATGATAAACCCTACATTAGTTTACAATCACTACATGTACACATATATATACCATTTGTATAAGAAATATATCATACCCGTATATTAAAGATAAATACATTCACTTCATACTTAAATAATTATATACATGTACATGTAACGTAGTATAGTTATCATTTCAAAATAGAATCATAACATTTACCTTTAAAACTAATAGACGCCTTCCTGTTAAGCTCCACAGTTATAAGTTCCAACCTTCGTCTTCTGATCTAGATAGCCTTTAAAACAAAATATTCACAGTTCAAAGTAAGAAATACCGAATGAACCATTTAAAAGACAATTACATATGTAAATATACTATAAAATACATACTAATAGTAATATACAGTAGATATAGTAAACATTGATCCAAACGTGACTGGTATTGAAGTAACTATACTGTTTACAATTGTATACGGGTTAGCAGGTCATTGTACTATAATACGTGTGTAGCGATAATCGGTTTAAACAAGTATGGACGGGTGGTTTACAGATTTTACAGCCCCAAAATACAACAACAAATTTATTGAGGATAGTATACATGCGAAATGTTAAACAACATGAAATAAGCATATGACATGACTTATCTAAATGGCGTGCGCCTGTATAGTTTGCTTTTTTAATTGTCAAAACATCAATAATTTCACGGTGCCTGCCTGTCTTAAAATTTTCGATGTCAAACAATCGTAATATTGCGATAGCGTGTAGTCAGTCACCGAGTAAAGTATTCAAATTTTGACAGTTGAGAAAAAACCGCACTGTGTTGAAGCAAAGTTTATTACTGTTCCTTGGGATCACACAATAAAACGGAACAAAGTTAATTTGTTTCGAGGTTCACATTGAAGACATGACTTTCACTGAGTTACTTAATTAACTTAAATTATTATTGCTATTGCCATCGCATACTAAACTAACGCGATATTGTCTATTACAAGTTTATTATTTCATTTATTGCTTACCGAAAATAACAGAAGACATGTTTAGAGACATTTTTTACACAGAACTAAACAATAAGGTGCCAACATAGTAATAGTTTCAACCAATCTAAATGGGGGGAGGGGTCAGGGGGGTCCGAACCCCCCTAGAATTTCCAAATTGTACCTGTCCATTAGTGTGGGTTTTTTTTTTACTGTAAGTCATTTTTAAGTAGCATTAAGCAATTTTTCTCGGTGCGTAACATAGAAGTTTGGACCTCCCCCCCCCCCTTAAAAAAAGTTCGGACCACCCCTAGAAAAAAATCCTTGATCCGCCCCTGCTCATGTACAGACAAATTTTAGATTGCTTAACACGCAGATCTTTTATTGGTAGACATGAATTCATAGAGCAGACACGACTTTTGTGAGCAAGTAAGGTAATTGAACACTTCCCAACCGAAAGGTGAAAGTAAGAACTGTTGATAACTATATGTACTTTGTATTTTATATTATCAACATACAAAATTAAAGGACTTCTATTACTAGATTTATAAATCTTTATCCAGAGTTCACCCGATCATCCACACTTTTTATCAATTATATATACGAGGAGTGTTCCAGAATTACATAGACTTTAGCTATAACTTTTTTTATCTGTTTGTCTTTTCAAAAGAAATTTCACACACAACAAGAATTATCTGTTCTGCAGCGGATGATCGTATTTTGTCTAGTGGTGAAATTTGCGCTAATGGGAAGAACATTGATTCCGTTCATGACCTGTCTATAGCCGTGCAGGCTGTGATTTGGAAATTTAGATCAGGACTTGTACCGGGGTGTCTTTGGACAATGGATATGTCGACACCAGAAGTGCTTCAACTTATGCGGTGACTACATCGAGAAATATTAAACCCGACGTCATATAAATGACTGAGCTAGAGTTATCACGTTCTGACGCCCCGATGAGCTGCCCCGCATACGCTACCCTTAGCCTATGTCAACCGGGTATAGAGCCCGACCCAGGTGTCACACCGTGATGAAACTCGCTGTGTGTATGCAATAAAGGTGTATTTCCTCACGATTTTGTTTGTCATTGTTTTCTCAAGTTTGTAAGTTATAGCTAACGTCTACGTAATTCTGGGAAACACCTCGTACGTACTCCCACAGACTCGTCTGGATTTATCCAGTTTCACTGAACACTGAACTAATGAATACATTTAAGCTGCATTGAAAATGGGATAAAAATATTGTTTTTCCCATCGCCTCCCCTTTTTTAACCTTACCTAAAATCCGACCCTGAAAATGGTTTTCAAGTCATCTTGCTATAATCATAAAAATATAATCTGGCCTACTTTATGTTATGTAACGATATTTATATTACAATATAAAACAAACATTAATCATCTTAAGTTATATAAAGGTTTGTGATAAAATATACAATTTATAAAATATGACGCAAAATACGATGTTATTTATGTCTTTAAACAACTTATAATCCAAAATTACACAAGAAACCTTCTAGGGTGTCATAAGATTACACTTCACAAAATATTAAAGTTTAAATAAAAGTTTATATTGGTTCCAGAATTAATTAAAAACGATTATTTTATTGTAATTCACCGAACGGACGATGACATGTTGTCCTTATTTTTTATATTGTTTTTGTTGGAAAAGTGCACAAAAATTGCAATCACATTAAACACCTTAGCTAGGATTCGAACCGGGGAATCCAGTTTCATATACAACCATAGCAGCAGGGGCGGATCTAGGATTTTTTTCTAAAGGGGTCCGAACTTTTCTAGGGGGGTCCGATCCTCGAACCACAACCACATTATACACATTTTGCAGAAAAAATGCATCATATTGATAATAAAAACTACATAACCATTAAATCTATGGTAAGCACCGAGAAAAATTGCTTCAAGCTACTTTAAAATGACTTTTAAAGTACACTAATGGACAGGTACTTTTTCCAAATTCTAGGAGGGGGGGGGGGGTCCGGACCCCGCTGACCCCCCCGCTGGATCAGCCCATGAGCAGGAATCTTATTGCAAGTCTTGAGAAAAGACAATCAGTAACCCGCTAACCAGACTAAAACGGTCAAAATAGGTCGCTGTACATTTTTAATTGTAACCAATAGAATTTTATTGTAACTTTATTCAGCTGTGCGCATTTAATTGGGGTAAAATTATTACCGATACTTCGGACAAAGCATGGGAATCTACACATTATATCATACTTTTCTTAAAATATGCAGACCATTACCCCCAAGAAAACGCGCGAAGCTGAAGAAAACAAGGTTAGTATGAATTGCACGCAATACTGATCAAATATCGGTGATCTATGACCAATTTAAGAACAGCAGCATGACCCTGACCTCAGACCAAAAATAACAAACAAGAGATCCGCTCGGCGGGGCAGTATACCCATGTTTGAGGTCCAAGCAACATTGACCTTTGACTCTGGCTTCAGCCTTAGCCAATTTTTAACACCATTAGGTCTGCGTATTTTCAAGCGAGTTGCGATACAATACGAGTTGTGATACAGTAGTCACATATACCTCAGCTAAAATAAAAAATAAATGGCCAATATTTGTTATTGAATTTTTGTCCTAAATTGACAAACCATCCCCTGTAAATATATTGTAAAATGAATACTAGAACTCTGCGAGTCAGATGTGTCGCCTGACAATAGCATACCAGGTATTTATCCTTTTTTATCTGAAGAATGTGGAATCTATAAGGAATGGGGTTATACCTCAGACAAGCAAAAAAATGACAATACCTTTAGAGTTATGCGGCAGACAAGAATTAGGAATTACAAAGAGCAATAGCTCCAAAAGTTTGCTAAGGACACTTATGGTGCTTGGGCACTGGATTTCTCCATTATGAGATCCTATTCACCTAAGAAGTTTCAAGCTGATATTATTAGTTATGCCTTAGACAAAAATTAAGTATGAAAATTGCAAAGGGCAATAACTCCAAAACATTGCAAAAAGTTATAATTCTAAGACACTGCATCCCCAAACAATGAGATCTATTCTGTTATGAAGTTTCAAGTTGATATCTCTATTACTTTTAGAGTTATGTCCTGAACTAGCAAAATATATGAAAATTACGATTACTTCAAAAATAGACAAGGTTACAGTTCTCATGCACAGCACTATTACTTGATAAAATATCTACATACACATGTTTCACTTTAAGACCTCTTTAAAGCCGGTCTCACACAGAACCGTATAAGCCACACGGTTGGCCGCTCGTGTAAACCGTACATACAACCGAACCGACAGTGTTCTGATCCGAATTACACTCGTGCCATTCGAGTGTATCCGTGAAAGTCGTGTATGATTTTTAAAACTTTTAAAAAACTGGTACGGATGTCATGTCCGTACATAATCGTACATGCGATCGTACAAGACCGTGCGAGTCCGTATGAGACCGCATGAGACCGTATATTCAACCGAACATGAAGTCAAGTGCACGAGTGAGCTTAACCGTGTCAATGTCGTACATAAATCGCATGGAACAAAAATTGGCGGGACCGTATGTAAACTGTGTGAATTCCGGGTAAAGCGAGTAAAGGTTGTGTTTGATCGTACTAGACCGTACCAGACCGTACTTGGAAACGTCAAACAATCGTATAAAACCCGTTTTCTAATCGTGTTCAAATCGTGACAAAACTTGCTTGATCGAGTATATCCGTGCTTTTTCCGTATACACTCGAGCTATATTCGAGTCTAACTCGTACCAGTCTACCCGTGTATGACCGAGTATACCGTATATGAACCGTGTCGCCAACTGTGTTCTGTGTGAGACCGCCATAAGTTTAAGAGACATGTTCTGGAAAAAGTTTAAGTATAAAAAAATCGTAAAGTTTTATGCACAGCATTTCTACTTGATGAGATCTATCTACATATTAAGTTTCACGTAAATACCTCTTGTAGTTTAAGGGTTATGTCCTAGACAAGAATTGTCACCACCGTCACAGCCGCCGTCTCAGCCGCCACAGTCGCGGACACCATGGGTACTTTAAACATATTTTATTGTCAAACAGTTAACATAGATAAAATACAATAATGACAGATACATATGTACAAAAATGATAATAATGAACTCTAAAAATAATAAAATCCTTTAAACATTCCTTCCAACAGTACTTTCAGTACTTAGATTAGCTTTTGGTTTCTATTTTTTAATTAAGATTTTAAAATTATTTGTTTGGAATTAAAAACACCTATCTACTCGTTTGATGAGCTAATTAAATCACTCGTGCTAAAGCACTCGTGATTTAATCATACGCGCATCACAGTTCGTGCCTATGTTTTGTTAGACAACATAATATAGACAACTGTAAGTTATTTCTTAAAAACTGTATCATCTGGGCTGCTGATCCTACAGAGGATAATTTGATATTAATGTACCAAGACTTTACCACAATCCTCATTGTCGTGAAACTTCACTCTAAAAACAAACATCGAGAGGAAAATAACCAAGGGCAATTGAAGACAAACTCGTCAATACTTAAATAGCTACACTTATTGGTGATTTTATTCTCAGTTATTCGTGATTCCAAATCTAGAAAATGACAACATTTATCTTCTTTAAATATCTTTTATACCTAAAATAGCATAGACTCACTTTGATAAAGACAAATTAATTTTCAACCAACTTGTTTAACAATGTCAAGAAGAGGGTTCGCCAAATTGACGTAATATCTCAATTTTCTTTAAAATCACGAAATATTTCATATTTGTTTTAGTAGTTATTATTTATTTAGAATTACGTAGTAATACGCTTCAAAAATAGTTAACCAACTAAAGAATAGACTCAATTAATCTTTAAAACACACTGAGTAAATGAAGTACATATATTTAATTTTAAACAAACACAAATATATTATTGCTTTATACATTTTAATGAACAATTCCAAATTGTAATAAAGCTAGAGCAGAAAGTGCTGAAGATTATCACTGAAATGACAATAATAATAGAAAGTAAATATACTTTTGATTGATATGTTGGAATAGAATACAACATCGTCGTTACGGTGAGTTGTGTTTTCATTTGTCGTTCGCTTGTCGTTTTTTTTCTAGCTGATGAGTTTCATCAGGATATAACACTCCCATACGTTAAGACACCGAAATTACAATAGCATGTTAAACTGCACATGATTATAGTTTGGTATATTAAGTCCCGTGACTTAGCATGGAATCGTGAGGATTGATGTAAGCCTCTTATAGATACAAATATAGATTGGGATAATGCCTTTCATAAAATATTCCTCACGATGAAAGAATTGATCGGTAACCTAGGCAACAAAATTGCAGAAATTAACATCATTTAATATCCGGCACAAAAAAGTTTAGGAATTACAATTTTTTTTATATATTATACAATCGCTAATCTGAATTGATTATCGTCGTATTCATTTTAGAGAGGTATACATGTTAGTATTCTTATTTTGGTTATTCATTAAAACCATTTTAGGAAACTTTTACGTTTGTCTTTTCTTATGATCGTTATATCTATAAATATAAAATAGACAAAAATTAATTCAGAATCAAATTTTCCTACGATATATTTTTTACGATGCTATAACTAGAGAGGGTTGTCATTTTTACGCATCATCTCAATTTTCAAAAAAATTACGAAACTCATCAACGATGTTGTTATTGGCATATATTTATCTTCCAGTCATACGAACTTATTTTAGTAACATAATAATTTTTCACAGTATTTCATACGCAGATAATTTCAGTCAATTACAACAAAAACAAAAGCAATTTACTTTACTGAGAATAGTAACAAAAATGCTCCAAGCGGACACTATCGGGTAAAAAGATGGATTATTGCCCTTATAGTTTTTATCATTAAAGTGTATATAGTTCAAGTTATGGGACTAAAGACATAATGTCAGTTATATCAAGAGGGATGATACAGACAATCAGTTTGCCCACGCCATATTTGAGTAAGAATCTTCTTTCATCTAGCTGCCATAGAGAGAGAGAAGAGATTCAACGTTGTTATTGGAGATAGAATTAAACCTATACACCTCATCACATTCTAAATATAATAATCAGGTTAAGCATCCCCGTACATGTGGATATTGGATTTGACATTATTATAGCATTTAAACTGCACAAAAACATGACAATTCTCATAAGCTTACTACTTAGCATATAATCGTAAGGATAAATGTCAGCCTATTACAGGCTGTTTCTAATTAAAGTTGTCTAGTCGAAAATTAATATAAAGGGATTGCAAAATAATCCGGGGGCATGCGTCAACAACAAAGTGATTAAAAGGTTGTTTTATGAACGAATGTTATGTTTTATGGCTTGTGAACACACAACACGTCGTTAAACAACTGCAATCCTTGAAATACAATTGATATACAAGTTAAAAGGTCATTGATATCTTTTCATAAAATGTATTTATGAATAATGAATATAATCTGAATTAATGTACACAAATAGATTGAAATCACTTCATAGGTTAACAGTTTCTGATTCAGGAAATTACATACGATGTATATGCGTTGACAAACTAAGTAGATACAACCTTTTGCTTAAAGGAGATTTTTAACTTTTTTGCACAAACCGTAGCACAGGGAAATTGTAAATAATTTTTGTCAATACCTAGTGGCAATGTGTCTTGAAAGATAATGCTCAATTCATGGCGAACGTTGTGCATGTAAAAGAAATTTGCAAACACTGTTTATCTTCTATCAAGGACAAGATGCATATACATTTTAAATAAATTAGATCACGTCTCATACAACATACGCTATTTTTCTTAGACATATACCTGCTTTTAAAATTGAAACAACAACAACAACTAATTAACAAGAAAAGGCATTGATGCAAAGCATCAAAGGGCGTCTAAAAGAATGTTTAAAAGTAAGAAATGTACTAACGGATTATAAACTAGGAGAACATATCTAGTTGGTTAAGGTTAGCGTATTTAATAATTTTATTCGTAAAATACGTCTTGATTAATTGTTAACTACACTATAAGTAAAAATATCATCTTAAACGTTGTAAAAACCCTTACAATATCAACAAAACACGCAAGCAATTTTAATCCTTTCTTTATTTAACTTGTCAGTTAGGAACATATTCGCTCTATATTTAACTCGTCAGTTAAGCGCACTGTATTTAACTCGTCAGTTAAGCGGTCAGTGTTTTAGGAGGATCGTTAATAATCGGAATGATCGGCTTTTATGTCTGACGAGAAGGTCCGAGATTTTGCAGTTGCCCTTTGTCAAAATCTGATTTCATTCCATAAGGGGCGTCGCGCTTCGGCGCGGACGCCAATGAGTTACTCAGACTGTGGGTACTTATAACATTTGACTGCAAACAAATTGTTCTAAATGTCACAAGTTTTATCTGCCTAAATCATGTTTAATGTATTTCAAGGCGACACATCAGCAATACATTTCTTGTTTTACTAGAATAATCATATTTTTACAATTATGATGAACACATTTTCCGCCACAAAACGAAGTATGTCACCAATGAAAATGAAATTATATAATTGTACATGTACAGCTTTTGGTGCAGAGGTTAACTTTAATAGAGTTTAATTTTCTCTCGACATGTGTTTTTCGCAATACGTCGGTCAATACTTTTAAAACCTTTTTTACCTAATAACTAAAATGCAATACTAGTTGCTGAAAGTTTAAATCTAGCAAGAAAAAATATAAAAGTATGTTAAACCTCATATATGCACTTTAACTGCCAAAGTATTTATCATTTGTTAATTTGACCCTGGCTTGTTCGACACTACGCATCTGAAAATGTTGTGTACCACCTTAATTTAACACACAGCACTTCAAAGTTTAAGTCATACAGTACACTTTACAAAAATATAGGGTCAGGAAGTAACCATCTAAATATTGTGTAAGAAACATATATTCTATTAAACAAAACATACGATAGTGTAAAGTAACAAGGGAAAGTCCTAAATGAATGTTTATTACAGTTCGAAGGTTTTAGATAAAATCACAGTAAAAGTAAAAAGTAACCCACTCATAAATATCCATGGTTTTTCCAAGGTGGGTGGAGTAATGCAAAAATAAACACTTAAATGAAAATGCTGTTTGTGCAAAGTCCTTAATCAATTAAATTAATAGTGTATATGAGCACCTCTACCGGAAATTACTTCCCTATATCGGTGTTTGAAGCTACTAATGAGTTTTCGGAAGTCTGATTGAGAAATTTAGTTCCATTAGTCTTATTCTACATATTTTGTCACATTTTTGAGCTCATTAAGTGACCGAAGCACAACATGTTTTCTCTGTCGAACAACTCCAGTGCCTTAAGCGCTTTGATTTGGCACTGCAATGCACCCTAAATTTCCTCTATTACATGGAGATCATGTTACTATGCCGTCCAGTCCACACGTACAATCCCTAGGCCCTCAGCGCAACGTTTTATAACTCTTCTTCTGTGTGGTGTGGTCGTGCGTTTTTGATCTATAGGAACAAAATTACACCCACTGTACCAGCCTTATGACGCACTAAGGGATTAAAAATCTTCTCCGTATATCTTGAAACCTTTGGATTTCCATTCCTGATTGCAAAAGAATTAGTGTGTCCGCCATATGCCTCCCTAAACCACGTTCGAGCCCTCACTAAACATGTCATGCTCTGGTCTTAATCAACCGTGAAAGACAGTTTAACTGCTACATTTACTTAATTTATTTGGTTCAATGCACTAGGTGTTATTAATCATAAACCATAAAAACTCTTTTTGTCCAGGAAATTATATGTACATTTTTTTACAGACTGACTAATTTTCGTAAAGTCATTCACCATTATATTCCTGCCCCTTTAATATTTTTGTCGAGTATATATCTTTTCAAGACATCACTAAAGAAGCCGTCTGCAGGAATAAAACTAATTACTCAGTACATGCATGACCTTTAATGAGATAACGTCGCCATTTTTTATGATTGTCCCATTTTCATATGAATACAATTACACAATAAGGCAGATGGTTTTTGATTTGTGTAAAAAATAAGACATCGTGTTTTTTAGCTAGCAAATGTTTTTTTGGTAAATTTGACTGATAATCGAAAACAACATTTGATAGCCAATCAGTTTAAACTAATTGCAATCTTTAGTAAAGAAAATATGCTCTAAAAATGTCATTGTTAAATGACAAAACTGCGATTGGAGGAAATAACTGCATTTTAATAATAATAATAAGTCTTATCTGAATTAATTGACAAAAATAGATTTCCTTCACAATTTTATTTTATCTAAGTCGACCAAAACACATCGACAACGGTTACATGTACGATTACGTACTTCATGCAATGTATTACTGTCATGTTTCGGAGCAAAATGTATGTCATCATTATCATCGATGGTAACTGTTATATTCCTGTTATAATCTGGTCCTTGATATTATAATCATTTAAGCATAAGTAGAGAACACGCAACAAAGTGATGTTGACTGTATTTATTGGAATATCAAAGTGTATCTAATACATAGTTGGCTGGGCTTATAGTAAAGTATGACGCATGCGCAGTGGTAGTTTTTGGAACGATGCTAAATTAGCATCGTTCCAATGGTAACAAGAAAGTATAAGATTAGTCTTTTCACGCTTCAACAATTTTCATAATACATAGTTGGCTGGGCTTATAGTAAAGTATGACGCATGCGCAGTTGTAGTTTTTAACCATGCTTGTATAAACTTAATACATGTATAACAGTAACTAATGAATATGGGCTGCTGCTTGTTTCGTATTTTTGGGTTTAACGCCGTAGCAACACAATTATAGGTCATAGAACGGCAGTTAGTCATTCTACTCACTCCTCCAGGAAAGGCTAAATCTCTGGATTTAGCTGTTAACCAACTACAAAGCACATCTTTTCGTCAGTGACTGACAACTGCCATACATGATTAAGAATCATTGGTAAAGGGAGAATGGCCGTAGAAATGGTTTCATGACCAAGCTCCACGAAAGTATGCCCTACCAGGAAATCGAATTCACAACTCCTCGATCAGTAGACTTGTGTGCTACCAACTTAGCTAGCAAGGCGGCTACGGTGGCTGCTGCAATTGAAGTATAAATAGACAAACGTATGGAACTAATTTATCACTTTACTTCTACTCTAAATAATGATACATGTACATAACATTAATGAATAATTTGATATCTATACATAGGTGACAATACACTATAACACAAGTTGATAAACGCAAATGCCAAATTAACAATTAACATGATCTCCAGGTATACAAAAATGTATAAATAAACTAAAAAATATTTTGAAATATAATCACTGCAACCACTCTACAATCAACAAGATATGATTAAATACTAGCATTTAAGATTTTTATATACATTTACACGTAACTCCTAATTTCCTTATTTATCCAGATTAGATTTTGTACATAAAAGATAAGACATTTAGAAAAAAATTTAAAGTAGAATTCCTTTGGCACTAAATTTGTCGTTAATAACAACAAATCATTCTAAGAAAAATTGCTGTCTTTTTAAACACTGTATTTGTAATCTAATAAAAAAGTCTGACATGGTGAAATGTAACATTTACTTGCATGTGTATGGTCAAAATAACAGGATTGATACATTCAACCATTTTGTCCAACTGTGGCCTGCAATGCTGTAGAAAATCACGAAAATATATATTGATATATTCCATGATTCAACTGTTGTCGTAAAGAAAAACGTAAGTTTTTATAGTTTATCCTTTTTCTATTTATACTTTTTTAGGTATTACTGACAAAAATATTTCAAAAGTATCAAAATCCGATTGAAGATAACATCACAGTAATTAAAACTTCCACTGAAAATGAAAGTACTTTTTTACTTGCATGAGAGAATATATAGATCGTGTTTTCCTGAATTACATTGCAATCCATGAAAACAAGATATACAATAAAAACATCATCGCTGTATTCAGGCAAAAGTATTTAAGAATTTACTTTATTGAGTGAAATGTTTGTAAGCAGATGTATAAATGTTGACAAAACAAATAGACACAATTGTTTTAAGACATATGTTTAATGGTATTTTAAAACTCAGTTTGCTCATACCATAGGTCTGGGGAGACTTTAGACAACAGAATCTTAAATTAACATATAATTATCTAAGAGTTCGAATTATATAACAAGCTTTGTGCATGCACTTATACAACATCTTGTGGTAATGTGACATGAAAAATAATGTTCATTTCATGACATATGTTAACAGTGGCGTTATTTTACACTGTTCAGGACAAGTCCGGTTAACAGTAGACTCATGTTATACTGTTCAGGACACCAACTTTCAATATCTAATAAATAGAAACAAATGTAAAATTAAGTCTAATCATGAAATGTGAATGATGCAGGTCCAATAAGCTTGAAATATAAAAACTCAATAAAAAATAATACACAATCACACTAAAATTATAACATCATGTGTGATAAAAAATAATGTGTGTGTGTGTAATTGTATATACATTATGTATTTATGGTGTAGGGTTTTTACTTTGATTATTGTTATTATTTATCTTTTTTTAAACGCCATTGAATATGTAATATAGAAATAGGCGTTTAATAAAATGAAGAAGTTTTAAGTTTAAAATGATGTGCAAGTAAAAAAACAATGTAAACACAGTTTGATCTTCCATGAAAGACGAGATGCATATGCATACTTTTTAGATAAATCAGATAAAGTCCCACTCTGCAATGTGTTATTTAGTCATCTATCTGTTTTTAAAATAGAAAAAAAAACCTTATTACTGAGTTACACAGACTTTGGGTACATATAACACTTGACTGCAAACAACGAGTTCTAAAAATCACAAGTTTTATCTGGTTTGATAATGTTTTATGTATTTCAAGGCGACACATCAGCAACATATTTCTTGTTTTGATATAATAATTTGATTTCTACAATTATGATGAACACCTCTTACGCCACAGATAAAAAGTAAGGCACCGTAGCAAACGAATATAATTACACATACACGAATATTTTTTATACTGAAGGTGATTGTCGTTGACGATATTATGTCTCGTACACTAAAAAAATGTGAATACACAGCATATTATAGTATAGTTGTTCAAAAATATTTCTTTTAAATATATGTACTTTTTCTCACAGGTTATACCAAAAACAGCTTTTAACGTTCTGTTTGGGATTGCATTAATTAGGATGTAACTTCCGGTATAACACAACCGTAAAATTATAATTTATATGTTTAATTGTTTCCATTATGCTCACATCCTTATATAGAACAAGTACTTTGTTTACATCACAGGACCGTGTAAGATGAAAAGTTATTAAACCATGATCTGCTATCATGATTAGGTTATTACACCAACCTCAAAATTTTCTTCCGTAAAAATAAAAGTGAATGTTTAACCTGACGTGTGTCATTCTTCATAAACGTAGTTTACCAGCAAGTAAGATTTCCTATGTTTTGTAAAAAACAACAACATAAAAATGGCAGAATATTTGGTAATTACTGATTTTAGTGACATGTCATGCCAGGAAAATATGTTAATAGAGCGGTTAGAATATCTTTAAACTTTTATGCTTTAAATGAAGTGTTTTTCAATGTGCTCCAATATAGATTATCATCTACGAACAAAACAAGCATTTTCTTTACATCACAGAACTGTATAAAATGTAGAGAAGTTATTATAAGATGATCTGTTTAGGTTATTACACCGACCTTTACATTTCCTCCGTAAAAAGTAAAAATGAATCTTTATCACTTGTCCTCAACTATGACAATAAACTAAATACATTCAAACAGTGAATAAAGAAGATTGCTTTCATGTAATATGTGGTTGAGTTCATATTGCTTTTCATTACTTGAGGATCGACGTTACAAATTAATAGTGATCATAAATTATTAGCAGTTTTTGGTTGTTTACTAGATTTAGCGTCAACTATTTTCATTTTTTATCATTTATATACAGTGGTATCAGCTTTATAGAATTATATAAACAAAGAATTAATATTACAATTTCTGTTTTAATATCATATTTGACAAAAACAATTTCTCTCATTGAAATATTAGAGGGATGTATTATATATATTTGTGTATTAAAACAATTTGTACAAAAGGGGAAAGTAAATGTTATATTTTGTACTAACTTAAGTCACTAATCGAAACAAAAACATGATTGCCTTCATCTGGGTTCCCACTTTTTATAAACAATCGTAAATAACCATGGAAATGTCCATACATAAAGAAAATCTTATGCAATCCAGGTGTAACATATGTTTAATCAGATAAAAACAACAAAAATATATTGATAAATTTGGAAAAATTTGTTATTCTAAAGCTGATCATTGCTTTAGTATAGAAAAGTGAATATAAAACTAGTTCCAGATGCTAGATTGTTATTGACAGTATTTTATAAATTCATCTGTATACTTTGTTGATGCATAACTATTTACATGTAAATATAAAATCATTTTCTTTGACTTACCGAATACGTTTAGTGTTCAGCCATAGTTGTTGACATTTGTAAAAGGTTACACACCACTGAATGGTCACCGGAAGTGGTAACTTGACGAAAAAGAAAAAGTGACATGGGGTTTATGAAATATTATAATTTTCCATCAACTTGCTTCCAATCTTAATCATACGATTCAAATTATATTTGTATTGAGGATGACGAGTCAATTTCTTGTATTTGCTGATATGGAAGAATATACTTGCTTAAGTTTAAAACTACCGAAATGAAAATTATACATGAACATTTGTTTCCCAATAAACAACAAGTTGAAACAAGCTATTGAATTTACTAAGATAAATAATGTCTTATTCAATGAATTGTGAAGATTTTAGTACACATTACGTCTATACAAATCGTGTGCCTTTTTTTGGGGGGGTGGGTAGTCTATAAACAAGAAATACTACAACATAACACAGAATCGTTTCTAACTAAATAAAGCAAACATGCAGCCTTAACAAATAGCCGTTCCATGTATTCTCCCTAACTCGGCAGTAAAAGCCCATACTGTGTATGGTATCACCCTGAGATATAACTTACTTTGTATGTACTTAAAAATTAAAACGAATGTTTGCCTTTGTATCCTTTTACATTTCATAGAAATTGTTAATTGAAATAGTATATTCTTTTTGTAACTATAAAAAGCAAAAAGTAATAAAATTTTACAAAAAAGTCATACCGACATTGACACATTACAATGAGCGGGAACTCTGGTCCGCTTCAAATAAAACAACATTGTATAATTTGGTTGCACAACAAAACTTACTTTACGATAAATTATGTTTCATCTGGGCTTCTATTTCTACTGAGGATGATTTAATGTTAATGGACAAAGATTTAACAACAGTTCTTATTATCGTGAAACATCATTATCAATTAACAAACATCGAGAGAAAAATAACCAAATAACTAAAGGCAATTAAAGAAAAAATCGTAAATACTCTATTTAGATAGCCTTACATACTGATGTTTTTATCTTAGTTATTCGTGATTCCAATTCTAGAAAATGACAACATTTATCTTTTCTAATGGTCTTTTATACCTAAAAATAGCAAAGACTCACATTGATAAAGACATATTAATTTTCAACCAAAAATTTTCAACAATGTTTCAAGAAGAGGGATCGCTAAATTGACGATATATCTAAATTTTCATTAAAATTGCGAAATATTTCACATTTGTTTTAGTATGGATTCTCCAAAAATAGTTAACTAACTAGAGGAAAGACTCTTCAAATCTTCAAAACACACTGAGTTAATGAGGAACATGTATTTAAATTTAAAGAAACACAAATTCGTTATTACTTTATACATTTTCAATGAATAGTTTCAAATTGTAACAAGGCTAGAGCTGAAAATGATGAAGATTATCACTGAAATGACAATAAAATATAGACAGTAAATGTACTTTTGATTGATATGTTGGAATAGAATACATCCAATTAAGATGTCATTTCTATTTGTAACATCGTCAGTACGGTGAGTTGTAATTGTATTTTTCTTTCGCTTGTCTTTTGTTCTGGGTGATGAGTTTCATCAGAATATAGCACTCCTATACGTTAAGACATCGAACTTACAATAGCATGGTAAACTGCACATGATTATAGCTTTGTATATATTTAGTCCCGTGACTTAGCATAGAATCGTAAGGATGGTATTATAAATACAGATAGTGATAATGTGTTTAATAAAATATTCCTTTTAGTGAAAAGGATAGTTGGTAGCCCAGCCAACAAACTTGCAGAAATAACCATTATTAGGATACTGCTCAAAGCTTAGGAACACCAAATGAAGGTTATATCATTATACAAACGTTTTCGAATATACAGCGCATTGAATTCAAATTATACTAATTGCATTCGTTGATATAAATAAAATGGCTAGAAAATTGTCATTACTCAATGACAAATCTTCGGATTCTATAGGAGACAACTGCATTTGATTAATAATAAAAAATCTAATCTGAATTGAAGTTCAAAAATATTTTTCATCACAACGTTTTTGGAGTAAGAAGCCGCAAGGCAATCAAAAATAAAATTATCGCCATATCCATTTTAGAGAGGTATACATGTTAGTATTCTTATTTTGGTTATTCATTAAAATATTTCAGGAAACTTTTACGTTCGTCTTTTCTTATTATCGTTATATCTATAAATATAACATAGACAAAATTAAATTCAAAATATCAAATTGTCCTACGATATATTTTTCCGATGCTATAAGTAGAGAGGGTTGTCATTTTAACGCATCATCTTAATTTTCAAAGAAATTATGAAACGCATCAACTTTGTTGTTATTGGCATATGTTTATCTTCCATTCATACACACTTAAATTACAAACATCATGATTTTTTACAGTATTTCATGCGCGGAAAATTTCAGTTAATAACAACAAAAAAGAGCAATTTACTTTACAGAGAATACTTACAGAAATGTTACAAGCGGGCACTATCGGGTAGGAAGATGGATAATTGCCCATATTGTTTTTATCATTAAAGTATATAGTTCAAGTTCTGGGACTTAAGACATAATGTCAATTATATTAGGAGGGATGATACAGCCAATCAGTTTGCCCACGTCATATTCGAGAAGTAAATCTTCTTTCATCTAGCTGCCATAGAGAGAGAAGAGAATCAACGTTGTTATTGAAGATAGAATTAAACCTATACCTTGATCTATACACCTCTTCACATTCTAAATATAATAATCAGGTTAAGCATCCCCGTACATGTGGATATTGGATTTGACATTATTATAGCATTTAAAACTGTACAAAAACATGACAATTCTCATAAGCTTACTACATGTCATAGCATATAAACGTAATGATAAATGTCAGCCTATTACAGGCTGTTTCTAATAAAAGTTATCTAGTCGAAAATTAATATAAAGGGATTGCAAAATAATCCGGGGCATGCGTTAACAACAATGTGATTAAAAAATTGTTTTAAGAACGAATGTTATGTTTTATGGCTTGTGAACACACAACATGTCGTTTCCTTAAACAACTGCAATCCTTGAAATACAATTGATATACAAATTAAAAGGTCATTGATAACTTTTCATAAAATGTATTTATGAATAATGAATCTAATCTGAATTAATGTACACAAATAGATTGAAATCACTTCATAGGTTAACAGTTTCTGATTCAGGAAATTACATACGATGTATAAACGTTTAAAAATTAAGTAGATACAACCTTTTTGCTTAAAGGAAATTTTAAACTTTTTTGCACAAACTGTAGTACAGGGAAATTGTAAATAATTTTTGTCAATACCTTGTGGCAATGTGTCTTGAAAGATAATGCTCAATTCATGGCGAACGTTGAGCATGTAAAAGAAATTTGCAAACATTGTTTGATCTTCTATCAAGGACAAGATGCATATACATTTTAAATAAATTAGATTACGTCTCATACAACATACGCTATTTTTCTTAGACATATACCTGCTTTTAAAATTGAAACAACAACAACTAATTAACAAGAAAATGCATTGATGCAAAGCATCAAAGGGCGTCTAAAAGAATGTTTAAAAGTAAGAAATGTACTAACGGATTATAAACTAGGAGAACATATCTTGTTGGTTAAGGTTAGCATATTTAAAAATTTTATCCGGAAGATACGTCTTGATTAATTGTTAACTACACAATAATTAATAATATCATCTTAAACGTTGTGCGCAGTTGGTAGCGCGCCGGGATTTGCATACTCGTGCCCGAGGGGGTGCGGGTTCGAATCCCACCCGGGGAGGTTATACCCTTCCATGAAAATTTGACAATAATGTCGATTTTCCTCCATTGATTAGATAATATGGAGAAGTTTCCGGCCTTGTGGAAGGGTAGGTGAGTACTGGTTATAGACAATGGTCCAGGAAAGCTAGGTTAGGTGCGCTGGACGCCGTGAAATGACCTAAATTGTGTTGATACGGCGTTAACTCCAATTAAAACAAAATAAATAAAAATTTAAACGTTGTAAAAAACCCTTACAATATCAACAAAACACGCAAGCAATTTTAATCCCTTCTTTATTTAACTTGTCAGTTAAGAACATAATCGCTCTATATTTAACTCGTCAGTTAAGCGCACTGTATTTAACTCGTCAGTTAAGCGGTCAGTGTTTTAGGAGGATCCTTAATAATCCGAATGATCAGCTATTTTGCCTGACGAAAAGGTCCGAGATTTTGCAGTTGCCCTTTGTCTAAATCTGATTTCAATCCATAAGGGGCGTCGCGCTTCGGCGCGGACGCCAATGAGTTACCTAGACTGTAGGTACTTATAACATTTGACTGCAAACAAATTGTTCTAAATGTCACAAGTTTTATCTGCCTTAATAATGTTAAATGTATTTCAAGGCGACACATCAGCAATACATTTCTTGTTTTACTAGAATAATCATATTTTTACAATTATGATGGACACCTTTTACGCCACAGAACAGGGTATGTCACCAATGAAAATGTGATTATATAATTATACATGTACAGCTTTCGATGCAGAGGTTAACTTCAATATAGTATAGTTTTGTCTCGACATGTGTTTATCGCAATACGTCGGTCAATACTGTTAAGAACCTTTTGTACCTGATAACTAAAATGCAATACTAGTTGCTGAAACTTTAAATCTAGCAAGCAAAAATATAAAAATATGTTAAACCTCATACATGCACTTTAAGGTTCTGGAACTGTAATGGTGACCTTCCACAATCTTTATTATGATATTATTTCTTGACTCTATACTCTTTAAGACATTGAATGGTGAATTTTTGCAAGTGAATGTTACATTTCACCATGTCAGACTTATATTACAAATACAGTGTTTAATTAGACAGCAATTTTCTTAGAATGATTTGTTGTTATTAACAACAAGTTTAGTGCCAAAGGAATTCTACTTAAAAAAATTTCTAAATATCTTATCTTTTATGTACAAAATCTAATCTGGATAAATAAGGAAATTAGAAGTTACGTGTACATGTATATAAAAATCTAAAGGTTCTGGAACTGTAATGGTAACCTTCCACAATCCCTATAATGATATTGTTTTTAAATCTATACTATTAAATACATTGAATTGTGAATTTTTAAGGAAGTTTACCGTTCGTAACTTAAGTTATGTGCATTTTTATAACGTGACCCTTGATTTTCGAAGAGACCGTAAATTGTGCCGTGAAAAAAATGAAAAAAAACAACATTTTTTTTTTCAAATTCTGCAGTTCTATATTCACATTTTAATCAATTTTCCTGTTACACAATCATATCATGATAATCCAGAACAATCAGATTACACTTTGGACAAATACTTTTGAAAATATAGTGCTTTGTATACATGTACCCCCAAGCAAAAATCCGAGTTTTTGAGAGTGTTCAAAAAATTACTCTAACTTTAAAAGCTAATATCTCAAGTTTAAAGTTAGTTAGACACATGCAACCAGTTTTAAAATTTTCTGAAGTCTTTTCTGCCCATAATATGAAATATTAAAGAAATTTTACCGTTTCTATTTTTTTTATAAGAATCTGTACAAGATTACTATAATGAAACTGCAAGAGAATTTATAGCGAAAACTTACGTCAAAATGGTAAATTACAGATATTACTCTTTTATTGAAATATATCATCTAAATTGGTACTGTATATAGAAATATGAATGTAAAACTCTGCATTATCATATGAAAATCTTCTCTTTACTGATTTTGGCTGGTTTGAGGGAAATATTAGAAACTTACAACTTAACACTTTTTTCGTAAAACATTCTGACTAGTTAGGCATAACGGAGTCGAACACTTTTTGTAATAGAGACTCTTGGTTGACTATCATAGTTTTGACTCATAAACACATTTATAAGTCTATTCTGACCAGCCAGAGAAATATCAGAGGAAGTTAAGCAGGCGTGTTAAACCTTATCCTTCCGTGTTTTCTGCAATAGTTTTGCATACACATTTTGACACCAGACTTAGTAATGTTGGCATATTTTTAGCCTTAGCTTTCAAATAATGCTGATAATCACGGTGTATAAACGACTGTACGACATCAGTGATTGCGATTGGTAGTGAATTTATACAGAAGTACAATTTATTAGTTTTTATGGGATAACAAATCTTCTGGTACATAGACAGATTTTAAAAACAAACCTTAGCTCGTGATAAACTATTTGCAGCAGTTTTGCTGATTCCATATCGTTCTTTTATAATAAAAACGTTAACAATCACTTCCAAATCACGAACTATTTTGCTTTGTTGACATCCATAGCTTGTCTTGTAAACTCGATTTCGAGAAAACAAATCACATTCATGTTATTGTATGAAGACTTTTTTGGTATAAAATAAATTATTTATTGTATTATATCAATAATTTATCAGAATGTTGAATGCAACTATGTGTAAACTTGACGGTTATGTCATGTGCATTCGCTGACATACTGTACGACTTCGACAAATGATTGTGTACGACTACTAACGATTTTATGTAAAGCCCGTGTCACACAGGCAAAAAATTTGACCGCGAGTGTCGGCGAGTTGCAACTCGCAGCAACTCGGCTAGTATCGTGTAGATCTCGTACTGATGTCGATGCATCTCTCCACATGTCGCAGCGTCTTGGCTTGTCGAGGCGACAATTTTAAACCGTTTAAAATTCTCGCGGTGGGTTGCCGAACTTTCTATCTCGTGTAGATGTCGAGAGGATGTCGTATGCATGTCGTGAAAACTCGTACTCGTGTCGTAGTAATGTCGTCACATGTCGCCGTGAAATCTACCACCGCGATATGTGCGCGAGTCTTTGCGAGCTTTTGCAACATCTTCACGAGTTTGCGCGACCTCTTTGCGACAATCACACGACATTATCGCGAGTTAAATATACTTCGGAAGAAATCTGTCAACATTCATTTCGATGAATATCTCTGGATGTAAACGCAGAAAGTTGGTAAACGATTTTTTGTCTTCTATTTCAAGCTCACGCATCAGACGGTCATAATGTCCAAAGTCAACCCTTCTCATAATCCATGGTCTAACCCAACACTGTCGGCGCGCTCTGCCAATACTATCTCTTGTTAAACGATTTTAAATCAATCTTGATATTTTAAGTTCATCATCGGCATCTTCTTCATCAACATGCGCCATCAATGCCACCAGTCTGATCATCCTGCATGTCTTTCACCTTTTGGTGCTCATGCGCTTTGCTTGCTATTTATTTACAGCCTTCGCAAGATGTCGTGTCATCTAAAATGTGTGTCGCACTACTCTCTCCACAGATCGTAATGAACTCGTTAACATGTCGCGTTTAAATCGGGATAAATCGTCAAAACTCGTAGTAGCTCGTATGAATGTCGTTAGATGTCGAGAGAATATCGTGTACATGTCGCTCGTATGTCGATCGCTATGAATCGTCGCTGACCGTCGATGATCGTGGACGTCTCGTGTGAGTGTCGTACACACTCGAGCAGATGTCGTGCAAGACTCTTTATAAACAAATATCGCGACAACTCTTTCATTTTGGCCACGAGATTAAACTCGCCCATCGTCGCGGAAACTCGCAGTACCAACTCGCGAATATGTGACACGGGCTTTAAAGTATTGTACGACTTCGTTTGATTTAATTGTGTGATTTAATATGATATTATTGCGTTTTAAGAGTTTAGCCATGTACCACTATCTTAAGCAATGCATAATTCATAAAACAGATTATATTTAACTTAATTGTACTTTTGTACCCTTTGTTTGTGCCCACCTAATTAAAGTATACAGTGTCTAAAACTAATTTTACAGACAAAATATGACCAAACATCAGTTTTTCTGCATGGGAAGGCCGAAACATTACATTTTAAGAAGGGAGATAACTGTCCATTAAAGAAGAATATTAAATTAAAAAAAAGGGGTAATTTCCTTAAGGTACACAATTTCATAGGTTGGAAGGAATTTTTTTTCAGTATTATGCTATGAGGGGGGGATTAATTTTTTTTACTTTGGTACTCATCAAATGAATGAAATGCCTTAAAATAATGGTATTGGTAGTTATTCACTTTTGCTGACACTTATTTTCAAGAAGAAAGTGATAATGTGACTGACAATTGAACAGAGGATTGAGTGTGCGGCCAAGTTCCAGCAAAGGGAGCTTGTTGTCAAGTTTGCCGAAGAAAGGGAGTAACAAGGTAAGGTTTTGCTTAGTATTTTCTTTCTTCTTTCACTTTCATTGTTGTTTTGACCTTAAAAAACCTTCGTTAGCAGATATCCAGTAGGGCGTTGTTGTCCAGGATAAGCCAGTATACAAGGGGAAATTTGATTGGGTTATTATCAGATTGAACCTGAAACTAAGTGCATTAAACTTTTGCCTATTTGACCCAAGTTTAACATTTTTTTTCTATTGCAGAATGAGCAGTGAAGAAACCACCCCTGACAGCTGTTTATCAAGCAAAACGGATGGAATTTGCCAACAATCATGCAGACTGGACCAGGGTAGACTGAAGTGATGTACATCTGTGTACAGATGAGTCAAGATTCACTCTCTTCCAGAATGATGGTGGGTTTTACTTTCGCAGGAGAATGAATGAACACATAAACAGAAAGAGAATAATGACATCATGGAACTGATATGTTGGCCCCGAAGAGCCCAGACTTAAACCCTATCGAACACTTGTGGTTTAAGTTGAAAACAGCTGTGCGACAGTATCGCTGACGTAACGTTACAGAGATGGAAGCTAATCTTTGAACGGACAAGTCCAGAACCACTGTGGAGAAGTACCAAAGGCTGGTTAGAGGTATGCCACGCACGATTGTTGTAGAGGGTTAAACCAAATACTAACTGTGTTTAAGTGTTATTTGTATTGCCGTCGTGGACAGGCCTTTACGGACCTCTCCTGTAATTTTGATTGAAATTTGATAATTCAATTATATTGAATTTGTTGTTATTGTATTGAAATATAAATAAATGTTAAGCATGTTTTTTCCACTATGTAAAATGAAATTACAAAAGCAAAAGTGAAGATCATAAAATACTATATAATGAAAAAAAATAATGGACTGTATACTTTTTTGTGGTCAGTGTATGAAATATTTTGTGTATCTACTGCTCTCAAGCTTACAATTGTTATTGTACAAAATTAAAGAGAAATATCTCCCTTATCTAAAATTCTACCAGAGGTTATATTCTTTATGCACATCTTCACAACATGGTCTACTTCTTTACTTCGGTGGCGGAAATGATAAAGAAACAAGTATATTATTATTAATTAATATCAATAGACATCGTACAGAATGTAACAAATCAAAAATTTGCATCAACAGAAGTCGGACAAACACATCAACAGACGTCGTACACATCATTTTACATCACATCAACAGACATCGTACAGAATTTAATCTTATTTTACTTTAGTTTTCAGTGTTTAGGTTGGATATTGAAGAAAATCATGAAATACCGATCAACAGCGATCGTACAGTTTCGTTTTCGTTTATACACCGTGATAATTGTATCATTTACTTTTTAAAAAGACAGAAAGGTACAACGATATTGTCTTCATATGCCTCACATGGGCGGATCCAGCAGGGGTGGGGGTCAGGGGGCCTGCCCCCTAGAATTTAGAAAATCTACATCTCCATTAGTGTATTTCTTGCTTGAAAGTAATTTTTAAGTAGTATGAAGCAATTTTTCTCGGTGCTTAACGTATATTTAATGGTTACAGTAATAGTATATAGTACGTGGTTTTTATTATCAATATGTTGTTTTTTTCCGCAAAATGTGTATAATGTGGTTGTGGTTCGAGGTTTGGACCCCCCCTTGAAAAGTTCGGACCCCCCTAGTAAAGTTCGAACACCCCCTCTAGAAAAATTCCTGGATCCGCCCCTGCATCATTTTATTCTTCCGAATACCAAATTGCTGAATATGGCGATGTGTTGTGCGTCATAGTATTTTGTATTTGAGGTGATATCTTCTAGCGGTTGTGATGGCCAATTTAAATCGCAAATACAAGATAAAACAGTGCATTTTACACCTGCACACACAGAATTAACCCAAAAGTTATGATCCTATACGACGAAACATTGTTTGTCGATAAACCAATACTTTTACATTAACGACTTCGACGATCACGCTGTCTAGCTTCTGGTTTCGCCATTTTCGGAAAATGTGAACTACGCTATGACGTCATGGAAAAACCGGGTCGCGAGGTGAAAATTACTAAAATAGCAATTACGAAACTTGACGACGACAGTTTTTCGGGTAAAACCGGATTATACCGAGTGTCGAAGTTTACCGAAGTTAGTTACAGTTCCAGAACCTAAACTGCCAAAGTGTTTATCATTTGTTAATTTGACCCTGGCTAGTTCGACAATACGCATCTAAAACTGTGGTGTGCCACCTTAATTTAACACACAGCACTTCAACGTTGTATTAATAATCAAATTTAATTAATAGTGTATATGAGCACTTAACAAAAAATTAAAGGGTCAGAAAGTTCTTATCTAAATATTGTGTAAGAAACATATATTCTATTAAACAAAACATACGACAGTGTAAAGTAACAAGGGAAGGTCCTAAATGAATGTTTATTACAGTTCGAAGGTTTTAGATAAAATCACAGTAAAAGTAAAAAGTTACCCACTCATGAATATCCATGGTTTTTCCAAGGTGGGTAGGGTCATGCAAAAACCCACTTAAATGAAAAAGCTGTTTGTGCAAAGTCCTTAATCAATTAAATTAATAGTGTATATGAGCACCTCTACCGGAAATTACTTCCCTATGACTGTGTTTGAAGCTGCTAATGAGTTTCCGCAAGTCTGACTTAGGAATTCAGTTCCATTAGTCTATGATCATGTTTGCTACGTCATCAGAGGTTTCCATTGTGAGTTATTTTGCACTGCAATGCACCCTAAATTTCCTCTATTACATAAAGATCATGTGACATTGCCGTCCAGTCCCAAACCTTTGGGTTTCCATTCCTGATTGCATAAAGTTTGGTGTTTCCGCCATATGCCTCTCTAAACCAGGATCGAGCCCTCACCAATCCTGTCATGCTTTGGTCTTACTAAACCGGGAAAAACAGTTTAACTGCTACCTTTACTTAATTTATTTGTTTTAATGCATCGGGTGCTTTTTATCATACACCATAAAACATATTTTTGTCAAGGAATTTATTCGTGCATATTTAATTCACAGACTGACCAATTTTCGTAAAGTCATTCACCATTATATTGCTGCCCCTTTAATATTTTGTCGAGTATATATCTTTTCAAGACATCACTAAGGAAGCCGTGCAGGAATAAAACTAATTACTTAGTACATGCATGACTTTTAATGAGATAACGTCGCCATTTTTTCTGATTGTCCCATTTCATATGAATACAATTACAAAATGGTTTTTGATTTGTGTAAAAAATAAGACATCGTGTATTTTAGTTAGCAAAGTTTTTTGGAAAATTTGACTGATAATCGAAAACAAGATTTGATAGCCAATCACTTTAAACTAATTGCAATCTTTAGTAAAGAAAATATGTTTTAAAATGTCATAGTTAAATGACAAAACTGCGATTGGAGTAAATAACTGCATTTTAATAATAATAATAAATCTTATCTGAATTATTCACAAAATAGATTTTCTTCCCAATTTTATTTTATCTAAGTCGACCAAAATAAGACACATCGACAACGGTTACGATTACGTACTTCATGCAATGTATTACTGTCATGTTTCGGAGCAAAATGTGTGTCATCATTATATTCCTGTTATAATCTGGTCCTTGATATTATAATCATTTAAGCATACATAAAGAACACACAACAAAGTGATGTTGACTGTATTTATTGGACTATCAAAGTGTATCTAATACATAGTTGGCTGGGCTTATAGTATAGTATGACGCATGCGCAATGGTAGGTTTTGGAACGATGCTAAATTAGCATCGTTCCAATGGTAACAAGAAAGTATAAGATTAGTCTTTTCACGCTTCAACAATTTTCAACATAGACAAAGAAGCGTAGTTCAAGCGTGAAACTCATTAACATCTCATTTAAATGTAATACAACGCTGGCTTGTGTTGTCGTTCTTGAAACTCTTCAGGAAAAGGGAGGTTACTCTCAGGACATATAAATTTTGCAATGGAGACGGGACAACTCAACCCGTAGACAACTCAACCCGTGACAACTGCAATGATTACTTGTTGGAGTAAAAAGGGCCTACGATGTTTTTGACAATGCCTGTTATATGCGTAACATAATTACATCATTCGATAGTAATAAACAATATTAAATGATCGTATTATATTAAGCAGTGGCTTGAGTTACGGTACCGTAACTCTAGACCAAGGTTCTAGAGTTACGGAAGTTCCGTAACTGTAGACAACCCTGACTGGGTTGGCTAGAGTTACAGAAGTCAAATAACATGCGTATGTTTCAACTTTTAAACGTCGAAAAACTTGTTTAAATTCATTATTACTCGAAATTAACAAATATTTACCGACGTGACTTATCCAATTGTTATTTCACCCGCCATTTTGGATATGACTATTACACTTACCAGATGTTTAATATACGGCGATATGACGTTGTCGTCTTCAAAGTGTCACATTTAAAGTTTACTTGAGCGATTTTAAGTTATAGAGTTTGATTATAATTTGGAATGAATATGTATAAGTGTGTACGGAATTTTAAACACATATTTATAGAAAATAGACGATTCTTAGAGTAATTTTAATTGTGAATAAATTGCAAGTGCAAAACGTTAACTTGACTTAAAATTCGTAAACAAAAATGGGGATGTAGCTTAATGCAAAAGAGCTTAGTACTTGGGGGAAAACCTTAAATGAATTGTTAGAAAGTCGATGTTTTTGTGAAAAAAATCAGCTTGTCATTCCACACCAAATCTTTAAAATTTTAACGAAAATATTAACGATCTCGTTAAAAAATACCCATTGATAACCAAAAATGAGAAGTTGTCAGCTCCTTTTGGTTTAAGAAAATAGTCCAGAAAAATCTTTGGTTTGGTGAGATCGCTGCTGTACATGACCCTAAAATGTGTTGATGAAAATTAATTCTTTGACTGGTTTTTTTGTTTGATAAAGTAAGATAAACCTTGCCATGAGCAAACCACTTGAGAAGTCTAGTGCTATCCTTTTGTTAAATTCTGTTAATTGATACTTAATACATTATTTCATAGATAATATACATAATAATATATTTTTTAATCAAAAAATAAGTTCAGGACATCGTTCCTCCAGCACTCCAGTGCTTTGATTAACCATGCTTGTATAAACTTAATACATGTATAACAGTAACTAATGAATATGGGCTGATACTTGTTTCGTATTTTTTGGGTTTAAGGCCGTTGCAACACAATTATAGGTCATAGAACGGCAGTTAGTCAACCTACTCACTCCTCCTGGAAAGGCTAAATCTCTGGATTTAGCTGTTAACCAACTACAAAGCACATCTTTTCGTCAGTGACTGACAACTGACATACATGATTATAAATCATTGGTAGGAGGAAGAATGGCCGTAGAAAAGGTTTCATGATCAAGCTCCACGAAAGTATGCCCTGCCAGGAAATCGAACCCACGACCCCTCGATCAGTAGACTTAGTGTGGTACCAACTGAGCTAGCCGGGCGGCTACGGTGGCTGCTGCAACTTAAGTATAAATAGAAAAACGTATGGAATTAATTAATCACTTTACTTCTACTCTAATATTCACGGTGTATAAACGACTGTACGACAGCAGTGATTGCGATTGGTAGTGAATTTATACTGAAGTACAATTTATTAGTTTTTAAGGGATAACAAATCTTCTGGTACATAGACAGATTTTCAAAATAAACCTTAGCTCGTGATAAACTATTTGCAGCAGTTTTGCTGATTCCATATCGTTCTTTTATAGTTAAAACGTTAACAATCACTTCCAAATCACGAACTATTTTGCTTTGTTGACATCCATAGCTTGTCTTGTAAACTCGATTTCGAGAAAACAAATCACATTCATGTTATTGTATGAAGACTTTTTTGGTATAAAATAAATTATTTATTGTATTATATCAAAAATTTATCAGAATGTTGAATGCAACTATGTGTAAACTTGACGTTTATGTCATGTGCATTCGCCGACATACTGTACGACTTCGACAAATGATTGTGTACGACTACTAACGATTTTATGTAAAGCCCGTGTCACACAGGCAAAAAATTTGACCGCGAGTTTTTGCGAGATTCAACTCGCAGCAACTCGGCTGGTATCGTGTAGATCTCGTACTGATGTCGATGCATCTCTCCACATGTCCCAGCGTCTTGGCTTGTCGCAGCGACAATTTTAAACCGTTTGAAATTCTCGCGGTGGGTCGCCGAACTTTTTATCTCGTGTAGATGTCGGGAGGATGTCGTATGCGTGTCGTGAAAACTCGTACTCGTGTCGTAGTAATGTCGTCACATGTCGCCGTGAAATCTACCACCGCGATATGTGCGCGAGTCTTTGCGAGTTTTTTGCAACATCTTCACGAGTTTGCGCGACCTCCTTGCGACAATCACACGACATTATCGCGAGTTAAATATACTTCGGAAGAAATCTGTCAACATTCATTTCGATTAACATCTCTGGATGTAAACGCAGAAAGTTGGTAAACGATTTTTTGTCTTCCATTTTAAGCTCACGCATCAGACGGTCAGTATGTCCAAAGTCAACCCTTCTCATAATCCATGGTCTAACCCAACACTGTCGGCGCGCTCTGCCAATACTATATCTTGTTAAACGATTTTAAATCAATCTTGCTATTTCAAGTTCATCATCGGCATCTTCCTCATCAACATGCGCTATCAATGCCACCAGTCTGATCATCCTGTATGTCTTTCACCTTTTGGTGCTCATGCGCTTTGCTTGCTATTTATACAGCCTTCGCAAGATGTCGTGTCATCTAAAATGTGTGTCGCACTACTCTCTCCACGGATCGTAATGAACTCGTTAACATGTCGCGTTTAAATCGGGATAAATCGTCGAAACTCGTAGTAGCTCGTATGAATGTCGTTAGATGTCGAGAGATTATCGTGTACATGTCGCTCGTATGTCGATCGCTATAAATCGTCGCTGACCGTCGATGATCGTGGACGTCTCGTGTGAGTGTCGTACAACACTCGGGCAGATGTCGTGCAAGACTCTTTATAAACAAATGTCGTGACAACTCTTTCATTTTGGCCACGAGATTAAACTCGCCCATCGTCGCGGAAACTCGCAGTACCAACTCGCGAATATGTGACACAGGCTTTCAAGTATTGTACGACTTCGTTTGATTTAATTGTGTGATTTAATATGATATTATTGCGTTTTAAGAGTTTAGTCATGTACCACTAGCTTAAGCAATGCATAATTCATAAAACAGGTTATATTTAACTTAATTGTACTTTTGTACCCTTTGTTTGTGCCCACCTAATTAAAGTATACAGTGTCTAAAACTAATTTTACAGACAAAATATGACCAAACATCAGTTTTTCTGCATGGGAAGGCCGAAACATTACATTTTAAGAAGGGAGATAACTATCTTAAAGGAGTATATAACATTTTAAAAAAGGGGTAATTTCCTTAAGGTACACACTTTCATAGGTTGGAAGGAATTTTTTTTCAGTATTCTGCTATGAGGGGGGGGGGGTAAAATTTTGTTTATTTTGGTACTCATCAATTGAATGAAATGCCTTGAAATAATGGTATTGGTAGTCCTTTTTTTTCAAGAAGAAAAGTGATAAAGTGACTAACAATTGAACAGAGGGTTGAGTGTGCGGCCAAGTTCCAGCAAAGGGAGCTTGTTGTCAAGTTTGCCGAAGAAAGGGAGTAACAAGGTGAGGTTTTGCTTAGTATTTTCTTTCTTCTTTCACTTTCATTGTTGTTTTGACCTTAAAAAATCTTCGTAAACAGATGTCCAGTAGGGCGTTGTTGTCCAGGATAAGCGAGTATGCAAGCAGAAATTTGATTGGGTTATTATCAGATTGAACCTGAAAGTGCATTACACTTTTGCCTATTTGACCCGAGTTAAACATTTTTTCTATTGCAGAATGAGCAGTGAAGAAACCACTCCTGACAGCTGTTCATCGTGCAAAACGGATGGAATTTGCCAACAATCATGCAGACTGGACCAGGGTAGACTGAAGTGATGTACATCTGTGTACAGATGAGTCAATATTTACTCTCTTCCAGAATGATGGTGGGTTTTACTTTCGCAGGAGAATGAATGAACACATAAACAGAAAGAGAATAATGACATCATGGAACTGATATGTTGGCCCCGAAGAGCCCAGACTTAAACCCTATTGAACACTTGTGGTTTAAGTTGAAAACAGCTGTGCGACAGTATCGCTCACGTAACCTTACAGAGCTGGAAGCTAATCTTTAATCAGACTAGTCCAGAACCACTGTGGAGAAGTACCAGAAACTGGTTAGAGGTATGCCACGCAGGATTGTTGTAGAGGGTTACACCAAATACTAACTGTGTTTAAGTGTTATTTGTATTGCCGTCGTGGACAGGCCTTTACGGACCTCTCCTGTAATTTTGATTGAAATTTGATAATTCAATTATATTGAATTTGTTGTTATTGTATTGAAATATAAATAAATGTTAAGCATGTTTTTTTCCACTTTGTAAAATAAAATTACAAAAGCAAAAGTGAAGATCATAAAATACTATATAATGAAATTGTTATTGTACAAAATTAAAGTGAAATATCTCCCTTATCTAAAATTATACCAGAGGTTATTTTCTTTATGCACATCGTCACAACATTGTCTACTTCTTTACTTCGGTGGCGGAAATGATAAAGCAACAAGTACATTGTATATTATCATAAATTAATATCAATAGACATCGTACAGAATGTAACAAATCAACAATTTGCATCAACAGTAGTCGGACAAGCACATCAACAGACGTCGTACACATCATTTTACATCAAATCAACAGACATCGTACAGAATTTAATCTTATTTTACTTCAGTTTTCAGTGTTTAGGTTGGGTATTGAGGAAAATCATAAGATACCGATCAACAGCAATCGTACAGTTTCGTTTTCGTTTATACACCGTGATATTGATACATGTACACAACATTAATGAATAATTTGATATCCAGACATAGGTCCTAATACATATTAACACAAGTTGATAAACGCAAATGCCAAATTAACAATTACATGATCTCCAGGTATACAAAAATGTATAAATAAACGAAAAAATATTTTGAAATATAATCACTGCAACCACTCTACAATCAAAGATATATGATTAAATACTAGCATTTAAGGTTCTGGAACTGTAACTAACTTCGGTAAACTTCGGCACTCGGTATAATCCGGTTTTATCCGAATAGCTGTCGTCGTCAAGTTTCGTAATTGCTATGTTTAGTAATTTTCACCTCGCGGTCCGGTTTGTGTAACACACTTTCCGAAAATGGCGAAACCAGCCCCGTGTTCAATAACTACTGTTAGCTAACGTTACGAATACGGGAGAACTCCACCCGAAGACAACTCAACCCGAGCAATACTCAACTCAAAGTTTGGACAACTCAACCGTTATTAGGAGATTAAGTTGTCTCGGGTTGAGTTGTCTATGGGTTGAGTTGTTCCGACACTTCCGTAACGGAACGTTATGGAACGTTAAAGGTAACTGAACACGGGGCAGGTGCTCAGCAGCGTGATCGTCGAGGTCAGTATCGTAAAAATAATGGTTTATCGACAAAATAATGAAAAGTCATTGTGGATCATAACTTTTGTGTTAATTATGTGTGCACTGTTTCATCTTGTGTTTGCGATTTAAATTTGCAATCACTACCGCTAGACTTAGCGACAAGGATGAAGCATTGAACTTGAAGGAATATATTATTGTCCTGTCCCCTGCAGTGATAATACTTGAGTATACTACAGAAAAGCAGACCATCAAATCTATTTATAAAGTAAATGATACAATAATCAGCATTATTTGAAAGCTAAGGCCCAAACTATGCCAACATTACTAAGTCTGGTGTCAAACTGTTTATGCAAAACTACTGCCGAAAACAGGACAGGATCAGGTTTAACGCCTGCTCAACTTCTTCTGATAGGTTTCGGGATGGCCAAAATGGACTTTTAAATGTGTTTAGAAGTCAAAACTGTGATGGTCAACCATGATTCACTAATACAAAAAAGTGCTTGACTCCGTTATTCCTAACTAGTCAGAATGTTTTACGAAACGTGTTAAGTTGTAAATTTCTAATATTTCCCTCAAGCCAGCCAAAATCAGTAAAGAGAAGGTTTTCATATGATAATGCATGGTTTTACATTCATATTTCTATCTCCAATACCAATTTTAGATGATATATGTGTATAAAGTAGTATTATCTGTAATTGACCAGTTTGACGCAATGTTTCGCTATAAATTCTCTTGCAGTTTCATTATAGTAACCTTATACACATTCTTATAAAATTTTTTAGAAACGGTAAAATTTCTTTAATATTTTATATTGTGGACAGATAATACTGCAGAAAATTTTAAAACTAGTTGCATGTGAGATTAACTTGAGATTTTTGCTTTTAAAGATATAGTAATTTTTTAAACACTCTCAAAAACTCGGATTTTTGCTTGGGGGTACATGTATGCAAAGCTCTATATTTTTGTAAGTATTTGTCCAAAGTGTAATCTGATTGTTCTCATTTATCATGACATGATTGTGTAACAGGAAAATTGATTAAAATTTGAATATAAATCTGCAGAATTTGGAAAAATTGTGTTTTTTTCATTTTTAATCCGGCACAATTTACGGTACTTTTGAAAATCAAGGGTCACGTTATAAAGATGCACATAACTTAAGTTACGAACGGTAAATTTCCTTAAAAATTCACAATTCAATGTCTTTAATAGTATAGATTCAAAAACAATATCATTATAGGGATTGTGGAAGGTCACCATTACAGTTCCAGAACCTTTAGATTTTTATATACATGTACACGTAACTTCTAATTTCCTTATTTATCCAGATTAGATTTTGTACATAAAAGATAAGATATTTAGAAAATTTCTTAAGTAGAATTCCTTTGGCACTAAACTTGTTGTTAATAACAACAAATCATTCTAAGAAAATTGCTGTCTAATTAAACACTGTATTTGTAATATAAGTCTGACATGGTGAAATGTAACATTCACTTGCATGTGTATGGTCAAAATAACAGGATTGATACATCCAACCATTTTGTCTACAATTTATTTGATCCAAAGCCTTCATACATACTGCAATCCTAACCCTTCACAACCTTAAAACACCGTAACATATTCTACTAATACTGACACAATGATACGCAATGAATAACATATGGATGTTTGATTTTAAAACTGTGGCCTGTAATGCTGTAGAAAATCACGAATATTTATATTGATATATTCCATGATTCAACTGTTGTCGTAAAAATAAACGTACGTTTTTATAGTTTATCCTTTTTCTATTTATACATTTTTAGGTATTACTGACAAAAATATTTCAAAAGTATAAAAATCCGATTGTAGATAACATGACAGTAATTAAAACTTCGACTGAAAATATAAGTATTTTTACTTGCATGAGAGTATATAGCACGTGTTTTCCTGAATTACATTGCAATCCTTGAAAACAAGATATACAATAAAAACATCATCGCTGTATTCAGGCAAAAGTATTTTAGAAATTACTTTATTGATGTGAAATGTTTGTAAGCAGATGTATAAATGTTGACAAAACAAATAGACACAATTGTTTTAAGACATATGTTTAATGGTATTTTAAAAGACAGTTTGCTCATACCCTAGGTCTCGGGAGACTTTAGACAACATAATCTTAAAGTAACACATAATTATCTAAAAGTTCGAATTATATGACAAGCTTTGTGCATGCACATATACAATATCTTTTGGTAATGTGTCATGAAAAATAATGTTCATTTCATGACATATGTTAACAGTGGCGTTATGTAACACTGTTCAGGACAAGTCCGGTTAACAGTAGCATCATGGTATAATGTTCAGGACACAAACTTTCAGTATCTAATAAATAGAAACAAATGTAAAATTAAGTCTAATCATGAAATGTGAATGATGTAGGTCCAATAAGCTTGAAATATAAAAACTCAATAAAAAATAATACACAAACACACTTTAATTATAACATCATGTGTGATAAAAAATTGTGTGTGTGTGGGGGGGTGTGGGTGTGTGTGTGTGTGTGTGTGTAATTGTATATACACTATGTATTTATGGTGGAGAATGTTTAGTTACTTATTATTGTTATTATTTATCTTTTCGTACAACGCCATTGAATATGTAATTTAGAAATAGGCGTTTAACCAAATGAAGAAGTTTTAAGTTTAATATGTTGTGCAAGTAAAAAACAATGTAAACACAGTTTGATCTTCCATGAAAGACGATATCTATATACATACATTCTAAATAAATCAGATAAAGTCCCACTCTGCAATGTGTTTTTTTAGTCATCTTCTTGTTTTTAAAATAGAAAAAAGCCTTATTACTGAGTTACACAGACTTTGGGTACATATAACACTTGACTGCAAACAACGAGTTCTAATTAATCACAAGTTTTATCTGGTTTGATAATGTTTTATGTATTTCAAGGCGACACATCAGCAACATATTTCTTGTTTTGATATATAATAATTTGATTTCTACAATTATGATGAACATCTCCTCCGCCACAGAACAAAAGTAAGTCACCAATGCAAACGTAATTATATAATTACAAATTCACGAATATTTTTTTTTATTCTGAAGGTGATTATCGTTGACGATATTATGTCTCGTACACTAAGAAAATGTGAATACACAACATATTATAGTATAGTTGTTCAAATATATTTCTTTAAGATTTTTAAATATATGCACTTTTTCTCACAAGTAATACCAAAAAACAGCTTTTTACGCTCTATTTGGGATTGCATTTATTATGATGTCACTTTCGGTATAACACAACCGTAAGAATTATAATTTATATGTTTAATTGTTTCCATTATGCTCACATCATTATATAGAACAAGTACTTTGTTTACATCACAGGACTGTGTAAGATAAAAAGTTATTAAACCATGATCTGCTACCACGATTAGGTTTTTACACCAACCTCAAAATTTTCTTCCGTAAAAATAAAAGTGAATGTTTAACCTGACGTGTGTCACTATTCATAAACGTAGTTTTCCAGCTAGTAAGATTTCCTATGTTTTTGTAAAAAAGCAACAACATAAAAATGGCAGAATATTTGGGAATTACTGATTTTAGTGACATGTCATGCCAGGAAAATATGTTAATAGAGCGGTTAGAATATCTTTAAACTTTTATGCTTTAAATGAAGTGTTTTTCAATGTGCTCCAATATAGATTATCATCTACGAACAAAACAAGCATTTTCTTTACATCACAGAACTGTATAAAATGTAGAGAAGTTATTATAAGATTATCTGTTTAGGTTATTACACCGACCTTTACATTTCCTCCGTAAAAAGTAGGGGTGTAACAATACGGTAAAAACCGTATTGCAATATATTGCAATATATTGCAATACATATTAATCTTTGCGCATACATGCATAGCATAAATTAATGCATGTGCATCGTCTTAATTTTATTTCAACATTGTACATAGATATTTGTATTTTCTAATGATCTACACGTATTACGCAAATGTTTGAATAAGTTAGAAAAAAGGTTTTGAATGGACTTTCAAAGATATTTATTCTCTCAGTTTACGAAAAATATTTCAAGTTTCCGAACACATTTTAACATTAATTCAAACATTTAGATTTCAGATTCTGATAAAAAAATCAGTATGGAACGTAACTAGAAAAAACCAGTTCAGAGAAAAACGAACCGGTTAAAAACCGTCAGAAGTCGTATTGCAATATTAACCGGTATATCGGTTAACCGTTACACCCCTAGTAAAAAGTAAAAGTGAATCTTTATCACTTGTCCTCAACTATGACAATAAACTAAATACATTCAAACAGTGATTAAAGAAGATTGCTTTCATGTAATATGTGGTTAAGTCCATATTGCTTTTCATTACTTAAGGATCGACGTTACAAATTAATAGTGATCACAAACATTAGCAGTTTTTGGTTGTTGACTAGATTTAGCGTCAACTATTTTCATTTTTTATCATTTATATACAGTGGTATCATCTTTATAGAATAATATAAACAAAGAATTAATATTAGAATTTCTGTTTAAATATCATATTTGACAAAAACAACTTCTCTCATTGAAATATTAGAGGGATGTATTATATATATTTGCGTATTAAAACAATATGTACAAATGGGGAAAGTAATTGCTATACTTTGTACTAAGTCACTAATCGAAAAAAAACATGATTGCCTTCATCTTCCCACTTTACATAAACAATCGTAAATAACCGTATAAGAAATGTCCACAAATCTGACAAAGACCAACATAAAGAAGTTATGCAATCCAGGTGTAACATACATGTATCATTGTATGTTCATTCAGATAAAAACAACGAAAATATATTGATAAATTTGTTATTCTAAAGCTGATCATTGCTTTAGTCTAGAAAAGTGAATATAAAACTAGTTCCAGATGCTAGATTGTTATTGACAGTATTTTAATAATTCATATGTATACTTTGTGAATGCATCACTATTTACATGTAAACTGTGTGACTTTACATAGTCTAAGTTATTCCTGTCGAGACTTACAATCTTTTTCCCCTTTCACTTGGTCATCATGTAGAAATCAAGAAAAGAAAAACGCGCTTGGTCTCGACCAGTTTGAAACTCATTCAATCTAATGACTTTTTCAATTTACTTACTTTTTGAAACTTTTTTCACGCAAATAATAAGGATGTCACAAATACCTACTTAATACATGTATCTTGGAATTGTGCAATGAATGCAATCAAATATAAAAAGCGCTTTATATTAATATAGCTGAGTTATTTAACTATTTTATATGAAATTAAAAAGTCTTGTAGAAAATGTAATAATAAATAAAAAAAATGCATATTTAATTTCAAAAAGTTTTTGCGACTGATTAATTGACAGACGCGTATATATTACAACCCATTGACTGTTATAACACAATTTAATCGATAGGACTACGATGACGTCACACACGGTAGATAAGCGATGCTGTACTATCGGCTAAATTGATACAGGTTTAAATCAGAGTTAAATATCTCGATATATACATTGTTTACATGCGTTAAACGTGGGTGTATGCTTAGATACAACAAAAATACGTAATATTTTGATGTTTAATATTTTTTTGTGTCCTTCGATGAATTTGACCTTTAAAGAAAAATCGTGAATACTGTATTTAGATATTGTACGATTATATTGAACTGTCCAATTGCATAATTACACGGTTATGGAGCACTGAATATATTAATTTCCGCGTTCTATATATAGAAATTTGCAGTAAAAATTACAATGTGTAGGTTAATTTAGTGTCGATATCTCATCTGGTTGAATAGCCGTACGGTTAAAGTGCAATGCTACCAAAACATCAATAAAAGAAGTGTGAGTTTAAATCTAAATATGTCTTTTTTTATTTTTTGTACTTAATATTATAAGATTTTTTAATATTGTTTTAGGTCTATATTATTCAGTAATTTTTGAAAATAGAAATAAAACAATTCAAAACAATGTAAAAAATAATTTAGTTTTACTGGCAGTATATGTTTTGTAAAAAAACATGTGTTACTGTCATAATCACTTAAAGAGATGCGACCAAATTTATAACAAACGTTTCATGATGCACGGGGGCAATGTGTTTTACGCAAACCGTCCATGATTTGAACGTGAAAAAAATGAATAAATAAAGTTTCTATCGGGATTCGAACCCACGATAAAAAGATTTGTAGACTAACTGTCTCACCACTCGACCACACATACGACGATGCATTTTGCAAATAAGATATAATACATAAGTGTAATGGGCTAACAATGTGCATTACGTGAACTACCGAAATTAAACGATCATTAAATATACCCAGTAATGTGACGTTTTAATTTATGCAATCGGACAGTTCAATATAATCGTACAATAGCTATACATATGATGTTATTCGTGATTCCAATTCTAGAAAATGACAACATTTATCTTTTCTAATTATCTTTTATACCTAAAAATAGCATAGACTCACATTGATAAAGACATATTAATTTTCAACCAACTACTTAACAAAAATGTTTCAAGAAGAGGGATCGCCAAATTGAAGATATATCTAAATTTTCTTTAAAATTGCGAAATATTTCACATTTGTTTTAAGTACGGATCCTCCAAAAATAGTTAACAAACTAAAGAAAAGACTCTTTAAATCTTCAAAACACATTGAGTTAATGAAGTACATATATTTAATTTTAAACAAACACAAATACATTATTACTTTATACATTTTTAATAAACAGTTTAGAATTGTAACAAAGCTAGAGCAGGAAGTGCTGAACATTTTCACTGAAATAACAATAAAATATAGACAGTAAATGTACTTTTGATTGATATGTTGGAATAGAATACAACCAACTAAGATGTCATTTCCATTTGTAACATCGTCGTTACGGTGAGTTGTTATTGTATTTTTCATTTGCTTGTCGTTTGTTCTCGCTGATGAGTTTCATCAGAATATAACACTCCCATACGTTAAGATATCGAAATTACAATAGCATGTTAAACTGCACATGATTATAGCTTTGTATATATTTAGTCCCGTGACTTAGCATAGAATCGTGAGGATGGTATTAAGCCTATTATAAATACAGATAGTGATGATGCGTTTAATTAAATATTCCTTTTAGTGTAAAGGATATCTGGTAATCCAGCCAACAAACTTGCAGAAATAAGGCAATCAAAAATAAAATTATCGCCATATCCATTTTAGAGAGGTATACATGTTAGTATTCTTATTTTAGTTATTCATTAAAACCTTTTTAGGGAACCGTCTTTTCTTGTTATCTTTATATCTATAAATATAAAATACACAAAATTTAATTCAGAATATCAAATATTCCTACGATATATTTTTCCGATGCTATAACTAGAGAGCGTTGTCATTTTAACGCATCATCTTAATTTTCAAAGAAATTACGAAACTTATCAACGTTGTTGTTATTGGCATATTTTTATCTTCCATTCATACGCACTTTAATTACCAACATCATGATTCTTTACAATATTTCATGCGCGGAAAATTTCAGTTAATAATAACAAAAAAGAGCAATTTACTTTACATAGAATAGTTACAGAAATGTTACAAGGAGACACTATCGGGTAGGAAGATGGATAATTGCCCATAATGTTTTTATTATTAAAGTGTATAGTTCAAGTTCTGGGACTTAAGACATAATGTCAATTATATTAGGAGGTATGATACAGCCAATCAGTTTGCCCACGTCATATTCGAGAAGTAAATCTTCTTTCATCTAGCTGCCATAGAGAGAGAAGAGAATCAACGTTGTTACTGAAGATAGAATTAAACCTATACCTTGATCTATACACCTCATCACGTTCTAAATATAATAATCGGGTTAACATCCCCGTACATGTGGTTATTAGATTTGACATTATTATAACATTTAAAACTGCACAAAAACATGACAATTCTCATAAGCTTACTCTATGTCTTAGCATATAATCGTGAGGATAAATGTCAGCCTATTACAGGCTGTTTCTAATTAAAGTTATCTAGTCGAAAATTAATATAAAGGGATGGCAAAATAATCCGGGGCATGCATGAACAACAACGTGATTACAAAATCGACTTAAGTACGAATGTTATGTTTCATTGCTTGTGAACACACACATGTTGTTCCCTGAAATAACTGCATTCATTGAATAAATTTGATATGTAAATAAAAAATATCTCTGGTATATTTACATAAAATACGTATTAAAAGATTTAATCTGAACTGAAATAATATACATTTACACAGATATTTCGAAAACACTCTATTTAATAACTCTTATGAATCAGGAAATGGCATACGATGTATACACGTTGACAAAAGGTTCCAAGTAAATATGTATGGAAAAGATGTATAACAAAGGCAATTATAAGTGTAGAACAACTGAAATGGCGTTTTCGAATGCAAAACAGTGATGACTTTAAAATATGTAGAACAATTCACGTCAACCTAATATTAACTAATATGGAAAGCGGCCGCAGAAAGACCGGATTCTTTTGGTCTTTTGAAATTTTTAGCTTCGATATTATGCAACTATACAAATGACCAAGATCTTATATGCCATAAATGTCTCCAAAAGACTTCTGATGAACTCAATCACTTACTATTTGAATGTTATTACAAACTATCAACTACCAAAACGCATCTATTTCTTAATATTGTAGAAAATCAGTGTAATAAAGCACTGCGTAATTTCCTCGTAACATTAAATAGAACACATTTTTTGAACTGCTTATTGGGATTTTAGACAGTGATATTGCAGCATTAGTGTCAAGTGACTATGATTCGAACGTTCTAATTATATGTGCTATCTATTTAAAGTCAATATTCAACTAGATGCATTGTGCAATGAAATATGACACTTGATATTCATTTATGCCAACAAGGTATTTTCGTCATTATAGCATATTAATACATGTATTTCGATTTCTGTTTACTATGCTAAACAATGACAAAAATATTCATTATATAATAAAAAGATGTATCTGAAACTGACAACATGTCTAATGCATATTCTATTAGGTACATGTAATTGGTTTAAGATCATTTCTATTTTTATACGGTTTTATATGTACATATAATGTTCATTTTCACTTATTGTAATAACCTATTCATGTTAGTCAATGTCTGTACATATTTATTATTATTATTTGAATTTACTATGTTCTCTTTTACTATAAACTGTAAATCTTCAACTATCTTTGAGGCGATAAAGTTGTATATACACATGTATATGCAAAAGGGACTTAATTTGCTCATACCCTAGTTCAAGGGGTGGGGGGTTAAGACAATTCTAGTCAGAACATTTTGTTAACAGATTCTAAAACAACATAACAATATTTAAGACAAAACTCTTGTTTGACCTAGAGGACTAAATTTGCGCATGCATCATGTAAATACCTTGTGGTAATAAGTCTTGAATTATAACGTTCATTTCAGGGCATATGTTTTGCATGTAAAACGAACTACGTGTATGCAAACAAAGCTTGATTTTTTGTCAAGGACGATCTGTTTGTATATTTAAAATAATAAGATCAAGTTCCATACACCACTTTAAGGTTTTATTATACACTACAATATTTTCCTAGACATCTAGCAGCTTGCAAATTTTTTTTTATTGATTTACACACACTATGTATACAAATAAGACTCGACTGCAAGCAAATTATTTTAAACATCACAAGCGATATCTGCTTTAATAATGTTTAATGTATTTCAAGGCGACACTTCAGGCACAAATTTCTTGTTTTACTAGATTAACTGAATTTCTACAATTTTGATGGACACCTTTTACGCCACAGAACAGGGTATGTCACCAATGAAAATGTGATTATAAAATTGTACATGTACAGCTTGTGATGCAGAGGTTAACTTCAATGAAGTATAAATTTTGTCTCTATTGTTTTTTTTTTCGTAAAACGCCGGTCAATACTGTTAAATCCTATTTTACCTGATAACTAAATGCATACTAGCTTTTAAAACTTTAATTCTAGCAATCGAAATTAATTTTACCTCCAATATGCACTTCAGCTACAAAAGTATCTATCATTCGTAAATTTGACTCTGGCCAGTTCGACACAACGACTCTGAAAATGTGGTGTGCCACCTAAATTCGATACATAGCGCTTCAAAGTTGAAGTCTTTAAGTATATCTTTTCAAGACATCACTAAAGAAGCCGCCTACAGGATTAGAATTAATTAATTAGTACATGTACATGCATAGCCTGAAATGAGATAATGTCCCAAGATTTTTATGATTGTCTAATGTTCAAATGATACACATTTACACAAACGCGCAGGTGGTTTTTGATTTGTGAAAAATAGACGTCGTGGTTTTTTTTCGTGTTTATTATAGCTAGCAAAGGTTTTGGTAATTTTGACTGATAATCGAAAACACGATTTGATAGCCAATCAATTTATACTAATTGCAATCTTTAGTTAAGGAAAATAAGAAAATTTCATAGTTGACAAAACTGCGATTGGAGTAAATAACAGCATTTTAATAATAATAAATCTTATCTGAATTAATTCATAAAATGATTATTACCACAACATTACTTTATCAATGTCGACCAAAATAAGACACATCGACCACGGCTACGATTATGTATTTCATGCAATGTATTACCGTCATGTTTCAGTGCAAAATTAAATACTTGCATATAAGATTTTTATGTACATACGGCATATTTTTCTAATTCATCAATATTAGATTTTTGTTCATAAAAGGTAAGCTATTTATTTAAAAAAATAAAGTAGAACTCCTCTCGTACAAAACTTGTTGTTTATAACTACATTACATTTCTTAAAAAATGCTGTCTAACTAAACACTGTATTTGTAATATAATAAAAAAAAAACGTCTGACATAGTGAAATGCAACATTTATTTGCATGTGTATGGAGAATTAACAGTTGCACTATTTTATTATTTAAGGGTGGTGGGCAAATTACTCAATATCGTAAAATATTCATTATCGATTTTGCAACATGTTTTTTTACAAATTTAATCCTTACAAAATGCCAAGCATGATATCATGGGTGAAAAATATTCTTAGTAATCATTTAGCATAGTAATCAATTATAATAATGACTGAAATAAGGAAAATTCTATCTACAACACCATCCTACATCTTTTTGAACTGATAAGCGCCAAATAAATGATCTATTAAGTAAATTCGTGTACCGTAAACATGACTTTGACAATGTGACGTTACGTCCTAAGACAGCAAAATCGCTTTAAATTGATAAACGGTTATAAATTTAATATCATATATTACAACAAGTAAAAAAATGCTGCTAAATGCAGCAAAGGGATTGTCACGGCAAACAAAAAAGAATGATTAAGTATAATCTAAAGGTAACTCAAAAGAGCATTATATTGAATTGTCATGTTAAGGTTTTTCAGTAATTAAAAGGTAACTTGTCATAAAACGTTTTTCTGTTCAAATGTAACAATCTCGTTCCAAAAGCCTAGTAAGATTCTCGATACTAGTTAGATTGAGAATCTTGACAAATTTGGAGTACGCGAATGGTCTGGATCTAGACACCATCTTTATGCCGACAGGATGTTTGGTTTTAGTTGGATTTATTTCCAGTAATTCATATTTGCATGACGCTTAAAAAGATCGGCAGAAGGAAAAACATAGTTCTTTAGAACAGAAGCTATTTACATGACTTATCGCTTCTGTTTAGTCAAGTGCTCCTCACATTGCGGATCTATTCTTACCAATCCGTGTAACCAATCATCTAACTAATGCATAACTGTCCAGCATCTTTGAATTTCGACATTTTGATTTTACAGGCGTGAACATTTGTTGCATTTATTGCATTTATTTTTTAATCACGAGACAGTCATGCAATCTAAATGTGTGTGTGTCTTTGCCTTGAAATAGAAATATCAGTTTGCGCATAGTATTTAAGCAGAGGTAGAGAGTCAGCGAGTGAATCTTTCAAACCAGTGTATTAGAGAGTAGTCATACCTTTACTTGTTACGGAAGAATTTTGTTGCCGGATACACGAAAGGATTTAACATGTATTTTAATTCCGAAAAGATGCACTTAAATACAAAAGGCAAGCTATTTCGAATAGAAATCATTTTTCTTAATAATGAATTCACTCGGACTCGAGAAAACATACTCCATTCGAACAAATTAAAAACTGGCGAGCTTTTCACCTAGGTGTAAATGTCCGTCATTTTAACTCTCTTAAAATTACCTGGTCCGTCTGGTCAATAGTCCGTCAATATAGTACCAAACTTTTCATAATTAAAAAAAGTCTGCAAAAATAATCTTACATCTGCTCGATATATAACCAGAAGCAAGTTCAATTACACAAAACGCTACAGTACGTTACATAACGATGCATTCGGAACTCCTCGGTCATACATTTGTTTACTTTAACGCCGGACATTTCAAAATAGCGTCCAAATATGTCCGAGATTATTCGCAGCAAATGGACAAGGACTTCCGAATGTATCGTTGCGGAACGTTCTATAACGTTCGCAGTTACTGAACTCAACCCTGGTCCGTAACTCTTATGCTCTTAAAATTAACTGGTCCGCTGCACTTAATCATAGTTAGAAAAGATCGCCAATAGAGCTCAGTAAGAGTAAGAATTAAGAGTCAATGTTACACGATTACGCTTCTTTATTTATACAGTCGGCTAATAAGAAAAAAAGGTATATTATTAAAATATATGAATCATATCAAATTAGTTTTCAAATGATATATGCTCTAACAGTTGAAATATATAATATTTACAACAATATGTGATGAAGCAATCGACGATTCTTTTAATAGTTAAAGTCTGCAAAGTTATTTCTTAAAATATAATTTAGATATTGGTGTCTTATCTTTTCAAATAAAATATTGGCAAATATCAATAATTCATGTACTATACACACATTATGATACGCATATTTGTTAAACTGTATCCGTATACTAAACTGGTCTTCTGGTCCGGTTGGTTCGCGATTTATACCTACCCCTTTTCGTGTGATTCGAAAGGATTTGCGGAAATGTGTTGATATAAAACGCTGATTTTTCGTGTGTTGCATTGTTGCAAGAAAAATTGTTTATATGGATTCCCCCAAAAATGATTTTTCTATTTAACTTTTAACGGAAATGGGCTGTACTATGACTGCATTAAAAACAATAAATTTGTCGGCAGTGGAAATCGAAAGGATTTTTATCATTTTTTATCACGTGACTTTTGCCCATTGCTATCAAAATCTACCCACCACAATATCACGGCGTTGAGACGCCGTGAAATAATAACAGTCAAAAATTATATACATTTCTTAAAAGCATATCGATGTTCAGCTACAAATTTATCATGATTTAAAAGCAATTATTCGATGCAAGAATGAATTTATCATATTATAACTCAAACATTTATATGATAAAAATCATAATCCTGGTACATATTGCTCATTATATGCAGATGATTTTTTATCTGTTTTCGATCTAAAAGAATCGAATTATCGAACGTCAATTACAACAGAATTTGGATAAAATTCAAAAGTGGGCAACAGATAAAGGTTTTAAATTTTCCAAGTCAAAACACAAAGTGTACATTTTGTCGATTAAGAAAACATCATAATGACCCCGAACTTTACATTTCTGGCTCTAAAATACCTGTAGTAAACGACGCTAAATGTTTGGCGTTATTTTTTATAAAAATCTTTTATACCACACTTAAAGTCGCTAAAACAAAATGTATTAAAGCTTTGAATCTACTAAAAGTAGTTTCACATACTGATTGGGGGTCTGATACCCAAACATTACTTAAATTATACAGAAATCTTGTTCGTTCAAAACTAGATTACGGATCAATAGTGTACGGATCAGCTCGTAAATTGTATTTACAAATGCTTGATACAATACATAACCAGGGCTTACGTATTGCCCTTGGTGCATTTAAAACTTCTCCTATTGAAAGTCTATATGTTGAAGCTAACGAGCCTTCACTACAATTACGTCGACAAAAGCTTTCAATTCAATACGCAACTCGAATATCTTCTAACAAAAGAAACCGACGCGAAATGCTACTTTTAAACCTAATTTTCACCAGTAAATTTGAAAATAAACCGAACAAAATTCAACCATTTGGCCTGCGCGTTAAAAAACGACTTAGAAATGCTTAACACTTCGTCCGTGTTACAGAACTTAGATTAAAATATCCCTACGTGGTTCTACAACATACCAGACGTTAATCTCGAGTTATCAACTTTTCGTTAATCTTTTACTAGCCCCGAAGCCTTTAAATCAGAATTCGTAAACGTTTTGGAAAAATACAAAGATTTTACACATTTATATACCGACGGTTCAAAAGATGGTAACAAAGTAGGTTGCGCTGCATATGGAAATTCTTTTGTAGCAAGAATGCGACTGCTCGACAAGGCATCTTTTTTTAAAGCAATAGATCTAGCTTTAACGTACATATCAAGTAGTATAAATAACAAGTATATTATTTTCCCAGATTCTCTATCTAACCATAAAAATCGTAGTTCAGACAATGTTCTTATTTAAAAGTATCGAATTAAAATTATATGCTATTCTAAAATCTAAAATAGTACACCTCTGCTGGGTACCAAGTCATATTGGTATACATGGAAATGAAAAAGTAGACATTTAGCTAAAGAATCTTTAAACCTTCAACCAGTAGATATCAAATTACCAAGCAGTGACTTCAAATATTCAATCAATACGTTAATTAAGTCAAAATGGCAAAAAATGTGAAACAATGCCATATTTAATAAGTTACATGACATAAAACCAACCCTTGATTCATTTCGTCAATAATATTCGCTAATCGACGAGATCAAATAGTGATTTCGCGATGTAGAATTGGTCATACCAGATTAACACATTCATACCTTCTCAAAGAGAGAAAGCACCTAAATGTATACCATGTGACGAGCATTTCAATGTAAAACAAGTGACAAACATCTTAAGGTTAACTCACTTTGAGAACTTTTTGAGTCGGTAGCATCATGTGCGATACTCAACTTTTTAAAGAAAATAAATATGTATAATAAGATATAGGAAATCGGGAAACAAACTTTTCATCTATGGTCATTCGTTTAGATTTATCTAGTATTTATTATTTGAAAGCTCACTAACAAATGTTAAATGTGTCAATGACAATTGTGAAAGTAACCAAGAAACACTAACATTCATATTCATATTGCTATACGAGTATACAGTGACTTCAACAAACTTAACCATTTAGCTACCAATTGTCGTCTAAACAGATATGTTTATGAAATTTATGTTACTGAATGGTGGCTTACAAGGTATACATGTTTTCAGTATGCAGAGTCATTAAAGACTGAACAATGTTCATTTGTATGTACAACTGCTGTCACGAATGAAGTGCAAAAAAATACAAATCATATTTTGGAAGTCATACAGAGTGCTGTTTTACATGAGATATTAACGTTTTCAATCTCTTTAGTCAAGTCTAACAATTACATAATATTCTTCAATGATAAACAAACAAAATGTTAAGAGAAAAAGCCATAAAGCAATCGAAAATAAAACGAATGCGTCATATCTAGTTTTACAGAGTAAACATGTTTGTGTTCCTATTTTGTTTATTCATTAAACCATTTCAGAAGACGTATTTGTTCAAGTTCATCTTCTCTTAATAACTTTACATCTATAAATAACACATATACACGAACTTTTAAGGAATATCAATTTTCAACCACTTCGTTTTCCAATGTTATAATTAGGAAGAATCGTCAATTTATCGCACTGTCTCAACTTTCAAAGTCTAAACGAAACATCATTGTTAAATGAGATATGTTTGTCTTCTGGTCATACGCATTGTAATTAGAAAAATGTCTAAACGAAGGTCATAGTATTTAATTCAAGCAAAACAAGCAATTAACTACATTGGGATCAGCTGCAAAAATATAACAATAAGAAATTTTCTCTCACTTAAGTGTATGGATTAGTGTTGTACTTAGAGTGTATAAACTTCAAGTTCTATGGCTTTAAACATTGTTGTCAGTTAAACCGAGAGGAATGATGCAGCCAACCAGTTTACACTTTATTTGACCGAAATCTTCATAGCACAATCTTAATCATCTACAACCTCAAAATACCTTAACATATTCTAAGTATACGCCCAAGGATAAGCATCGAATAACATGTGGATGTTTGATTTAAAACTGTGGCCTGCAATACTGTACAACATCACGGAATATATATAATGATATATTCCATGATTTACCAGGTTGTCGTTAAGATAAATGTAAGCTCTTTATAGTTTATCATGTTTCTATTTAAAAGTGATCATGACAAAAATAATTAAAAGTATAAAAGATCTGGTTGCAGATAACATCACAGTAATTAAAACTTCGACTTAAAATGAAAGTATTGTTTACTTGCATGGGAGTATATAGCATGCTGTTTCCTGGTTTTAATTGCAATCCTTATAAAAAGATATACAATAAAACATCGTCTCTATATTCAGACAAAAGCATTTTAACTTCGTTATTTGAAAGTTTTGTAGGAAAACGTATACATGTTGACACAATAAATCGACACGATCATTTTTCAAAGAAATATGTTAAAGGGTATCTTAAAACTTATTTTGCTTATACCCTAATTCAGTATCTTTAGATAACAAAATCTTGAATAACATTATTTAAGAAGTTACTTAAGTTAGTTCAATAACATAACATAAATTAAGACAACTATACTTTAGCTCGAATTAGATGACAACATTTGCTCATGAACCAATACAACATCTTGTGGTCATGTGTTATGAATATAATGTTTATTTCATGGTATAAGATGTGCATGTGAAAAGGAACTATGTAAACATAGTTTGATCTTCCATCAACAACGAGGTTACATATATATTTATTTGAATTAAATCAGATAAAGCCCCACACAACAATGTGCTGTTTTTCTAAGACACTAACTGCTTGTAAGAAGAAAAAAACTAATTATTGAGTTACAAAAAAATGTGAGTACGGATAACACTTGACTGCAAACAAACTATTCTAAATGTCATATGTTTCCTCTGCTTTAATACTGATTAATGTATTACAAGACGACACACCAGGGACACAGTTCTTGTTTTCCTGGAATAATTATTTTTCTACAACTACAATGAACAATTCTTTCCCGACACAAGAACATACTAGTGTGTCATTAATTATAATATTGTTTTATAATTATACAAACATACATAGATTTTGATACAGTAGGTAATTGAAGACGTTTTGTGTCGTATTATAAAAAGCAATGTAAATACAAATATATATATAATGGTTTAGTTGCTCGTAAACATTGCCTAAAATTTTGTAATACATTGTACTTATCTTGATTTTGTTTTGTTTATGAATTGTCATTTTCAGAAGTCACATCCTATTCGACATCCTATTTGACATCCCCCTTTTATGTTCGGTTTGCTTTTAATTTGTACGTGACTTTTAATGATATTTACGCATACTGCATTCGACAAACAAGACAATTTAAAGGAAAAATAAACAACTAAGTAAACGATAATAGGTTCATGCTCTGGTACAAAATAAAGTCTCAACAAAATAAAACTGATATATTACAGGCAGAAATTCGTCTAGACGAAACGAAAATCATTAAGGAACTAGAGGGAAAATACCACTTGATATTTTTTGACAGAAAATCAAATAGCCGCACCTTATACTTGATTAGAGTTTAATAAAAAGTAAAGAAAATCAGAACTAAAATGTTTGCTCAGATACATTGTATATAATAACACTCAAAAATGATATCACGAAAGAAGCTAGAAGTTGAATACTTCCACGATAAAATCATCTCATTCAAACCCATCATAGACATAGCTGAATCACAGATTAAATACAATATGTCTTAGAGAACTCAGATAGAAAGACGACCTATACATTTAATGCAAGAGAATAAAAGATTAAATATTCAAGTCGATGAATCTAAATGTGGAGCAAAAGCCCAACACCACGATACACACCTCGATAACTAAATAAGTAGTAAGAGAACTTATGGATTGCAAGACTCGAGCAAATTTGAGACAAAAAAAAAACATACCGATACTGTGGTGAAAGTTTTAAGAAAGATTCTGCAATTAGTTTCATCTAGGTTTGAATACGACATCCCGCATAGACTTGAGCTATTCAGAGACAGGTAATTCGTGAATTCAAATCTCAGTAGATTTAAAGAAAGAACATTCGCATTAGACGCCAAGTAATGTATTATTTGTTATACAATACTATTAAACAATGCTAGAAACCATACGTTTTAATTAAAGAATTGCAGAATTAAGATGTCGTAAAGTTGCTGCATATAAGTTAAATCAAAATTTTAATCATGTTTCATTGCCCTTAAATTTTAGTCTGTATTTTCAAAATTCGTACAAAAGAACTCTAATTAAAATTTTTTTACTCGATTATACTTAATTAAGTAAAAATAATAAAAAAAATAAAAATGATTTAACGCTACTTAATACATCCATTCCCACATGCATGAACTAGAATTTTAGAACGTTTCTTTAAGATTTATTTTTTAGCAATCAAATACCATTATCTCGTCATTACAACAGTAGATATAGAAATTAACTTAATTTAATTCTAAAATAAGACAGTTAATACTAAAGTTTTATACAATCAACTTTAAATGTTGAGTTCACATCACGTTTAACGACATTAATACACTCCTACTACAAATCTATTTATATCGTTATTGTCATGGTTTTGTTATTTTACTTGTTCTAGCTTTTAGCGCTCGGGATTTCGAATCTAATGTCTCGAAGGGTGTACGGATTCGCATTCCGCCGGGGAGGTTATACCATTCCGTGAAATTTTGACAATAATGTCCATTTTTCTTTATTAAAAATGTATATATGGAGAAGTTTCTGGCCTTGTGAAAGGGTAGGTGAATACTGGTTATGAACAAGGTTCAGGAAAATTAGGTTGACACAGCGTTAAGCCGAGTCTCTGAAGCTCGTTTTTATTATAAAATGGCATAACGACCAGAGTTGACGGTCTCTGTCGCTAATCTTTCCATTATAATATAAAATGGTAAAGGAAATACAAGTGAATTAGAACAAACATAAAGTCGAGCTGTAAGCTCGTCTTAACTAACCAGTGGACGAGCGTTCAAGTTAGACAGACTCCGTCGCCAAAATAATAAACTACAAGGAGATAGACGTCGTCAAAACAAAACACTGGTTAAGAAAAGCAGCGGAACCACTACATCTTTATGAGCTCGTTTATATTTCAAGTGGGTGAGCAATCAGAGACGACCTTCTTTTGCTCGAGATATTAACTATATATTTGATGACCAGAGTAAAACATGGATGGGAATGTATACAATTCGCCGGGTTACAACAAGCTTGTCTTAAAATATTCGAGGATTTCGAATAGCCAATCTTTATTGGTAGCTCTCTGACTCAAAAGCACGAAACTATTCACTCAACAGTGTCACCAGCTTTTTAATATAATTAAATAAATTTGTATATATACATAGTATATATATATATATATATATATATATATATATATATACCATTCACTTGTACTCTACTGGCTTCTGCATATAAACCATCGGCTACCAAAACACTTCATGAACTCCCCACTAAAGTATGCTTTAAACTTACTCCCTGTTCCTATGCATCGGCTGCCAAAGCTCCAAGCTGTCGTACTTAGAAGACAGTGCATACAACAGAACGCAATGCTCAGCACAGTTTCGACATCTTTAATATCTGTAGAAAGGAATCGGGTTTTTGTGCAATTTACAGAAACAATGCTATAGCTCATCAATTCTGGAATACATTCAAGCACATTCTCCTCTCAACCATTCAGTCAAACATAACATCCAAGGTAAAATCTTAAAAACTGCTTCATGGATTCTTAAAAGTATCAAACGCCAATTTTGAACGCAAGGCAGAACTCTACAAATAGGCTAGACGCTCCAACAACTGATTAACTACCATAAATGCCAAAAAGAAACGAAGAAAGCCTTTTGCGTAAAGCTGAATGGGCGATCATCAGTAACATCATTGATGATGGTCTCCAAAACAACAACTTTAAACCATTCTAAAACTATGTCAAAGCTAGGAAGGAGGACAGCATTGGTATTGCACCACTGCGTGAACATGGCCACATTCTCGAGGACAGCAAATGAAAGACAGAAATTCTTGTTAACCAGTTGCTATCAGTCTTCACTAAAGATGATACAAACCAGAAGCTATATAACCCTGTAAAAAAAGACATAACACCGATATTTTTCGGTAAGGAAGGTATACTGAAGCTATTAAACAACATCGACATCAGGAAAGCAGCTGGCCCAGACGACAATCGAGAAAGAATACTACATACGTGTGCTACAGAAGCCGCCACAACTTTAATTATTCTAAAGCCGGTGGACACTGTATAGCTATCAAAAGACTGGAGAGATACAAATATCGCCCCAGTCTTCAGAAGGGAGATCTCCATACTCCAGAGAAATATCGACCGGTGTCACTCACTTGTGATCTCTCTAAACTGTTAGAACTGCTATATACTTTATGATATACAAAATCTATGTTTAATAGATTTTTCTAGAATGTCGTTAGCTTGTTAACATGTATACAGTACATTGTTATATGATATTGCATCATATTTTTGTTGTTGATAGAACGTTCTGGAAAAATCCTGAATGTACTTCTAAATGGTTATTTTACCTTGATGTTTCTAAAATATTCTTGAACAGATCCTGGCTCAACTACTCTTCGGTTAACGACCATTCAATCACACTCTCCAGCCATTAAGTTTAGTTATTGCATTACAGTCATTTTGGGTGTTCATAAATATTATTAGACAGTGTTGGAATAATAGCAATAACATATTTTTTGGATTTCAATTGTGGGAATTTTAATGAACCGGACAGTTAACATCGTTGGAATTTCGACCAAGAAACCCAGAATCAGTGAAGAATTGGAATTCATCTACAAATGTTTTATATTATATTATCATTTTTCTTCTGTTTGTAATTTCTATTCAATTCAGTTGTTAAATTAATTTATGTTTCTATATTGTAGTTTGTTGCTGGTTTCATTTCTTTTCTGTACCATAACGGAGCATATTATCTGTCATCACATCCTGAACCATCTTGACATACGTAGGGTTCTCACTAACCTTAACCATGGCTTCCGTTCATGATACTCTAGTGAGAATCAACAACTCATCGTTACAGCCTGGGACCAGCTAGCATACATCGATAACAACAAATAGATCGACACTATGATACTAGATTTCAGCAAGGCTATTGACACTGTGCCCTACCAACTACGGTATACACGTCCCGATACTCAACTGGATATCCAACTTCTTTACTCAGTGAGAAAAGTGTGTGGTAGTAAATGTGAGAGGTGTTTTTTATGCCAATTCAATGACCACATGACGCGTTAAATCTCACATTCGACTCTTCGCAGAGGATTGTCTCCTATATAGAGGCTTAAACTCAATCAAAGACTAAAGAATTCTTCAAGAAAATTTTGATAACCTACAAATGGGCCAATGAATGAGGAATGAAGTTCAACTCCAGGAAATGCTTTCTTCTCGGAACCAAAACCAAATTAACATTTTTTCTACGCCATCAACTATGTCATTTTAATTATGTTCAAGAAAAACCATATTTAGGCATCACCTTCTCAAACGATCTGAAGTAAAAACCCATATTACTTACTTCGCACAGCGGGCCAACTCTACACTAAGTTTTCTTGGACATAACTTCAGGTACTGCCCATCAAAGCTGCCGCAAATCAGCCTACAAAGCCATAATCCGATCCAAGCTTGAGTATGGGAGGGTTTTTTGGGACCCCTATCTACAAGGCGACATTAACCGTTAAGAGCGCATCCAGCAATCTGCAGCACGTTTCATCACCAGGGACTACAAGTTTAGACATGACGGGGGTGTAACAGCCATGCTAGAGGACTTGAACCTCCCCACGCTACAAGAGAGACGACCCCACTAGAGGCTTGCATGTCTGTACAAGGTAGATGAAAGGCACGTTCCAGCAATTAATATAGAATACTATTTGCAACCTCTATGTCCGAAACAAAATAATAGGGCTAAGCAATTAGAGAACTATATACATGTACATAAAACATTGTGTTAAAATCTGTGAACAATAATTCTAAGTGCTATCAATCTTTACATACAAAAACTTTAAAAACTCATTTTTTCTAGAACGGTTGAAGATTGGAATTGACTTAGTGACGACATTGAAAATCATCATTATCAACAGTGTTTTAAAGTGTTTTAAAGCTTCACTACTAACGGCAAAAGTGAGACATTTGCCAAACTAAAACTTTCATGCGCTCTCCCCGTGGAATAAAAGCCGAGACTGGTAACAGAGAGATTCAGATTCATTTTGTTTGGAACTAATTAACAGAAGCTTTAGTTACCAAGATCATGAATGCGTTTTCTCGGAAAATGTTAAGGTTTACATATTGTTCTGCACGTGTATAAAATATTTAAGTAGATTTTACTTTTATCATAAACAAAGTTAAAAAAAATACGGAGTACATTACAAAGTAACACATGTATCATTAATATGTTATCCTATTAATTATAATAAATTATGGGTTTGGCATGATTTAGATATATTTGTTTGTTTGTTTTGTTTGGTTTAAAGCCGTAGCAACACATTGTATAGGTCTATTTAATGTATATGACGGATGCTTGTTAATAATACAAGGTGAATGTTTTGTCTGTAATGTAATATTACATATGTATAAATGTAAGTGAAAACATACTTTTACTTTCAGTGATTCAGACAAAAATCTAATTGAAGAGTGTGTATGGAAAGCTGACATATTCAAACTATATCGAGAATATTAGGTTAGTGTCAATATGAACTTAGTTTATCCGGCAAGTTGAAGAAAGGTTTATTCGGCGACGCTTGCCGAGTTGAATAATCCTTTTGGAGACGAGCCAGATCAACTCAGTACAGTTTGACATTTACCTAATAAATAATCTGGACCACTATTATTCAGGGATTTAAACATTAGTATTGCTTTTTTTAAATGAGTATATCTGGGAAAAGCATCTATTTAAGCTCCTTCAAGATGTCAGCTGAGAGAGTTGTTAAATCTTGATATAAAAGAATTCTTGCTGCCCTTCTTTGAAATTTGATACATGTAACAGAATATAAAAGTTCAGTACTGCAGTTTCCCCTAGTAGTGCAGCAGTAGTCTAGATGGGGTAGAATATAAGCATTGAAAAATAATTCTAAACAAATAATATACAGTTAAGTAACTACACAAAGGTTCTTGCATGTTGACTGAACTTTTATAGATTCTATATTGTACTTAATTTGCGTGATCGTCTTCAATTTCATAAGAAAACCTAACACTTGGGTATCTATGAATTTTTGAACAAATTTTAATCTTTTCCTTAAGTGCACTCTTAAAATTATCACATAGTTTTAAATGCTCTTACATTTTAGATCAGTTCATGTGCATTCATTAATTGCATTTCATTTGAAATTTATATCGATTTAAGTTAATAGCAACTCGCACGCAACGTTACTTTTCCGTTTAAGGATGGGACTTTATGTGTACATTAGAACACTATGCTGTGTGTCTGCAGTCTTAAATACAATGTTTGTTGAAAGAAATTGATACACTAAAATACGATAGCATTTTGGGTAAAAACATACAGGAAAAATACAAGAAATGTATTAATTTGAATAAACGGTTTACTACGTGTTAAATAATACGAAAACTTTTTAATCGCTACTTTTTACTGATTAAAATAGATGATAAAAGTGAATGAACAACATAATACTTTTCGCAATTTTCCTTCATGCCATTTAATGACATGGTATTTTCTAATAATTTTCATACATAACATATTTTATTTACTTTTCTAGATATTTATCCATTAAATTTCCAACACACACAATCACCCTTTAAATCAAGTATTTAGTGGTGATTTTGTTATTATCACCGACATAAACAATGTGATATTTGAGACGCCGTGATATTGTGATGGGTAGTTTTTGGTAGCAATGGGCAAAAGTCACGTGACAAAATCCTTTCGATTTCTACTTCCGCCATTTTATAGGGTTTTTAATGCAATCACTGTACAGCCCATTTCTGTTAAAAGATACATAGACCATTTAAGAAGAAGCATTTTTTTTCAACAATATTTTTATCAACACACGAAGTATCAGCGTTTTATATTAACACATTTCCGCAAATTCTTTCGACACACTTGAAAGTTCGCCAGTTTTTTATATGTTCGAATGGATTTTGTTTTCTTGTGTCCGAGTAAATCTTTTCACGTGTAAAATATATTTTGAACCTTACAATTCTAAGTTTCTATATTTGCAGGCATGTTAATTTTTTTCTTTCTTATAAAATTATGATTTCTATTCGAAATAGCTTGCCTTTTGTATTTAGGCGCATCTTTTCGGAATTGAGATAAGTGTTAAACCCTTTCGAGTATCGCGCAACAAAAGTATTCCGTAACAAGTTAAGGTAACTGCATTTATACCTATCACCTCCGATAGGTCCTTATTTCCGTAATTAACAATGAACAAAAATGTATATATTTTTGGTTACAAGCCTTTGAGGACCAAATACTTGCAGGTGTTTAACGTTCCAAATCCCAAGGCTGCATGGCCAAACCGCTTCATCGGTTTAGCGCGGAAACTCTTGCTGCATCGCAACTTTCAATCAAGGGAAACTAATTTTCTTCCAATTCAACATTTCAAACGACGAAAATGTCATTATAAGGTATACTGAAATCAAGCTTGCGGATAGTAAGTAGCGGACATTAGTGTAGCAGACGTTAAGGCAGGCTACACACTACTAAATTTTTAAGCGGACATTACGTTACACGTAAAAAATAAAAATGTTACATTAAAATATTGATAATCCTTAACAGTTAATATGACAATTCAACACACTGCTATTTTGAGTTACCTTTAGATTATACTTAAGTGTTTTTGTTTGTTTGCCGTGACAATCACATTGCTGCATTTCGCAGCAATTTTTTACTTGTATGATAAATCAGATATGGGTCCATTTGCTTGGAGGCAGAAGATTACCACAATAGATACGTTACGTTTTACCTTTTCTGTTTGATTGATTAACGGAATGTTCTCGTTGTTCAAACTCTTCTCTGATACCCTGTTTGCTTAGTACAACATACCTTATAAATAAACTAAGAAAAAGTAATGAAATAAATTCAAGATACTTGTCGATAACAACTAGTCACCTAAGTGTATTAATTCGAGAACATAAGAAAACAGTACATGAACAGCGAATATATTTTCTTACAAAATACAAATAATTTTCTAAACCTTTATAATATTTATTGGTTATTGGTATGAGGTATGACAATAACTATTATGTTATAAAAAGTAGTTTCAATAGCAATGTTTGAACATTAGAGTATCTTTTTTATTTCTTTTTACAAAATGGATCTAATTTTCTTAAATACTATTTACATATTTCTTAATAAATATATTCAGTAACAAAAATTATATTTCAGTCACAACGTTTATATCTCACTCCTGCACTTTTATATTTAAAATAAAGCTTGTATAAGATATTTTTATGTTTTAAAACAAATCAGCTTCATTTTCTATTTGGATTTCTTATTGGTCAACAAAGGTTTTGCTACCAGAGAAAAAACACGTAATCTAGGGTAAATCCAAATCTGTCATCAGAATTTTTCTATCACGTCAGGATTTTGAGATATCCATATACCCCTGTTTCGCTACAATGAGGACATGCAGACTGGACCCCGTGTTCAAATATTACTTGTGTAGTTTTTCTTTGTAATATTAAATATTTCAGATATACTATGCATGAAACTAGATATCAATATTTACTGGATTCAAACATGGCAATTAAGTTTCTAGGGGATTAGAGCAAAAACAAATATATACCAGTAAAACACATAGCAAATGCATGATTTTCATTAAATACGCATGATACAATCTTACACAACACAAGGAAAATCACAATGATCATGCTACTACAAGGAGGTATTTTGGAGGTACTGAGTGCTAATCTGGTCCAAGCTTTTTCTTGTCTGCCCAGAACTACCTTCTGTGGCCCAGAGATTTTTTGATGAATGACAGCTGTGGGAGTGTAGGTGCCTACATGGTACTGCAAGAAGTTGATCGAGTTGCTGTCCAACACTAAATCATTTGTGTGGGCTGCATAATATAATCTCCACTCATCACAGATCAGTCTCTATAAGTTGAGCCTCATGAATTTTTGTGGTCACTGGTCATCATGAGCAGCAGTAGACGGCGTTGTGCTAATCACCTAAACAGTTTCTGCTATGTATGTGGTAAATACACACCAAAGGACCAGCAGAAGAAAATAACTTCTAAATCAAGACTGCCTATAAGTACTACTTTGGATGCAAAGTTGGAGACCAAGACAAAAGCTGTGTTGTACTGTCTGTTACTCGGGACTCACACAGTGGTTAAATGGAAAGAGAAAGGCTATGTCATTTGCCGTTTCCATGATATGGCGAGAACCGAAAAAAAACACGCAAATGACTGTTACTTCTGTATGACAAACATTGCTGGATACACAAAGAAGAACAAGTCATGCATTGTATATCCAGATTGTGAATCAGCTCTGAAACCTGTTCCTCATGACTCAGAGAATGTGGTTCCTCTGCCACCTGCTTCTCCGGTGTGTGATACTTCGGATGAAGAGACACACTCTACTGATGAAGTTATGGATGATAATGAAGATGTGTATGAAGCTGTCTTGACAGATGACAACCCACATTTTCTTCAACAAGCTGAGTTGAATGACCTTGTCAGAGATCTTCAATTGTCCCAAGAGAAATCTGAGCTTTTGGCCTCACAGCTGAAGGAATGGAACTATTGGATACTTCAGCCAGCCTTAAGCGCAAGACCAAGTGCTTGGCACACTTCTGAACTATTCCAAATAAGACTGTTGTGTTCTGCATTACTTTCTGTACTTTCTATGATTAGTTCTGGTGTCTTTGTGTATTTTGTCTGAACCAATTGTATGATGTTACAAGTTAGTTCTACAATAAAAGCCGTTCACATCAAGGTATTGGCATTCTTTGGCACATTCCTATAACTAAAAATCCTGACGTGATAGACAAATTCTTATTGCAGATTTGGAATCAGCATGGCTGATTTACCCTTAGTTAGGTGTTTTTGTTTTGGTAGCAGACAAAAAAGTTTTTTTGTTGACCAATCTTATACCAAGTTTTGATCTAAGTTATTATTATTCTCAATTCAATTATTGATACATTACACTCTTGAAATCCCGATGTCTTAATAATTTCTCATTAGTATATTACAATTGATCAGTTACGTTCTGTTATCATGACGCCAGATAATTGTTTTGTTATAAAGGATACAAAGGACAAAGCCATTGTAACTTAATGTAATAAGGACGACTAATATGGGAATTGATTACAACATATAAGTGATATCTTTGATAACAAAGCTCTATCAGTTTACAAGAAAATTAAACAACACAGGAACACAGATACTCTCTCCTACAACTTATCTATCTAAGTCACAATGTTTTGTCAGTTATATATCGTGTTGATACAAATGTATAACTGGTGACAAATATCGTGAAACAACAGCTCCATTGAATCATCTGCCCATTCTCACTATGGCAGACCTATACGAACTTCTCATCAATCAAAAATGGTATTTATACATGTTTTTATAACTACAACGAGCACACTAAATCATATCCAATTAGATGTCAGACTAGAGTTAGGAACAGAACATTAACTTATAGTAGAAATGATTGAAGACTTTCTTGCTTTTGTTATATTGTTTGAAATTTAGTATTGATGAAGTTAGAGATGCCATAGTTTTTTAACTAATAATTTCTTTCTTATTGAGACTTGCAATATGTATTTAAACATTATCAATGAAAAATACGATGGGCTTAACTTAGAAATCACATCCATGAAAAAACTGAAATAAGTTCCGTTAATGAGATACACTTGTACATTTATTTAAATGATGCTATTACATTTTTATAATTTAATTTCTCTTATAGCTGTCAACTTGTTCTATTGTCATCCCTTTTTTATTCATGGTAACAATTTATATCGCACAAGTTTGATATTTCACCAATAAATAAATTGATGCTATCGCCTTTTCGCATATTTTATAAGCACCACAGCTCAAATTTATTTGCATTTATAGAAACATATTATGTATTTATAAAGTAGGTCTAATATAATTATATTTGAAGCTTGAAACTTTGTTCTACATATCTTTAGAGCATTTAATACTGAAAGTAAGCTGGAAAACAATGATAGTATGTAAAACATGATGCTGGCTTATGTCCTATGTCAACCTACTCACAGTTCGAAATAAAGGTTAAATCTATGGATATATCTGTTAATCAGCTACTAATTGCATACTTACGTCAGTAACTGACAACTTCCCAACATGATTTAGAATCAGTAGTTAGAGAGAGAAAGGCCGTAAAAGTTATTTCATTACCAAATCCGCCCGGGAAACGCACGTGCGACGCAACGATGGGTAGACTTGTGCTCTACCGACTGAACTAGCAGGGCGACTCAAATAAGTCTGTCGACACAATATTCGACTTATGATCTTCTAACTCTTACATAGAACTAACAATCCTAACAATCCTAACCATCCACTTACTGATTAAGACACCGTAACAAAATCTAAATATAATCAAAAGGATAAGCATTCAACTACATTAGGATATTGGATTTAAAATTGTGGCATGTAATATTATACAAATGTAAGGGAATGTTATTACTACATGTATGTTCCATGACTTAGCATGTAATCGTTTGGATAGATATATGTTCATGACAGATAATATTGTTCCGGTGTATAGTATTCCTGACACAAATAATTTAGAAGGATTAAAAATGACCCAGTTGCAAATAACAACAGCGAAGTAATTAAAATCGGCGTAAAACTAAATGTAACATTACTTGCATGCGTATACACAACACCTCGCTTCCTGAATTTAATTGCAATCTTTGAAAACAAGATTAAAGAAACAAGAAAAAAGCACCATTAGTACATTTAGTCAAAAAGTATTTAAAGAATATAATGAATCTAAACAAAATTAATGTTTAACCATATTTAGAAATAAATCACTTTATTGAGTGACAGTTTTGTATCAGAAAATAGCAGATCTGAAACAACATATAATTATTTGAGACAACTATTCCTAAGTTCGGCTTAGATGAGATAATCTGCATATGCATCAATACAATACATTGTGGGAATGTGTCGTAAAATATAATGTTCATTTCATGACAAATGATAAGCATGTAACAGAGACGTTATGAAAACATATTTTGATCTTATATCAAGGATGGGGTGTATACTTATTTGAAAGAAATTAACTGGCTTCTTGTATAAAGAAACAAGAACAGTCCACGGATAGCACGCTCGACTATTCAGATATTCGTGTAAACAAAATTTATAAATAGAGTTATGCAACTTATTATTTGCGTTCAAATAATAACCATGTAGACATGAGTGAAGTTGCAATATAAATTCTTCAGTAGTTGCAAATTATATGTTGCACAAAAGACCTTACCTAAGCAATTTTATGTATAAAAGGGCCACAATCCAGCAAAAAAATATGGACAAGTTATGGGAATTAGAACTTGACCTCGAATGGCAATCCCCGTGGACAAGTGTGAAGTATCCAGAGAATACATTCAGTAGTTGCAATGATAAAATGTTGCACCGATTAAACTTAACTGTGAAATGTATAAGTATAAAGGGCCATACAAATCATGCAACTTAGTTTTTCATTCCGAATGATTATACTGTAATTATCCATAAATTTTAGAATGAATGTCTTCAGTAATTGCATCGATGAAATTTGATTTGATCTTTAATGGTAACTGGGTAAATTCTTCATGTAGTTGCAAAATACAAAAAAAACTTAATAAACTGATGCAGCTAAAACTTTGTTACGCCGCCGCCGAGGCACAACTGATTGAATTGTCTCACTATTCTACGATAAGTCATATTAAAAGCTAATTATTGTGTTGCACAGACTGTGGCTACAGATGATTTTTTTAGTGTAAACAAATTCTTCAAAATGTCATTGTTGTAATTGTTGTTTGCCTTAAAAATACTTTTAAACATAATACTTACTTCAAGGTATATGTTGTGCATATAGACAAAACAATGTAGACATAGTTTGATCTTCAATCAAGGACGACATGTATATTTATTTAAAATAAATTAGATCAACCCCCAAATAACACTGTTATGTTTTATATGTATTATACCATGCGCATTTCTCTTACCAGCTGCTTGTAAAAAGAAAAAAATCCTAAGTTACAATGAATGTGAGTACAGGTAACACTTGATTGCAAACAAATTATTCTAAATTTCACAAGTGTTATCTGCCTTAAAAATGTTTAATGTATTTAAAGGCGACACATCCGGGACACAATTCTCGTTTTACTTGAATAATTTGATTTCGATTAATAATATGATAGACACATTTTTTCAAAGTTTACAACAATTACAACAAAAAATACAATTCTTATACATACATTCATTTTGATATAGCAGGTTTGCCGAGGATATTTTGCCTCATATTGTAACATTGTTATGGTGCAGTCGCTCGTTTCTATTCCAATTAGATATTTTTGCACTACATTTACTCGTGTTGTTTTTCGGTTTAACGATTGTTCCTTACAGAGGACACGGTATTATTTACTTACTATTTTTCGTATTCGGTTTTGGCTTGCATATAATTTAGATTCAACTTTAAGCAGTATTTACACATACTGGTTCATCAAACAAGGCGATTTCAAAGTTAAGAATTAAAGGTTTCTGCTAATGTACAGAACGGAAAAGTCTCAACAAACTACAACTGACGTGCCACTGGCAAAATTACGTTCTGATCAAAAGCAATTGCCACGTTAGGAACTGGAGTTAAATACAAATTTAAATTTGTGCTGTCGGTAGGTAACGCTGTTGGTAAGATAGCCACACCTTAAACTACTGTTTGATAAGGAATTAAAAGAAAAAAAGCTGTCAAACATCGTAACCTAAATGTTCGTTCAGTAAAGAATACAAACACTCAAAAAGTTAGCATGAATGAAGTTAAACAGAATGTTGATAAACTGAATGAAAAAAAACACATCTCATTCAAATCTAGGATACTCACTCGTAAGTCAGTATTTAAATATCTTAAGTCAGATAACTCAGAATTAACGAACAACCTAGATATTAAAAAAAGAGAATGAAAGATTAAAGCCGATGAATCAACATGCATATAACACGTTAATTTAAATTTTCTAAATTTAGAAAAAAATAGTAATTTACCATATCCGCAGTTGCAATTACGAGCTAACTAATTATTAGCAAAATTCAAATTAAGGCATTATACACAAAACTTTAAGGATCAATAAGTACTCAAAATCCTACTACTAACTGTTTTATATCGTAAATGTAATATATTTCTATCGTTTTTATTTGTTCGGGACTTCATTCCTGAACAAATATATTTACCGTATTTCAGACCCTTTCCCACTTTGAAAATTTACCGAATCCAGAAGTAGACCCTAAGTATACATGTATATAGCAATTCAAAAAGATCGTCTGCTATGACGGGCGCATTAATACACTAGTAATCCGTACTATATCTCAGTTGTAAGATAATTTGCTGCTATGTTGTGCGTTCCAGTAGGGATGATTAGGTCATCTTATGTAATAGAGTGGTATCAACGATTCACTCACGACCCGTCGTTCGTGCCAGTTGTCAGTAGAGATGTTACATCATCTTATGCAATAGAATGGTTCTATAGGAAAGGTTTAAAGATCGTAGTAAATGACTTTGAATGATGTCTGAATAGTGGACTTCATTTATTTTACATACAGATGCAGTAGAATAAATATGCATGAAGGATTACTTTTAAGCGACAGTTATTGAATTGTTTGTTAACCCCTTTGACTTGTCGTGATTATGTGAAAAAAATCAGTAGTGTGGTTGCTTGTCCGGCTTACCTGTTGTATCTATAGGTCGATTGTATAAAGTTTTTTTAACTAGAACAGTGCTGGTCTACCTATCAAACTAATATCACTGAACTGTTCTTTGTGAACGAATGTTTTGTTGGAGCCGGAAATCTAATTCCACTTTTCAAACCCGATCAAATTCAGTGCTTTCAGCGCTTTGATTTGTCATAGTTTTGTTATATTTCTGGTTCTAAGGAAATAACAGACAATGTTAGTATCAACAAAAAACTTCTTGAAAGTAAGACTATATAAGATATATAACTGTAAAAGTATATTAGGTATAGTATGTTGAAATTTCTAAGGTGTACATGTACATATATTTTCAATATTACTTTAGAAAGTATTCTTTAGTTATGGAAGTGATAGACAAACACTAAATTCGCCAAATGGGAAGGTTAATACGCATTATGAACATTACACTCAGTACAAAATTTCTTTATTACAATTTCACATTCAAAACAACTGGCGAAAGTTATATACGATAAAGGTAATTTCTAAGCATGATGGTTAGCGTTTTACTAAGATATCATAAAACGAAGAGTACATATAAAATAAATAATAAATCTTGTGTCAGGAACTATCCATTTTTAATCAATAAACTCTGAAATAAAAATGTACATAAACTTTAATCATATTTTTTCCATACCAATCAATGTCTGCGAAGATGGGTTTGACTTAAAGTAAAGTTTAACTGAAAGTAAGAATTGCCTCGCTGACGAACTCAATCTTAGATTGTCGTCGTAATAATAACACCCTTACTTTTTTCAATCATTCCTTTCATATAGCTTAAATTGCTTTGCCGTGTCTACTATATTTTATATTTTTTCGAGAAATTACGACAGCTTCATTATATATGTCTACAATAAAATCAGACTTTAGTGGAATTTACAAAACAAATTGGTTTGTCTGGACTGTGACTTAAATCCAAATCTTGGTATAAGAAAACATATTGTACTAACCACAAAGCAACAACGTACTGTATCATTACTTTCTCTCTGGTAACGTCTGTATTTCATAGATGATCAACTTATTGATGTGATATATCATAACATTCAACCCTATCAGGATGTTGCTTAAGTTGTCTTGTGTATAACTGTCAACATCATTAAAATATAGATAATATCAAAACAGATTTTTTTCATCTTTTAATTGCATTCTGTTTGGTATCAATTAAGCTTTAGATTTAATGACCGAGATCATGAAAACATTTCCTCGAATAACGTGTAGGTTTTATTTTTATTATATACATGTATCAAATTGTGTGGTTTTGATTTTATCTTAAATGAAGTTAGAAAATATTGAGTACATAACAGAGTATCACTTATGTCATTAAACATGTTATCACAAAATTAACGACTCATGTGCTTGGCATGATTTAGATATGTTTAATGGTAATATACGTACACAAAACGTGTTGGTTTTGCTGAAACGTATAGAGTGCTATTTAAAAAACAACTGGAATTGAACGGAATATCATTTGACAGATATGTCTTTAATAAATGCTTATTGATAATAAAAAACAATGTCTTTTTTCTTCTAAAATATAATATCATATAGAAGTAATAAGAACACACTTTTACGTACACAGATCCAGGTATAAATCTAACATAAGATGGGATGTATCGAAAGCTGAATGGATCACATTATACAATTTGAATGGTAATTCAAATATAAGTAACCCATGCATTAAAATACAATAGACATACTATTAATTATATCAGCCAAAGCCAAAAATATTCGCATTAAAAATATCAACTTTATTTTATGGTGTTTTATGATGTATAACTCTGATATGGAGAAAGTGAATAATTTTCCATTGTTCGTACACTGAAGTAACTGTATAAAACTTATTGCAAGTTGACTTTACTTTTGTAGATCTACATGTATATATAAAATATAAATGATAATAAATACATGTGAATTCTTTTATTTTCTTTAGAATACATTAGATTTGTGTATTTTTGGAATGTTTTGATAAAAATCGTTGCAGTGGTGTCATAACTGTAAAACCATTCCGACTTATAAATATTTATTTTTTCACGCTCCCGTAACGTATTCTACAAAGACTAAGACGCACAATTCAGACGTAACAATCTAATTTACATGTTAACTACGCAAAATGCAGTTATCCGCCCCTTGTTTACATACATTTGATAGCAGCAGAATTTTTTAATCATGATAACTTTTTTATTTGTCGGCCGATTTTTATGATATATATATTGATAGAAAGCTTTTAAAATTCATATTTTTAAAATTAAGAGGAGATTGCCAAAACTTTGATTTGAAAAAAAGATATATTAGGTGATTTAAACCTGTCTTTTGATCAATCTTCTTGCCGGTTTGAAGCACTATGTTTAAACATTCGCTAATAAAAAACGATTCTGTTTTGACAAATAATGTTAGAATATACAAAATATGAATTTCAAAACCTTTCTAATAATATAAGATACTAAATTGTTTAATGAAAAAAGACTTAGTAATTGGATTTTTAAAATTACAGTGTTTTTCATTTTATCTACTCGCTATCATTTCTTGCCAACCATCAAATGGTTACCTGTATTTCTTATCAGCTACTTGTTACTATTTATAGACTTCATAACAATAACAATGAACTTGTCTGTAAAATATAAGTCAACATAAGCGTTATTAGTCGGAAAACATAATGCGCAACAAATTGAGTCGGTCCATTAACACGAAATCAGAAATCTATAAGTCAAAGGTCTATGCATTTAAAGAAATGTTTCAAGAATTAAAATACCAAAAAAAGAAGCAAATTATCATTGAAATTAATGTTGAGGCATCATGCGTAGGAATATGTTCCAGCGCTGCATGTTACGTGTTATTGTTTACACCAAGGCAAGAAGACCAAAACAGAAGAGCTTTTCGATATTGTATTAAAAAGATTGTTGTGTTAAAACATACCTTGGTAATGTTAAGAAGTGAGAATTTAAAGCAACATTTCTTTGTTTTGTTTTTAATAAAGTTCCTGAGTTACACGAATAAACAAGTTTGTTTTTATTTCAGAGATAATGTGTTTCCTTCCTGTGTCCATTTATTGATGAATATGAAACATAACTATTTATACCCTTTGCACAACAATGTTGTAAATAAGGGTATACTTGATTCAACTTGTCTATATATTCATTAGGTTCTTGTCAGGACAATTTCTCCAAACCACTTTGTGATATGTGATTGACTTTAAACTTCACATATTGATAGTTGGCTGTCAGCTAAAGTTCAGAATAGGCAAAATTAATGTCAGACAAAACTGTACAAGTGATTCAATGAAGCACTATACATGTGATTTGATAATGCAACAATCTATTAGCTTTTAGTAATATTATTGTGACAAGGCGGCATGCAAGGTGTATTTTAGACTTGCCAATGGCAGTTACAGTTCAACCATACAATATCAAAACCTATAATTTGCTGAAATCACTCGCAAATATTACAAAAAAATCGTTCCTGTAGTACTTTCAATGCTTTGATTTCAGACTTAACATCAAAGTGTATTTGTGAGAAAAGAATGATTTATTTCTTGATTGCACTTAAAATTTTCACGTGGTTGTTTCCTGTAAAATGGATAAGTAGGGTAAATTCGTGCATTCATGAAATTGCATTTTATTAGAAATTCATATGGAATAAATGGCAATTATCACGCAACGTTTCGTTTCCATTAAAGGATGGGAATTTATTCGTACATAAGAACACTTTTCTATATTTTTAACTAACTTATACCCTGTAGTTTCAAATAAATGTTCACTTGAAAGAAATGAATAAACTTTATGTATGGTGACATTATTATACAAAGATAACAAAAAGTTAGTTAATTTGATTAACTGGTTAACTTGAAAAGCTCGAAAACTTAAATAAAAACTTATTTACGTAACCAACTTGACTTTTAATGACAATAAACAATTCGAGTGAAGAAATGCTTTTAACAACTTTCCTACATTATATTAACGATATAATGTTATGAGATTATCTAATTCACTTTATAAAAACAGACTTGTTCTAATTTCTAACAACATAGTTCATATTCCTAATTTACAACTGCATTGTCATAAATTATAATACTTCTGTTGCACATGACATGCTTACATAAAACACATAAAAAGTTCAGTAGCCGTAGTTTTGAAGCAGTGATTGAACGCATGATTTTGAATTTCGCCTAGGCAGGTTAAATTAGGAAAACCGAAAATTTATTATAAATCGACTTTCCTCTAATGAGGGATAAGTTGTCAGCTACATTTTGAAGATTACGTGAAAAATCGTAGAGAAAAATGTCCGTGAACACAAGTTAGATGATTCAAAAGCCTAGGATAGGTATTGCAAATTAAATATTTCACTATTTCAAAATATTTTCTTCAATACTATATTCATACTTTTATGTAAATATATCCAGTATTTCGGTCATGCATTTTCTTACTTAAAATATTGCATGTATCAGATATTAAATGTTTTATACTAAACACCTTCAATTTTCAATTACAGTATATACCGAATTTTAAACTGTAAATGATTCTTTCATTTCAATTCTAATAAAATTAGACTCTGCAATCACGTTATTCTACAACTTTCTCATTATTATATTCAATTGATCAGTTACGTTCTGTAATCATGATGCCAGATAATTTTTTGGTATAAAGGATACAAAGTGCAAAGCCATTGTTACTAGATGTACTAAGAACGACTAACATGGGAATTGATTACAACAAACAAGTGATATATTTGACAACAAAGCTCATTCAGTTCACAAGAAAATTTAACAACACAGGAACACAATTACTTTCTCATACATCTAATCTATCTAAGTCACAATGTCAGGTCAGTTATATCGTGTAACTATGGATTTAACTGGTAAACAATATCATGGAAACATCAGCTACATTGAATTATCTGCTCATTCTCACAATGACAGATCTATACCAACTTCTCATCAATCAAAAATTGTATTTATACTTGTTTTTATAACTACAACGAGCACACTAAATCATATCCAATTAGATGTCAGGCTAGAGTAAGGAACGGAAGTCAAAGTTGAAATGTCGATTTTTCTCCATTGTTTAGATAATATGGAGAAGTTTCCGGCCTTATGGAAGGGTAGGTGAGTACTGGTTATAGACAATGGTCCAGGAAAGATAGGTTAGGTGCGCTGGACGCCGTAAAATGACCTAAATTGTGTTGATACGGCGTTAACTCCAATAAATAAATAAACACATAAACTTGAGAAGCAAATATTTACGACTTTCTGGCTTTTGTTATGTTGTTTGAAATTTAGTATTGGTGAAGTTAGAGATGCCATGATAATTGAACTAATAGTTACTTTAGTAGTACGTCTTGCAATATGTATTTCTTAGCTTTAACAATGATAAACACGATGGGCATTATTTAGAAATCACAGCAATGAAAAATAGGAAATACGCTCCGTTAACAAGATACACATGTACATTTTGTAAATGATGATATTATATTTTTATTATTATATCCCTTTTACAGCAGCCACTTTGTTCTAATTTTACCATTTTGTTCATGGTTACAAGTTTACACAACCAGCTGTAACATTCCAGAAATTATCCACAAGTTTGATAATTCACCAAAAAAGGAATTATTACTATCGCCTCTTCGCATATTTTATGCCACAGCTCAAATTTATTTGCATTTAAAGGAACATATTATATATTTATATAAGTAATATGATTCGCATACTTCCGTAAGTAACTGACAACTGCCTTTCATGATTTAAAATCAGTTGTTAGAGAGAAAGGCCGTAAAAATTTCTTTCATGACCAAACCCGCCCGCATCAATGTATAGACTTGTGCTCTACCGACTGAACTAGCCAGACAACTCGAACAAGTTTATCGACACTATATTTGACTTATGATATTCTTACCACTTATATGGAACTAACATTCATGACAGTTTATATTTTTTTTATATAAAGTATTCCTGACAAAAGTAATATAGAAGGATTTAAATGATCCACTTGCAGATAACAACAGCACAGTACTTAATAATCAACGTAAGAATAAATGTTACATTTACTTGCATGCGTACACACAACACCTCGCCTCCTGAATTTAATTGCAATCTTTGAAAACAAGATCAAGGAAACAAAAAAAAACATCATTGGTACATTTAGTCAAAAAGTATTTAAAAAATAATGAATCTAAAACGGAATTAATGTTTGACCATATTTAGAAATCACTTTATTGAGAGACAGTTTTGTATCAGAAAAAACATTTCTGAAACAGAATATAATTATTTAAGACAACTTTCCCTAAGTTCGGCTTTGATGAGACAATCTGCACATGCATCAATACAATACATTGTGGGAATGTGTCTTACCCCGTGGTAATGAGTGTGAAGTATCAAGAGAATCCATTCAGTAGTTGCAATGATAAAATATTGCATCGATTAAACTTAACCAAGAAATAAATAAGCATATAAGAGCCCTATTTCATGCAACTTAGCATTTCATTTCGATGATAACACATTGAATATCCAACTGAGTGAATTCATCACGTACCTGCAAAAATACAATCAAACATAAATGATACACATAAAAAACTGTGTAACACAGATGCCGACGCACAAGTGAGTAAAATAGTCTCAATATTTTACAAAAAATGAAGCTGTAAGCTAATGACTGAGTTGCACATACTGTGGAAACAATGAAACTTTGACTGCACACAAATTATTCTAAAGTAACAAGTGTCTGTTTGCCTTAATAATGTTTTAAAATATAAAGTTTATTTTAAGGTGTGCACGTAAAAGAGAAATATGTAAACATAGTTTGCTCTTATATCAAGGACGAGATATTTATTTGAAATAAATTATACCAAGTCCCAAAGAATTCTCCATGTTTTATATGTATTATACAATGTGTATAAAACTTAGCTGCTGGTAAAAAGAAGAAAAATCATGAGTAAAAACGTGTGAGTACAGAAAGCACTTGACAGCAAACAAATTATTCTTAATGTCACAAGTGGTATCTGCCTTAATACTTATTAATGTATTTAAAGGTGACAAATTGGGGATACAAGTCTCGTTTCACTAGTTTAATTTAGTTTAACCTTTTCAATTATACACCAGTTATTATATAAAAATAATTATACATACATGAATTACTTTTGATACAGTACACTGTCTAGATCGTGAAACGGTGGCGATTTTCCGTGTCACGGTTTAGCCACATCAAGATGGCGGAAAAACAACCATCCAAAAGGTACGTGTCGTTTTTTGTATGATATTTTGAGAAATATTCGGTCCCAAACGCGTTATATAGTTTCATTTGATCCGTAAATATATAATCTAAAGGACGGATATACTCACCTGACCTGTCATTTCTTACGGAAAATCTTCACCGGAGCTAATATCTCAACCGTTGCTTAGACAAAACCGAAAGTAGGCATGATTTGACAAAACAAAATAAATTAGAACTTGTACAATTTTAAGGTATAATTGCATGCATATACATTATCCCACAATCGTATTTATAACACGGTAAGTGCCGTACTAACGGCGATTTTATCAAAAGTCATACACTTCTCTCGGTTCAAATTTGACATACGGTCATTCGTCAACTTTGGTGGCTTTAATTCTCATAAATCCTTTGTGACAGGTCAGGTGAGTATATCCGCCCTTTAGATTATATATTTACGGATCAAATAAAACAATATAACGCGTTTGGGACCGAATATTTCTCAAAATATCATACAAAAAACGACACGTACCTTTTGGATGGTTGTTTTTCCGCCATCTTGATGTGGCTACACCGTGACACGGAAAATCGCCACCGTTTCACGATCTAGACAGTGCAGTAGGTGATCGAGGATTGCCTCGTATTGTAGAGTTATGTAAATATTAACAGTATAATGGTGTAGTTTTTCGTGTACATTCCAATAAGAAGTTTTTGCAATGAAATGCATTTACTCGTGTTTTTTTCTGTTTAAGGGTTGTTCTCTTCAGAGGCTCATTATTATTGATAAACTTTTTTTCGTATTAGGGTTTGGTTTGCATATAGTATAAACGTAATATAGTGTAACAGTATTTACACATACTGCCTTCGTCAAACAAGACAATTACAAAGTCAACAATTGAAGGTTTATGAACATGTACAGAACAAAAAAAGTATCAACAAACTAAAACTGATGTACCACTGGCAATAATTTGTTCAGACCAAAAACAATCGCCACGGAAGGAACTAGAAGTAAAATACTAATTGAAATATGTGATATCGGCATCTAACTTTATTGGTTAGATAGCCACACCTCAAAATACTATTTTGATTAGAAATTTAAAAAAAATGTCGAACAGCGTAACGTGAACGTTCGTTCAGGAAAGTATACAATCACTCAAAAATGATAGCATGAATGTAATTCAACAGAATGTTGCTAAACGCAACTAAAGAAAATCATCTCATTCAAATTCATTATAAACTCTTGTGAGTCATAGATTGATTATCTTAAGTCTGAGAACTCATAACTAGAGATCAACCAAAAAACTTAAGGAAAGAGAATGAAAGTTTAAAGCCGATGAATCAACATGTATATATCACGTTAATTTTAATTTTCTCAATTTAGAACAATTTAGTTATTTACCATATCCGCAGTTGCAATTACAAGCTAATTAACCATTAGGAAAATTCAAACTAAGGCATTATACACAAAACTTTAAGGATCAATAAGTAAATTTACTCCTACAACTAATCACTTTTTATCGTAAAATAATTAATGTAATCTATTTCTATCATTATTGTCTTGTTGGTATTATTCTGGTTCTAAGGAATGTCAATATTAGTAGCAACAGAAAACTCATTGAAAGTAAGACGAGATAACAGTATAAATTTATTAAGTATAGTATGTTGAAGAGCTAACAAAGTGTATATACATATTCAAATATGTGTTTAGAAAGTATTCTATAGTTCTATAGAAGTAGTAGACAAATACCAAATTTGCCAAATGAGAAGTTCTGTGCATTATGAACATTACACTCGAAACAAAGTTTCTTTATTACGATTACTCATTCAAAACAATTGGCCAAAGTTATATATCATATAGGTAAAGTCGAGTTCCACTTTTAATTGATACTTTTATATATGTAATTTCTAAGCATGATATTTAGCGTTTTACTAGTATTACATAAAACGATGAATAACTTCAAAATTGATAATCAATATTGTGTCAGGAACCATCCATATTTTAGTAATTAACTCTGAAATAAAATTGTATATATATTCTTTAATAAGATTGGTTTTTTCATACCAAACAATGACTGCGAAGGTGGGTTTGACTTAATCCGTACAATACCGTACCTGAAAGTAAGAATTACCTCGCTGACGAACTAGGATAATAATGTTACTCTAAGATTGTTGTCGTAGTAAAAGCACCCTTACTTTTTTCAATCATACCTTTCATATAGCTTTAATTGCTTTGCTGTGTCTACTTTTATATTATATTTTTTCGAGAAATTACGACAGCTTCATTAAATATGTCTAAAAGAAAATCAGACGTTTTGTGGAATTCACAAAATGAAAAGTAATATGGCTGGACTGTAACTTAAATCCAAATCTTGGTACAAGAAAACATATTGTACTAACCACAAAGCAACAACGTACTGTACCATTACTTTCTCTCTCGTAACGTCTGCATTTCATAAATAATCAACGTATTGATTTGATATACCATAAAGTTCAACCCAATCAGGATGTAGCTTAAGTTGTCGTGTGTATTACTGATAATCTCATTAAAGTTTAGATAATATCGAAACAAATTTTATGCATCTTTTAATTGCAATCTGTTTGGATTTTATTAAGCATAAGATTTAATGTCTAAGAGCATCAACACATTTTCTCGATTCAGATAAAGGTTTTACTATTTATAATTAACGTGTATCAAATATTTATGTGGTTTTACTATTATCGTAAATAAAGATCAAAAAGCCCCAAGTACATTACAGAGTATCAGATAAATCATTACCATGTAATCACATAATGATAAGTCATGGGTTTGGCATGATTTAGATACGTGCAATGGTAAGACACGTACAATAAAATATTTGCTAATGATGTGTAAAACATGGAATTGAACGGAGCATCATTTGGCAGATATGCCTATGTAAATGCTTATTTATATTACAAAACCATTGTTTTGTCTAAAATATAATGTTATACAAATGTAATGCGAACATACTTACGTACACAGATTCAGGCCTAAATCTGATATAAGAGTGTATGCATCGGAAGACAAATTCGAAGGGATGACATTATACAAATTTGAATGGCAATTTAGATATGAGTAACCCATCAATTAAAATACAATAGATAAACGCATATGCCAGCCGAAACAAGAAATATTTGCGTTGAAAGTATCAAATTTATTTAATGATGTGATATAATGTTTAACTTTGATATGGCAAAAGTGAATAATTTTTCTGTTGTATATACATTTAAGTACTGTACAAAACTTCATGCATGTTGCAAAAAGAATATATGAATGATAAGTAACGTAATTTCTTCTATTTTCTTAAGAACACATTAGGCTATTGTATTCATCAAGACCCAACATCAAAGTGTATTTGTGAGAAAAAACCTTGAATAATTTCTTGATTGCACTTGAAGTTATCACGTGGGTGTTCATTAATTGCATTTTATTTTAAATTCATATCAATTCAAATAAATGGCATTTCTCGCGCAATGTTTCGTTTCAATTTAAAGAACTTAAACCTGCAGTTATAAATAAAATTTCGTTTTATAAAAAACAATAATCTTAAGCATGGTGGCATTATCATACCAAAAGAAAACCAATAGTTAGCTAATTTGATTAACTGGTGAACGTACTTACTAGCTCGAAAACTTTATTACAACTTATTCCGTATTCCCGTTATCAATTTGATATTTAATTACAACAAACAATTCAAGAGAAGAAAAAGCACAATGCTGTCATCAACTTTCCTAAATGCCATGAAGCATATAATGATATAGTATTAACTTATTGACTTTATAAAACAAATTTTATGAGCTTTTCTAGTGATAAAACCAATAAATTTTTAACTTGCACTAATTATCCATAAATCAAGTACAAAAATGTGATTTTGTAATTATCAACTACTACATAAACGATGTGATATTTATGTGAAAAGTTATACATTTATACATGGGTAAAATTACTAAATAAATATTCCTGTTGGCAGAAGATTACCAAGTTATGTTAACTTATAAACTTTTTCTGTTTTATTAATTAATGGTGAATCCCGGGTCGTTAGCGCATTTGGTAGCGCGCCGGGATTAAGAATCTCGAGCCCGAGGGGGTGCGGGTTCGAATCCAACCCGGTGAGGTTATACGCTTCAATGAAAATTTGACCAAAATGTCGATTTTCCTCCATTGATAAAATAATATGGAGAAGTTTCTGGCCTTGTGGAAGGGTAGGTGAGTACTGGTTATAGACAATGGTCCAGGAAAGCTAGGTTAGGTGCGCTGGACGCGGTGAAATAACCGAAATTGTGTTGACACGGCGTTAAATATAGTAGAAAAAAAATTAACGGCGAACTTTATACAGCTGAACCATTTTCTAGACTTAAAGTAGTTGAAGTATACTTAGACAATCTGTGAATTTGTGGGGGAGGGGGATTTGCTGAAAATTAAACGAAATATCGATGTTTTAAAATATAGGGTAGCAATTGAAATTTACACATGTACTGATTAAAGACATCCGCCATCGCAAGTGCGCTTGATCGTTAAATTTAATAGCGAATATGTCTCCCGCGGGCGTTTATTAGAGCTGTACAATGTCGATGCATCGACAGAACGAGTGTACGCAGTAAACGTGGTGGAATTCTGTTCTATTCGTCTTTGATAGCCTATCTAAGTTCTTCAGCTGTTGTCACCTCGCGCCTCCGAATTCTGCGTTGTATGTAATCCCAGAGATGCTCAATTGGGTTCAAGTCTAGCGATAACGCTGGCCAAGGAAGGACATTGATGCCGTTAGTATCCAAAAAGGCTCGGGTTAACCTTGCAGCATATGGTCGAGCGTTATCTTGTTGCTGAATATTCCTAGTGTGTTGTTGCATGAAGGGCAATACAACAGGTCGAAGGACGTTATCAATATAACGTTGCGCAGTTAACCCGTTTCCACGTCATCCACCAAAATCAAGAAAAACTAAACGAGTTTTTGCGCTTGATGTTATGCCTGCCCATACCATTGTGTTTGGTCTACCCCACCTGTTACATTCTCTGACGCATGCGTCTGCAAAACGCTCGCTATTGCGACGATAGACGTTGTAACGACGGTCATTTGAATCGACGTTGAATTTGCATTCGTCTGTAAACAAAACATGATTCTATCTAACTAACCTCCAACGTCTGTGCAAAAAAGACCATTGGAGACGTTCATTGCGATGGTGAGGCGTCAATCTCGCACCAATATAGGGACGTCTGCAACGTAAACCCACCGCTTTTAAACGTCGCCTAACAGTATCTGGGCTTACCATTAGTTGGTTTCTGCCAGGTGTTTGTCTTGCCGTGTTAGCTGGTACGGTAAAACAATTCCGTCAATGCGTTAAAACGATTTGACGGTCTTGACGCCAAGTCGTCACTTTAGGACGTTCTGGTCTTGGAAGATCAGTTACAGACCCTGAAGTAGCAAACTTCTGTCTTAAACGTCTAACTGTACGTTCAGAAACGCCAAAGTGACGTGCAACATCTGTTGCATGGACACCTGCTTCAAGTTGCCCAATAACGCGTAAACGCTGATCAAATGCATATTTTCAAAAATAAGCTATTTCTTTTCTTGATTAAAGTGTTTTTCGACTAAATAATCGCTATTCACTTAATAAAGGCTGAAATAGCGGTTCGTAAGTGTATACAATGATGTGTATAGGGGTGCACGAGGAAAATGACGTCCACTTGGTATCGCAATGGTTGTCGATGAAATAACACATGTTATTGATAAAATGTCTTTGATATAATTAGGTCAGTACATTGTAAAAAAACAGGGGTGTACCTACGGTAGTTTTTGAGAAATCATAAAAAACACAACCGGACAAGACTTTTGCCGCTAAGTATATAATATATACATACAACATGTCACTAGAGTACATTTATATAAGTGCAAAAGAGACATAAATAGCGCATGCATATATGTTCGTATAACAAATCTACTAACAATTCATTGTATGTGTTGGTTATTGTTATTGAGTATGCCGATTACCATAGTGTTATTAAAAAGTAGATTAAATTGCACAGTATTCTTTTCTCCGAAAGAAAACTCATTTACGCTACAACTATAGTATAACATCTGTCGTACATTCAGAATCATCAGTATTTGTTCGTAACACGATCAGAGGAAGGAATACTGTTGATAGTACCAAATGGTTTAGTAAGCATCAGGCAGGTCAATGGGTTCTTATTTCTAACATCATAGTTCATATGCCTAATTTACAACTGATTTATCATAATTTATCATACAACTGTTATATATGACATGCTTACCTAAAACACATTTAAAGTTCAGTAGCCGTAGTTTTGAAGCTGTGATTGAACCCATGATTTTGAATTTTGCCTTGGCAGTTTAAATTAAAAAACATGAAAATTTAATCGATTTTCCTCTGTAGAGGGATAAGTTGTTTGCTCCATTTTGAAGATTTAGTGAGGGCTCGTAAAGAAAAATGTCCGTGAACACAGGTTATGTGAATTAACAGCCTAGTATAGGCGTTGCAAGTTAAAAATTTTACCATTTCAAAAAATCAAATAAAATTTTCTTCAATACTATATTCATACTATAAAATAAATATATCTAGTATTTCAATCACGCATTTTCAAACTTAAAATTTTGCTTGATTCAGATACTTAATGTTTTTACACTTAGAAGCTTCATTTTCTATTACAGTATATACCACGCTTTAATCTGTGATTCCTTCATTTCGATTTTAATACAATTAAACTCTACAACTTTCTCATTATTACATTACAATTGATATGTTACATTCTGTAATCCTGTTGCCTGATAATTTTATTGGTATAAAGGGTACCAAGTACAAAGCTATTGTAACTTAATGTAATAAAGACGACTAAAATAGGGTGATACAAAACAACATACAAATGATATATTTGACAACAACGCTCATTCAATTCACTAGAAAATTAAACAACACAGAAACACAATTACTCTCTCCTACAACTTATCTATTTGAGTCACAATGTCCTGTCAGTTATATATCGTGTTGATACAGATGGAAATAACTGCAGAAAATATCATGGAAACATCAGCTTCATTGAATCATCTGCTCATTCTCACAATGACAGATCTATACGAACTTCTCATCAATCAAAAATGGTATTTATACACGTTTTATAACTACAACAAGCACACTAAATCATATCCAATTAGATGTCAGGCTAGAGTAAGGAACAGAACATTAAACTTTAGAAAAAATGATTGAAAACTCCAAAGTTTGTTTAAAAGTTAGTATTGATAAAAGCTAGAGTAGTCATAATATTTGAACTCATTATTTCTTTTATAGTAAGTCTTGCAATATGTATTTTTAAACTTTATCAATGATAGACACGATGGGCTTAATTAAGAAATCACAGCCATAAAAATCAAAGTATTGAAATACAGAAAAACTATTGAGCACATTGAAACCTAACAAGCAAATCCATACAAATAATTACTCCTTATACATTAGATTTCAGTACGAATCGAGCAGGGCAAAAATGTGGGCGAAGTGTTTATTCTACCCTATATTACTGGCAAATATTATAATGATTTTAGTTCCTATTCTTACACCATACAAAATCTTGAAGTATAGTTTTCCCCTGTATACTTTTCATACAAATTCTGAAGGTTCATTAGTGTAGTTAAATATGATAAATATAGTTCAATACTGTAAAACAAGTTAGACTTCCAGTAATACAATGAATTACCACAGTATCATTACATTAAACAGTTACAGACTCTATCAATATAGTAATATACTGCTTTGTGTATTAACGAGATATTACTACGCCCCTTCCGCACGCTTGTCAATATAAGTAAACACTTGTCACCGAGCAAGATGACGGAACTACTTTTATCGCATAGAAATCGACTGCGTAGTAAATCAGAGTCACATGTATCACTCATCAAGTTAAACTGGTCAGGCATTTCCGTCGAATTTGTTTTCGATTTGTGGTATAACTTTAGCCTTTCGGCGAAATCACCTAAAGTCTAAATACTGAAATAAGTTCCGTTAATTTGATACACAAGTACATTTATTTATATGATGCTATCATTTTATTATTAAATTCCTTTTACAGAAGTTAACTTGTGCTATTGCCTTCCCTTTTACTCATGCTGTAACATTCAAAAAATAATCCACAAGTTTAGTCCTGCAGTAAAATGCCATATTTTAGGTGAACCGTGCTCTTGAGTCCCCACAAAGTTTTTTTGCAGTTTCTGTATCTTTGAAAGGTGCTGAATAAGAATCCGAGTGATGACACCCTGTCATCCTTGAGCAATTTGCATAATATGCAAATTAAGTCCGCCATTATAGATATTCCGTTTTTCGCTAATAACTCAATAACTAACTTAGATACAAAATTAAAATATGTATCCATACCCATGTTTTCAGGGTCTATCTATCACATGGTACTAATTTCATCTTGATCAGATCATTTAAATATGCAAATTTATGCAAATTAGGTATTTTACGAAATACAATATTCGGTTTTGCTATACTAATCAACGTTTGTAGTTTTGACATTGATATTTTGAGTAAAATATGTTTATGTTATACTACTTTTGTATATATTAAATACAAATATATCAAATAATATATTAAATCAGTTTATGATACTATAACGATATGCAAAATATTCAAATTACGTTAAAACTTGTAGAATTTTGCCACAAACATCACATGATGTCATGTATATTTATGCCATTGTCTAGCATTCTGTGGAGGTCAGGATTATTTTAATTCAGTTTTTTGGACAGAGCTGACTAAGAAATTTAATTAAAACATCCTGTCACCCATGAGCAATTAGTATTATATGCAATTTTAGTCCGCCATTACCGAAATTCAGTTTTTCGCTAATAACACAATTACCAATCATAATAAAAATTTAACATGTGTGTCTGCATCCATGTCTGTAGGGTCTAGCTAACATATGATACGACCTTAAGCATTATCATAGATGATTTGCAATTGCAGATGTATGCAAATTAGGTCTTTAAGTATAGGAAAGTGTTTTTTCACTATATAAAATAAAGATCATGTTCCAAATTTCGAGTTGTTATGAACAGATTAACGATAATTTACAAATAATTAAAGACAAAGCATTTAGTTAGTATATTTAGAGTGACGACACCTTGAAAAAAATTCATAATATCTCAATAACCATATATGACAAACATAAACAGTATGTATTTACCTATGTATATGCTTCCATGGCATTAGTTTGTTTCGTTTTATGTCGGAGAATATATACTAATATCATGATAATGATCAGATGATTTGGATATGTACACTGATGCAAATTAAGTGCATAAAGTAAAGTGATATTCCTTGTCCCTATCTAAGTTAAAGTCAGTGTATAGAACTAAGGTATTCTACATAAACTAAGAACATGCATTGCTTATTATATATTAATTTTAAATAATTAAGATACGTGGTCCTTACGGTCATTAGATTGTAAAGAATATTGTTTTGTGCCCGTAATTTCTCTAATGACTTATTGCCCCTACTAAGAATATGTTCTGTGATAAATTTTTTGATATAATGAGGAAGATAAATAAGGATGCATTCAAATGATTGTAAGAACATACTATGGTAAACAACTTTTAGTCAAATTAAAGTCGAAAATTTAGCCATACAAAGACAACTTAAGTGTGTGTAGCCATGACCATGTACAGCACACTCCGAGTTTGAATATCCCAATTTAATTCTTGCCGATCATGACTTCCGTGATAGTCCAAAATACCCGGTAAGTCTGATTATCATGGCGTTACAGAATTGAGATTCTTGCTCACCTTGCAATAACCGATTATGCTATAAACATTCATACAAAATCTAGTTATCAAACATTCATGCAAGGTCTCATTGTCATATTTATGATTCTGAAAAGTTGAAAAGCAACAAATATTATTGAACATGCTAGCAATAGTTTTATGTATACGACATTTCTTAATGCTGGTATTGTTATTATATATTTATATACATGCCTAGAACGTTCTATTTAATCTTGAGTAAATTAATTAGTGGAAACGATAAGCAAATGAATAAAGTTGACGCATGTAGTTGCATGAACTTCTTTCCACAGTAAACAATGTTGAGAGGTGAAATCTGCACGAAATAAGTAAGACTTTCCAGCTACTACTATTGCCATGAAGTACATGTATATCAATCAAATAGATGCTTAATTTATGTCAATGACAGGATGTTTTTTATGATAAGAAAACGCTATTGAATTCAGTAGCTTTAATTTTACAATCAATTTTACAATGTACTATTCAAATTAATTTATTGTTCTTCCTTTGTTTTTGTTCTGGCGTAAAGGCACGCCACTTCAAAATGTTATATTGAGCTGAAAGCACCCATGTGCGTAGGCAGGGTGGAGAATCAAAAACAGTTCGTATCACTCAAAACGTAAACAAACGGACGCAATTTTGAAAAATTTCAGGTAATTTTTCTAATTTACTCCTTTATTCGTCCACTAATGAAAAAACGAAAATTACTATAACACGCTACTCATTTTTCCGCTTCTAGTGATGTATATTACCTACAGATTCAATTAGAATTTCAACAAGTTATCCCGGACATTGGAATCGAAGTGAGCAAAAATTGGATCGTATTTGACGGATGCGAACTGGTTCAAATTCATACTTTAGCCTAGTTTATCACAAAAAAGCATTTATTCTCGTTTAAATTGCTATGTATAACCCACGGAACACGTATGTAGTCTGGTAGTAAAGTATCAACTCCTCCAGATATAGTTTGGACATAAAAATAGAATTTTTGAAGAATGATGCGAACCGGTTCAGATTATTACAATGATACGAACCGGTTCAGATTTATGATATTTTACTTTTATACTTCATTTGCATACGTTCTTTGTCGATGTCTGTTTCACAGAATTAATATTAAAAACAAATCGTCATTCTGTACACAAACGGTCTGACTGACCTTTGTACAGAGACGCCGAGCATTATGGGTAAAACTGTTTATTTACCTAAAAACACGTGGCAATGTTTACATTCTAGTAATTTCCCCCAACAAGTATACTCAACAAATAAGAGTATGTATTTTGTGTCTACTCAATAAAATTTTACTATCCAACCAGCTTTCCTCATTAAATGAAACTTTTTAACCAGTAATTAAATCTCCGTCGTAACGTGTTTACATCTGTCATTCTTTACACAGACATTTGAAATCGAAAGTAGAATACACAGTTTAACTATGCATCTGTACCTTTCGATGTTTAAATGTACTTTGAATACATGGGTTTATATTCCTGTAGCTATAATTGGTAATTTATTTTAAATTTTAACAATGTCTTCATGCACCGCACTTTATTCTGTTGCGTACTAAAACGCCGAAATCTGGGAAGGTTGTGCGGGTTAGTATACGGGTGATATCTTCACCATCTATTTATAGAATGCAATGTCGTTCATTTAAATGTCGAACAGTATTGTACCATAATTATTTTAGGACCAAAATTAAAAATACACATGTTTTCCCTTTCTCGACCGACGACCAAAAAACCCGCCCACTCAAAAGTTTTTATTGCCAAAATCAGGATTTTTTTCAATCCAATCTGGATGTAGGACTTTTAACAACGACTTTTTTCCGACCCGGCGTTCAAGCAGTGATTCATTTTGCCGTGCGCCCTGCGTTAAAGACGCAAACTTTGAACCGCGGACATGCGTCAATTGATAAATGATAACGTGTTTGCAGTTAATTTATACATAGAAGGTTAGGTGATAATTAGCACCGAGTAATGACTGTTTTAGTAAAATTTGTCGTGATTTTGACAATTTTTTTATATTTATGAATATCCATAAAATATCGTAATATTTACGGGCATATAATTTTTTATATGAGTAAGAACAAAGCTCTAATAATAACGTCATTAAAATCAATTTAATGTGAGTCGGCTCTGTGTCCCTTCGAACTTATTGTTAATGTATATCAACTTCTTTGATGATAACCGCCGACCTTAATTATATAATAATGGACGGTGTCTTTTTTATTGATTTGAGAGCTGTGTGGTCGGTTGTAAGTGAATGAATTCATATTTATTGATAATTGATAGTATGATTATGGGCCGTTGCACCGTAACTTTAAGCCTGTTTCACCACAAAGAGTGAAATTATGCGATCCTAACATTCGATTTCGCCGTGAAAAAAACGGCCGTAAGCTATTTCTTTTCGATTTTGGCAAAGAAATCGGCCGCGAGATTTTGTCTTTTCGCCGAAAAATCGGCCGATCATCTCGATTTCGCCGGATAAATCGGCTGATTTTTTTCAGATTTTGCTCAGATTTTTTTAATGCGCGTTATACCCGTAAAATTAAAGTAAACCTCAGCTGAAAACTACGTCCAAGCGATACAGCGTTCTGCAGTATGACATGAAAGGTTACTATCGAATATTACGAATTTTACAGTACATGTATATTATAAATGTTTGTGGCTAATATTTTAATAGAAATTTAAACCCACATCATTTTATGATGATTTAGTAATATGTATATTATTGATCAAACCATTTACTTGACTATAAAAAGTAAATGGCATCGTGAAATTTAACTTATGTCCATAATAATTTTGTATACGAGGCCGATCGTAATAATTTGTACTGTGGCGTGTGTAAAACAATTCCAAATTAATCGAAGTTAATTAATGTATATAGAAATAAAAATTTGTAATCATTTAGAAATAAACAAGCTAAATTGATAAATACTTCACAATGACTGATAATGACTCAGTCTGCAATTTATCATGAAATTATGTTTTAACATTACAAATGATTCAAAAAACTTATTTACTAATGAAAATGAATGTGATAATATTAATATAAAATACACCAAGTCATTGAGACTACACAATAATATTGAATGAAAAATGATTGTTTAAAAATTATGCATTATTTGAAGGACATGCTTTAGCGACCAAAATCTCCAGATTCGTTGTTTTTTGGGTGGGACTCATTGTTTCAAAGTATGTCCCATGGACTAATGTTTTCCAGATTCAAAATAAATCACTGCGCAAGTAAAAATGTGCTATTGGTCAGTGTTTTTCACGTCGGATATTTTGAGTTTTACAAAATGAATACAGACAGACAGTCTTAAGTAAAATTAACCCAGTGATAAACCAGAGTTTGTGTTTGTGTAAGTGTAACCACTGTCTCCATTCCCCAAACATCGAAATTGATATATTTTCCAAAAAGCCGACATACCTACCTACATAAATGTTTTATTTGTCATTTTTAGAAAAGAGGAAACATAAATATTTTTATTGTGAAATTAAAATTTCGTCAGCTTGTCATGCACTTTTCGATTCGTACTTGAGTCTATTAAGGAGTAATTTTAGTATGTATTTATAAGGTTTCAATGTGTACGAAAGTCTTTCAATACTTTGAATAGCGAATTGTGATCGTCATTTTGTCTCAATTTAACAACTTTCGCAAACGATTTGACTACTTCGGGATTTTTAGCTGAAAATGACTTTATACTTAACCGAACACCATCTCTATTTTTGATGATAAAAATGTCAACGTTCCATTCGCATTTACTTTTCTCCACCTGACCATGCATATGTCCACAGTCATGTCTTCATAAACGTAACCGATGAGTTATATGGTAATATGAATTCATTTTCAGCTAAAACTCCCGAAAAAATCAGATTGTTGTAAAAAGTTTTGAAATCGAGACGAAAACGAAATAAAATTGTGTAAGTTTGGAAAAATAATGCCGTGAGACTCACATCGACAAAGAACGTATGCAAATAAAAATAAAATTGCAAAATACCATAAATCTGAACCGGTTCGTATCATTGTATAAACCTGAACCGGTTCGCATCATTCTCAAAAAATTATATTTTTATGTCAAAACTAAGTCAGGAAGAGTTAATACTTTTCTACAAGACTACACACTTGCTCCGTGGGTTATACATGGCAAATTTAACGAGAAAAAATGCCTTTTTGTGATAAACTAGGCAAAAGCATGAATTTGAACCAGTTCGCATCCGTCAAAAATGACCTAATTCGTGCTCACTTCGATTCCAATGTCCGGGATAACTTGTTGAAATTCTAATTGAATCTGTATGTTATATACATCATTAGAAGCGGAAAATGAGTAGCGTGTTATGGTAATTTTTGTTTTTTCATTGGTGGACGATTTAAGGAGTAAATTAGAATAAATACCTGAAATTTTCCAAAATGGCGTCCGTTTGTTTACATTTTATATGATACGAACTGGTTTTGATTCTCCACCCTGGTAGGCCACACGGTAATAAGTTACACATTATGAACATTCATTTTATATTAATACATTGATTAGGAGTGGTATATGAATGGTGGACATTCTGGACATTGAAATCCAACCGAACATGAATTAGGTCGCAATTGACAGATTACTTTATTCAATTACATTTCCTGGAAAATTTCCTTTTTGAAGTACTTAAATTTGAACAAAATACATTCACTTGAAAAACAGTTCATTTGAAAAACCTTATTTGCATATGCAAATCATCTGATCATGCTGAATGTGGTATCATATGATAGCTAGATCCTATAAACATGGGTGCAGACACATATTTTAAAATCTTATCATGATTGGTTATCGTGTTATTAACGAAAAACCGAATTTCGATTATGGCAGACCAAATTTGCGTTTTATGCTAATTGTTCAAGGATGACTGGATGTCATCACTAAATTTCTTAGTCAGCTCTGTTCAAAGGTATAGAAGCTGAATCAAAATTATCAAGGCATCAACAGAATGCAAGACAATGGCATAAATATTCATAACACCATGTAATGTTTGAGGCAAAATCCTACAATTTTAAACGTAATTTGAATATTTTGCATATCTTTAGAGCATCATTAACTGATTTAAAGCAATTATTTGATATATTTGTATTTAATATATACAAAAGTAGCATAACATAAACATATTTTACTCAAAATATCAATGTAAAAACTACAGACGTTGATTAGTATAGCAAAACCGAATATTGTGTTTCGTAAAATACCTCATTTGCATAAATTTGCATATTTAAATGATTTGGTTAAGCTGAAATTAGTACCATGTGATAGATAGACCCTGAAAACTTGGGTATTGATAAATATTTTAATTTTGTATCTAAGTTGGTTATTGAGTTATTAGCGAAAAACGGAATTTCTATAATGGCGGACTTAATTTGCATATTATGCAAATTGCTCAAGGATGACAGAGTGTCATCACTCGGATTCTTATTTAGCACCTTTCAAATATATAGAAACAGCAAAAAAACTTTGTGGGGACTCAAGTGCACGGTTCACCTCATATACTGCAGGACTAGTTTGATATTTCACCAATGAGGGAATTAATGTCATAGCCTTTTTGCATATATCATAAACACCACACCTTGAATTAATTTGCATTTATACAAACATATTATGTATTTATAAAGTAATATGATTATACTTTAGCTTGAAGCTTTGTTCTACATACGTTAAGAGCATTTGGTACTGAAAGTAAGCTGGAAAACAATAATAGTCTGTACAACATGATGCTGGTTTATGTCTTATTTCAACCAACTCACCGTTCGTAGGAAATACTTAATCTCTTGATAAAGCTGTTAATCAGTTACTAGGTGCATACTTCCTTCAGTAACTGGCAACTTTCTAACATGATTTAGAATTAGGAGTTAGAGAGATAGAATTGCCGTAGAAACTATTTCATGACCAAATCAGTCCGGGAACCAAACGTGCGACGCATCGATGGGTAGACTTGTGCGCAACCGACTGAGCTAGCCTGGCAACTCGAACAAGATTGTTGACACTATATTTGACTCATGACCTTCTTACCACTTACATGGAACTAACAACCCTAACCATCCATAACCTGATTAAGACCCTACAACAAATTATATTTATAATAACAAGAATAAGCATTAAACTAGATTAGAATATTAGATTTAAAATTGTGGCATGTAATATTATACAAAATCGATGGAATGTTTATTACTACATGTTTGTTCAACGACTAAGCATGTAATCGTTTGGATAAATATAAGTTCATGACAGTTAATGTTGTGTCTATGTAAGTATTCCTGACAAATGTTATATAGAAGGATTAAAATGATCCAGTTGCAGATAACAACAGCGCAGTAATTAAAAATCGACGTAAGAATTAACGTAACATTTACTTGCATGCGTATACACAACACCTCGTTTCCTGAATTTAATTGCAATCTTTTAAAACAAGATATATACGTTAAAAATCTTATTGGTACATTAAGACAAAAAGTATTTAAAGATAAATTAATCTAAACCGAATTAATGTTTAACTATATTTAGAAATCACTCTATTGAGTGACAGTTTTGTATAAGAAAATAGCAGATCTGAAACAACATAGAATTATTTAAGACAACTATCTCTAAGTTCAGCTTAGATGAGATAATCTGCATCAATACAATACTTTGTGGAAATGTGTCTAGAAATATAATGTTCATTTCATGGCATATCCAGGACTAACCGTGATTCGCGGTGTTAAGCGTTAAAAACAATAAAATGTCACTTAAAACGTTTAATGTCGTTGTTAACCTGCTTTATTGACACTATCATTTTATTTTGCACCAATATCAATCAATAATCCTGTCCGAAGTGCAAAAAAACGGTTGAAACACATAAAAACAAACTACAACTGTATAACGGCAGCCATCTTGAAAAAGGTACTTTAGATTCGCGAGCTGTGACGTCATTGAAATAAGGCCAATGAAAATTATTTTTTTGTGTCTCGTATCCCAGATTTTACGAAAAACATTGCAGACAAACGTTCTGGTTAAGTATTTTTTATGTTTTCGGTAAATAAACTGTTAATATCAAAGTCAACATATTTTGGAATAAGAAAAAGTGTGTAATTGTGTAATCTCAAACGAATTTTGCAAAAAAAACTATTTAAAACGCACTCTGTTTAAGTTAATAGATCGATACGGTAGCGTAAACCAAGTAGTAAACGTGACGTCAGGTTATAGCCTCGATTTCGAAATCTCGCGAGAGTATGAACATAAACAAAAATGGCCGCGAATCAAGGTTGGTCGCGAACTTAGGTACGTCGACGATATGATGTGTATGTAAAAGAGAAATATGTAAACATAGTTTGATCTTATATCAAGGACGAGGTGTTTACTTATTTGAATTAAATTAACTAGCTTCTTGTAAAAAAACTAAGAACAGTCCACGGACCTCACGCTCGACTATTCAGATATTCATGTAAACAGAACTGATAATAGATTTATGCAACTTAGTATTTGCGCTCAAAAACTAACAATGTGGACATATGAAAAGTTTTTTTAATTTAAATCTTTCAGTAGTTGCAAATATGTTGCACAAAAGACCTGAACTAAGCAATTGTTTGTATAAAAGGGCTACAATCCAGTCAAAATTCAAGGAAAAGTTATGGGACTTAGAACTTGACCCCGTGGACGAGTGTGATGTATCAAGAGAATCCAGTAGTTGGAATGATAAAATGTCGCACTCATATAACTTAACCGAGAAATGTGTAAGTATAAAGAACCATAAAATCATGCAACTAAGTTTTTCATTCTGAGTGATAACACTGTAAATATCCATGAATTTTCGAATGAATGTCTTCAGTAGTTGCACCGATGAAATTTGATTTGATCTCTAGTGGTAACTGGGTGAATTCTTTATGAAAATAGAAAAAACCCTGATGCATGTAAAATTTTGTTACGCCGACACCGTGGCACAATGAGTAGAATTGTCTCACTATTTATCGAAAAGTCAAGTTAAAAACTTATTACTGAGTTGCACAGACAGTGGGTACATATATTTCTTGACTGCAACCAAATTCTACTAAATGTCACAATAGTTGTTTGCCTTATTAATATTTTGACATATAATATTAATTTCAAGGTATGTGTTGCGCATGTGAATGAACAATGTAAACATAATTTAATAAATGGCAATTCTTACGCAACGTTTCGTTTCCATTTAAGGATTGGATTTTATTCCTACATAAGAACACTTTGCTGTGTGTCAAGTAACTTAAACACGCAGTTTAAAATAAAATATTCATTTGATATAAATTAATAAACTTTACATATGGTGGCATTATCATACCAAGGTTAGTTAATTTGATGAAATGGTTAACTTATTAAATAGCTCGAAAATAATTATTATTACTCATTCACGTATCTTAATCAATTTGCTTTTTAATTACAATAAACAATTCAAGTGAAGAAAAAACAATGATGTCAACAACTTTCCTACATGCCATTTACGATATAATGATATGAGATTATCTAATTACCTTTATAAAAACAAGTTGTATGAGCTTTTCTAGAAATGAATTCAATAAATTTCTAACTTGCGCTAATTATCTTTTAATCAAGTACAAAGAAGTCATTTTGTAATTATTAACAACTACATAAACAATGTGATTTTATGTGATAAGTTATATATATTGGTAAAGTTACTAAATAAATATTCCTGTAGGCAGAAAATTACCCCCCCCCCCCCCGAAGTTATGTCAATGGTTACTAATTTAAAACTATATATCATTATTTATCATACTTTTATATGACATAACGACACAAAATACATTAAAAGTTCAAATGTGAAGCAGTGGCAGAACGCATGTTTAACCAGTCCACGAAAATTTAATATTAAATCGATTTCCTCCGTAGAGAAAAAAATTGTCTGTTTCATTTTAAATTTAATGAATGTGCGTGAGCTTCTTCATTTTCTTACGAAAACATAAGATTTGTGTATCTATTTCAGCCTGAATGTCAGAGTGTTTTTGTGAAAAAAAAATCTGAATTATGTCTTGATTGCACTTAAAGTTATCAAAGAGTTGTTTTTCTCTTTAATTTTTACTAAGTTATATAAAGATCTAGTGCATTCATTAATGGCATTTTATTCAAAATTATATCGATTTAGATAAATGGCAACTCGCACGCAACGTTTCGTTTCCATTTAAGGATATCACTTAAAGAGAACATTAGAATATTTTGCTGTTTGTCAACTAACTTAAAACTGCAATCTTAATTAAAATGTCCATTGATTAATTCTGCCACGTGATAAACAGAAAATTGTGAATTTGATTTAAGTGTTACGTTTTGCATGTAACTAGCTCGAAAACGTATTGATTATTACTTATTACGTAATGTACTTTAGTTACAATAAATAATTTAAGTAACGAAACATTATAATACTGTTAACAACTTTCCTACATGACATAAACAGTTGAAATTCAATTTTTCATCATTTCTAAAATTTAATTTTCTTATATTTTCATATACACTATTTTCATATTTTGGTATAAATATCTCGTGCCCGAGGGGGTGCGGGTTCGAATCCCACCCGGGGAGGTTATACCCTTCCATGAAAATTTGACAGTAATGTCGATTTTCCTCCATTGATTAGATAATATGGAGAAGTTTCCTGCCTTGTGGAAGGATAGGTGAGTACTGGTTATAGACAAAGGTCCAGAAAAGCTAGGTTAGGTGCGCTGGACGCCGTAAAATGACCTAAATTATGTTGACACGGCGTTAACTCCAATATATAAAATAAATAAATAAGTATAAATATATTCCGTTACAACGTATATATTTATATTTCAGTCACATATTTTATTATAAAATATCGCTAGTATAAAACATTTAAAAAAATCTAATTCAATTTTTCTATGACAGTTGATACCTAGTTTTCACCTGTAAGTGAACATTTTCTTTCAAAGTCATTATTTCACAATTTATACATTAAACTCTACAACTCCGTTGTCTTATTAATTTCTTATTATTACATTACAAATTATAAGTTACGTTCTGTAATCCTGTTGCTTAATACTTTCAATGTGTACAAAGTGCAAAGCCAATGTAACTAGATTACTAAGGGTTGCTGGAATAAGGAAAATAATTACAACAGAAAGTGACATAGTTGACAACAACGTTCAATCAATTCACTAGAAAATTAAACAACACAGAAACATAATTACTGTCTCCTACAACTTATCTGTACTTAACGAAACGTACCCCGATCTCAATATTGCAGGAAAGATTAAATTTTCAATATCTGAGTCCGATCCATAATGGAAATCCTTATAGTACCATACTCACGCCTGCTAGCATGGTCTTCATGCTAATGTATCGATCAAAAACCAGTATTGTCGTGCAAGAGTTGATATGGGAAGATTTCTAATTGCTTAGATTTAGCAGAAAATCAGCAATTAGAAATATCATCCTGCATCGCTTTGCAAAAGACCTATGGCAATTTCTCGTCCTTGAAACAACACTTGCGTAATTTCTTGATTTTTCATTGTGCATATCGACACACTAACAATTGTCAACAAAACTGACCATTTGGGATTTTTGCACGCGAAGCACAAAACTTATTTTGTATCAATTAAGGAGCATGAAAACCATACAAGCAGACGACAGTATACACAGTCTATTCAACTTTCCATTAACGCTCGGAAACCGGGGTAGTCTACTTAAAAGTTTCGTTAAGTATTTTTGAGACACAACGTCTTGTCAGTTATTTCGTGTTGCTACAGATGGATTTAACTACAGTAGTATATCTTGAAAACATCATCTTCATTGAATTATTTGCTCATTTTCACAATGACCGATCTATACTAACTTATCATCAATCAAAAATGGTATTTATACATGTTTTATAACTACAACGAGCACACTAAATCATATCCAATTAGATGTCAGACTATAGTAAGGAACAGAACATTGAAATTTAAAAGAAAACGATTGAAAACTCCAAGGCCGGCTTAAAAAAGTTAGTATTCATGAAGCTAGAGATGTCATAATATTTGAACTCATTATTACTTTTATAGTAACTGTTGCAATATGTTTTTAAACTTAATCAATGATAGACAAGATGGGCTTAATTAAGTAATCACAGCCATAAACATAAAAAAGTTCCGTTAATTAGATACACATGTACATTTATTTAAATGATGCTATAACATTTTTATTATTAAATTTCTTTTACAGCAGTTAACTTGTTCTATTGTCATCTCTTTTATTCTTGGTCACAACTTATTTTGTATCTGGCTGTAACATTCGAAAAATAATCCACAAATTTGATATTTTACCAATGAGGGAATTAATGTCATAGGCTTTTCGCATATTTTATAAACACCACACCTTGAATTTGCTTTTATACAAACATATCATGTATATATCAAGTAATATAATTATATTTGTAGCTTGGAGCTGTGTTCTACATACGTTAAGAACATTTGATACTGAAAGTAAGATGGAAAACAATAATAGTCTGTAGAAACATGATGCTGGCTTATGTCTTATGTCAACCTACTCACTGATCGTAGGAAAGACTAGATCTCTGATTATAGTTGTTAACATGCTACTAGGTGCATTAACTGACAACTTTCCAACATGATTTGGATCAGTAGTTAGAGGGAGAGAAATGCCGTAGAAATTATTTCATAACCAAACCCGTCCGGAAAACGAACGTGCGACGCATCGATGGGTAGACGTGTGCTCTACCGACTGAACTAGCCGGGCGACTCAAACAAGTTTGTAGACACTTTATTTGACTGATAATCTTCTTACCATTTACATGAAACTTTCAACCCTAACCATCCATAACCTGATTAGGACACCGTAACAAAGTATAATTTTAATAACAAGGATTTATTAGGATATTGGATTTAAAATTGTGGCATGTAATATTATACAAAATCGAGGAAATGTTTATTACTACATGTATGTTCAATGACTTAGCATGTAATCGTTTGGATAAATATATGTTCATGACAGTTTCTATTGTTTTTATGTAAAGTTTTCTTGACTAAAGTAATATAGAAGGGTTAAAAATGATCCAGTTGCAGATAACAACAGCACAGTAATTAAAAAATTACTTGCATGTAACACTTCGTTTCATGAATTTAATTGCTATTTTTGAAAACAAAATATACAATTAAAAGTATCATTTGTTTATTTAAACAAAAAGCATTTAAAGTAAATTTATCTAAACCGAATTAATGTTTAACTATATATAAAAAATCATTGTATTGAATGACAGTTTTGTATCAGAAAAAAAAGCAGATCTGAAACAACATAAGACAACTATACCTAAGTTCGGCTCAGATGACAACATTTGCACAAACATCAATACAATACTGTGTGGGAAAGTATCTTGAAATATAATGTTCATTTCATGGCATATGATAAGCATGTAATAGAGAACTATGTTAACATAGTTTGATCATATATCAAGGACGAGGTGTACACTGAACAAAAGTTCTAACCGATCACTTTTCAAATTTTAACTATTTCATCATAGGCCAATGGATCCATATTAAATTTTGCTGAGGTGATTTTTGTGTCAATTTCTAACGATTTGTGGGAAAAATAATTTGATACGGTACAATACACTCAATCGGCACACAGGGTGTGGTTTACACATTTTGACACGTATTGTTCGTGTAGAGAGTGGTGAGTATTAAATTTCACTTTGCATGAATCCTTGTTAACACGAGTGTCGATCCTGTCGGCGAGTTGTAACCTTTGTTCTTGGTCTTCGGCGTCCAGTCCCTTGCTACATGGTTCAAAGTCGCGATCGCCAAAAAGACCCGATTAAAGTGTCATGCAACTTGAAACAGGGATGAACATATTGAGAATGATAAAATTATAGCATTTTCTAACAATACCTTATTGATATTGTTAAAGATGTTTCCATGAACAGCCACTCACCTGTTTGATAGAAGCTCCAGGAGTCAACATTCCATTGGCTGCGCCATGATCCTGCATCGACATTCGTGAAATGTTTTATGTTTTTTCACTTATAAATCTAACAAGGATTCATGCAAAGAGAAATTTAATACTTACCACCCTATGCACGAACATTTCGTGTCAAAATGTGTATACCACACCCTGTGTGCCGATCGAGTGCATTGGACCGTATCAAATTATTTTTTTCCCACAAATCGGTAGAAAGTGACACAAAAATCACCTCAGCAAAATTGAATAATGATCCAATGGCCTATTATGAAATAATCAAAATTTGAAAAGTGATCGGTTAGAATTTTTGTTCAGTGTATACTTATTTGTAAGAAATTATTAAATTAAGTAAAAAGAAACAAAAACAGTCCACGGACAGCGCACTCGACCATTCAGATATTCGTGAAAACAAAATTCATAATAGAGTTATGGAACTTAGTATTTGCGTACAAATAATAACCCTGTAGACATGAGTGAAGTTTCAATTTAATTCATTCAGACGTTGCAAATATGTTGCACAAAAACGACACATGCCATAAAAATCATGCAACTAAGTGTTTCATTCCGGATGATAACAATGTAAAAATCCATGAATTTTCAAATGAATGTCTTCAGTGGTTGCATCAGTGGCTGGTATATCCATGGTTCTAAGAAATAACAATGTTATTATCAACAGAAAATTCATAGAAAGTAAGACTAGTTAAGTTACATCACTGTTTAATTATATTAAGTATAGTATGTTGAAGAGCTAACAAAGAGTATATACATTTTCAGATATTTGTTTAGAAAGTATTCTATAGTTATGGAAGTGGTAGACAAGCACCAAATATGCCAAATGAGAAGGTTACTTCGCATTATGAACATTACACTCGGAACAAAGTTTGTTTCTTTATTACGATAACACATTAAAACAACTTGCCAAAGTTATATACGACAAAAGTAAAGTCAAGCTCCACTTTTAATTGATACTTATATATTTCTATGTAATTTCTAAGCATAATATTGAGCGTTTTTCTAGTATAACATAAAACAATAAATAACTACAAAATAAAGAAATTTTCATTTTTATCAATTAACTTTGAAATAAAAATTTACATATACTTTAATCAGATTTGTGTCATACCAATCAAAATCTGCCCTGTAGGGTTTGACTTAATCCGCACAATACCGTAACTGAGAGTCAGAATTACCTCGCTGTCGAACTAGGATAATAATGTTATTCTGAGATTGTTGTCGTAATAATAACACCCTTACTGTTTTAATCATACCTTTCATATAGCTTTCATTACCTTACTTTGTCTACTTCATAATATTATTAATATTATTTTTCGAGAAATTACGACAGCTTCATTTCACGGCGTCTCAACGCCATGATATTGTGGTGGGTAGATTCTGATAGCAATGGGCAAAAGTCACGTGATAAAAAATGATAAAAATCCTTTCGATTTCCACTGCCGACAAATTTATTGTTTTTAATGCAGTCATAGTACAGCCCATTTCCGTTAAAAGTTAAATAGAAAAATCATTTTTGGGGGAATCCATATAAACAATTTTTCTTGCAACAATGCAACACACGAAAAATCAGCGTTTTATATCAACACATTTCCGCAAATCCTTTCGAATCACACGAAAAGGGGTAGGTATAAATCGCGAACCCACCGGACCAGGAGACCAGTTTAGTATACGGATACAGTTTAACAAATATGCGTATCATAATGTGTGTATAGTACATATATTATTGATATTTGCCAATATTTTATTTGAAAAGATAAGACACCAATATCGAAATTATATTTTAAGAAATAACTTTGCAGACTTTAACTATTAAAAGAATCGTCGATTGCTTCATCACATATTGTTGTAAATATTATATATTTCAACTGTTAGAGCATTTATCATTTGAAAACTAATTTGATATGATTCATATATTTTAATAATATACCTTTTTTCTTATTAGCCGACTGTATAAATAAAGAAGCGTAATCGTGTAACATTGACTCTTAATTCTTACTCTTACTGAGCTCTATTGGCGATCTTTTCTAACTATGATTAAGTGCAGCGGACCAGTTAATTTTAAGAGCATAAGAGTTACGGACCAGGGTTGAGTTCAGTAACTGCGAACGTTATAGAACGTTCCGCAACGATACATTCGGAAGTCCTCGTCCATTTGCTGCGAATAATCTCGGACATATTTGGACGCTATTTTGAAATGTCCGGCGTTAAAGTAAACAAATGTATGGCCGAGGAGTTCCGAATGCATCGTTATGTAACGTACTGTAGCGTTTTGTGTAATTGAACTTGCTTCTGGTTATAGATCGAGCAGATGTAAGATTATTTTTGCAGACTTTTTTTAATTATGAAAAGTTTGGTACTATATTGACGGACTATTGACCCGACGGACCAGGTAATTTTAAGAGAGTTAAAATGACGGACATTTACACCTAGGTGAAAAGCTCGCCCGTTTTTAATTTGTTCGAATGGAGTATGTTTTCTCGAGTCCGAGTGAATTCATTATTAAGAAAAATGATTTCTATTCGAAATAGCTTGCCTTTTGTATTTAAGTGCATCTTTTCGGAATTAAAATACATGTTAAATCCTTTCGTGTATCCGGCAACAAAATTCTTCCGTAACAAGTAAAGGTATGACTACTCTCTAATACACTGGTTTGAAAGATTCACTCGCTGACTCTCTACCTCTGCTTAAATACTATGCGCAAACTGATATTTCTATTTCAAGGCAAAGACACACACATTTAAATTGCATGACTGTCTCGTGATTAAAAAATAAATGCAATAAATGCAACAAATGTTCACGCCTGTAAAATCAAAATGTCGAAATTCAAAGATGCTGGACAGTTATGCATTAGTTAGATGATTGGTTACACGGATTGGTAAGAACAGATCCGCAATGTGAGGAGCACTTGACTAAACAGAAGCGATAAGTCATGTAAATAGCTTCTGTTCTGAAGAACTATGTTTTCCCTTCTGCCGATCTTTTTAAGCGTCATGCAAATATGAATTACTGGAAATAAATCCAACTAAAACCAAACATCCTGTCGGCATAAAGATGGTGTCTAGATCCAGACCATTCGCGTACTCCAAATTTGTCAAGATTCTCAATCTAACTAGTATCGAGAATCTTACTAGGCTTTTGGAACGAGATTGTTACATTTGAACAGAAAAACGTTTTATGACAAGTTACCTTTTAATTACTGAAAAACCTTAACATGACAATTCAATATAATGCTCTTTTGAGTTACCTTTAGATTATACTTAATCATTCTTTTTTGTTTGCCGTGACAATCCCTTTGCTGCATTTAGCAGCAATTTTTTACTTGTTATATATATTGGAAGAAAATCAGACTTTTTGTGGAGTTTACAGAATGAAATGTAACTTGTCTGGTCTGTGACTTAAATCCAAATCGGGGTTTAAGAAACATATTGTACTAACCACAAAGCATTCTCGTTCCCAGAGTCTAGTAGGATTCTCAATACTAGCCTCTGGCGCCACACGGTTAATTTCGGGAATGAAACGTCATAATTTTGGCCGATATCGACCAATCAGAATACTTTCGCGAAAAGTTTCGCAAGAAACGTCATCTGGCGCTTAATCTATCAACCAATCTAATTGTCGCTTACATAGCGTTTTCGTCTAAAGTTTAAGATAATGTAAGTCATTACTGTTACCAAGGTGACATAATTTAGGGTCTATCTACATAAACATGACAGCAGTCCTACTGTTGTTGGTTTTAATCATTTGACGATCAAATGCAGTCCGTATTAGCAATATACAACAGTCAAGAAAATAGTTGTTTGCTTTATGACAGGATGTTAGACAGGCAATGATTAAATGTGTGACACTTATTAATGATATTATCAGGCGACTATTATACGGGATGACACGCTTCATTTAACAGATTAACAGTATATGTACTCGTAAACTATGTCGAGACAGAAACTTTCAATTGACCAGTGTTAAAGCCACTAAACGAAGACAAAATCTTTATCGTCAATCTAAAAACAAGTAATACTATCTAAAAGACTATAGAATATAACCGCATTCGGATTATGATAACTCTCTAAAGCGGGTTCCCTAGTAGGGGTCAAGCTCTTCAAAATATCAGTTTCTTATAAAAGTGGGGTACTTTTATAACATGCAAATTAGACTACGGAGATACTCTCTCAGCCAATCAAATTGCTTGAAAAGTATTTGATAAAACTTACACGACTATGTTAAGTGTAGGATATATCAAATCGTTTTCTAGTGATTTACTCGAGAAACCAGTGCGTGTAAGTTTTGATTTCGCAAATATCTAAACTGATGCTAAAAAGAAACGCCTCATTTCAGCTAGGTACATAATGTTCATGATCAGAATACCAAGAGAAAACATTAATGTTTTTAGCCTGTAAAAAGTCCTTGGTGACGTGTGCAACATGAGGTCTGTCGTTCTTATTCTGATAGAAAAAGTATTGACGTTGCCAGAATATAGCGACACTCACATGGCATAACAGCTGGTCAATGTGATGTGTCCACGAAATTACCTCAGCAAACAACGAGTTGTGACTAAACTCGTTTTAAGACACTTATAAGTCTGAGGGAGTTACATAAGTCGAAACATGACTCATCACTGAACTCCTAATACCATGGCCGCGTTGATACGAGGGTAGAGATAGACGTCGGTGACGATGGCAAAACTTAAGAGTTAGTCCGCGGAACGGTTTACGCCAAACAATAAGTTTTCCTCATTGTTTGTCGACTTATTTGGCGTACACGGTTACCCTTTCACTACACGTGACGTAGATATTGCCGTGAAAATCTATTACACGAATGACGTCGGTGTTTACATAAATTTTGTAGTTGTCTCGTCTTACCCACGTTACATCCGTTTTATCTGAACGTGGCATATCAGCAAACGTTTCTGTATATTTAAAGACTTAATTGATTCGTTTCTTTTTCTCGTCAGTATATGTACATGTATGATTTTATACATGTAAAACTACAAGTAATTACATGAGTTTCGTGAATTTTAATTAGCTTTCGCACGAAATTCACTGTACAAAATGAGTATTTATCAAAGCAGGAAATTTTTTTACTTCCGAATTGAAGTTGTGGTTACTTTTAGCCACGACGGGATATCCCGACCTTGTTTGTCGAGTTCCGTGATTTTCCGTTGAGTTTTACTTTCGTTTTTAATTGCGAATTCAAAATAGAATTAGTATGAGTTCTGGAGAAAATACTTGAGATTTTTGTGCCTGGGATGCGTTTTACATATTAGTTTAATGGTTGCATAAGTTTTAAGCAAAGGCATAATACTTGAAAATTATCAGCGTTCAGTTTAGTAAAGGGGCTTTAAATAGCATTTTATAATGATCTATTAAATTCGCCGACTTAGAAGTCGGGACAACAGGGCCGTTTATTAGGTTTATCTGTTCTGTTGATTAGGGATAAGGTTTGGGAGAATATTGCGTATCAAATTTAAAAGGATTTCATTCGATTATTTGGAAAGTGACAAATAGCCTGTTTTTAATAAAATGCATTGTCAACATAATGTTATTAGTGTACGTAAATTTAATAAGAAATTTTAAATGGTTTGATTATTTTCGAATAGCAGTTTGAAATTTTACGAATTTAAACAGACATTAACTTAACTGTAAAACAAGTTTTATTGAAATTATGTTGTATATGTAGATTATTTATTTAACTGCTGCTCAATCAACATTGCTATCAAGCTAGCTTTAAAGCAAGAGAGTACAATTTGTTGCTATTATGTGTCTCTCCGAAAATTTCTTTCAATTAAACGTATCCAAAATGCATATATTTACTTCTTGACTCACAGCAGACTTTCAATGACATTTTACACATGCAGTAGCAGTATGATAGGCCTACCGCCAGCTTGTTTGTCAACAGTTTTTTTTAATTGGCGCAGTTTTGCAGAATTTTTGAGACGCGGTTTTTCATTGGTGTGTACAAAATATCGAATGCGCATGCGCGCTCTCGAAATTAACCGTGTGGCGCCAGAGGCTAGTATGAAGAATCCTACTAGACTCTGGGAACGAGAATGACCACAAAGCAACAACGTACTGTTCTATTACTTTCTCTATGGTAACGTCTGTATTTCATAAATAATCAAGTTATTGATGTGATATATCATGAACTTTAACCCATGCAGGTTGTAGCTTAAGTTGTCGTGTGTATAATTAACAATCTCATTCTTGTCTTAATATTATCGAAACAAATTTTATACATCTTTTAATTGTATTCTGTTTGGGATAGATTAAGATTTAGATTTAATGTCTAAGAGCATCAACAAATTTCTCAATTCAGATAAAGGTTTTACTATTTATAATTAACGTGTATCAAATATTTATGTGGTTTTACTATTATCGTAAATAAAGATCAAAAAGCCCCAAGTACATTACAGAGTATCAGATAAATCATTACCATGTAATCACATAATGATCAGTCATGGGTTTGGCATGATTTAGATACGTGCAATGGTAAGACACGCAGGCGCGTATCTAGGCCGTTTTTTAGGTTACGCACAAAATGGGTCGAGGGCATGCCCATAGATGTTTATTCGCTACATTTGCTAAGGAGTATTTTGATGATACTTAAAAGCCACCGGTTGTATGCTAACAGAAATACTCTACGTTCAATCCTATTTTAAAGCTATCTGCAATTTCATACGGGCGAATACAAGTAAAAAGTGGAAATTTTGAATTGAATATAACCAGGGATTTTATCAATCTCCGTAAACAGATATCCTGTAGAACATTGTCGTACAGGATCTCTACTGTCTCCGTGGAAGGTCACGTCGAGATGAACTGTGTGTCCACCAATCAATGCGTAGCTTTCGTCTACACGAAAACACTATTAATCACATTTTGATTTCGTAATTTCTATTTTTAAACCAAGGTTTGCATGCTAATTTAACTGCGGTTTTATTCACAGTCTGCGATTGGGCGGCTAATTTCAAATTGCGTGACGTAGACGATGTAAACAAGTTACGTTTCATAACAATTTCGTCATGAATTTTATGACGAGAAAAGGTCCCCTGAACGTGATCTTCGTTTGGAAAAGGTCAGATCTAAATTAGCGAGTAGGCGAGCGAAAAATTTTAGATCGGGTTTTAATCAGATTGGGATTTTATATAACAGGGATTTGTAAAGATAAGTACATGTAAATGTAATAGATTTTCATCGAATTTTACTGTCGTCGCTATTATTTCGACCAATATGAAAAACAAGTTTAAATAAAAATATTCAGATGCAAGTTTTTACCAGTACCATTCAAAATGACATTACTGTTAGGAAAATGTGTTTCTAGATGATTTAAAGGTAAATTACGCTATTAGTATGTTTCACAAAATAATGCATTTCCCGCCGATCTGCCATGATTTTAGCCCTATTTTACATCACCTAAAGTCATATTTGCGATCATAATTGCAACACTTTTTGTCAATAATCTCAGAAACATTCACAAGTTGCATGGAAGACATATACACAAACATAAATCAAGTTTTTAAACTCTGGAATAGTTTGTACAGCCTGCTTCAGTCAGTTACAGACAGTGACAATCGAGAAAATTAAAAAAAAAAACACTTCGTTACAAATCCCTGTCATGAAGAATCCCTGATATAACACTGCGATAACATGATGACATTTACAAACAATAGAAACTGTATGAAATATGATAACATATTATATAACAATGCTATTCAACATTCAAACAAAGAATAGAGCAAAATGTCGTTGTTTTGGTTAACAAAGGTATCAATCACTTATCTATGTCAATAGAAAGTTCCCTGTGAATAGCAATAAGATCAGACGTTCTGTTGTCATTTCTTGCAAAGTAATAAACAACAACTTTAAATGTTGTCTGAACAATATGTTAGTAAGACATGCATTAAGCTGAGATAGTGTTTTTGTTAAAATCTTAAATTTCAAAGTTTGTTTACATATCAGAAGCGAAAGTAAGCAACAGAGGACAAAGGTCGCTTGCCATCACGCCTTGGCATTATCAAAGACTGGTTTTTTTTCTTATATTAGATAAAAAGGTATGAATGCAGTAATTAAAAGACATATGTGCACAAAACATAATCTTATTTACACTGTTTAAATGTCAATAACATATAAAATTTAATAGGCCTACCCAATATATGAGAAAACAGAGTCTGATGGTGTGCGGCCACAGTCCTGTATAACATGCATCTTCTTTGGGTTTTAAAATGTTAACGAACTTTTGAAACCAACGATTTTCACATACAGGCACTATTTCAGTTAATTTTGAGCTAAGAGATTGTTCAGACAGCATTTGTGATAGATATATACAAGTACTACTTTTCAGATAGTAAAAACGTGTGGCGAGTGTGATTCGAGGGCCCTAAGATTTATTTTTTACTATACAAAATAAATGTGTAAATCACTTTTGGTATATATCAAAGATTTGCACACCAAAATGATAATTTGCATTGATTATAAGTTAGATTTCTAATAATATAATTACGTAAATAATTAATTGTTTTGGTCATAACTCAAGGGTCTCTTTTGAAAGAAGTTTCAATGTGTACAAGCAGACAGAAATAAATCTGTGTAGTTTAATGTAGTCCTAAATATAAGACCCTACGTAACTTTTTTATCATTTTGACATTTCTCTGTTACGTAGGGTCTTAACGGATAGCTTCAAAAACGCATAGCAAAAATTTTAGTGTACAGACATCGAATCAGGTCTGAACGTTCTACTCGTTTTAATTCGAAAAATTTGCAATAAAACGATACACCAATAGAAAGATAAACGAAAAATACACATGATGAAAGTAAAATAATTTCAAATGCTAACCTTAGACAGTCGAAAAATCCATTTAAAATCCTTTATTAACGAGTACTTTCAGTTTGTCACAATAATCGTGCAATAATAGCCAAAGCAATCCGAATTTAAATTTGGTCACGCCATTTGTAAGAAATGATTTTGAACGAATATATTAGGTACAGTATAAAAGCCAGTATCCGGACCGTTCCGTGCATACTTGTGACTGTTGACAGTACGAACGACTACTCTTGAGAGATTAAAATTCGTTTAAGTAAACTGTAAGCGATTCGAAACTTTATTTACCGACACGAATTCAGTTCAAAATGGAGGCAAGCGGCGACAATCCTGGATAGCAGGAAAAGTAATTGGTGTTTTCATATGGGAAAAAACTGATTTTTATCTTTTGCTTTATGGAAAGAATAAAAGTAAACTTTTATCTATCGATTGGTGCTAATTTGACCCACATTCATTTACTTTTTGAAAAAAATATTTTGCTATGCGTTTTTGAAGCAATCCGTTAAGACCCTGCATAACAGAAGAACGTCCGTGTGATAAAATAGTTATGAAGGGTCTTATATTTAGGACTATAGTTTAATGGGTCATTTATATGAGATTTTCATGGAGTAAAGATATGACAAACCACAGTCGATTCAAATAATGCCTAACCCTGATTAAGCATCCAATTTCTCAGTGTTTTAGGCACTTAGATTTTCGATTTCTAGAATTGAGGTTACGCACGTGCGTAAAGTGCGTAATGGCAGATACGCGCCTGAGACACGTACAATAAAATATTTGCTAATGATGTGTAAAACATGGAATTGAACGGGGCATCATTTGACAGATATGCCTAGTATGATGAATGCTTATTTATAATACAAAACAATTGTTTTGTCTAAAATAAATATATTTTACAGATGTAATGCGAACATGCTTCTCACACAGATTCAGGACTAAATCTGCTTTAAGAGATATTGTGACTTAGATATATTAGTTGTAGGAGAGGGTAATTGTGTTCCTCTGTTATTTAATTTTCTCGTAAACTGAATGAGCTTTGTTGCCAAATATATCACTTATGTGTTGTAATGAATCCCCCTATTTTTATTCGTCCCTATTACTCCTAGTTACAATCGCTTTGCACTTAATATCCTATAAATTATCTGACAAGGTATTGCAAATGTAACTGTGGTTAACATAGAGAGATTACCTTGAATTGAAATAAAACATACAGAAAACTATCATAAATTGATATAAGCTTCTAAAAAAATATTACAAGTTTGGAGTTAAATGGTTATTAATAGTAATTGCTGTCATATGTTAGGAGTAAAAATTAAATAATAATATACCAGATTAAATATAATCACATATTTAAAAACAATGAAAACTGGTACCTAAGATCATGTATAAAAAACACAGATCAGTAGAATAGTTATATCACAGAAAAGTAATGCTGTTTAATAATATTTTTAAAATGATTAAGGTTGGTAATAGCCCTGATGTTTGAAGCCAGCTGATTCCAGAGTTTACAGCCATTGTAAGAAAAAGACTTTAAGCCATGGGATTTGAGCTTCAGAACAGAAAAACAACTACCTTTACTGAACCGGGCGTTGTGAGAGTGAACACTGTCTTGCGACACAAAATGTTCTGTCATGTAATCTGGGGCAAACGCATGCTTAATTTTAAATACATGACACAGTGTTATTCTTTTCTGCACGGGTAGCCAATTGAGATCTTTGAAATGATTCTTAGATATGTGTGATCTTTTTTTCTAAGCTCAAAACAAACATTATCATTTTGTTTTGAGTGACTTGGAGTTTTTTTAAAGTTTATTTGTAAGACAGTTGAACCAAAAAGAACAGGTCTAGTCAAAGTGGCACTGTATGTGTGAGGATACTAAAAGATATTAGAATTATATGATCATATCCATTTTAACAGGTCACCCGAGACCGAGTGCATTTATATTAGTTTTCACCATTTCTAAAAAAAAAGAAAACTAATTATATGTGGTCATAGATGATTTTAAATTACACAATGGTTTTGTAATACTAATAACCAACAAATACCATTAATTTTTAGTAGATTAGATGAGCTTTTCACGTAATAGGTTTTTTGAACTGATACAAAACAATGCAATCGGGTGACATGGTAAAATGGTGAGGTGAATCATGTTATGTTTTATGTCAACTACTTTATTTCTCATAAGTTTATTTCTAAGGTATATTGCACGTAGTAAACATGGCGTCAGAAGAAATGGGGTAAAGCACGAGAACTTCGCCTTTGATTAATTAAACAGAAAAAGTATGTTAGCTAACATTACTATGGTGGTAATTTTCTGCCTACAAGGTAAGTACCTGGTAACCTTACCATATATAACTAACAAGTATTAGCTTTTCCAAAAATGCTTGAAATCGCCGTTTAGCCCTGTGTGACATCTTCTTCTTTAGTAAAACATTCAAGGAATATGCGTGAGCGGTTTAGACCGTCCCATGTCTATTTATAGAATTCCTGGAATTTAGCCGCGTTTGATTAATTGTGTGGAACCTTCCAGACAAATAAAAATACATCGAATGAACAAGCGCTGTCCTTGACATTTTCCAACTGTGCACGTGAAAAAGTTTTTTAATAGTAGAATTTAGCCTTATTCGTGTCTATTTGGTTAGAAACTACAATTAATTTATTAGCACACAGAAGTATTCGTTTTAGGAATGTGTTTTGCCAAATACGGCAGTGATTCGAACGTTTCTCGATATGTATTAATAGACTTGCCCAAAATTAAGGAAGATAAGTTTGTATTTTTTCTTGAAATCCGTGTTTTTTAAAGGATTAACATGTTACAATTAGTTTTGCATTTTTCATGGTCTAAGATTGCAGTTTTCTTAAACTGGTACTCGTTCATATATTGAGAAAGGTATTTTCTGGTTATACAAAGGTAACCCCACAAAACATGGCGTCAACGAGTCCATTTACGCATTCCTAATTTCACTATTTGACTTTTTTTCATCATGTGACCTCAAATGCATAGTTTTGATTGGCTTAGGGCAACCGGTGTCGACTACAAAATGCTCAAATCTTGATAATTGTGTATATCGCCGTTCAGAAACGGCGATAATCATATAAATATCACATTGATTATGTAGTCAATAATTACAAATTACCTCTTTACATGGAAAAGCTATTAACATCTGTTATGCACAGTTAATAAGGTAATCACATGTTGTCATATAGTTAATGGCATGTAGGAAAGCTGTTAACAGTATTATGATGTTTCCCAACTAAACTTCAAGAAAATTACTTGAAAAAGTAAGAATTGGTAAGTTTTCGAGCTAGTTAATACGTTAACATTTAGATAAAATTCACAATATTCTGTTTATCAAAATAAAGTCAACATGCAAGAAGCGTTGTGCAGTTACTTGATTGAATATTCAAGGGGATATTATTTACATTCCGTATCAGTGTAATGAAAAGCCACCGTAAGAAACAATTGACGCACAACTGGTTTTGACTGGAATATTCGTGTAATTATTGTGATGGGTTACTTTTGTTTGTATTATTATTCAAATTTTGTCTAGTTTGATTCATTTCAATATTTTAGCTTTCAATTCACGCACTCTTTTGTTATAATTTGATCTGAATCATATCAAATTATTTTGGCATTTGCATCTATACAATATTATATTTTAGACAATGCAATGGCTTTGTATAAGCAATAATGATTCATTATAGGCATAACTGTCAAATGGTGTTCATTTCATTTCCATGTTTTACACATTATTCTAAATGATTACCAAATATCTTTACCATACGTATATTACCATTGAACGTAATCTAAATCATGCCAAACCATGAGTTATTTTTATGTGATAACATGGTAATAATATGTGCTACTCTGTAATCTACTCCATATTTTCTAACTTTATTTAAAAGCCCCATTACAAAATGGAACGCTGATAACTGTCATGTATCATGCTTTTGCTTAAACTCATGCTAACATTAAATGAATATATAAAACGCATCTCAGGCACAAAAACTCAAGTATTTTCTCCAGAATTTATACTAATACTATTTTTCGAAATTAGCGATCGAAACCTAAAGTAATGACTCTATGGAAAATCACGGAACTCAACGAACGAGATCGGAACATCCCGTCGTGGCTAAAAATAATCTCAACTTCAAATCGCAAGTAAACAAATTTTCTGCTTTGATAAATACAGGTTTTGGATAGTAAATTTCGTGCGAACGCCAATTAAAACTCACGAACTCATGTAAATAGTTTAATACATGAACATATACTGACAGGAAAAAGAAACGCACCAATTAGGTCTTACGTTATACAGAAACGTTTGCTAAAAGGCCACGTTAAGGTAGAACGAGTGTAATGTCGGTAAGACAAGACAACTAGATAATTTATATTTACGCCAACGTCATTCGCGTAACAGAATTTCATGGCAGTATCTACGTCATGTGTGATGAAAGGGTAACCGTGTATGCCAAATAAGTCGACAAACAATGGGAAATCTACTTGTTTGGCGCAAACCGTTCTAAAGATAAGCCACCGTCACCATATCTCTCCGCTCGTATCATCGCGGCCATAGTGTTGGAAGAATATAGAGCTTGAGGATTCGCGTTTCGGCTTATGTAACGCCCCAGATTTATCAATGTTTCTAAACGAGTTTAAGTCACAACTCGTTGTTTCCCAATGTAATATCGTGGACATACACATGGACCAGCTATGCCCTGAGAGTGTATCTATGTTCTGACATTGTAACGACTGTTTCTATCAGCATAGTAACGACAAACCTCACATTGCACATGTCACCAAGAACTTCTTACAGACTTACAACATTAATGTTTCCTTATACTATTCTGAATCACTATAATTATGTACCTAGATGAAATGAGACGTTTCTTTAGCATCAGTTTAGATATTTGTACACTCAAAACTTGCAAACACTGATTATCGAGTAAATCACTAGATATGACATAGTCAACACTTCACAATTTTGCGTAAGTTTTATCAAACAACAATTTGATTGACTGAGAGGGTGTATCTCCGTAATCTAATTTAAATATTATAAAAGTACCCCACTTTTATAAAAAATTGATATTTTGAAGAAATAGACCCCTAAAAGGGAACCCGCTAAAGAGAGTTATTATAATCCAAAGCCATTTATATTTTATCGTCTTTTTGATAGTTTTACTTGATTTGAAATGGATGACAAAGACTTTGTCTTCGTTTAGTGGCTTTAAGGTAAAAGAAAAACCGCATAATTATGTGATACACGTATGTATTAGAAATAAAACATAAACGTGATTCCAGGAAATGTTTTCATGATCTCGGTCATTAAATCTAACGCTTAATTGATTCCAAACAGAATGCAATTAAAAGATGAATAAAATCTGTTTTGATATTATCTATATTTTAATGAGGTTGACAGTTAAACACAAGACAACTTAAGCAACATCCTCTTTGGGTTAAAAGTTATGATATATCACATCAATAACTTGATTATCTTTGAAATACAGACGTTACCAGAGAGAAAGTAATGATACATTACGTTGTTGCTCTGTAGCTTTTGCAATATGTTTACATAAACCACGATTTGGGTCTAAGTCACAGTGCAGACAAATTACATTTCGTTTCGTGATCCACAAAATTTCTGATTTTCTTTCAGACATTTTTATTGAAGCCTTCGTAATTTCTCGAAAAAATATATCATAAAGTAGACAGGGCAACGCAATTAAAGCTAGATGAAAGGTATGATTAAAAAAGTAAGGGTGTAATTATTACGACCGCAATCTCAGAATAACATTTTTATCCTCGTTCGACAGCGAGGTAATTCTTACTTTCAGTTACGGTATTGTGCGGATTAAGTCTACCCACTTTCGCAGACATCAATTGGTATGAAAAAAATCTGATTTAAATATATGTAAATTTTATTTCAAAGTTAATTGATAAAAATGAATAGTTCTTTATTTTGTAGTTATTTATTGTTTTTTGTTAAATGCTCAACATTATGAATAGAAATTACATAGATATAATTATATAAGTATCGATTAAATTGGAACTCGACTTTACCTTTATCGTATATAAATTTGAATGTGTTATCGTAATAAAGAAACAAACTTTGTTCCGAGTGTAATATTCATAATGCGAAGTAACCTTCTCATTTGGCAAATTTGGTGCTTGTCTACCACTTCCATAACTATAGAATACTTTCTAAACAAATATTTAAAAATGTATATACACTTTGTTAGCTCTTCACCGTACTATACTTAATATAATTATACAGTGATGTATCTTAACTAGTCTATGAGTTTTCTGTTGATACTAACATTGTTATTCCTTAGAACCATGAATGTACCAACTTGTCAATAACGATAGAAATAGATGACATTTACGATATAAAACGATTAGTTGTAGGAGTAGGAGTACTGATCCTTAAATTTTGGTTTATAATGCCTTAGTTTGAATTTTCTTTATTAGTAATTAGCTCGTAATTGCAACTGCGGTTATGGTAAATTATTTAGTTTTCTAAGTTAAGAAAATTAAAATTAACGTGTTATATGCATGTGGATGCATCGGTTTTAATCTGTCATTCTACCTCCTGAATTTTTAGGTTGTTCTTTAGTTATGAGTTCTCAGACTGAAGATATTCAATCTTTGACTCACGAGAGGTTATAATGAATTTTAATGAGATGATTTTTTTCGTTGAGTTTAGCAACATTCTGTGTAATTACATTCATGATGCCGTTACTAGATGCAAACTAACTTACCAGTGTTCAATCTTTGACTCACGAGAGTTTATAATGAATTTGAATGAGATGATTTTTTCGTTGAGTTTAGCAACATGTTATCATTTTTGTATGATGCATATAAAACATGGAGTATTGTTTGGGACTTGGTATAATTTATTTCAAATAAATATCTCGTCCTTGATATAAGATCAAACTATGTTTACATATTTCTCTTTTACGTGCACACCTTGAAATGAACTTTATATTTTAAAACATTATTACGGCAAACAAACACTTTAGAATAATTTGTGTACAGTCAAAGTTTCATCTGTATCCACAACTTATGTGAAACTAAGTCATTAGCTTACAGCTTCATTTATCGGAAAATAGTGAGACTATTTTACTCACTTGTGCGTCGGCATCTGCGTTACACAGTTTTATTATGTGTATCATTTATGTTTGTTTATATTTTTGCAGCTACGTGATGAATTCACTCAGTTAGATATTCAATGTGTTACCATTTGAAATGAAATGCTAAGTTGCATGATTATTCACTGAAATAGGGCTCTTATATGCTTATTTATTTCTTAGTTAAATTTAATCGATGCAACATTTTATCATTGCAACTACTGAATGGATTCTCTTGATACTTCACACTCGTCCACGGGATAACCATTGAAGGTCAAGTGTCAAGTCTTATAACTCTTCCATAAATTTTGACTGATTTGTGGCCCTTTTATTCATAGAAATGGCTTAGTTAAGGCAATTGGTGCAACATATTTGCAACTAGTGAAGGAATTAAATTTATAGTTAACTCATTTCTACAGGGTTACATTTTGTACACACATACTAAGTTGCATAACTCTTTTATGAATTTCGTTTACAAGAATATCTGAATAGTAGAGAGTACTGTCCGTGGACTGTTCTTGCTTCTTTTTACTGGAGCTAGTTGTCTGGTGAAAAAAGCACATTGTTGTTTGTGACTTGATATAATTTCTTTCAAATAAATTGCACATCGTCCTTGATATAAGATCAAACTATGTTTACATAGTTTAACATACACATCTTATGCCATGATATGAACCATATATTTTAAGACACATTCTCACAATGTATTGTATTGATGCATGCGCTGATTGTCTCATTAAAGCCGAACTTAGGGATAGTTGTCTTAAATAATTCTATGTTGTTTCAGATATGCTTTTTACTGATACAAAACTGTCACTCAAGAAAGTGATTTCTAAATATGGTCAAACATTAATTCGGTTTCGATTTATTATTCTTCAAATTCATTTTGACTAAATGTACTAATGATGCTCTTTTCTTGTTTCTTTAATCTTGCTTTCAATTATTGCAATTAAATTTAGGAAGCGAGGTGTTGTGTATACGCATGCAAGTAAATGTAACATTAATTCTTACGTCGAGTTTTAATTACTGTGCTGTTGTTATCAAAAACTGGGTCATTTTTAATCCTTCTATATTACTTTTGTCAGGAATACTTTACATAGAAACAATATAAACTGTCATGAACTTATATTTATCCAAACGATTACATGTAATGAACATACATGTAGCAATAAACATTCCCTTGATTGTGTATAATATTACATGCAACAATTTTAAATCCAATATCCTTATGTAGTTGAATGCTTATCCTTGTAATAATAATTAGAATTTGTTACGGTGTCTTAATCAGGGTGTGGATGGTTAGAATTGTTAGTTCCATATAAGTGGTAAGAAGATCATGAGTCAAATATAGTGTCGACAAACTGGTTTGAGTCGCCCGGCTAGCTTAGTCGGTAGCGCACAAGTCTACCCATCGATGCGTCGCACTTTCGATTCCCGGACGGGTTTGATCATGAAATAATTTCTTCGGCATTTCTCTCCTTTGAACTATTGATTCTAAATCATGTTGGGAAGTTGTCAGTTACTGATGGGAATATGCACCTAGTAGATGGTTAACAGCTATATCCAGAGATTTAACCTTTCCTATGAACGGTGAGTAGACTATAACTGTTTTCTAGCTTACTTTCAGTATTAAAAATTGAATACAGTAAACGTATGTAGAACTAAGCTCCAAGCTACAAATATAATTATATTACTTAATAAATACATAATACGTTTCTATAAATGCAAATAAATTTGAGCTGTGGTGTTTATAAAATATGCGAAAAGGCGATAGTATCAATTCCTTTATTTGAAAATATCAAACTTGTGGATAATTTCTCGAATGTTACAGCCAGTTGCGATATAAATTGTAACCATGAACTAAAAGGGGTAAAAATAGAACAAATTGGCAGATGTAAAGGAGATATATTAATAAAAATTATAATAGCATCATTTACATCATGCGCATCTTATTAACGGAATGCATTTCTTTTTTTATACGAGACAGAACAGCATGGACAGCACACGGGCGTATAATGCCCCGCCCAGCGGTGCTCTTGTTTTCATTGCTGTGATTTCTGAATAATGCCTATCGTGTTTATCAATGATAAAGCTTAGAAATTTATACCGCAAGACTAACTACTAAAGTAATTATTAGTTCAAGTATTATGGCATCTCTAACTTAACCAATACTAAATTTCAAACAATTAAACAAAAGCCAGAAAGTCGTCAATCTTTTCTCTTAAAGTTTATTTTCCGTTCCTTACTCTAGCCTGACATTTAATTGGATATGATTTAGTGTGTTCGTTGTAGTTATAAAAACGTGTATAAATACCATTTTTGATTGATGAGAAGTTCGTATAGATCTGTCGTTGTGAGAATGAGCAGATAATTCAATGAAGCTGATGTTTCCATGATATTGTTCACCAGTTAAATCCATATAACTGACATGACATTGTGACTTAGATAGATTAGATGTATGAGAAAGTAATTGTGTTCTTGTGTTGTTTAATTTTCTTGTGAACTGAACGAGCTTTGTTGTCAAATATATCACTTGTTTGTTGTAATCAATTCCCATGTTAGTCGTCCTTAGTACATCTAGTAACAATGGCTTTGCACTTTGTATCCTTTATGCCAAAAAATTATCTGGCATTATAATAACAGAACGTAACTGATCAACTGAATATGATAATGAAAAAGCCGTAGAATAACGTGATTGCAGAGTCTAGTTGTATTAATATTGAAATGAAATAATTACTTACAGATTAAAATTTGGTATATACTGTAATTGAAAATGAAGTTGTTTAGTATAAAAACATTAAATATCTGATACATGCGATATTTTAATTATGAAAAAATTGAAAATGCATAAATGAAATACTGGATATATCTATTTAAAACTATGAATGGTGAAACATTTAATATGCAACACCTAAGCTTAGTATTGTACGGCTGTCAACTCACCTAACCGGATTTCATGGATATTTTTCTCTACGAGTCCTCACTTAATTTTCAAAATAGAGCAGACAACCTATCCCTCTACAGAGGAAATCAATTTAATATTAAATTTTCATGTTTCTAGTTTAACCTGCCAAGGCGAAATTCAAAATCATGCGTTCCACCATTGCTTCACAACTGAATTTTAATGTAGTTTATGTCGTTATGTCATGTAAAACAGTAGTATAATAAATTATGATAAATCAGTTGTGAATTAGGACTATGAACTATGTTGTCAGATATTAGAACCCATTGACCTGCCTGATGCTTACCTAGCTATTTGATACTAGTAAGAGTGTTCCTCCTTTGATCGTGTTACCAACAACTACTAATGAGTCTGAATGTACGACAGATGTTATACAACAGTTGTAGCGTAAATGAATTTTCTTTCGGAGAAAAGAATACTCTATGTGCAATTTAATCTACTTTTTAAAAACATTATGCCTATTGGCATACTCCATACCAATAACCAACACATATAAATTGTTAGTAGATTTGTTGTAAGACCATATATGCATGCGCTATTCATGTCATGTTTTTCTTCTGCACAGTGACATGTTTATGTATATACTTAAACTACTTTAAGGCTAGAAAATGGTTCTAAAGTTTGCCGTTAATTAATAAAACAGACAAAAAACATATATGTTAACATAACTTTGGTGGTAATCTTTCTGCCAACTATTAATATTAGTAACTTTGCCCTTATATAACTTTTCACATTAATATCACACTGTTAGGGGGGAGGGGGTTGTTAATTTCATTTTTTAAAGATAACCATGTGGGGCCCTGCTTAAATATGATAATAGAATCAACAACAACAAAAAAATGTGACCCCATTAACCCCCCTGTACATACCCCTTGAAAATTGGACACGCCCTTTTTACACAAAATAACATTTTTTTATATCCAGCTGTTATAAATTAATTCTTATAGCTTTCAATATATCAATTTGTAGGTTTGTTATGCTGATGAATTTAAATATGAAGTAAAAAACTAAATAAACAACTTAATATGGCGGAAAATTTTAAATGGCTGCCAACATGACCCAAAGTTTGGACATATTTGGGTATTATATTTACTGGGCATTGAATATGTTGAATCATGCCTGCAATATATAAATCTAAAGGTGTTTTATGGTGATTAGTTCAAATATTAACTCCAAAAGCAAATTAAACATACCAATATGGCAGAAAATGAAAAATGGCTGCAAAAAATCATACTTTAGTTATAAACAGTACACTTTAAAAATGTTACGCAATTTATAAATTAGCTCTAGTTAATGAAATCTTAACAGAAGACCAAAGTTATGACACTTGATTATATGTGTGTAAATATATTTTATTCATTTAATTTATATAGCTGAGGTAGAGTTGTAGAGGTACGATTAGAGGTTTAGGTCTGAGAGGTCATTCGTTCCAACCTCACCAGCGGCACATATGATGTCTTGATTGAAAAATGTGTCTTTGATTGCTTTTCTTTATTAAGATGTTGATCTGTATTTGCATAGAAAAATTCTTGGCTGCAAAGTAGAGTTAAAATTCCCAGGAAATTTTATAGATATCAGTAACTAATTGATCATCATGGTTGATGTCTGTATGATATCATGTAGCATCTAAGCTACAATAAGATTGTAACTTTTCTAACAAGACTGTATTGTGTTGTTAAATTCTGAAAATATTATAAAGCAATGATTTCTTGGTAAAGAAAGACTTTATAGCTTATCAGATTTCTAGATGCAGTTCATTTACTTTCTCTGTTTTTATTTTTATTAAGTTTGGCTTATGTATGTATCAAAATCTTCACAAAAAATTAATGGCCCAACAATTGCTTTCAGAGATTCAAAGAATTGTATTCTCCAATTTTCCAATACCACAATAGCAATTGTGTCATTCCCTTTAATTCTTATTTGCAATTTTGGTTATAATCTCTATTAATTTGTTTATTCTTAATTGTATTTCTTTTAACTAGCCCTTAAAACTAATGATTAAGAATCATGATGTTTAATTATTTGGCCAACTGTGCACGATTGAAACAAATGCAAGACATTCGATGGTTAGAAAATGAGATTGCTTATGTGACAACCGAGTAAAAGAAAAGTAAAAAAAAACAATTGTGTTCTTAAGAAAAGAAAGAAATTACGCATATCATTCATATATTATCTTTGCAACATGCATGAAGTTTTGTATTAGTACTTAAGTGTAGGGTGTGGTGGGGACGAGAGGCCCGTGTTAAGGAAAACTTGTCGCACTTTTTTTACTCTTTACGATATTAATTATCTGGTGTAATAAAAACACTGTTTGATAGAGAACATTTAATATAGTCAGCTTTGTTTCAAGTTCAAATACAACAATACAATGGACAATAAACGAATTTTGCCCCATGACCGGGGCAAAACGCACATCACAACGGTGCATGATGTCCATCATAGACGCTTTATCCCATTGTTTTTTTTTTCAGACAAAAAATGAGAAAGATATGCATACGTATAAGATGAAATTTTATTCAGAGTCAGAATAAACAGACTCACAGTTAAGGTAGATTAAATGTGCACTTCCTATAGAACATTGTTTGTGTGTCCATAATTTACTGACTAATCGACTTTAAAATTTTAAACTGATTCCCAACACTAGTCTAGCTTATATGCTTCTCTCATTTGAAACATCAATGCCATGGAAACTCTGAAAATATTTAATTTCGTAAATGAGTTACATATGCATACGTGTATGTAAAATGATGTTATAGCATTTTTATTATTTCTTTTTACAACTGTCAATTTGTTATGTGTTGGTGTTTTCTTAATCTTATGGTCACTTTATATATTGCTTTCTGTTACATTTGAATAATTACCCACAAGTTTTTATTGTTCGACTTTGTCAGACAATTATATATTCCACTTTTGAGAAATCAGTATAGCTTAACTACAAAAACTACTTTTTGGGGTACATGAAGGAACTCAACTCTTCAAGCATGTGTATTACTGAGAAAAAACTAATATGTATAGGAATATCGTAATAATCACATAAAATCAAACACTGAAATATATACAACAGTGAAGATTCCCTGTGGTGAACCCCAATTTGGAAGGACGTGATGCATTGATCCCAACCTATACGTAAACGATAAAACATATCTTTTTACCCATGATACTTAGCGTAGTATCGTACGGACCAATTAGTCTGTGAGCATAGTGTTGAACTCTAATATAGATTAATAGATGGGAAATTAAATACATTAGATAATTAGGATTATTGGTCAAATAGTTCGGCGTAGTATTTACTGATATGGTAATGAATTGAAGTAAAAATTATATTGCAAGTTAAAAAAAATCATTACCTGATAATTACTCATTAAATGTTTAATGGAATAAATATTAACAAAAGTTGTAGATATTACGCCGTGTGTGAAACTATTGAATGTAAAGAGGTGGTTCTGTTACATTTTAGTAGTATATACAATTAATTTGTATGCACATTTAATTTGTACATTTCATACAACGAAAGCTCTACAGTCTATGTTTCAAGAAACGAAATTTTATTCCACATATTTTCTCACATTTTAAGCACATTTAGTGACCGAGGCACAACATGATTTCTATGTCGAACAACTCCAGTGCCTTTGGCGCCTTGATTTAATTATGTAGTTATTTAATTAACATGTACTTTAAAACTTCTTTTTTATTCGTTTTGTGCATTTGGCATAACTTTAACACGGAAAGTGACCTAGGAAAGAACAATAGGCTGTATAATGTCAGCTAATGAACAAATTTGTCTTTTGTGTTACATTAAATAAGCTGTAAAACACCACATGGGTAAAACTGTTTATATGTGATGAAATAAAGTTTGGTGAATATTCATCCAGTGTTATATAAGGTAAACTAACAAAGAATTAAACTAACATATTAATTGACAATTAAGATAGATCTAAGAAGCAATTATAAGAACTGTCAAAAACAAACAGGACAAAGCCGATCATCTTTCCACAAACAATGTCATGTCTGGAACTAAAGAACTCACAGGTTTGACAAAAACTAAAAAGACAATGAAGCGTAAAACAATATAACAGGAAAAGACTATAAACAGGCAACATACAAAGCACTTAACTTTAATTACTTGACTGTACATACATCCATATGATGAAATATGTTTCAACAGAAGTCTTTTAATACAATGACCGCTGCGCTTAATGATTGTTTTCAAATACAGCGTTTTTCATTATGCTGTGATTTCATAAATGCCATTATCTGATATATTACACAATATTATTTATAATAAATAATATTGTGTTATTTCAATACCTAGTTTCATTTATTATCATGATTTACTATTTCAAAACACTAACGTTTTAAATAAATAACTCGTTTCTGTCATATATTCGGTCAACTTCGCTGGGGTTTTCACAGTTGTAACGAATCTAAACTCTAAAGTAAGCTTTTAAAATTTACAACTTAACTGATTAGAAATCATTGATATTGATGTTAGTTTATATATATTTAGCGTATATATTTCACAACCTTTTAAAATATATATTCAATCGTCTTACTAAGGAAATGAGCTACATTTCTGATAATGTATCTACAAAATAGTTCAGAATTTATCACTACAAACCTAAAAATTGACTGTAAAATAAGTTAAATAGTAACCAGAAAAGATGTATGTTATTTATGAAATCAAATCCTCTTTCTGAAATAAACGATCATGTGTACTTATTTTTGTTCCTTGTGTTTTTGTTTCCAAAATAACGAAGGTGAAGATATAAATTTTCACTACATGACCTTTAGATAATGTTACACTAAATGCAACAAGATGACTTAGTTTAATTGCTAGTTTCACTAAAAAACATGGCATATTTGCCGGAATTATCTGAAATAATTAATTCAAACAAATACAATTTGTATGTTGATGTATCGTTGCCTATTATATAAACTATACATGGTTAAAGTGTGTGTCATGACACTTAAACCTTTTTTTTAAGTTTAAGTATGATATGTCATCAGAACGACGCTTCCAAACAGTGAAAAAATACAAATTTATTTTCATTGTTTCAAAACAGTGGAATGTCGATTTTTATACGCCCGTTTTGAAAAAAACGGACGTATTATGTTATGATGTTGTCCGTCTGTCCGTCCGTGGACAATTGCTTGTCCGGATGATAACTCAAGAAAGGATGTACCTAGGTTCCTCAAATTTTATGTGTGGATAGCCCTTGGGTAAAGAAGGTTCCCTATTGATTTTGAGACCCCAGGGTCAAAAGTCAAGGTCACTGGGGCTTAAAATAGGTAAAACTTGTCCGGACGATAACTCAACAACGACTGTACCTAGGTTGACAAAATTTTATGTAAGAGTAGCCCATGTGTCAAAGATGTTCCCTATTGGTTTTAGGGCCCCTGGGTCAAAGGTCAAGGTCACAGTGGCATCATATGGGGAAAAAACTTGTCCGGACAATAACTGAACAACCAATCTACCTAGGTTCACCAAATTTTATGTGAGAGTAGCCCATGTATCAAGAATGTTCCCTATTGGTTTTGGGGTCCCTGTGTCAAAGGTCAAGGTCACAGGGGCATCAAATGGAAAAACCTTGTCTGGACGATAACTCAACAACGACTGTACCTAGGTTCACAAAATTTTATGTGAAGGTAGCCCATGTGTCAGGGATGTGCCCTATAGGTTTATGGGGCCCCATGTTCAAAGGTCAAGGTCACAGAGGCATCATATGGAAAAACTTTGTCCGGACAATAACTGAACCACCAATGTACATAGGTTCACGAAATTTTATTTGAGAGTAGCCCACGTGTCAAGGATATACCTTATTGGTTTTTGGGCCCCTGGGTCAAAGGTAAAGGTCACAGGGCCATCATATTGAAACACATTGTCAGGGTAATAACTCAACAATGACTGTACCTAGGTTCACCAAATTTCATGTGAGAGTAGCCCATGTGTCAATGATGTTCCCTATTGGTCTTGGGGCCCCTGGGTCAAGATTAAACCATCAACCAGTAGATATCAAATTACCAAGCAGTGACTTCAAAATGTTCAATCAATATGTTAATAAAGTCAAAATGGCAAACAATGAAAAACTTGTCTAGACTTGTCGTGAACCACGAATGTACCTAGGTTCACCAAATTCTATGTGTGAGTAGCCCATGTGTCAAGGATATGCCCTATTGGTTTTGGGGCCCCTGGGTCAAAGGTCAAGGTCACAGGGGCATCATATTGAAGAACCTTGTCCGGACAAAAACTCAATAACGACTGTACCTAGGTTCACAAAATTTTATGTGAGAGTAGCCCATGTGTCAAGGATATGCCCTGTTGGTTTTGGGGCTCCTGGGTCAAAGGTCAAGGTCACAGGGGCATCATATTGAAAAACATTGACCGGGTAATAACTCAACAATTACTGCACCTAGGTTCACCAAATTTCATGTGAGAGTAGCCCATGTGTCAATGATGTTCCCTATTGGACTTGGGGCCCCTGGGTCAAGTTTAAACCATCAACCAGAAGATATCAAATTACCAAGCAGTGACTGCAAATGTTCAATCAATATGTTAATAAAGTCAAAATGGCAAACAATGGAAATAATGCTATATTTAATAAGTAACATGAAATTTGTTCACAAAATATTATGTGAGGATAGCCCATGTGTCAAGGATGTTCCCTATTGGTTTTGAGGCCTCTGGGTCAAAGGTCAAGGTCACAGGGGCATCATATGGAAAAACCTTGTCCGGACAATAACTAAACAATGATTGTACCTAGGTTAACCAAATTTTATGTGGATCAGCCCATTGTTCAAGGAGTAATGTGTTTATAGCTCTTTGGTAGAGGATGTTCCCTATTGATTTGGAGACCCCAGGGTCAAAAGTCAAAGTCACTGGGACTTAGTTTATATTTAAACATTTTCCGGACAATAACTCAATAATGATTGTACCTAGGTTCACCGAATTTTATTTAAGGGTAGCCTAAATGTCTAGCATATGCCCCTTTGGTTTTAGGCCCCTGGGTCAAAGGTCAAAGTCACAAGGAAATCATGAGGAAAACCTTGTCCAACAACCAACTTTATCTAAGATCACCAAATTTTATGTATCAATACTCTTTGGGTCAAGGGTGAGAACTTTTGGTTCTGAGGCCCCAGGGTCAAGGTCACTGGAAGTTTGTATGGGAAAACTTTGTGCCGGTGATAACTCAACCATGGCTGTACCTAGGTTCTCACAATCTTTGCTTTGGATAGCCCTCCAGTTAAAGATGGGACCTATTCTGAGATCCCGGGGTCATTGGTCAAGGTCACAGGGACTTCATATGAGATAGAACACAGCATGGACTGCACACGGGCGTATAATGCCCCGCCCAGCGGAGCTCTTGTTATTTTACCGATAAACCCCGGTATTCCACTGGAAAGCATATAATAAAATGACAACTTTCATTTGTTATCTTTAGTAATATAGCTCATTTAGTTGTGTAGGAAATAATCAGTACATCACATTAGCTAATCCTTTTAAAGTCTAAATGTCTTGTTTGCTTAAGTATATAGGATTATTAGGATCTAAATGATTGCACAAACAGTCATTTGTAGAGTTGAACTGAGCTGTATGTCCATTCTGAGGAATAATGCGACGCATTAATTTAAACAATGAAGTACATGGTGTTACGTATGAACTAAACTGACTTAACTGAATAATGTAACGTTCACATCATTTAATTCAAGAGTTTGTCATTTTAATTAACTCAATGTAAGTTATATACAATCTAGAAAGTCTTACATTAAAAGGATTTAACCTTTGGAACTGTTAACTTCAACACATCTTTTCTTCTGAAATATGTTTTGGAACAACTTTGTATGGCATCTTTGAATAATTTTGCTACCCGTTTGATCTTTTAAACATCTTTTTGGCAGATAAATAGGAATTTTGGCATAATTTCGATTACTATGATTTGTATTTTTGCAAAAAGTAATATCTCAATTACAAGTTTTATATTGATTATTCTTTATTAGAACAAATCGTTAACCGTAAAGTAAATCATCCTGGTAATGAGCATAAACTTCATATTAATTGAATAATGACATGTTGTTTCTGATGGAAGTTATCAATTAAATGAAAATTTCTGATATCATATCGATCGTTTAGCAATTACTATGATTAGTTTTAAATACATCACGAAAGATTTTGTTTGATATACACGCTAAATAATCTTTAACACTTTGCCATAAAATGGCTTATTAATTGAAAGACTTGAAATTGAGGAGCGTTCATCATTTATTCAGTTCTTTGTAAGTCTATAACATTTAGTTAATGAAATTCATTTTGTACCTGAGACATTTGATTAATATTTCATTTGCTCTTTTAATTTTGCAACAAGTAACTCGCAATAAAATTAATGGCGAATTTAAGACAACTGACAAAAACTGAACACAACAGTTACCTGTTGACTGTTGGATAATTCATTGGAAAATTACAGCATTTACACTATTTTAATAAAGCCATGTTGTAAGTATATGCAAAAAATTAACATTTTCCCTTGGCAAATATATGAAAATCATTTTTATCAGGGTTCTAATATCTCTTTGAAGCCCAAAGACTGATTATTTGCGACATAGATTTTAATAATGGCGATGTGATTTTTATTTGTTCTGGACTTCAGTCCTAAACAAATATATGTACCATAATTCAGACCCTTGCCGCTTTTTAAATTTATTGAACCCAGAAGCAGTTCCTCAGTAAATGAGTGTGGAAAAATTCAAAAAGATCGACTGCGATGACGGGCGCATTAACATAATTGTAATCCGAACTATATCTCAAGCGTAAGTATAACTGCAGCTATGTTGTATGTCTCAGTAGAGATAGTTACGTCGTCTTATGTTACAGAATGGTTTCATTCGGATCTACTCGGCCAATCGCTACGAATAACCTCGGACATATTTAGGCGCCATTTTGAAACTACCGGTGTTGTAGTAAACAAATACACGATCGTTTAGGCGATGAGTAATGTTTCGTTTTTAGTCCATAAATCTAAAAAACACAGCTTAATGATATCGCTGAACAATATTTGGTTCAATATAACATAGAAATATTTTGACAAAGATCTGTGTGTATACTACAAGAACTATTTTGCATAACCGTTACGTGGTTCACCTCGCGTAGGTAGTAAAAACCCAAGCCACCAGGGTAGACCCCCCCCCCACGAATCCTTCCGAGATTAATAATTCATGAAAAGTCGAGGTGTTTCGAATGAGAATGGTTCCTACGATTCAGTGGCGACTCGTTGTGTGTCTCTGTTATCAGTAAAGATGTTACATCGTCTAATGTAATAGAATTTATTCGTTCGTATAGGAGGAATTAAAATCTATAACGAATCTCTATAGCTTTTACTATTTGTCTGGGTAAAAATCAGTACAAAAATAAGCTAGTTAATCAATATGTACACGGTTTTTTCTACCTCAAAAACCAGTGTCACTGGTCTGTCCATTTTATTCTTACGTTGTTGAAGCACTGAATCTACTTTAACTTTTCAAACCTGTACAAATTCAGTGCATTCAGCGCTTTGATTTATTTCTAATATCTAGAAAATTTAATAGTATTGGTTCCTTTATTCTATCAGTATCTCAGCGTAATTTTAAGAGTTGAAACTATGAAAAGTAAGGAATCACAATGGCTTTAAGATAAAAATTAGTTGAGAGTACGTATGCCTTTAAAGGAAATTCGATACAGATTCTCATAGGATAGTTAAAATTGACAGAGACACTATTATCGTACCAATACGTAGTAAACTCCTCGCCAACTAGTTATTGGAATATCTTAAATATATACATAACCTGCCAGATGTAGATGGAGATCAGTGATTGGATGAAGGATGAGGAATTGTTTGTGACAAATGATTGAAAAACATCTGACGCTAGTTCACCTTTATTTAAATAAGTTGTAACATTCATCGTGTGAGATTGTGTCAGTTATTATAGAATGTTGTTTGCTCGTAGCCTTCTTAACTTACCGAAATAACAGAAACAATTTTTATAATTTTGAAATGGAAATTAATGTACCCGCTGCTTTTGTAGGATTTTTGTATCATTTTCTACAAATACAAATTACAGGAGCTTTGTTTTTTGGATTAGACGTTAACAAAAATAATGTTTTAACTAATAGACAAAATTTAGAATTACCACGTTTATTGTACAGCGTTAAACAACCTTCACTAAGCCATCGCTCAAAGCATCATTACGGAAATTGGGACTTACGAAAGCGGCTCCATGAGCAAATCTCAAATAAAGCAAATGTTGACGATTTTAAGTTTGACACTCGGACTAAACGTTTCTTTCACTTTTCACCTTTTATAATACATTTTGAAGACGGCGGAAAAACATGGACACCAAAAGTAAAACCAAAAGCAAACCACAAAAATATTGTTGATCATTTCAGCGGAATACTTCCTAAAAGTTTACATACATCAAATAAAAAGGTAAAAACTGAGGATTCAAGTCAAACTGAAAAACATAAAAACGAACAATTAGAAACCAATCACATGGAAAAGACTGAATTAAAGACTAACCATATACTAACATCAACTGGAGACATGTTGCCTTTTCAAAATAATAAGTTATCAGACGACACTTCAGTGGTCTCATTTCCAGCGGCAAAAGGTACCACGATTCCGAGTGAATTGGTTGACAATACGGGTTCTGGTAATATAGATGCTTATCCTAAAAGTGATGATTCCATCAACTGGTTGAAAAGAAAACTGGAACAAGATATTTACTCACACTCCAAATTGTCCGAACCATTCTTAGCAAAACCGGTAGAAATGCTTGACACTCCAGGCTGGTCATTTGTCACCACCAAAGAACCCCAGAGCGATGGTTTCCAATGGTTAGGTGGTAAACATGATACAAAATCGGACTCGAGAACAGACGGATTTGATTTACAAGATGGTCGGTTCCATTTCTCTGGAAAAAGTCCTACAGGAACAATTGGCGAAAAACACCATGGTATAGATCTTTCTGGCTTCGAATCAGGATTTGATTCCGGATTTGATTCTGGTTTTGATTCTGGTTTCGATTCTGGCTTTGATACTGGCGTGGACTCAGGCTTTAACAAAGGCTTTGATTCTGGCGTTGATTCTAGTTTTGATGCCGGCTTTGATTCCGGCATTGACTCGGGATTTGATTCCGGCATTGACTCAGGCTTTGATTCCGGCTTTGATTCCGGCATTGACTCGGGCTTTGACTCTGGCATAGACTCAGGTTTCGATTCTGGTTTTGGTTCGTTTGGTCATTTTGGTTCGTTTTCTGGACACGACGACGAGGCAATGCCAATGGATTCAGGATTTGTAATGAATGATCAACCACCTATAAGCTCATTGTTCGAAACGTTAGGAGACTTTGATGTACAGCCAATAGACGACAGTAATAGTATTAGAGCTCATGTTGGACAAGGTTCCTTCAGTTATGATAATGTAAGTACACTATATAAATATGTTAACTTTTATCTATTGTCATTTTTAATAAAACTAAGTTTTAAACTTTGTACATACATATAGGTGTAATGTTAAGTACAGGAAATGACATGGGGCAGCATATAAAGATTTGCCGTCCCGATCTACTTTGAACTGTTGATTGCTTATGATTATTACTTTTTTATATTACATACCACATTTGTATATCTCTTTTTATATTGAAAATGTCATAAAGGTAACGAGAAGGGCTAAACATTTTAACTGATTTGTTTTTTACTTGAAGTATGGATCCTGTTATATTATATCCGGCAGATTTTTATGTTATGTCTATCACTAAAATACAAGACTTGCTATGTTCCCGTATGTTAGAGAGGTTTAGTTTCTTTATCAATAGTACATGTATTCATGTTTAAACAATAGACGTTGTGAATAAGTATACTTTTTAGCAAGACTGTTATCTACAGTCGAAGCTATTAGCGGCATTCCAGCACTGCGACCAAGTTAGCGGTCAATTTTTCCGCTCGCCAGGAAATAGTTCTATAATTTTCAAAACTCTATATATATCTGCATTTACGTATCTATTCTTAAAAAAATTCATAGTGACACCAAATATTGACAATTTTGTGAACAATTGAACAGTGGCCGACAAAAAATTACACGACTGATTACCGCGGATGTATACATTGATTTCATTCATAAAAAAATATGAATGAAAATGTTTTACTCGTTCCCGTATCAAGCAACATTTTCCAAAGAATTTTGGAATACTTTCTGCAAAGAGATTTTAAACAATTTCCAAAGAGTTTTAGAACACCTTTTTCCCAAATAGAGTTGGAACAATTTTCCAAAGAGTTTTGGAATATTTTATTCCCTATGATATTTAAAACACTTATTTCCAAAAAAAATGGAATAATTTCTAAAGAGTTTTTGAACACTTTTTACAATGAGATTATGAACACGTTCTAAAGAGTTTTGAACACTTTTTTCAATGAGATTTGGAACATTTTCCAACGTGATTTTGAACATTTTTCAAAGAGATTTAAAAACTCTCATTGGAAATTGTTCCTAAATTCTTTGGGGAACAATGTTAATAATCTTTTGGAAATAAATGTTCCAAAAATCTTTGGAAAATGTAAAAACATCTCTTTAGGGAAAAATTATTCAAACCTCTTGTGGGAAAAATGTTTGAATATTCTTTGGGATTCCTTTGAACATTTGATTTTTAAGTTTAAAACTTAAGTCTCATCCCTACGTAAGAATCAGTATAGTCTTGCTACAGTGCTTTCAGCGCTTTGATTTTAATTGGGTTAATCGTCGTATTCAACACATATTAATTTAGGTCATATATACGACGGCCAGCTCTTCCTACTAGTTTCCTGGACACTTTTCTATCATCAGTACTAACTTACTATACCACGAGACCGACAACTCGTGTATAGGGTATGATCTACCGCGACCGTGCGATCTCCGGATTCGAAGTCAGACATGCTAACCATGACGCCACGGCCGCGGCTCAATTAATATACTATTTCGTCTATCCATATAAATGATGTATTTTTAATACTAAATTTATTTTAGACCATGAAAAAATAGATATAACCATTCAAAATACTTTAGCAGAGATTAAAATGCATCATGCTGTCGGTGTAGGAGTAAAAACTGTTTCTGACAATATTACAATCTATATTAAAAAAAAACAACTTAAATTAGAACATTATGAATTATTAATATCAATATTATTTTCTGTAACATAATAAAACTTCATATATACTAACAATTATACAGCAATTATTATGTGAACACTTACAGGTACACAAACACCTATGACTAAAATAATCGTAACAGATACCAAAAGAGAAAAACAGTACTTAAATATTCAATACCTTTTTCTTTCCATACCTATAAGGTTTGAATTTGACAAGTTCAAATATACATTCCGAACATCGTATCAAAACAGGCTTTAAAGTATTATTGTATTTTTACTCCAAAACTTTGTGATACTCTTACGATGTTTTTTATCGTAAATGTTTTTTAAAAAGGATCCAAAAATTGATGGGTAATAAACATTTCTTTATAAGATTTTCTAAAAAAACTGGCATCTCACAAAACATAGCTTATATAAAAATCATCTGGGGCATTTTTATCATACGTTTCAAATATTTCAAGAAAAAAAGACATTTGTTTTTATAGGCAAACTTATTCAATCTAGGAATTATGTCACTAATTAAAACTATAGGAAACATTAACAATGACATTAAGGATACAAAATGAACAGTTGGACACATTATGATATTTTCCTGTCAGGTTCCTTAAATATATTTCTTCCCAATCCTAAGATGACAATTTTTCGAAGACTTTCATTAATGATTTCCGACAGACAGACGATAATAATCGTTGTAGATGAACGAACAGGTCAAAAATCAGGCACGTGGTATAGCTCACAGACAATTAAATGGTCAATTATTACAACCATTACTTTGTTATTGATAGGAGCCAGGACACAGTGGTCAATCTTATTCAATAACAAGTTTGATTTTGCGTTTGAGATTCATCAGATATGATTGAATGGTTACAACACGAGCTTTATATCAATATGTTCTGTTTTTTAATATCTGTTTATAATCAAAGTTCAACTGATCGTCTGTTGACGACAATAATTAGTTGAGTTCTACTATAAATAATCATTTCATTGTTCTACAAACTTATAAAAATTCATCAGTTTTAACTCTCAATTTTGCACAAACATCAAGCTCAAATTTAGATGCATGTCTAAACGGAAGCAACCGTTTTCATACTTACCAACTTTTGATAGGGAAAGTTATAAAAATGCTGTATATGTAATCAAATACTTGGTTTTATCTTCTTTTTTGAATGGCAAGAATAACGTTTAAAATCTTAAGTAACAAACAAGGAAAGTTTTGAATCATAAAAGGTCGACGTCATACGTATTTACGTAAATGAAAATCAGATGTAATCACTTTATAGTAACCAATTATTTTTAAAACAAAAATGTACATGACGTCAATGCGACATAATTCACGACTGTGAGTCTGTGAGTAGTAAGATAAAACTCTTCACAAACCCTCATCATAAACAACCATCTAATTAGGACGTATTTAACGATATCAATTGACAACTAATATATTTTTTCTACAACGATGCCCATCTTTTATAAATTGAAACTCCACTTATTTTAAGTATATGCCATTATCCAATTTTCACCCTCTTGGGAACTATTATCTATCGTACGCATGAAGTAGCCATTCTGTGATCATTTAGTCGTATAATAGTTTCAATCCAAGGCTCATTAGCGACAACTCTGTTTCTAGGAGTATGTTTATACAATTATCTATGGTCTAATGTAGTTAATGCGACGGAGAGATATACTTAAGTAGCATATAAGGTCGCACGATAGTAATTGTATTACGACGGGTTTTTGATAATAATGAACTTTCAAGTTTCGAGCAACAGTAGGAATGCTGATTTCAATTGAATAATATACGTAATATATAACATTCAACCAAGCAGATATTTTTCGGTGAGTGTTGTCTTCGAAAGCCTTCCTTACAATTCCTTTAGATAAAAGATAATTGTTTACGGGCAACGTCGAATTTAACTTTCATTCGCAGGTAGTGCATTGTTCTTAACTACTAATTGTGTACTAATGTATTTTAGATAGATAGTGGAACAAGTTGTTTTTCAACTTAGATTAATCATTTGTGAGTCCGCTTCCTGATACTGTTAAGCACGTAGGAAAAAGTTTCTTGTCCAAAGAAACAACCAGGTTAGTTTTGGATGTAATTTAAACCAGAACCAAAGCAGAGCTTACTTTCTAGTGATTACCAGTCCAACGTCGTAACCACGCCCCACTCTAAAATACTTTGTTGTTGGAAATCTCTTACAGCCTGGTGCAAAGGTAATATTATACATAAGATCCTCTTTTTGATAAAGGAAGATTTAATGGAATCTGATGTTAATAAAATTGTACATATTCATGCCACAAAGTACAGCAAAACACGGTATCTACTAAATTGTACCACGTTGTTCCTTGAAATTGATTATCTATAAAAAAAATCTCAGATTGAAATACTTAATTTCACCTTTAATACCTTACTCGTAAATCTGTAGTTTGAATTTATAATTTATGAAGGAGGTTCCACTCGTTAAACAGGATGGGCTATCCGTGATATTTGTCACATGCTTTAATACGATGATAATCTTAATTATGTAAACCAGTTAAAGTCCTTACTCTGCGTGGAGGCGCTAAACGGTGGGTGGAAAATCAAATATTTGCGCCAATACAATCACTATTAATTTTTTAAAATTTCTTATTTGAAACAAGGGGATTGTTTAATTTGTTCCTTACAGAGGACGTCAACACGGTATATCAAGATGATTGCTATAAATTTATAATGTACTGTTATAGTCACTGTTTGAAGCATCGGATGGATTCTTATTTTTGTCTTACCACGAATATTTTCTCATTAAATCCCGTTTCGTAAATTTGAACGTCTTGTGTGATGTGAAGCAATACAAAACATGTTTTCAACAGTCCTCTGATAATTCAATGTTCCAGACTAGCATTACATTTACTTGTCAGCAGCAGTGAGTTCACGCTAAACTTATGTAATATCATTACTGTGTTTCATCAACAGCACTTTAGTACTCACTTCAATAATACGACTTTTTACTACCAACGTTCCTCATACTAGGTTGAAAGCTATGTCAACCTAAATATTGGTACTCATTTAACCTTGCACAAGGCTGGTACATGTAACTTCTCCATATAACTTATTATTGAAGAACAAAATACATAAGTGTCATTATTGAAGGCATAAATGTCCTGAATCGTATTCGAATCCGTATCCCTTCAGAAAACTAGATTCACATTAGTAAACAGATAAAACTCCTACAATTGTTTTCTACATACGCATAGCCAATACATCAAAGCGCTGAAGGCACTGATTTTTTTTGGTTAGAGCATTAATAACATATTTTTGTGGAAATAAAGCTGCTTTATTTTGTCTGACAAATTATTGTAATTAGACGTTTTTGCACGTAGAAGTTTACTAAAATTTAGATGTAGATGTCGACATTTAGCGGTTTAGCGTAAAAACTTAGAGCACGTTCAATACATTCTTTTTACTTCTTGTAGACCAAACAGTAAAAAATAAAGCAAAGATTCGATTTTATCGAATAACCTATATCTTGTAATTTTATCATCCTAAGATATTTTAACTTTAATTAACCTATGACCTTATGTGTCCGAGTAGTCATTAAAAGAAAAAAACACAATACAGCTATTTTTAAAAAAAAGATACTATTTTGTTTTCTAATAAATAAATCGTAAAATACACTTAAAATATGAAATATAATCAACGGATACTCACATATCATAAATATCTATTTAATATCTATTTTTATGACGTTTCAAAAACACATCAATTACAATAGACAATCAATTAAAGGGTATAATTTCCTCTGAACATAAAAGTCCAAACTTTCTAAAAGATATATATCAAAATAAAAACATAATGTAATTTTTAAGAAAATGTTAAATATTAAATATTCTTCATAATGTACGATAATTTGCATTTGATAGATATAGATATTAAAAGTTAATAATTGTTTTCTGTTCTAAACTTGTACAACTAAACAAATTCGATACATTGTTTTGACTAGAGTCATATCACTTACTCGCATATGTCGTTAACACATGTTGTAACAAAGTCAGTTTGCCCTTATATCTATGACCCGTCATTAGTTTGTAGACAGATCATCGACACAGTGACCTCCCTGTGGCAATATTACAAAAAGAAACATGTTCTTAGATTGTTAGATAGAAACTGATTCATGTTATCTGACCAATCGTAGAAAAGTCACGTAAATATCCTACATCAGATCAGTCTCTTGTACGAGTAAAAATAGACACTAGACAAAATAAGTGATCTTTAAATTCATGATTTTATTTACGACCTAAGTGTTTTTCTGTGTTCTTTGTAAGTTTTATTGCTTTAAACATAACCGTAATTTAATAATTGCAGACATTTCACTTTGAAAAAACTACTGTGATTTATGATTTATTCATTCTAATGTTGTCTGTAACTTACATGAATGAGATATCAGAGATAAGCTCTTACAATTAGTTAAGAACATCAACCGCTTTTGACAAAATGAAATTTCAAATTTATTTGAACGCTTAGTATACAGATACTTTGCATTTGCTGCTACAATCTTAAAATATGAACATGTAGACGTTGTGCATGAAAATAGATAAACAGCTATCATTAAAGAATATTTCGTGCAGAATATATATCATTTAAAAAAGCACCCAAAGTATTGTCTATATATATGCAATATTTTCACAATAATATATGCAATGATTAGATCACGGCAGTATCGTATTAATACAAACATATATGTTATATATAGCACATCAATTAATACCTTTGATTCTTAGGTGCAAAATGGTGTTATTGTATTTATAGACTCAATATATTAGCAATTTATAACCTTTAGTCAGTATTAACACCTGCTTTAAATAATATCCTTAAGTATGCGAGGAAGACATTCTGCCAGTGGTTCACATTTTAATGTAATTTTATGTCAATTATGTTAAGTGCAAGACGTGGTAGACAAATACCATGTTTTTATTTCCACAATATAAAAAGTCAAAAACTTCTTTATACAGTACATTTATCAGGTACAATCACGCAGCTCGTTAGACATTGAATCAATATTTCGTTTTATTCCCACTATAACACTTATCATATTATAAATTTATCAATTTATACCGTACAAAAATGTACTTCGTAAGTGCCAACAGATAGGGTGAGCAGACGTTTAATTTGTTAGGAATTGTTTGATGTTGTCATTAATTCAGTTAGTTGAGAAATAATCTGATAACTTCGTGCTTTGATGAAATTTGCCATCAGAACAATTACGTATTGCATCAACATTATTGGACAAAAAGCTGGACCAATTTACAAAATGTATTGGAAGAAATACTACGTTAAGCATGTCTGATCAATACTATGTAACATTGTTCTATCGACAGCGAGGAAATTACGTAAGTCATAACTAAGTCGCGAATAGTTCAATTTTGATAACATTATCAAGTAATTATAGTCTAAGGTCATATTTTATGTCTGAAAAAAATGTCTACAAGAAAATCATCTTATGATTAACGTACGTTGTTGATAGCGAGGGCGACCGCTGTCGAATAGTGGGTAGTGATTAATACAATTTCTTACTCCATAATGTAGAATATAATTTTATGATTGAGGAATATTATATACTTTATTGAAATTCTGACCTAAAAAGATAAATCTTTAGTGAATTGTGCAAAGGAATTTAGGACTCACAGGAAATAATTTAAGCAACTTAAAAAAGAAATTTTCTTTAACAAGCTCATTAACTAACTAACGCTGTATGCGAAAGTAAACAACTTGCATGTCCAGAGTAAAACTTCGCCCATCAAAAATATTAATGGAGTAAATACTAGTCGCGTACGAGTAGTTCGTATCGTTTCGTAACTCTAATCAGTAGGGGTGTAACGGTTAACCGATATACCGGTAAATATTGCTATACAAATTCTGACGGTTTTAACCGTGTCGTTTTTTATTGAACTGGTTTTTGTAGTTATGTGCCATACTGATTGTTTTAGTTAAAACATATTTAAATTACTGATTATTTTCCTCAGAATCTGAAACTAAATATTTGAACATATGTTAAAATGTGTTGAAAACTTGAATTATCTAATTGTTTTTAATATGATAAACTTTTCGTCGAATTAGAGAATAATTATCTTCGAAAGTCCGTTTCAAAATAAGTGTTTTCTAATATATAATTCATTTTATACAAGTAATTAAAATATTTTGATAATAGATTGCTTGAAAATACGTGTAACAAATGCAATGCACGTGCATTGCTATATGCTTCGCATGTCTATTAAAAACCGATACGTATTGCAATAAATTGTAATACGGGTTTTGCATGCATTACGGTGTTTACCGTATTGTTACACCCCTACTAATCAGGGAACCTATCGGTGATCGCAATTGTCCGAGTTTTTTTCGAAACGTCATTTGTTTATAACATCAATGCGTGTATGCACTGACTAAATTTAATAATAAACAATTTCAAACTACATAACTTATTTTAATGACACAGAATTACAAATCTTATATTATTACAGAATGCGTGAAATAATAATAATCGGCTTATCACGTATTTATCAGCATTTATTGTTGAAATGATCCTTAAATGAACAAATTCGACATTTTTTTCACGAAAAAACGAACACTTTAAATGATTTTTTTTTCGATTAAACTTTGCATAAGACAATGCCAGTTTGCGATTTTACAATATACAACATTTTATGGATGAAAAGTTGCCTGATATCAGTCTTAGTTTTTAGATAATTTGTATCAAGTCTTAGATACTGGAGAACTCAAAGTTAGTAAATAATCTTTATGAGTTTCAAGTGAATTCAACGTTCATTTGTAATCTTTGCGGAAAAAAAACATGTGAATTAATAATTTACAATATTTGCTTTCAAAGCCTGTACAATGTCTATTTAAATTCTGGATTTTTTCAAGCGCCATTGAATGCAAAAGTGACTTTTAGCTCGAAAATTAGAGCTTATGCGATCATTTTCGCGTCCGCATTGGCATCGACGTTGATTTTGATGTTAAATTTTTTAAAGAAATGTGACTTAAAGTTAGTAAATTTATTTGTCGGTACTTTATCACGGCTCTTCAGGGACGTAACTGTGGATGAATTGTTTTTGAGTTATGCCCCTATATATTTTAACAGTAAAGATTAAAATTTGTTCAATTTAGATATATTTAGTTGTTTTAAATATATTTGAATTATGGACGTTGGCATGCATATTCCTCAGTTATTCATCTTTCAGACTTAAAGCGACATAACTCTGGATGAATTATTTTCGGAGTTAAGACTAGTACTTAAAATATGTAAGGTTAAAGTTTATTTTACTAAATTTATTTAGAACTGATAAAGATAATTGATTGAAAGATAATATGCTTATTTATCAGCACTACATGTACCAGACAAGAAAGGAGAATATCTCTTTATGTATTACTTTAGGAAATGTAACCCTTTTCAACTTTTCAGTCATGGGTAAAGAACTTTGAAAGTAAAAAAAATTGAATACTTATTAAGATATTTCAATGAAAGATTGTATGCTTATTCATTGTAACACCATCTTCACAACAATAGAGGAACATAACTCTTGATGGATTATTTTTGGAATAATGCCGCATTATTTCAATGTTAAAATTTGTTTAAATTAAAATATTTTTGTACTTAATTAAGATATCTAACATTGATACAACGTCTTCTTGACAATAAAGGGACGTTACAATGGATGTATGTTATTAGAGTAATGCCTCCTTTATATTCATATGAATTGGTAATTGTTGTTTGACTGAATTATTTCCTTTTAAAATGTAAGATAAACCTTGCCATGAGCAAAACACTCGAAAAGTCTAGCGCACTGTACTTGAACTGCTCTTGTTAAATTCTATTAATTGACACATAAAAAATTATTTTATAGATAATATTGCTTTACAATTTTGACATAATTATAATCTTTATCTAAAAACAATAGTTCAGGACATCGTTCCTCCAACACTCCAGTGCTTTGATTATCTACCCAATGAGCGACTCGCTTTCATCTAATTGTAGGTTATGTCAGAACCACAGAACCTACTGTTCATATACATGTATGTATGATAGAAATGTGAAGATATCAATTTTGGATGTCGAAATCGTTAAACGAAATTAAAAAGTGACATCATTGCATGCGAATGAAAATTCAAATGAAAACACAATATTATTTGAATATTGAATGCATCAAGTAACATAGAATTCACCATACTCACTATACAACACATTTTATTCAACGTAATAGCATATCAACACTTCAATCGTAGGGAAGGTTCAGAATTTAAAATTTATTCATACGCGGTATGAACAAATTTAACATTCATATTTTATTATTCCAGGAATTGGTAAAAAAATACCAAAGAGAATTTTGTTTATGCTCTAAATGAACTAAATGTATGGTATGGCTGAATTTCATAGATGTTCTTGTAACTGGGATCAAAAACCTATTACCAATTATTATCAAAAGTGATATACCGGATGTTTAATATAAAATCTAGAAAGCGTTAATATAACTAGTGAACTATCGATGAGATTTTTGATAAATAATAGAGATTGTATAGGGAAACCGTGACTTACTTCCATGTTATACGATATGATACATTCAATTTTCATAACATGGTATTTGAACATGACACATAATAGGAAATAATCTGAAATGTAATATAGCGTTGAGTAGATTGATGTGAATGGAATGGACGCATTGAAAATATCAGTTCAAGCAGATAAATAAGATAAAGACAATTTCTGTAAAAAAAAAAGTTTTCCCATGTAGTTTTCGCCCACTAGATAGTGTGAATACAGTGAAAAACAGGAAAATGGTAACAATTTTGCCTTTTACTCTAGTGATTTAATATAAGGCCGTTTTTATCAAGCTTAGTTATACCGCAATGACTTGTTCATAGTATAAGTCTTCTTAACAAGCTCACATCTTGTAACTACCTACAAGCCACATACCATCACCTGGGGGGAAGTATAAAGCAAAAGGCAAAGCATTTTTAAGAAGACTATATGTCCGAAGTTCGACACTGACCTCAAGACGTGATCCCACCCTAAATAGATTAAGCATATATCAGTAATATAATTTAAGTAAGAATTTGCTAAAATATGCTTAAATATTTTTTTAGTCCGCGATCAAAATGATACACGGAGCTTTGTTGTGATAAGAGCCGAACCTACACTGATTGTGATTTAATAGTTGCAATAAACATGTCAATAAATTGTAAATGGCTAAATATTGATGCAATTGTCTCAATCTGATTAAAACCAGATCTAAAGTTCTCCGCTTGCCTACTCGTTAATTTAGACAGCGGTCTAGAGTATATTTGTTTATGGAAATTGACTTTGTTTAAATTGATGTAGAAATAACACAACTTAGAAATAAAAGATCCAAACATTACCCATAAAAGTAAAAACTGATTAGCTTCGTCACGTAAAAGAACAACGTGTAAGTCCCGTTTTGACAGTCTTCTGCATTTATACATAAGCCGTAACATTTTGTTGTTACGTTTCTTGGCAAAATAAATTCTAAAGAGTTAATAGGAGACATTATATACCAATATATTATTTAATTTCCTTCCTAATGATGAACTATGGTCTCCCAAGAATATTGTCATCGGTTTCATATCTTAAAAAATTGAATTAAAATTTACAATCGTACGTTAAACATGACATCTAGCAACATCAACTAGTTATATAACAATACATTAAATACTCGACTTACAAATACCATAATTGTTATAAACGAGTTTAACATCACTGCAAAAAATATACTTAGTTAAAATACAGACATAATGATTTATTTACCCACGGACACGTATCACTGCTGTGTGACATGTAGTGTTAGAAGAGCACATACGCCATCAATAAAATTTCAACTGTTTGTCTAGTAATTTCCCATCTTTATTTTTCATAAATGACAATATCTTTTCCTTCCTAGTTTAGTAAACATTTAGTCTTCAATTCTCTACCCTGTAATTGCCTACTTTATCTTTGTACTAAGTCATTACTGTAACAGACAGTATAATGTAGAAATATAACAACAAGAGATATCTAGTAAAGCTAAAATCTTTTGTAACCAATTATCTTATTCCAAGACAATTCCTTCAAGCCATTATAAGGACAATGATGCTTCACCTCTCTGTATAAACTATTAAAACTAATTAACCGATTACCTAAGATCGTGTTTTTTCAGCAAATGTCGAGAACAATTATCTGATATTTTGACCGGTTATTTGACCGTTAATTAGCAAGTGTATAATTTGTAATATAATTTGTAAAGTTAATTGATAGAAGCGAGTAATATTTATTGAACTTGTATTAAATATATCTAGCGATTCAATAGAACTGGAAATAATCAACTTATATTTGAAAATATAATCAGACTATTCATAATGAAGCACTGAAGCGTCACGTTTTCATTATGTCTTCACAATGTTATTTGAAAATGTTAGACATGATGATGTTGATGTGGAATTATAATTAACACTCTTACTACGTACAATTCAATTGAGATTTAAAATAGTTTAAATGTTTTGCATTGTTTTCCTTTGCTGTGATACGTGATATAAACAACTTCATGATGCGATTTTTAACTTACACTTTGACTTAATGGACTGATATTTCTAGTGAACGGCTCTCCGAGGACGATAAGAGAAAAACAAATAAACAAACACTTATCGTAAACTTTTTACTGAATCTACGATGTGTTTCAAAGATTTCCTCTCTTATTCTTTTTTCGTCACAAATCTTACACCACTCCACCATGTATAATGGTATATCATTCAAGGAAACAGTTTAAATATATAAAAGCTTGTCAACGCACAAATGAAACACTAAACCATCACATTTAAAGACATAAACATGATCGCGAACACTACAGACAACGAGGGCTACATTTACTTATACTCGTAGATCTATAACGAGCTTAAATTCCAACAGTTGATAAAACAAATCTTTAAATTATTTCATATTCACTTGTAAATGTTTAACGTTTTTAGCAAAATATACCAAAAAAAGTTGGCAAATCCATAGCCCATGTAGTGAATGCAGAACGAATGAAGCTCACTTTTTAAAGTCGTAAGTCAACATGCTTTTAAAATGATGTTGTACTTCAACGCGGCCTGATATGTTTCAACAAGCTTATCCTAGATAACAATTTAAACTGTTTTTGAGAATAGAAATTTTTAAAAGCTAGTTTTTTATCATTCATACAGCTTGAAATCGCTAGCTACAGCTGCTACTATTAACGATATGCTTTAAGACATGACTTCTATTGTAATGTAGGTCGATCGTAGTACTTAAATCTATGTTGAAACAAAGTACAGTTATTTCCTAGTTCGATCCTCTCAAACGGAAATAAATCATTTATCCCCTAATCAACAAACCATATAAATGAAAAAACAACAACAAAACATATATAGTTAGGAACAGCCCTGCATTGTGTATTTATTATAATATATTTGAGCACATGTACATTAGTTCTATGGTTATACATATCACAAAAGAATAATGTTTATAACTGTATCATTGAGCAAATCACAAAAAGTATGCAGCGTGATTCATTATATTTATATATGTAAGATGTTAGTAATTGTATTTTAAACTTTGATCATGGATGACATAATAATAAGTTTACAGAACTTTAATTTACACGTTATGACAAATGATATGCAGATATAAGCTAATAACAATAAGAATAAATAATCAGAAAGCTTTCAGTAACTTTGACTTACAATTGTAGTGTAATGCGCATTGTTTTACGCGATAAAGAAGTAAATGTCAATACTCAATTACCGGTATATTTATTTAGCTGTTACATATAGGATGAGCCTATTCTTCTTTCATTTCATTTACCCAAACATACATTATCATAATTTAAATACAATAACATAGTCATGATAGACATGGTAGTATATAAACTATGTGAAATTCACAATATGTGCATACATTAACAAATACGGTATATAATTTACATGCCTTGTCATAGGTAGTGGCATAATCTAATAATCATATTAATATCTTGTGAATAAGTGTACAGACACACTTTCAATATCATTTTGCGGATGTGGTGGACTCGCCCAGGTAAAACCAGACACGTTGTGTCTGGAACCCTGTGCCCATTTGTCTGCTTCTAGGCATTCTTCAACACCACTAAATGTTGGGCCTCATTTCGCAGAGTGATAAAAAAGTGAATACAATTATAAGCTCGGACTTCTTGTTTAATAATACAATTGGAAAACTAATTTACAATATTAAGATAGAAGATTATAATGTATAGCAGCAGTATGTTTAACAAATATACTTCAAATTGTTATCATGATAAGAATATTTAGTTTGGTCCTACTGATATTTTCGAGACATTAAATTTGGTTTGATATCTGACAAATACTAAATTGTACACATAATGTGTATATTCAATACAACTGGTATCACATTATATGATAATAATAGAGTCTTATTATGAATAAACGTGATTGGTATCTTGAGTCCATCGATTAATTTAAACACATAATGTTCATGTAAACACAAAAAAAAAGAATAGACGGTTTCACAAATTTATATCCACGAAATGACGTTGATGTGTCCATCTCTTGACGGAAAAAATAACAATCTTGAGAATAATAATAAACTCTCCTCTCTTATGTTGATGACATACATGTACAATACACTTTCTAAAACTACAAGCAAACAACATCACTTCAATAAATTGCTTCTGAAAATATATTAATAATATAATAATACATGTTTTAAGTCTAGACAAAAGGGTGAGAGGGTTATAGTAACCAGCAAGTTAAATTACTTATACTAAACCTTCGAATGACAAAATACTCAGATCATGCGGTTTTTATATAAACCGCCAAACATGTGTATTACTATATATATTTGACACAATCGTGCAAACCATAGATTATTACATAATGCTATATTAATTCATTTGATATAAAATACCAATTTCAAACATATGGAGGGATGGGATAGGGTGGGTAATTCTCTAACAAACTTCTAACACAATGCAAAGACTTCGAATGACTAAAAACACACTAAGTAAGCTATTTATATGGTGTGTAATCACACAAACTTCGTGCTAAAACTACACATAACTCACTATTGATATGGTTTACTGAACCCTGGATAAATTCATTTATTTCCTAGTTCGATCCTCTCAAACGGAAATAAATCATTTATCCCCTAATCAACAAACCATATAAATGAAAAAACAACAACAAAACATATATAGTTAGGAACAGCCCTGCATTGTGTATTATCGACATACAAAGAACGGGTCTTGAAATGAATTATGATAAACAAAATAGGAATAAAATATTTATGTTTAAATTTACATCATTCTCATAACATAAAGGACCATACTATACATAAAAATAGACTTAAATTATCACGTCTCCAAAGTCAAAAATCACAGTTTGATTTGATATATATATTACACATTAACCTATTTATTTTCAAAGTATTTTGAAATAAGCACTTTCAGTCAATGGCATCTCAAACATAGTCTAGTCATATTACATTACCTTACACTTAGTAACCATTACCATATTTATAGTAAGACAATGAACGGAAAGGAATTTTAATCAGAATCGTAAGATATCCAACATATAAAACTGGACAAATTATATATAAACACGCAATTGGGCTATAAACACACTAATTCGCTATAACAGACATTTTGGCTTAAATGTAGCATTTGGGTAAAACAAGCAATTGAGTTATAAATTCACATTTGAGCCATAAACAAACAGATTTTAACAGGCATTTTGGATAAAAACACACTTTGGATATAAAACAGACAGTCTGTCAATAAACATGTAATTGGGCTCTAAACACAGCATTGGGCTTAATTCGGCAATTTGCTATAATTTAATCATTAAGCTTGAAACAGGTAATTTAGCTATTAACATGCAATAAAACATGCCATTCGGCTTTAACATGTAATTCGGCTATTAAACATGTCATTCGGCTTAAAACATGCCATTCGACTATCACATATGTCATTTGGCTTTAAAAACATCCCATTCGGCTTAAAAATAAGCCATTCGGCTTTAAAACATGCCATTCGGCTATCAAACATGCCATTCGGCTTTAAAAACATGCCATTCGGCTATAAAACATGCCATTCGGCTATAAAATATGCCATTCGGCTATCAAACATTCCATTTAGCAAAATATAAACAATTATATTTCACAAGCCATTCAGCCATAAACATTACGATAAGCTGTGAATATGTCATATGTTTTAATAGGTGTCATTCGACTTTTCTGTATATCATGTAAGACCCACAAAAAATAAATATATAATTTTATTTTAAAGCATATATATGTATAATGTTCAACGACAACTTTGTTAAGAACAATGTCATCTAACTGTTATTACCTTACCAACAACTTACGTCTAGAAATTTACGTTTAATAATGATGTTTTCAAAATGTACTTTTAGACTTAGAAAATTAAAGAATATTTGATATCTTTGCATTATTTTATTTAGTATTCCAAAATGTGCCTGATTGGTTTTTATGTGCAAACATTTTGCATTTTATTGAATTATTTTTAACATAAGGGGCAAGATTTACGGACGGATTAGCCAATTATCATCTCTCTCTTATCAACTTATCCTCAACTTTAAATTCTCAGATCCTGGCGGTAAATCGTTTCAGTTGTTATTATAAATTATACAAATAGTATTAGATAACTATTAATAATCCATGAAATTTGAGAATTTGTTCGAGACACCCCGATCAAACTATGCCTAAGAATTTATTGATATAATCTGTTAACTCGTAATTTTTATTTTTCTAATATTCCATTCATGATCTACGAAAAATGTCCTTAAATGGATGTGCAGTCAATTTGACCGTGTCAAAAGTATAGAACCAAGTATATTGATTTAAAAACAGTATTGAGAACATAAGAAATCACTTACTAATGACATTTAACCCTTATAATATTCAACTGAACGAATTAAACATGTGGCGTATACAGTAAGATACTGAGGGAATCACCAAGCTATTTACAGATTTGTTATATGTCGTAGTTGTTGAAAATGAAACATTTTCATTGGTTGTTTTATGTCTTTTCAATATTCTCAAGGATATTTATTTAATCGAATTATGCTTATGTAGTACAATAACAAGCTCTAGTATCGTCCAATCATTAAATCCATATTTTAACACTAATCTATTTAGCTAACCTGACCCACGTGGATTTAGATAGGGAACAACCCCGAATATTAAAAGAATTATAGAAATATTTTACCAAGTAATATAACAGCTTGTCTGTATCAATCACAATTATAAAAATATGACACAGAACCATGAATTTTTTAACTGAAAATTTTGCCTTCTAATACCTTTAATATAAAAATTAAATTTTTTGTATAACTGTTTAATGTGAATTGGTCATAGAACTCCCCTTACCATTAAACGCATGTAGTTTTGATTTTATTCGAAGACTTCAGCTCAAATAGTACTTCTTGTCATAGATCATTATCATTTATTATACAAATTAACATGCAATAAATTACTAGTCGTTCACGTAAACATTGCGTATAAAAACACAGCCAGCCACATAACACACCAATATCTAGGGTTGTATTATTTTAACATTTTTATATTTCAATAAGTTTACACTTTATTCATAAACATGTCATTTTATGAAATTTATAACGTGTTTACTCACTATTCAAAAAAGATCTTACATATAAATTTGTCTGTTTAAATCAGTAAAATGTTATTCACGTATGAGCTTATTCACCGGTTTATAGGGCAAAATTATTGTACAAAAAGACGCTTGACCTAGAATACAACATGTAGCCTACATAATAAAACAAATGAATAAACAAGAATTATATGTCAAATGAAAAAAATAAGTAAATATGAATGTCATTTCATTATCAGTACACCAGTGCTATCTTTCGTGTCTTATCAAAAGAAAAAAGTATGTAATGTATAAAATAAATATGACAAATTTTTCCATGTTAAACGTCTAATCTTTTTATGATGAGGGCATCTTTTCCGAATTTTGTCACAACAATTTTCGGTGACAGCCTATATTTTGGACAAGAAATGTCTGAATAACAATTGACCGCTCCTGGAACGGGACTAGAATGAACATAGTTTTTGTTAAGATTTGATTTCTAAAATGACAAGTTTGTCAAACAGCCTGACAATGTGATAATATCAAACACTGTATCCCTATTAGACCTAGACTTAATGACTCTATACAAATTGTATGGACATTTATAAACAAAATATTCGAAAACAGGAATCATATAAATACTTTTACGTGCAAATCTACTAAATTCTCTTCCTGTTAAAATGTACACTTCACTATAACACAGACAGACTGACACTCTATTTAAAGCAACTATATGAAGATATTTTCATTAACAGTAAACTTGAAAACTGTTTTACAACCATGAAGTTATTTAATTATAACATGCATTAAAGACACTATTAACCGTTCAAACCGTTCTGCTTCCTAAATCTGAGTTAGACAAAAATGTCAAATTCTTAAAAAAAATTGGGATACTTTTATAAGAACACTATATTCACACTATATCCTGATCCAAAATATTTTAAAAACTTAATTATGTAATTCGGAGTAAGTTTTCTCTCTAATAAGACTTCATCTTAAAAAATTTTTTGATCAAAATAATTGTTTCAAGTATTGACAACCAAATTCTACTTTCGGTTTCGATCTACTTTCAGTTTGAAATAAACAAATGACATGAACATATCTAGGCAATTTTTGCATATATTTTAAAATTCTTGTTCATAGGAGGTGATTGAAATAGATAAATGTCTTTTTTCTTTGCCGTCAAAAAACAGAATAACTTTGGATATAGGGGCTTTAAACGTCGCACTAATGCACTAAAACATTAAAGGCCAAATCAATCTGAGCCGTTCAATAATCTTAATTGGAATACAAATTGACTTCCTTTAAATTTATCCAAAAAAAAAATTGCATTGATTTGAACAATTATCTCTGAAAGTAACCATGATCTTGAAAAATCCTATATCTAACAATATTTCTGCGATAAAAAATCCACAATAAAAAACTTAAACATTTATATAAATAATTATAAGGTTAATATACAAATGTTTTACAAAGTTGAAACAATACGCCTATTGAATTTCTGTATACCATCTGTTCGAATAGAAATCTTAAAATAGTATGCAAGAACTGAGAAAAATGAATGTGATAATAAGCCGAAGAAATGTCACAAAATAAACTCATTGGCTTAGACACAATATTCAAATTGAAAAAGCTATTTTCTGTTAGATTTTGTACAATTAAATCTATAATGAGTCTGTTTTCTCGACATTGTTTACTGAAAACTGTTACAAACTACAATTCTGAAGAATGAATAATAATATCAGAATATTCCGTACGTATTATTTTCCAAAAATAAACTATTTTGAATTTTGAAATATACATTCTAGAACAACTTGCGTGAACATTGCTAAAGAGATATGTAAGTGCAAAAACGTACTTTCATCATGAAAAATAAAACATCTAAATTATAATCATTGTTACGACAGATTTATTCTAAGAATACTTATCTATTTCAAATTGTCACTGTGTAAAAGACTTCTTCTTCTTACACCCCATGGTTTTTGCAGTTGTTTGTTGCTAGAACCACTGAGAGCTTGATATTCCATGAACTCAAAATTTGACGACAATAATTTCTATTCTCCATGTAGCATAGTTCTGCAGCAGACGAAAAGTCCTTAATTTGTTCAAAGTCGGCATTGAAGTAGATTTCTTCACATAAATTTCGTCTCAATAACTTCTCATATATTGGAACTTCTAAAATTCGCGTACTTCTCTTGAGCCATTAGTAAAGTCGCATTTAAACCCAACTGGTTGACCATGTGCTCCAAAAATATATAATTTTTGCCAATTTTTAATTCTCTAACAAACTTCTAACACAATGCAAAGACTTCGAATGACTAAAAACACACTAAGTAAGCTATTTATATGGTGTGTAATCACACAAACTTCGTGCTAAAACTACACATAACTCACTATTGATATGGTTTACTGAACCCTGGATAAATTCATTTACATATAACTAAAACATTCGTCGATTCGTCCTTATTATTGTCTTAACTCAAAGAAAAACTCATAATTCATGTTCTATTTCTTGTCCTGAGCTTTAAGTTACACATGTCTTCTCTGGTTATACTGTCACAGAAATTACATTCGACCTTCTTTATTTAGGCCGCATTAAACATTTTTTCAACACTGCCATTGTGACTCGTTTTTGTAAAAAGCTTCTCGGATGTAGACATAGACTTTTTGCAAATAATGTTAACGATTTTGTTAAAATTCTCAAGAATATTGATTCTAGATCGATACTATAAAATTACATACATTTTGTATCTGTTAAATGTCATATTTTATGTATATCACTCGACATTAAAATCATGTGAGGGTTACCATTACTGAAGTTAATATAACTTAAAGATACTTTCAATAAGGGATGTAACGGTTGCATGTCTACATAAAATCCTATAGTTATTGCAATATATTACAATACGTTTTTCACGTGTTGCAATATATTTGCAATACGGGTTTTACCGTATTGTTACACCCCTACTTTTAATCAACTCGAATCGCTTGGGTAAAAATGAATTCTAGCGTACTGCCAATACAACCATTGACATTTCTTAAATACTTACATTGCGCCAGTAAAGAGTTTATATTGTATATTTTCAGGCTCATTGTGCAGATATAGAGACAAGGACGTGCAGTAGTAGATCAGATTGTTCATGTTTTGGAATGTATACTTGTAGAAATATGAGATGTGTTTCATTTGATTCATTACTACCTTCAAGTAAGTACAATCAGTTCGCTTGTATAATAACAAGCATGTATAAAGTGTCTAAGGTGTGTTTGTTTTTGTTGGATTTAACGCCCTAGCAACACATTGTATAGGTCATATAACGGTGGGTCTAAGATGTGTGTATGCTATCGGATATTTCACCCTAGATCAATGACAAAATGTTTTTGGACGGTCTCAATTGTGGAGCAAATATTTCCCAAGTAGAATACAGAAACAAACCTGGTGAAAACCAATCTAAGCTACCAAGTGACATTCATGATAGAGCTAAGCCACGTGGGTTTGAAAGAGTAGAACATATGACGCGGGACGGACAAAGTGAGTGAGCTCACCAAGAGCACAAATAGCATTGATCGGTCAACCATAGCGTTATATATAATAAGATATTAATAATTATTTAGTAATTAAAGTCATCCAAATGTTTAAGCTAACCTCTCTATTCAGTTGTTATCCACAACTACAATTATGATTTAGATCACTCAATTAGTAGGCACGATAAACCCGTGATCCACACTAGACTTTATTACATAAAATCGTCAACGAATTAAGTGGAATAGAATAACTGCAACACATTTGTTTACATGTTATATTTTGTTGACAGTGAAATGGATGTTGTGTTGTGCACATACTGATTACCTATCTAATATGAATCATTACCCTAAAAAATGTTAATGCATTAAATGATCTCTCTCAGTTCCGACGAATAAGCAGCCCCTAAGGGCCATTTGTTTTACTAAATGTCACGTTAGTCATCATTCCATGCATGGTATATTAAAATATATGGTGCTTAAAGTAGTATTGATACGCATATGAATTATATATTTCCCTGTTACTTTCAGGGTCCACCCCAGAAAGACCTGAAGACATTGGACAATGGTTAGATACACCGTATGATGTGGATGCCTGGACTAAATAAATTAAACTTCGAGACAAACTTTACACATATCTAGTAGTTTACAACAAATGTTATTTCAGAATACTTCCAAGTGTAATACTGGAAGATTGAATTTGTTAACTGCTACAATGTATATCTTTTGTATGAATTAATTGCAATAAAATTACGAGAATAGTTAGAAAACTACATGTTGTTGTGTCCAAATCTTAAAAGTCAATACATGTCAGTCAGTCATTTATATTTACAAAGATTCAAAGCTGTTGCTCAACTATAAAATGAAATGTTTCAATCTAACTTATTAGCAGTTTACATAGTCGCTGGACCCCTATAAACTGTAAATAACTATCAAACTACTACATTGATTTAGCATAAATTTTCCACACAATCTTTTTCAATTTTTACTTTTTGAAGATTTTTATAATTTTAACGGATAAATAAAATAATCCATCAGATGTAATGCAAAATATTTAACTTTTGTCAGAAAACCGGCTGGAAAAAAACTGTTCCAAGTATAGCATTATAGCTTTGTCATACTTACAACGTTTTCATTTAATTGCAGTGACTTGGTTTACGAATCGTTATGCTAGCCTCGGAGTTTAGGATTATATAAGTGTTTATTTATTAAGTGGTATCTATTGAAATATGACTGTTCTGTTAATGGCAATCACCCATTTAACGCATTTGGCGCTTTTTTGGCTTAAATTGTATGTCTATGGCGAGTTTGTTCTAAAATTGCAGAAAATTTCTGATGTATTTGAATTTGGCAAGGAAAATGCTAGTTATAACCACAAACACATTTTTATGTATTTTATTAGATAGTTAATGAGATATTTCATGTTTTAGGTGTCCAGGTTTAAAGCTACATAGTTAGTATAGGCACGAAGATTTTGGCCATGCATTGAAAGAAAAGATTTTGCCAATGTATTGATTTTGAAAATAAATAATAATAAAACGATTTATTTTAACGTACAAAAAAGCACTTAAGGTGGGTCGGTACCTTACTCGGAGAAAAAATCGAAAAAAATATTATGTACACCGATTATGATATAAGTTGGCAGGCATATACCTTCATGCTTCTTGTTTGTTTTTCGGGTAACCTTAGTGACGTTGTAGTTATTTTCACGACGTCATGGACGTCACAATGGTTCGCGCTATAAACAGGCATGCAAGAACATTAAACCCACATATTTAAAATAATGGATGTCCGAGGCCAATGATAATTATACCAAAATGTTTCTGAAATGTTGTTGCATACAATTAATTTGTTCCGATTATCTAAATATCCCGTCGATCGTAAAGATTCTACATTTCATTACTGAATGCAGGGTTTTCACGTCTATAGGTTTCTCCAATTGCCGAGTTGTAACGTTTATTTTCATATTAATGCAGAACGGTGGTCAAATTCTTATCACGATTTTTGAAAAGTACACACCTTCCGTGTCATTTTAATGCAATAAAAAAGGGAAGTGAACGTTCTCAGTTTTTCACAATATCGAGTTCAAAGAAAAATTACCATCATTGCAATGACGTTGCGCTGACGTTGTGATTAAAACATTTGTTGCAAAAGAAGTAGAAACGGACTTCTATTGACTTATGTTAAATTAATTTTGAATAGATCAGACGTTGAGTGTCAAAAGAAATTAATTAATAACAGGAAAGAAACTACAAAATTTAATTTACAATAAAATTACATAAATAAAGCAAAATCATAACGTCAGCGCAACGTAATATTAACGTCGATGTTATGAAGGTAATTTTACTTAGAACGTGAAATTGTGAAAAACTGAGAACGTTCACTTCCCTTTTTTATTGCATTAAAACGACACGGAAGGTGTGTACTTTTCAAAAATCGTGATATGCATTTGACCACCGTTCTGCATTAATATGAAAATAAACGTTATAACTCGGCAATTGGTGAAACCTTTTAGACGTGAAAACCCTGAATTCAGTGATAAAATGTAGAATCTTTACGTCTTACGAGATATTTAGATAATCGGAACAAATTAATTGTTTTCAACAACATTTCAGAAACATTTTGGTACAATTATCATTGGCCTCGGACATTCATTAGTTTAAATATGTGGGTTTAATGTACTTGCATGCCTGTTTATAGCGCGAACCATTGTGACGTCCATGACGTCGTGAAAAGAACTACAACGTCACTAAGGTTACCCAAAAAACAAACAAGAAGCATGAAGGTATATGCTTGCCAACTTATATCATAATCGGTGTACATAATATTTTTTTCTTTTTTTTCTCCGAGTAAGGTACCGACCCACCTTAAACTAAAAAAATTTAACAACATTTATAATCGCATATGAATAGATGTAACTCCTAACTAAAAGTCTCGAAAGTTAATCATTTTAAGCATGCCAAACAGTTCCTGTTAATAAACGAGATATCCAGATCATTACATTAATTCTTGGCCGGGAAGATAAAATGGCGGAAAGTTTAAGTTACACAAATATTCTACTTTGCAATATACTAGATGTATAAAGAATAATTTATCAAACAATTGTGGGAGTTGTGACATTTATTAAAATAACCTAGAGAAGAGAAAATAAGAAAAGTCAAAGAGTAAATTGGATACATATGTTAAAAATGTCATTAAATGCCATAAGGTATACCAGTCATCCACAGAAGCGCTATGAAGCTAACGTTTATAGAAACTTTACTCCGATTCGATTTATTCTCGATTTCCAGAGACATTTCAAATCGAATTGCACCTACACACCACCACATTCTGTAAACCGAGACATTAAAACAATACAAAACCTATTGGTTCTCGTACAAGATAAAAATCTTCTAAAATAGTATACACGTCATGGTTTACAAAGTGTGATATAGAACTGCCATCGTCGGTTATCCTATGATACATTACTACGCTATGGTGCGTTATGTACCGTGGGTCATTTGGTTAGGAAAATTTCGTAATCATGAATTATAATTAATTAGACAAATTCATTGGTTCCGCATGGAAACCACTACGGAAAATTTGCCAATGAAATTACATTTTATATCTTAGGTTTGGTTTATCAATCAAAGTGGCGGCCTCCTGAGTGATGTGCATAACTATGTTACTATGAATAATTAAATTGCCATTGAAGTGTGCTGATAATGCCTCATGCCATCAATATGCCAGTATTGAGCAAGTGTTCCAAAATATCGATACAGGTACAGTACCTAGAGTGCAAGAAATCCATATCAGGGCATCTTCCGGTTTAATTTGCATAAGCAGTCTAACAACGGCAGACTTTACGTACGTGCAATTCGTTACGTCGTTATCAATAGGAATATATCAAATGTTACGATATGTAGTTTTATAGTAGAATAAATTTATCAACTACAAGACTTAAGTTTTATAGCAAATGTGTATTCTATATAAAAGTGTTTTGCATAAACTAAACAATACAGGTGACGCAACGTAAACATTAAAGTTTAAAATGTATTAAACAACAATCATCAAAAACTTAAAGTACATCAACGTAAAACTTTTAAACATTTACAAGGTCTTTCTTCTAGAACTGTAAATGTGGCGGTATATTCCCTGTTAGGTATACACCAGTTGAATACATCATTGATAGGAACAGAATATTACTTTTACTTATTATGCACACTTACCAGATTCTATTGTCAATAAACTTATAAAAAAGACAGCTTGCTTTTAGCAACCCAGATGGTAACACTGTAGTCAGTATTGTGAGAAAGACCCTTGATAAACTGGGTTATCGAATCACCTGAAATCTATTTAATCGTTTTCATGACGTCACATAAACACATAAACTACAATAGTCCATTCATTAGAAGTTAAAGGATATAAATTCCCCTGAACAAAAAATCCAAACTTCCTAAAAATATATCAAAATAATAGTATAATGTTAAGTTTTTAGAATATATTTAATATTCTTCATGAAATACGGCTATTTGCATTTGATAGAAATATATATTGAACAGTTAATAATTGTTTTCTGCTTTTGACTTACGACGTTTTTTTTGTATTTAGAATACTTTCAAGGTACGGTACAAATGATATAAGACTTATTATCTCTGTGTACGTTAGTTGCTGATATCAAATGACTCGACACTTGTACAAGTGAACAAATTCACGCCTATTGTTTTGACTAGAGTTACATCACCTGCTCGCATATGTCTTGAACACATGTTGCAATAAAGTTTGTTTGCCCTTAAGTCTATGACCCGTCATTAATTTGTAGACAGATCATCTACACAGTGACCTCCCTGTGGTAATAATACGAAAAGAAACATGTTCTTAGATTGTTAGATAAAAGCTGATTAATGCCTCATTTTATCTGACCAATCGTAGAAAAGCTACGTAAACATCCTACATCAGTCTTTTGTACGAGTAAAAATAGTCACTAGACAAAACAAGTGATTTTTAAATTCATGATTTTTTTTACGACTCGAGTGTTTTCCTGTGTTATTTGTGAGTCTTATTACTTTAAACATAGCTGTAATTTAATAACTGCAGACATTTTACTTTTTTTCAACACCATTAGTGTAATTAATGATTTATATATCATAATGTTGTCTTGAACTTTTATGAACAAAAAATATGAGAGGTTAGTTTTAACAACCAGTTAAAGCCACCACACCAACCCCCTTTTAAAATAAGTAAAATCGCAAATTTATTTGAACGCTTGATATTTGGATACTTTGTCGTTGCTGTTACTATTTCACATTCATGTAGTATTATTAATTATGTAGAACCTAGTTGAATGAATAGCTAAACAGTTATTATTGTAACTTATTTCGTGCAGAATATATATCTTTGTAAAAGACGACACCCTGAAGTATTGTCTATATATAAGAAATATTTTCAGATTAATATCAGCCATAAATAGATCACGTTAGTGTTTTATAAATACAAAAGTATAAATTGCCGCGAAATGCAGCAATGTGATTTGTCACGGCAAACAAAAAAACAGTTAAGTATAATCTAAAGGTAACTCAAAAAAGCATTATATTGAATTGTCATGTTAACTGTTAAGGTTTTTTAGTAATAAAAAGGTAACTTGGTTTTTCTGTTCATATGTAACATTCTACATACTAGTTAGATCGAGAATCTTGAATACCTCAGGGTACGAGAATGGTCTGGATCTAGACATCATCTTTATGCCGACAGTATGTTTGGTTTCAGTTGGATTTATTTCTAGTCATTCATATTTGCATGACGCTTAAAAAGATCGGCAAAAGGAAAAGCATACTCTTTCAGAGCTGAAGCTATTTACATGACATATCGCTTCTGTTCAATCAAGTGTTCTTTACATTGCGGATCTATCCTTACCAATCCGTGTGACTATTCGTTCCCAGAAGTGATCTGTATAATAAGGGGCGGTTGTTGGTCTCTGGGCAAGTTGAAAATCAAAGTACATAAAAAGAGACCTTCTAACCGCAACAGCTACTTCCCAAGAACAAAACATGAGGTAACCGGTTTAAGACGTTTGCGTAAAGGTGTGTCATAATATTACATTCGGAACCCCTCGACCTTTCATGAATGAATAATCTCGGAAGGATTCGTGGGGGTCTTCCCTGGATTTTTGGGATTTTACTACCTTCGCGAGGCGAAGCACGTAACGGTTACGCAAAATAGTTCTTGTAGTTTACTCACAGATCTTTGTCTAAACATATTTCTTTGTTATACAATGAACCAAATATTGTTCATCGATATCATTGACCTGTGTAATTTCAAATTTACGGACTAAAAATAAAACTTCAGTCATCGCCAAAACGATCGTGTATTTGTTTACTTCAACACCAGTTTTTCCAAATGGCGTCTAAATATGTCCAAGGTTATTCGTAGCGAATGGCCGAGGAGTTCCGAATGATAATATTAGATAGTTCGTCCTAAGGTTAGCCCAGTCAAGAAGCAGTAGGATGTTGATTTGGCTATAAAAATATTTTATCTCTGTACACTGCCAACCCCTCTCTCCTTGAGTGTTACACGCAGGATTAATTGCACGTCGGAAAGTGATAAATAAAGAAAAAGTTAAAAGATCCTGACAAATAGTTTTGGCAGGAACAGTGAGTTACAGATATCAACCGATTTGCAAGCCAGGCTTTTTTTGTTTGTATTATACAAAAGTATAACTGTCATTGATCGATATTTTGTTCGATACGGAAAAGATCGATCCAATATATCTATCGAACATACAATACCGGTATTCGATATATATCGTATACTAGTGTAAAGCCCTTGTACTAGGTAATACCTTACGCTCCCCTCGTAGCTCAGTGAATACATTACATTCACCCGCTGCTTTAAAACAGGCTGAATTACAAGTATTAGCATTTCCAAAGATGCTTGAAATCGCCGTTTAGTCGTGTATACTCCTCAGAGTAAAAACATTCAAGCAATATGCGCTAGCGTTTTATACCGTCTCAAGTCTATTTTTAGAATACAATAATTTGCGTGCCCAGCAGCGTGTTCAGTTACCTTGAACGTTCCGTAACGGAAGAATCGGAACAACTCAACCAATAGACAACTCAACCCGAGACAACTCAATCTCCTACTAACGGATTAAGTTGTCCAAACTTTCTGTTGAGTATTGCACGGGTCGAGTTGTCTTCGGGTTGAGTTCTCCCGTATCCGTAACGTTAGCTAACAGAAGTTACTGAACACGGGGCTCGTAAAGATATGTAAAACCAGTGAGTCTATTTATAGAATATCAGAAATTAGTGCGCCCTATGTGAAACCATTGATTTAGATTCGCCCAGAAGTAGGGAAGATGGGTTTGAATTTTTTTCAACAAATGCGAGTTTTACAATGAATAAAACATGTTACATTTAGTCTAGCATTTTTCTTGGTCTTATATTGCAACTTTCTATTAACTGGCACACGTTTATATATTAATAATGGTATTTTTGGTAATTCAAGCAGGTAACCCGACAAAACATGGCTTCGACGAGTCCATTCATGCACCCCTAATTTGACTTTTCGAGGTCCATTTTTTCATCATGTGACCTCAAATGCATCGTGTTGATTGGCATTAGGCAACCGATGTTGACTACAGAATGATCAAATCTTGATAATTGTCTATATCGCCGGTCACAGGACCGGTGATAATGATATTGACCTTTACTATGAACCTTTAAACGGCCAATGAAAGTTTACCAAATTCCAATTTAGCTGAAAAACTTTATACGCATTTGTATTGGTTGAACGTGTAAACAACGCCTTATATGGTATTATCATACTAGTGACGACGTATGAGGTCATATATAGCGTGGCTACACTTTGTATTTAAGTTCAATGAGTTGCTGTATGTTTATAGGTGAAAGATCAGAGATGTACGTTTAAAAAATATTAGTATTATAGCAGAGGTAGAAAGTGATTTTTTTTCGAACCGGTGCATTGGAAAGTAGTCATACCTTTACTTGTTACGGAAGAATTTTGTTGCTGGATGCCCGAAAGGATTTAACACTTATTTCAATTCCGAAAAGATGCGCCTAAACACTAAAGGCAATCTATTTCGAATAGAAATCATAATCTAAAAAAACAATAACATGCCAGCAAATATAGAAAATTAGAAAGGTTCAAAAGACATTCTAAGACGTGAAAAAATTTACTCGGACACGAGAAAACATAATCCATTCGAACAAATTAAAAACTGGCGAGCTTTTCAAGTGTGTCGAAAGGATTTGCGGAAATGTGCCATATAAAACGCTGATTTTTCGTGTGTTGCACTGTTGATAGAAATATTGTTTATATGGTTTACAAAAAAATGCTTTTTTCTATGTAACTTTTAACGGAAATGGGCTGTACAATAATTGCATTAAAAAAATTTCGGCAGTAGAAATCATTTATTTCACGTGACTTTTGCCCATTGCTACCAAAATCTACCCATCACAATATCACGGCGTTGAGACGCCGTGAAATAAATAGCACATCAGGGAATACGTTTGCTTCTTATGTGCAAAATGATATTATTGTTTTTGTAGATTGAATGCTAGCAAATTATAACCTTTATTTAAAGTATTTACAACTGCTTTAAATAACATCCTAAATCATGCGATGAAGACATTCGCCGATGGTTCACATTAAGTTGTAATTTTATGTAAATTATTATGTCTAGTGCAAGACGTGGTAGACAAAAACCATGTTTTCATTTCCACAATAAAAAAGTCAAAGATTTTTTCATACTGTACATTTATCAGGTACAATCACAATGTGTCAGACATTGAATTATTATTTCGTTTTATTCCTACAATAACACTTATCATATGATAAATTTATCAATTTATACCGTACAAAGTTGTCTTTCGTAAGTGCCAACAGATAGGGCGAGCAGACTTTTAATTTATAAGGAATTGTTTTATATTATTATTAATTCAGTTAGTTGAGAAATAATCTGATATCTCCGTGATTTGATGAAATTTGCCATCAGAACAATTGATAAAGTATTGCATCAAAACCATTGGACAAAAAGCTGGACCAATTTACAAAGTGTATTGACAAAAATACAATGTTAAGCTTGTCTGAGCAATACTATGTTGTTAACATTTTTCAATCGACAGCAAGGAAATAACGTTAGTCATAAGTAAGTCGCGAATAGTTCAATTCTGATAACATTATCAAATTTCATAGTCTAAGGTCATATTATACGTCTAGAAAAAATGTCTACAAGAAATCATCTTCTGATTAACGTATGCTGTTAATAGTGTTGGCGACCGCTGTCGAATGGTCGATAGTAATTAACACAATTTCTAACTCCATTATCGAGAACACAAATTTATGATTAAGGAATGTTAAATAATTTATTGAAATTTTGACTGAAAAAAAGATAAATCTGTAGTGAATTGTGAGCTGAAATTTAGGATACACGGGAAATAAGTTGTTAGCAACTTAAAATAAATTATCAAATCTGCTGACATAATACAATTGAATAACTTTATATGTTGAGAAAAACAAATCTTTCAACATACAGTTATTTTGAACAGTGCATTATTTATATAAAGCAGATACCTTGCACAGCCCTTTCATTATATTATCGTATGCTAATTCTTAACAAACAGTTACCTTGCTAAGTGCATTTATTACAGTATCGCATGCCAGTTCTTTAACTAACAGTAACGTTGCACGGTCCTTTCATTATATAGTTGTGTGTCAATTCTTTAACAAGCAGTTACCTTGTGCAGCGCTTTCATTATAGTATTATGTCAATTTTTAACAAGGAGTTACTTTGCACAGCGCATTTATTATTTAAAGAAATATTACAGATGATAAGAATATATAACAAGATTTGTATATAGTCTATCAGAAATACTAAGTAGTAATCTTGCACAGCCAATTCATAAGATGAGACGACTTTTTTGCTTTTTAACAAGCAGATAATAATGTTACACCGTATATACAGTTTTCTCTCTAATTACTCGTTGGCGTTTTCTGCTTTATCAACAAAATACATCATTGTTCAAGAATGCCAAATTACTTTCTAGAAATGATAAGATTCTCGTTGTCGCTGATATGATTTAAGGGTTTTTATTCCATTTAGACAGTGTAAGTAATTTACGTTCTGTTCCATTCGTTACCTTTATTTTGTTTGCTTCAAGAAAAAACTTGCCTAACAAAATATATAATGTATGACATAAACAAGGTTCATAATTTCCCTTAAAATTAAAAAAAAACCTTATATTTTATCATAAGATAAGACAGAGAACATGTGGTTGTTGTGGTTAGAGCTGAACCTGCACTGATTGTGATTAAATAGTTGCAATAAGCATGTCAATAAATTGTAAATGGCTAAATATTGATGCAATTGTCTCAATCTTAAGTTCTCCGCTTGCCTACTCGTTAATTTAGACAGCAGTCTATAGGACATTTGTTTATGGAAATTGACTTTGTTTAAATTAATGTAGAAATAACACAACTTAGAAATAAAAGATCCAAACATTACTCATCAATGTAAAAACCGATAAGCTTCGTCACATAAAGAGAACAAAGTATGAGTCCCCGTTTTGACAGTTTTCTGCATATATACCTGAGCCGTAACAGTGTGTTGTTACGTTTCTTGACAAAATAAACACGTAAAGTGTTAATGGGAGACATTACAAATGAATGTACACTAGAAATGTAATAAATCATTAACTGGCAAAATGTCAGTGTAAAATTTCGTAATTACCAATATATTAAATAATTTCCTTTCTAATGACGAACTATGGCCTCCCAAGTATATTGTCATCGCTTTCATATCTTAAACAATTGAATTAAAATCTACAATCGTACGTTAATCATGACATATAGCAACATCAACCAGTTATTAAGGACATTTTCTACAGTTTCAATTTATCCAAGATTTTTTCGGCGTAGCTGTCTAAGCTGGATTTTGACCTACATTTCTGTATAATGACGTATGTCTGGGAATTTCGGAAATCCGCCGTTCTATTGGATGATTTTATAAGCACTGATAATGACGTACGGGGGAAACAGAGAAAATCCCCTCTTCGATTGGATGGCCCTGACACGCGCGAAAAAATAAAGGCCACACTATTGTAATGCAGTGTTTTACGAAATTTTGCTTCGTTCGTAGATTATTTTTTTTGGGTAGACTTCTATTGCTTTCCAAAGTGTTTTTTTTATTTTGTAACAATAAAAAGTTACGTGTCAAACACAATATTTTATGGGTAAATGAATTACGTCTCCAGATGTGAACCGGTTTCTAGTAAAAAGTCTGACATATTACCCAATAATTATTAAATTAGCCTCACTACGTCCAGTTTCCGGGGTTTACACTTTGAGAGTCACAGCTCCACATATAGACCAGTTCATTGTTATTGTTATGATGTCTATAAATAGTAACAAGGAGCTGATAAAGACTACAGGTTACCGTTCACTGGTTGGCAAGAGTAAATACAATGAAAACACAGTAATTTTAAAATTGCAATTACTAAGTCATTTTTCATCAAACAATTTTGCATTTTATATCACTAGAAAGGTCTTGAAATTCATATTTTGAATATCTAAAATAGCGAGTAAATACAATGAAAACACAGTAATTTTAAAATTGCAATTACTAAGTCATTTTTCATCAAACAATTTTGCATTTTATATCACTAGAAAGGTCTTGAAATTCATATTTTGAATATCTAAAAATTATTTGTCAAAAAGAATTGTTTTTTGTTGGCGAGTGTTTTAATGATCTGCCCTATGAAACATTTAATATTCATAGCTCGAAGAGTTATGTTTAATCAATTTAATCGTGCGGTTAAAGTGCTACTAGGGTATCAGTATTTTTTGTGAGCCACAAAATAAGAAATCTAGATTAATCGGTCTAGTAAACGCAGTTGTACCCCTTGTATATAAGTATATTAAAGGTATGTTGGAAAAATCAAAGGGAGGTAACTTGACAATTCCCTGTGGTTATCAGTGTACGGCAATTGCATTGGTATTTTACGGTAGGCAATCATGTGCCAAGTCTGCGAAACTGGTCTGCAAATGTTGTTGATGAAGTGATGATGCGTGGTCACAACTTGTATGAGCAAATACTAACGGAATCTGGCAATCCATCACCACGTCAAAAAATAGGTTTTAACATTAGTGGTCCTATGTAAATGGCTCTTCTGTGACCTATGACCTTTTCCTCAGGTGAGCACCCAGGGCCCTTTGGGCCCTCTTGTTTTTAAATCGACGCCGTTTGTCTTTTTTAAAGACATTTCTTGTTTCATATTTTGTAGAATGGACCAAGACTAATTCACTGGTGAAGAGAAAAACATAGGTCACTGAACTCGTTTTTTCAATAACTGACTAACAAATGACCATGTCCATGCAATAATTTGAGGCTCTTTTTCTAGTTGATCTGAACAACCAATATAATCAAATTAGCCAGAAAATAACAAAAAATGTGTGTACTATGTTTTTTTAATTTTAAAACACATACAAAGGCCAAAGGAAGTAATTGCAAAGAAATATTCCATATGTACAACCAAAATCTTTTCTATAATTTGGTGTTTTAAACGGCACATGCCTACAAGTTTTGAACAATTTCTACTAAGAATTCGATACTTTTTGTCTAAAAGTAGAATTTCAAGAAAACTGGACCAACATGTTTGTTCAGCATAAAAATGAATAAATGTAGGGTCACTGAACTCGTTTTGTCGTAAAATGGTCCTGTGTAAGCCTTTATACAAAAACATATATGATATTTTCACGTTAAATATGGCTTCATTAAAGATTTAACAAAATATTATTGCTTCGGCACTTGTCATTTTAATATCTGATTTAATGTGTAAAAACACATCTCAATAGCAAAATAATAAAGTTCTTAAAGATTGTAATACATAAATCATGACGACATTTCATTTACACTATGATCATTACCCCATCCATCTATTTTCAACATTAAAATGCAAAAATTAAAATTTATTGTTTTCTTACTATCAAAACATACGTGAAGTAGCTTATTTATTAAGTTCAGAACAGATAAGCTAATTTTGAACTTGTTTACCATATAAAGTGTATTCCAGTTACCATGGTAACTGAATGATCATTTTCCAGAAATGTATATTTTGCTTATTTTTCAGAAGGAATTCCTTTATCACATCATATATTACTAAATGATAAGGCCCAGAACTTGACCTTTATGTTAAACAATGTATTAATATGCTTTGCTGCACAGAAGGAATTTCTTCAAAATTGAATATCAATATTGTTTTTAAATGGATTGAACACTTTTTATTAACACATATTAGGGTCATGCATAGCAGCCAAAATCTGGACCCTTGACTTTAACCAGTGCTGCTTAACCTTCCACAAGGACCTGACAACATCTCCCTCTGTGCAGGAAAATTTATCTTAAAATCAAGTTCACGAAATGAATTATGCATTATATACAAATGATCCATTTTATTCAGTTATAACTTCTTAACCATCTTTTAGTTATGTACATTTTATATAAAATTGCAAACAACAAATATATTGGAATGCCAGAACATAACAATTTATAATAAAATGTCTCTCAATCATGCAAGATAAGTTGTTAAGATATAGTTGTAATCTACTTATATATATATTCATAGTTGTCCTACATAATAAGTATGTTGAACTGTAACATTTTAATTATGGTCAGACAATTAAAGCTGCCACACTGGTCAATCATAAAAATAGTATAGTAACTGCAAGCCCTTTCAGGATGGAATAATCATCTTAATCTCCTTTATAATTTCTAGCACACATTTCTCAGATTATGTGGGTGTCATTCTGAAACACAAAATGAAGAAAAAGTTATAATTAACATAAGCTGGAACTATTTTTTTACTTCAAATTTAGTCAAATCAATGATGGATACATAAAAAATATTTGTAACATAAGCATAAACAAGCATATCAAGCTTAAAACTCTGTCATAGATCTGCTGAGGATGAGCTTCTTTTAACTTCTACCCAACGGTTACTCGGTCAGCTATTTCTGTTAAAAAATTACATAATTGTATACAAAATTTACAAAAGTAAAATTGCAATATTTATCATATGACTAAACTTGGTGCCAACATCTTGAGACAACTTGAATATCAGGACCATTGTCTGTTTAGAAAATGTAAAGCCATGTGGCTGTCTCTACCACACAATACATGATCATGTATGACCCATTCTTTGCTGTTTGTTCATTATCTGGAAAAAAAAACATCAATAAGGTATGAAAGGATCTATTCATAAAATGTGGAACTACATTTTTTGTATATATCTACAGGCTTTACAGGAGGGGGCTGTAAACATTATTTGTAAGGATCACATACAGAAGCTATAAAGCCACCTCTAAATTGCATTTTTTCTCAAAGGAAAAGCTATCATACAAAGTAGATTAGTTGCTGTCAGTTTAGGTCAGTTCATGCTGCCATGTTCAATGCAATGGCAGTTCCAGTAGTGGTTAGATAACTAATATTCTTGAACAAACCAATATTTGTAAAATAAATTAAAATGGGATTCCAAGCAATTGATTCGTCTCCGTCTTCACTTGAAATATTCTTAGGTTGGACCTCTCCACCCCCTGGAACAAATCTCAAGCCGCTCCTGCAATAAAGTTAAATATTGTAAACAAAATAAGCATGTATTAAATTCTAGGACATATATGTTTAAACATAGGGGGATAACATTATGTATGTCATTTTGTTTATACTTTTCAAATAGGCTTCGAACCAGAAGTTATCAAAGAGTAGATAGAAGTATTATTTACGTTCTGAAACGTTCGTCGTCGCCTCTTTTAAACAAGTTCAATTCTGACCCAAATTTAGGCCCCTAAAACATTTACAGACACAAAAACGATATACGTAAACTTTAATACCTACCTAATTAAATACCACCAGCGTTCATATTTTAGAATAAGTGAGTTCTAAATATCAACTTGTAAACTCGCTGGTTAATGTCCAAAAATCGCACACTAATGAGCCAGAGGGCAAATGTCGTACGACAATCTAAAGGGATTGTTCTACTTCGGAAGAAAATAGAGTGAATTCCCTTTTTATTTGAAATGCTTAGTTGTCGGACGGATATTTGTTTGCGGATTTTCATTGAAAATCGCCGAAATCACCACCACTTATCGAAATAAAAAAATTTGATTGAACGTTGACGTCGTTTTGAGAGATGCGCAGAACGATGCGCACAAGTAACTACCGAAAACAACTTTAAACAATACAATAAATACTTGACTTGCAAATACCATAATTATTATAAACGAGTTTAACATCCCAGCAATAAATATACTCAGTTAAAAATACAGACATATGATTTATTTACACACGGACACCTATCAGTGCTGTGTGACATGTAGTGTTAGAAGAGCACATACGCCATCAATAAAATTTCAACTGTTTGTCTAGTAAATTCCCAGTTTTTTTTTTCATAAATAACAATATATTTTCCATCCTAGTTTAGTAAACATACAGACTTCAATTTCTCCACCCTGTAATTGCCTACTTTATCTTTGTACTAAGTCATTACTGTAACAGACAGTATTATGTAGAAATATAACAACAAGAGATATCTAGAAGAGCTAACATCTTTTGTAACCAATTATCTAATTCCAAGACAATTCCCTTAAGTCATTATAAGGACAATTGTGCTTCACCTCTCTAAATAAACTATTGAAACTAATGAACCGCTTTCCTAAGATCGTGTTTTTTCAGCAAATGTCGAGAACAATTGTCTGATATTTTGACCGGTTAATTGACTTAAACTTGATTTTTGTTTTCATTTTATTAAACGCCTATTTCTATATTACATATTCAATGGAGTTGTACAAAAAGATTATAAATAATAAATAAGTAAAAACCCTCCACCATAAATACATAATGTATATACAATAACACAAAACAAAATAAAATTATCACACATGATGTAATATAGTGTGTAAGTGTATTTTTATTGTTTTATTGAGCTTTTATATTTCATAATTTTGGATCTACATCATTCCAAGTTCATGATTCTACTTAATTTTACATTTTTATTACTAATTTTACATTTTTTTTATTTATTTGATATTAAAAGTTGGTGTCCTGAACAGTATAACATCATGCTACTGTTAACTGGACATGTCCTGAACAGTGAAACATAACGCCACTGTTAACTAGACATTTCCCTAAAGGTTACATCACCGTTAAAGGGCCCTTAATACATCCCCAAAGGTGTCTGCTGTAATACAGTCCTATAAAACAAGGTAGAAAATGACAGAGAGCGAGGCAATCCTCATTATCACGTCATAATGCACTCAATCAATCACTTAGTATGTTTACCGTAATTGTAAGGTGAGGCATTAACTAGCTATGTCAATTTTAGAATAGATCATAAAAATTAGAGAAATAGTGAGTTTTCAATCGTTTTTTGAAAACATCCAAAGTATGTGATAATTTGATATCATCTGGTAGCTTATTCCATAGCATGGGACCAACTGTACTGAAGCTTTTGTCACTGAATGTTTTTTTCTTATTTATTGGTATCAAATAATTGAGGTCTTTGGATTTTGCAGATCTAAGACCAGCTCTGCTTTGTAAGGGCTTTCGCAGAATTTCAGTCAGATATGCAGGTGCAGTTCCAGTAAAACAGTTGTACATGAAAGTATTTTAAAGTTGATTCTTGCTTTGACTGGTAACCAGTGCAGTGAATACAAAGCATCTTTTGAACTGTCAGATCTTTTAGCCTTAATACCAGTTTTGCACACACGTTTTGAATTCGCTGAAATTTGCTTAGATCACATTTTGAAATTCCATACAAGATCAGATTGCAGTAATCGATGTGGGACATGACCAAAGATAGGACTAGTGTTTCCGTTGCATCTTTATCCAAATATTTTCTTGTACTTTTGATACGTAAATAATTGTACATGGCAGTTCTACTTTTTGCTTTGAAGTGATCTTTAAAGTTTTCATCAAGAAAGGCCCTAAATAGCGAATTGTCTTCACAGATTTTATAGTTTCACCAGCAATATAAATTGACTGGGTTAAACATTTTTTTCAACTGTGCTCTGCTTCCAAACATGATAAACTCAAATTGACCGTTAATTAGCAAGTGTATACTTGTTAAGTTAATTGATAGCAGCGAGTAATATCTATTGAACTTGTATTAAATATATTTGTCATTCAATAGAACTGGAAATAATCAAAAACTTATATATGGAAATGTAAGTAGACCATTCATAATGAAACACTGAAGCGTCAAGTTTTTCATTATGTTGGATGTCTTCACAATATAATTTGAAAATAAACTTGACGTTAGACACACGTGGAAATTATAATTAATACTCTTACTACGCACAATGCAATTGAGATAGCTTATATTAGTTTAAATGTTTTGCATGGTTTTCCTTTGCTGTGAAAACGTAATAAAACACTTCATAATGCGATTTTAAACTCACACATTTTGACTTTGTAGACTGATATTTCTAGTGAACGGCTCTCCGAGGACGATAAGAGAAAAACAAATAAACAAACACTTATCGTAAACTTTTTACTGAATCCACGCTGTGTTTCAAAGATTTCCTCTCTTATTCAAGCTAGTTTTGCTCGTCACACAATCTTACACCACTTCACCATGTATAATGGTAAGACAGTCAAGGAAACAGTTTAAATATATAAAAGCTTGTCAACGTTTAAATAAAACACTATACCATCACATTTAAAGACATAAACATGATCGCATACACGACAGACAATTAGGGCTACACTTACTACATATAGATCTTTAACGAGCTTAAATTCCAACAGTTGATCAAACAAATCTTTAAATTACTTCAAATTTACTTGTACAGGTTTAACTTTATTTTAGCAAAATATACCAAAAAAGTTGGCAAATCCATAGCCCATGTAGTGAATCCAGAACGAATGAAGCTCACTTTTTTAAGTCGTAAGACAACTTGCTATTAAATTGATGTTGTACTTCAACGCGGCCTGATATGTTTCAACGAGCTTATCCTAGAATACAATGCAGACTGTTTTTGAGAATAGAAATTTTTAAAAGCTAGTTTTTATCATTCATACAGCTTGAAATCGCTAGCTACAGCTGCTACTATTAACGATATGCTTTAAGACATGACTTCTATTGTAATGTAGGTCGATCGTAGTACTTAAATCTACGTGTATATTGAAACAAAGTACAATTATATTATATAACTATAACATTTGTCGATTTGTCCATATTATTGTATTAACTCAAGGAAAACCTCATAATTCATGTTCAATTTCATGTCCTGAGCTTTAAGTTACACATATCTTTTCTGGTTATACTGTCTCAGAAATAACATTCGACATTCTGCAATATAGGCCGCTTTAAAAATTTATTCAACACTGCCATTGTGACTCGTTTCTGTAACAAGCTTTTCTGATGTAGTCATAGACTATTTTGCATACAATTTCGTCAACACTTTCAAGAAAATTGATTCTAGGTCGATACTATAAAATTACATATCTGTCAAAAGTCTTATTTTATGTATATCACCTGACATTACGATCATGTGAGGGTTACCATTACATAAGTTAATATAACATAAAGATACTTTTAATTAGGGATGTAAAGGTCTACATAAAATCCTATACTTATTGCAATATATTACAATACATTTTTCACGCGTTGAAATGTATTGCAATACGGGTTTTACCATATTATTACACCTCTACTTTTAATCAACTCGAATCGCTTGGGTAAGAATGAATTCTAGCGTACTGCCAATACAACCATTGACATTTCTTAAATACTTACATTGCATCAGTAAAGAGTTAATATTGTATATTTTCAGGCTCATTGTGCAGATATAGAGACAAGGGCGTGCAGTAGTAGATCAGGTTGTTCATGTTTTGGAATGTATACTTGTAGAAATATGAGATGTGTTTCATTTGATTCTTTACTACCTTCAAGTAAGTACAAATAGTACGCTTGTATAATAACAAGCATGTATAAAGTGTCTAAGTTGTGTTTGTTTTCGATGGGTTTATCGCCGTAGCAACTCATTGTATAGGTCATATAACGGCGGGTCTAAGGTGTGTGTATGCTATCTGATATTTCACCCTAGACCAATGACAGAATGTTTTTGACGGTCTCAATTGTGGAGCAAGTATTTCCCAAGTAGAATGCAAGAACAAACCTGGTGAAAACTAATTAAGCTACCAAGTGACATCAACGATAGAGGTTAGCCACGTGATTTTGAAAGAGGAGAACATATGACGCGGGACGGACAAAGTGAGTGAGCTCACCAACAGCACAAACAGCATGGATCGGTCAACCATAGCGTTATATATAATAAGATATTAATAATTATTAAGTAATTAAAATCATCAAAACTGTTTAAGCTAACCTCATTATACCGTTGTTATCCACAACTACAACTATGATTTAGATCACTCAACTAGTAGGCACGATAAACCCGTGATCTACACTAGACCTTATTACATAAAATCGTCAACGAATTAAGTGGAATTGAATAACTTCAACACATCTGTTTACTTGTTATATTTTGTTGACAGTAAAAATGCATGATGTGTTGTGCACATACTGTTTAGCTATCTATTATGAATCATTACCCCAAAAAATGTTAATGCATTAAATGATCTCTCTCAGTTCCGACGAATAAGCAGCCCCTAAGGGTCATTTGTTTTACTAAATGTCACGTTGGTCATCATTCTATACACGGTACATTAACAAATATAGTGTTTTAAGTAGTATTGATACGCATATGAATTATATATTTCACTGATACTTTAAGGTCCACCCCAGAAAGACCTGAAGACATTGGACAATGGTTAGATACACCGTATGATGTGGATGCATGGACTAAATAAATTAAACTTTAAGACAAACTTTACACATATCTAGTAGTTAACAACAAATGTAATTTCAGAATACTTCCAAGTTTCATACTGGAACATTGAATTTGTTAACTGCAATATCGTTTTGTATGAATTAATTGCAATAAAATACGAGAATAGTGAGAAATCTACACGTTGTTGTGTCCAACTCTTAAACGTTAATGCATATTAATCAGTCATTTACATGTACAAAGATTCAAAGCTGTTGCTCAACTACGAAATGAAATGTCGTTTCAATCTAACTTTAAGGCAGTTTACATAGTCGCTGGACCCCTATAAACTGTAAATAACTATCAAACTACTCCATTGTTTTTGCATAAATTTTCCACATAATACAATTTCAACTTTTTTTTGAAGATTTTCATAATTTAATCGGATAAATAAAAATCCATCAGATGTATTGCAAAATATTTTAACTTTTGTCAGAAATCCGACTGGAAGAAAAATAAACAGCTCTGATTATAGCATTATAACATTGTCATACTTACAACGTTTCCATTTAATTGCAGTGACTTGGTTTACGAATCGTTATGCTAGCCTCGGAGTTTAGGATTATATAAGTGTTTATTTATTAAGTGGTATCTTTTGAAATATGACTGTTCTGTTAATGGCAATCACCCATTTAACGCATTTGGCGCTTTTTTGGCTTAAATTGTATGTCTATGGCGAGTTTGCTCTAAAATTGCAGAAAATTTCTGATGTATTTGAATTTGGGAAGGACAATGCTAGTTATGACTACAAACACATGTTTAGGTATTTCATTAGATAGTTATTGATATATGTCCAGGTTTAAAGCTACATAGTAAGCAAAGGCACGAAGATTTTGGCCATGCATTGAATGAAAAGATTTTGCCAATGTATTGATGTTGAAAATAAATAATAATAAAACGGTTTGTTTAACGTACAAAAAGCAATTAAACTAAATAAATTTAATAGCATTTATAATCTCATATGAATAGATGTAACTTCTAAGTAAAAGTCTTAAAAGTTTATCATTTCTATAGCATGCCAAAATTTCCTGCTAATACTCGAGATATCCAGATCATTACATTAATTCAAATAAACTGTTTGATTGATTAAAACCAGATACAATATACAATAATGCTTATAGTTGATTTTGGCTGGAAAAATAAAATGGCGAAAAGTTTTATTTAACACAGATATTCTAGTTTGCAATATACTATATGTATAAAGAATAATTCATGAACCAATTGTGGGAGTTGTGACATTTATTGTAATAACCTAGAGAAGAGAATATAAGAAAAGTCAAAGAGTAAATTGGATACATGTGTTAAAAATGTCATTAAATGCCATAAGGTATACCAGTCAGCACCAGAAGCGCTATGAAGCTAACGTTTATAGAAACTTTACTGCAATTCGATTTATTCTTGATTTCCAGAGACAAATCATATTGCACCTACACACCACCATACGCCGTAAACCGAGACATTAAATCAGTATAAAACACATTGGTTCTCGTACAAGATAACAATTTTCTAAAATAGTATACACGTCATGGTTTACAAAGTGTGTTATAGAACTGCCATCGTCGGTTATCCTACGATACATTACTCCGCTATGCTGCGTTATGTACCGTGGGTCATTTGGTTAGGAAAATCTCGTAATTATGAATAATTAATGAGGCGGTTTCATCGGTTCCGCAAGCCAATGGAATTACGTTTTATATCTTAGGTTTGGTTTACCAATCAAAATGGTGGCCTCTATGAGTGATGTTTCTAAAGCGGTTGAAGACAATCCCAGTATGACGTCATTGTTATTAAAAGTATTTAATTTAATTGGAAGAAGATTGGTCTCCCTTTCCTCATGCATATTCATAAAAACGAGATTTAGCCAGTCAAATAACCCACGGTACGTATGAAGTCTAACGGAAGATAGAACTGTTGTTGCCAACGATGTAGAACCGCGTCTCTGATAAATTGTAAAAATGTACATTTTGTCTCAACCGACAAAACGTGAATTATTTCACGGTGACTTCGTGTGTCTTGTTTAGCAAGGTCAGTCGCCGTGAAATTATTCAAACTTTGACAGTTGAGATAAATGAATTATAACAAATTCGCACTGGTCTTTGATGATAATGTTAATTATTGCATATGTTACTATGAATAATTAAATTGCCATTGTAGTGTGCTGATATAGCCTCATGTCATCAATATATTCCGGTATTGAGTAAGTGTTCCAAAATATCCATACTGGTACAATACTTAGTGTGCAAAATACTCATATCTAGGCATCTTCAGGTAATTTCGTATCAGCAGTCTAACAACGGCAGACTTTACGCACGTGAAATATTCGTTACGTCATTATCGATAGGTAAACATCAAATGCTATATAAACTGATATTTAAGTTGAAATCTGTGAATGAGTACCTTAAAAATTGGGTTTTTTTTTGCTTTTGACTTACGATGATTTTTGTATTAAGAATGTTTTCAAGATACAGAACAAACGATAAAAGACTTAATAACTCTGTGTACGTTAATTGCTGATGTCAAAGGACTCTAAACTTGTACTGCTGAACACATTCATGCGTATTGTTTTGACTAGAGTCACATCACCTACTCGCATATGTCGTGAACACATGTTGCAATAAAGTCAGTTTGCCTTTAGGTATATGACCCGTCATTAGTTTGTAGACAGATCATCGACACAGTGACCTCCCTGTGGCAATAATACAAAAAGAAACATGTTCTTAGATTATAAGATAGAAGCTAATTTATGCTTCATGTTATCTGACCAATCGTAGAAAAGTCACGTAAATATCCTACATCAGTCTCTTGTACGAGCAAACATAGACACTAAACAAAACAAGTGATCTTTAAATTCATGATTTTATTAACGACCGAAATGTTTTCCTATGTTCTTTGTGAGTCTTATTACTTTAAACATATCTGTAATTTAATAACTGCAGACATTTTACTTTGAAAAAACTACTGTGATTTATGTATCTAATGTTATCTGTAACTTAAATGAGATATCAGATATAAGCTCTTACAGTTAGTTAAGAACACCAACCCCCTTTGACAAAATGAAATCCCATATTCATTTGAACGCTTAATATAAAGATATTTTGCCTTTGCTGTTACAATCTTAACTATAAACATGTAGACGTAGTGCATGAAAATACAGCTATCATTGTAAAAAATATTTCTTGCAGAATATATATCCTTTAAAAAAGCGCCCCAAAGTATTGTCTATATATATCCATATACACTTAACAACTTTTCTAAGTATACACCTATCTATTTGGTCATATCTGGGCTGATACGTAAGCTATTGGTAAGCTATTGATTTTTGCTATTGAATTTGTAAACAATGTTCATCAAGTAGTATTTCATTTATTAGCAAAACGAAGAATAAATTGAAAAATAACTGACTTCTTATAAGCAGTAACAATATTGGCACCAACAAAGTACAAATTCACATCAATAACGAGTATGGCCACCTCGTATAACTGCAAGACATCTTGCTCGCAATGAGATTATGTAGTTCTGAATGATCCCGGGGTATCATAGCCCATTCTTGTCGTCTTGTCGTCAAACGACGTCTTCTCTGGCTTGGCAGGTCTTTAATACTTCCGGTGTGCTCAAACTTTCTTAAAAGTTTCATCACAGTCAAAGGGTAACGCTTGAAAGTATGGGCAAGCTGAAAAATGAGTTCACTTTGTCACGATTGTTGAAGGTTTCTGCATTGCAGCTATGCTTAGAATGTCCCAATGATGAAGATGATGCGAGCAAGACATGAAATAGCAATTCAATTCAATTTACCTCTCGTACTGATGAGCCAGCATGTATCATTTCGATAGCATGGCCTCTTCATTTCAAGCTAATTCTTTTCATACTTACGATACGTGAACGTTTAGGTGTTCTTTTTAAGTGTAAATCGCTATAGATATCGACATGTACGAAATAAACGTGAAAATGCAAACCGTTTGGCTCATATTGGTAAAAAGCATGAAATTTGTTAATTTATACCGTACAAAAATATCGTTTGTTAGCACCAACAGATAGGGCAAGCAGACGTTTAACTTGTTAGGAATTGTTTGATATTATCATTAATTCAATAAATTCAGTTAGTTGAGAAATAATCTGATATCTCCGTGATTTGATGAAATTAACCTCAGACCAATTGATAAAGTATTGCATCAAAACCATCGAACAAAAAGCTGGACCAATTTACAAAATGTATTGATAGAAATACAATGTTAAGCTTGTCTGAGCAATTACTTCGTATCATTGTTCTATCGACAGCGAGGAAATAACGTTAATCATAAGTAAGTCTCGAATAGTTCAAATCTGATAACATATAGTAATTGTAGTCTAAAGTCATATGTTACGTCTGAAAAATGTCTACAAGAAAATCATCTTCTGATTAACGAACGTTGTTGATAGTGAGGGCGACCGCTGTCGGATGGTCGATAGTGATTAACACAATTTTTAACTCCATTATCTAGAATACAGTTTTATGACTGAGGAATATTATATACTTTATTGCAATTTTGACCGGAAAAAATCAATCGTTAGTGAATTATGCGCTGAAATTTAGGACTCACGGGAAATAAGTTGTAAGCAACTTAAAAAGAGAAACTATGCAAATCTGCTGCCATGATACAATTAAATGTTTTATTTGTCGTAAAAGACAAATCTGTCAACATGCAGTTATTTTGAACAGTGCATTATTTATATATTTATTTATCTAAATGCGTTTCTTTAACAAGCAGTAACCTTGCACAGCCCTTTCATTATATTATTGTATACCAATTTTTAACAATCAGTTACTAATTACAGTGCATCCATTATGTTCTTGTAATCCAATTATTTATATATGCAGTTACCAACATAGCGCCTCTATTGCATTATCAATTCTTTAACAAGCAGTAACCTTGCACAGCGCATTTTTTATTATTGTAAGCCAATTCTTTAACTAGCAGTTACCTAGCATAGCGCCTTCATTGTAATATTGTATGCCAAATTTCTAACAAGGAGTAACTTTGCACAGCGCATTTATTACATTATTGTTGGTCAATTCTTTAACAAGCAGTAACCTTGCACAGTCCCTTCATTTGATAAGAAAAATTTTTACACGCAGATAATAATGTAATACTATATATACAGCTTTCTCTCTAATTACTCGCGGGCGTTATTTGATTTATCAACAGAATTCATTGTTCGAGGGTGCTAAACTACTTTCTAAAAATAATAAGATTCTCGTTGTCGCTGATATGACTGGAGGGTTTCTGTTCCATTAACCGAGACAGTGTAAGTAATTTACGTTCTGTTACATTCGTTACCTTTATTTTGTTTGCATTAACAAACATCTTGCCTACAAAATAATATAATATATGACATGAACATGGTCTTTAAATCAAAAACTAATATCTTATTATAAGATGAGACAGTGAACATATCTACTAAACGGATCATGTATACACTAAGAAATTGTCACACTTTTGACAACCACGCAAATTTCACCCATCCAATCAATGACTCGTTTTTATCTAATTGTAGGGAATGTCAGAATCAAAGAATCTACTGTTTATATATGAATGATAAAAAATGTGAATACCTCAATTTTGGATGTCGAATTAGATTAAGGAAATTAATGCATGCAAATGAAAATTTAAATGAAAACACCAAAATATTTGAACATTGAATGTATCGTATAACATAGAATTCACCATACTCACATTATTCAACGTAATAGCATATCAACACTTCATTCATAAGGGAGGTCTCAGAATTTAAAATTTATTCATACGCGGTATAAACAAAATTTACATTCATAGTTTATTATACCAGGAATTGGTCAAAAGAGACCAAAGAGATGAACAAAGTTTATGGTTGTACTTTATTGCTGTTCTTGTAACATCCAATACCTTATCATAATCAAAAGTGATAAATTGGATGTTCAATATAAAATCTAGAAAACGTTAGTATAACTAGTGAACTATCGATGAGATTTTTGATGAATAAAAGAGATTGTATATAGTGACTTCCACGTTATAATATGATACATTCAATTTTCATAAAATGGTATTTGAACATGATACATAATAGGAAATAATATGAAATGTAATGAAGCGTTGAGTAGATTGATGTGAATGGAATGGACGCATTGAAGATACCAGTTCAAGCAGATACACAAGTTTAAGACAATTTCTGTAAAAAAAGTTTTCCATGTAGTTTTTGCCCACTAGATAGTGTGAATACAGTGTAAAACAGGGAAATGGTAAAGATTCATTTTTTTTTGCTCATGCAATTTTATATAAGGCCGCTTTATTCAAAGTTAGTCATACAGCGATGACTTGTTTATTGTATATGTCTCCTCAACAAGCTCACATCTTATAACTACCTACAAACCTCATACCATCACGTGGGGGGAAAAGTATCAAGCAAAAGTCAAAGTATTTTTAAGAGAAGTCGATGTCATAAGTTCGACACTGACCTAGAGTCGTCGCTTTAACCGAAATATATTACACATCTATCAATTATATAATTTAAGTAAAAATTGGCTAAACTTTGCTTTTAGAGGAATATTTATAGAGGAAATCAAAATGGTGTAAATTGACTTCTCTGTCAGTCTGACTGAAGTTAATATAACCTTAATACTTAAGAAATGTAACGATTGCACGTTTACTTTAAAACAATACATATTGCAATATATATTACAATACGAATTTCACGTTGGGGGGGGGTTGTTAATTTCATTTTTTAAAGATAGCCATGTGAGACCCTGCTTAAAATATGGTGCCATCAATATGATAATAGAATCAACAACAAACAATTTTGTGTGACCCCATTAACCCCCCTGTACATACCCCTTGAAAGTCGGACACGCCCATTTTACATAAAAATAACAATTTTTTATATCCAACTGTTATAAATCAATTCTTATAGGCTTTCAATATATCAATATGTAGGTTTGTTAGGCTGCTGAGTTCAAATATGAAGTCAAAATCTAAATTAAACAACTTAATATGGCAGAAAATTCAAAATGGCTGCCAAAATGACCCAAATTTTGGACATATTTGGGTATTATATTTACTGGGCATTGAATATGTTGAATCATGTATGCAATATATCAATCTAAATGTGTTTTATGGTGCTGAGTTTCAATATTAACTCCAAAACTAAATTTAACAAACTAATATGGCAGAAAATTCAAAATGGCCGCCAAAATAAATCATATTTCAGTTATAAACGGCACACTTTAAACATTTTACGCAATTTATAAATTAACTATAGTTGATGAAATCTTAACAAAAGACCAAAGTTATGACACTTGATTATAAGTATGCAAATATATTTTATTCATTATATAGCTAAGGTAGAGCTCTAGAGGTATGATTAGAGGTTAAGGTCTGAGAGGTCATTCGTTCCAACCTCACCAGCAGCACATATGATGTCTTGATTGAAAAATGTGTCTTTGATTGCTTTACTTCATTAAGATGTTGATGAGTATGTGCATAGGAAATGTCTTGGCACTTTGGTTGCAAAGTAGAGTTAAAATTCCCAGGAAATTTTATAGATATTAGTTACTAAATGATCATCATGGGTGATGGCTGTATGCTATCATGTATCAAGCATCTAAGCTACAATATGGATTGCAACTTTTTTTAACAAGACTGTGTTGTGTTGTTAAATTCTGAAAATATAATAAAGCAATGATTTCTTGGTAAAGAATGACTTTATAGCTTATCAGATTTCTAGATGCAATTCATTTACTTCTCTGTTTCTATGTTTATTAAGTTTGGCTTATGTATGTATCAAAATCTTCACAAAAAGTAAATGGATCAACAATTGCTAATAGATATTTAAAGAATTGGATTCTCCAATTTTCCAATATCACAATAGCAATTGTGTCATTCCCTTTAATTCTTATTTGCAACTTTGGTTATATCTCTATTAATTTGTTTATACTTACTTGCATTTCTTTTAACTAGCCCTATGAAACTAATGATTGAGATGATGGTGTTCAATTATTTGACCAACTGTGCACGGTTGAAACAAATGCAAGACATTCCATGATTAGAAAATGAGATTGCTTAAGTGACAACCGAGTAAAAGAAAAGTAAAGAAAACAATAATTGAAATAGGCAATTACTTTTTTGAGCAGTGGTTTATACAATCACAGTCAAACCAAGCAAAATGCATGTGTTAATTGATTAAACCTTTGAATCTCTCATGAATGCTAAAACAGACAGGAAACCTTTTGAGCTCACATTTCATACACTTTGTAACTAATGAGAATTTATATAAAAAGACATAAACTTATAAATACAAACAGGTATAGAATGGTTTCTCCATAACTGAGGATGAGCAGAAAACATTTGGTACATTTTCTACAGAAACAATATTACAAGAACTTAAACACAAAACCTTTAAGATTACATATTTAAACCAAATGTGCAGCTATTTTCCATGGTCATTTGACTACTGGTATATTTATATGTATATATCAGTTGCCTGATGATGTATAATTTAACATTACACTATTGGACTATGGAAAATACGTAAATTAATGGATCTTTACGATAGCCTTTGAAAGTGTAGGCCACCAATCTGAAAATTTATTTGAGCAATGTCAGGTCTGACTTTCGTGTTGAACTGACATACCTCATTAAATATTAGGATACAAGTTATTGCAATACAGATTATTATATGTAATATATGATTATTTGCTTTATTATTTTACAAATAATCTAAACAATTGCATTAAGAGTGATAACAAACCATGATTCAACATATAGATTTGACCATTGATAACAAGTATACATTGAAAATGTGTTATTTTGGTAGCCATTTTGAATTTTTGGTCATATTGGGTTGTTTAAATTAGTTTTGACTTCATATTTGAACTAATTACCCTAACAAACTTATAAATTGACATAATGTTAGCATGATTCAACACATTGAATGCCAGGATAAGTAATTACCCGAATATGCTAAAACAAACTAGGTTAAATCTGGCAGCCATTTTGAATTTCTCGCCATTTTGGTTTCTTAAATTGACTTCATATTTGAATTCAGCACCTTAGAAACCTATAGCTAGACATATTACAGGCATGATACAACATATTAAATGTCCAGGATAAATAAACTCCCGAATATGCTTGTAATACGGTTATTTTGGCGGCAATTTTGAATTTTCAGCCATATTAGTTTGATTAATTTTGTTTTTTACTTCATATTTGAACTCAGCACCTTAATAAACCTATAAAATGACATATTGCAGTCCAATACCATACAACTTATTGCAATTAAATGTAAAAAACTAGTAATTATGTGAAAATGGGCGTAGCCAACCTTCAGAGGGTATGTACAGGGAGGTTAATGGGGTCAGAAATTAAAAAGATAAGCTTTTCCTTACATGTCAGTACATGTAGCATTTTTTAAACAGGGTCCCATAAAAAAGTCAAATTAACACCCCCCCCCTATTCACGTTTTGCAATATATTACAATATAGTTTAAGCGTATTGTTACATCCCCCATCTTTAAATCAACTCAGGTAGCAAGGTTTGAATAAATTCCAGCGTACCGTCTACGCAACTACTGACATTTCTCAAATGATTACATCATTAGCATCAGTGAAGAGTTTATATCGTATATTTTCAGGCACATTGTGCAGATACAGAGACAAGGACGTGTAATAGTAGACCAGACTGCTCGTGTTTTGGAATGTATACTTGTAGAAATATAAGATGTGTTTCATTTGATTCATTACTACCTTCAAGTAAGTACAAATATACTTAACGAAACTTTAAAGTACCTGATTTCCATATTGTAGGAAATGCACGACAAAACCGGTTTTTGCATTGATAAAGAAGCATGGAAACCATGCAAGGAGACGAGAGTAGGGTCCTATACATACGTCGATCGGACATAAATGTTTAAAAATAAAAAGTTCATACAATATGTTAATCGAGGTATTTAAAAGTTTCGTTAAGTAAAGTATACTCTTATAACAACAAGTAAAATATTAAGGATCTAAGTTTCACCTGATATATGTTATATTGTGATAACTTCATGTTGGTAAAACAGTTTTCAAGTCTACTGTTGATGAATATATCTTCATTTGGTGGCTTTAATAATAAATAAGTAATTAAAATGAGCAAAACTATTTAAGCTACCCTCTTTATACAGTTGTTATTCACAACTACAACTACGATTTAGATCACGCAACTAGTAGGCACGATAAACCCATGATCCACGCTCGATTCCATTGCATAAATTCGTCAACGAAATTGAGTGGAATAAAATAACGTCAACACATTTGTTCACTTGTTTTATAATGTTAACAGTGTCAAAATGCACGATGTCTTCTGCACACACTGTTGCGTTATCTATTATCTATTATGCATTTTTGTCCTAATACATTTGTAAATGTTGATAAAATATCTTTCTCAATTCCGACGCCCCTAAGTGCTATTTGTTTTACTAAATGTCACGTTGGTCATCATTCCATGAATAATATATTAATTAAATAAAATATGGTGTTTTAAGTAGTATTGATACACATATGAATTATATATTTCACTGTTACTTTCAGGGTCCACCCCAGAAAGATCTGTAGACACTGGACAATAGTTAGATACACGGTATGATGTGGCTGCATTGACTAAATAAATTAAACTTCAAGTCAAACTTTGCACATATCTAGTAGTTTACAACAAATGTTATTTCAGAATACTTCCAAGTTTAATACTGGAACATTGAATTAACTGCTATATAGTTTTGTATTAATTAATTGCAATAAAATTACGAGAAAAGTGAGAAATCTTCATGTTGTTTTTTCCAAAAAAAAAAAAATAAACTGTTCTGATTATAACATTATTCTACTTACAATGTATGTAGTTAAAGACAGTGACAATGATTACGGAACTGTAAGGCTAGTCTCGTGTTCTTGGATTACGGAAGTATTTATCTAGTATTTGGTTTTTTCTGAAATATGACTGTTCTGGTTATGGCAAGCACCTATTTATCATAAGCCATTTTTCACTTGCATATGTCCTGAACACATGTTGTTTTAAAGTCACTTTGCCCTTAAGTCTATGACTTGTCATAATTTTTTAGACAGATCATCGACACAGTGACCTCCCTGTGGTAATAATACAAAAAAAAACATGTTCTTAGATTGTTAGATAGAAGCTGATTAATGCCTGATGTTTTCTAACCAATTGCAGAAAAGTCACATTCTACATCAGTCTCTTGTACGAGTAAAATAGGCACTATACAAAACAAAATATCTTTAAATTCTTGATTTTATTTACGACCTTAGTGTTTTTCTGCGTTCTTTGTGAGTCTTTATTACTTCAAACATATCTGTAATTTAATATTTGCAGACATTTCACTTTTTATGAACACCATTGCTGTGCTTTATGATTTATGTATCAAAATGTGGTATTGAAATTTTAAGAATGAAATATCAGAGCTTAGCTCTACAATCAAGTAATGAAACCAGCCCAATTTGTCAATAAAAGAAATCTCAAATTTGTTTGAACGCTTTATATGTGGATACTTTGACGTTGCTGTTAACATCTCACATATTAGAAATATAGAACGTTGCTAAATAAAATTTGTACAGAATATATTTCTTTGAAAAGAAGGAATTCCCGAAGTATTACCTATAAATAAGAAATATTTTTACAGTATTATCAGCCATGATTAAATCACGTTCATTTCGTATAATTACAAAAATATATGTTATTATACATAGCACATCAATTAATACCTTTGGTTCTTACGTGCAAAAAAATGATATTATTGTATTTATAGACTGAATATCAGCAATTACAAACCTTTATTCAAAGTATTTACATCTGTGTAAAATGTGGTAGACAAATACCATGTTTTTATTTCCACAATAAAAAAGCCAATACTTCCTTATACTGCACATTTATCAGGTAAAATCACGCGGCTTGTTAGACATTGAATCATTATTTCGTTTTATTCCCACAATAACACTTATCATATTATAAATTTGTTAATTTATACCGTACAAAAATGTCGTTCGTAAGTGTCAACAGATAGGGTGAGTAGACGTTTTATTTATAAGGAATTGTTCGATATTATCATTAATTCAGGTAGTTGAGAAATAATCTGATATCTCCGTGATTTAATGAAATTTGCCATCAGAACAATTGATAAAATATTGTATCAAAACCATTGGATAAATAGCTGGACCAATTTACAAAATTTGTTGGAAGAAATACAATATTAAGTTTGTCTGAGCAATTACTATATATCATTTTTCTTTCGACAGTTAGGAAATTACGTTAGTCTTAACTAAGTTGCGAATGGTTCAAATCTGAAAACATTATCAAGTAATTATAGTCTAAAGTCATATATTACGTCTGGAAAAATGTCTACATGAAAATCGTATTCTGATTAACGTACCTTGTTGATAGTGAGGGCGACCGCTGTCGGATGGTCGATAGTGATTAACACGATTCCTAACTCCATAATCTAGAATAAAATTTTATGATTGAAGAACTTTTATCAAATTGAATTTTGAACGAAAAAAGATAAGTCTTTAGTGAATTGTGCGGTGAAATTTAGAACTCACGGGAAATAATTTGAGCAACTTAAAATGAGAAACTTTTTTTAACAAGCAGTTTCCTTGTACAGCGCATTTATAATGTTATTGTATACCAATTCTTTAATAATCAGTAACCTTAAATAGTGCATTAATTATAGTATTGTATGTCAATTTATTGTCAAGCAGTTATCTTGTACGGCGCACTCATTATATTATAGTATGCCAATTCTTTAACAAGAAATAACCTTACACTAGGCATTCCTTATATTATAGTATGCCAATTGTTTAACAAGAAATAACCTTACACTAGGCATTCCTTATATTATAGTATGCCAATTGTTTAACAAGAAATAACCTTGCACAGTGCATTCATTACATTATATTTGCCAATTGTTTAACAAGAAATAACCTTACACAGTGCATTCATTACATTATATTTGCCAATTGTTTAACAAGAAATAACCTTACACAGTGCATTCATTACATTATATTTGCCAATTGTTTAACAAGAAATAACCTTGCACAGTGCATTCATTATATTATTGTTTGCCAATTTTCACCAAGCAGTTTCTGTGCACATTCATTTTATCATTGTACGCCGATTTTTCAAAAAGCAGTTACCTTCTATGGCGCTGTCATCATATTATAGTATGCCAATTCTTTAACAAAGAGTTAATTTGCACAGATTTTTTATTACTGTATGCCGATTCTTTAACAAAGAGTTACTTTGCACAGCGCTTTTATTATATTATATATTATTATGTTTCAGATGTTTAACAAACAATTACATTGTACAGCGAATTTATTTTATTATTGTATGCCAGTTCTTGAAACAAGGTGTTATTTTGCGCAATCACCCTAAATGTATTAATCAAATAGCAATAATATAATTTAAGTAAGAGTTTGCTAAAATATGCTTAAATATTAGTTTTTGTTCGCAGTCTTAATGATAGTCTGAGCTCTGTTGTGGTCAGAACCGAACTTAAGCCCGTTACATTTGGGTTTTTTACTTTTCTTAGCGAAATGAGCTCACAAAAAGTTAATGGAATACAAGGTTAATGAATCATTTACATGGTTTGGAAATATAAGTTAGTAAAAAATTCCGTAATGATCAATATATTCATTAATTTCCTTACAACTTTGGTCTCCCAAGTATAACATCGTCTTTTGCATATCTTGAAAATTGAAATAAATCTACAATCATACTTTAGCCCCGACATTAACAACATCATCAAGTTTTAAACAACAAAAGTACTGGACTTATCATAATTATTACAAACGAGTTTAACATCCCAGCAATAAATATACTTTGTTAAAAATACAGACATAATGATTTATTTACACACGGACACCTATCAGTGCTGTGTGACATGTAGTGTTAGAAGAGCACATACGCCATCAATAAAATTTCGAATGTTTTTCTAGTAATTTCCCAGTTTTATTTTTCTCATATATTTTCCTACTTTGTTAAGTACACATTCAGACTTTAATTCTTTACCCTGTAATAGCCTACTTTATCTTTGTACTAAGTCATTACTGTAACAGACAGTATAATGTAGAAATATGACATCAAGAGATATCTAGTAAAGCTAACATCTTTTGTAACCAATTATCTTATTCCAAGACAATTTCCCCAAGTCATTATAAGGACAATGATGCTTCATCTCTCTATATAAACTATTAAAACTAATGAACCGCTTTCGTAGGTCGTGTTTTTTCAGCAAATGTCGTGAACAATTATCGTCAATTTGACCTTTAACGCACTACCAATAGTGCTGCAATGACATTAGTGGTTAGTTTAATGTTCGAATGACGACTGATATTTTTGACCGGTTAATTGACCGTTAATTAGCAAGTGTATAATTTGTTTATTGATATAAGCGATTAATGTTTATTAAACTTGAATTAAGATACTTTTGATTCAATAGAGCTGAAATTAATCAGGAACTTACATTTGAAAATGTAATCAGACCATTCACTAAAGCACTGAAGCATAATGTTTTTCATTATGTTGGAAACTTTACAATATCATTTTAGTATAAACTTAATGTTTGACACAAATGGAAGCTATAATTAACACTTATATAACGTACAATGCAATTGAGATAGTTAAAAATAATTTAAATGTTTTGCATTGTTTTCCTTTAGTGTGCAAACGTGATCAAAACAACTTCATAGTGCGATTCTGAATTCAAGCATTTTAACTTAAAAGATTGATATTTCTAGAGAACGGCTCTCCAAGGACGATACGAAACAAACAAATAAACAAGCATTTATCGTAAACTTCTTACAAAATATACGATGTGTTTATTCAAGCCAGGTTTGCTTGTCAAGCAATGTTTCACCATTCCACCATTTATAATAGTAAGACGGTTAAAGACAGAGCTTAAAATAAAATCCTCTCAACATACAAATTGTACAAACACTATACCATCCCAATTAAAGACATCTATCTGCACATCAACGCGACAAGGGTTACACTTCCGAATGCATGCAAATAGATATATATCGAGCTTAAATTCCAACAGTTGGCCAAACAATTTCTTCACTTGTGCATGTTTAACTAGTTACCAGCAAAATATACAAAACAAAACCAAAAAAGGTTCAAATAAAGCATGACAAATCCATATCCCATGTAGTAAATACAGAACGATTTAAACTCACTTTCTTCTTTTAGACGTTAGTCAATTTGCTTTTAAAAGAATGTTGTACTTCAACGCGATCTGATATGTTTCAACAAGCGTATCCTAGAATAGAAGGTTTTTTTCGGAACAGAATTTTTTAAAAGCTAGTTTGCCGATTCGTCCTAGTTATTGTCTAAATTCCAGGAAAAAAGTCAAAAGTCATGTTCTATTTCTTGTTTAAAGCTTTTATCACACTTTTATCACACTTGTCTTCTCTGATAAATCTGTGCCAAAGATATTACATTCGACATTCTTTAATATATAGGCCACTTAAGACATTTTGTTTTTCACATCGTATTGTGACTCTTTTCCTTATCAAGCATTCTTGGATTAGAGACATATGCACGCCAACACAACAGACAACGACAGTTACACTTCCAAATGCATACATCTAAAATCAAAGCACTGAAAGTACTGATGGGGCGGGGCTCTTGAAAATTTTAAAACACTGATCATGACACTACTATGACGTTATGAGAAACTAGCCATAAAGTTGCCCTTTTCCAATTGGACAGATGGATTTTCAACTTTTGTCATAATGATTGTGTCAGATGAATTGAATCATTGTTTTTCATCATGATGTTCTATTCAGTAGTGGATTCTACATCATGAAAGATTAATTTAAAACAAAAAAGGAAAGAGTTGTGAATAGTAGTCTATAGTGTCTGACTTTATTGCTGTTAAAAACTTCCCTCCTTGTTGGTCATAGAATTAATTTTTATCCTTTTTACAAGGACCAGTCTTGTAACTTTTAACTTGTTGCATAGACCTTAGTCCCTACAAAGCTGGAATCAATCCCAGTATCAGTCATATATTTCTGCCGACTCATCCACTCCACCACTAACAAACAATGAGTATGCACTTGAGATACCGATATTGATGAATTCAGGAAACAACTTCATGCTCTTTTACCCAGTGTTCTTCGTTGATATACAGTGCCTACCAAAAGTTTGGAGACAACAGAAATTTATTAAATCTTGATTCCAGTAATTGATTTTCTTTTAATACAATCATTTTTAATACATCACAGATTATCTATGATGAAATTAAAGCACATTTCATGAACACACCACAATTAATAGGTTTAACATCTGATATACCAAAGCCTCAAAAATTAAGAGCAATGTAATTATGTTCTATCACATATTTTTAAGTAGAACTAAAATTAAAAAATAGGCAAAACTGACAAGTATTTAAAAGCAGTTTTGAAATATTTTATAACAGCTATTCAATAGGCCTACAAAGTGAAAATGTCTCCAAACTTTTGGTGTGTACTGTATATCGGCTGGCCATATTTGAGGCCAGATGCATTTGTTAGCAGTGTTTGATGATACTCGGATGCAATGGCAAGTTTTGAGCACCAAGTCTGATCTCAAGTTACATGAACTTTAACACAGTTCTTAGTGGGTTAGGCATAACCTTGACAAGCAATGTATGCTTAAGTATATTGACAGTACAGATTTGTTTGTAATTATTTATTACTATTAATTACAACACTTCAGTATGAAATGTACAATATATACATACATTTTGAATGAACAATTTCAAGTTTATGTATTACCAGGTAATAGCAGTAAATAGACAAAAAAGTTAACACTGCAGGGTGACAATTCACAAAATCTTCTCAGTACACTTATTTTTAAATGATGACTTGTATACTTCCATGGAATAGGTATTTCAGCCGCGACATTAAAAAATAACATAAAGTGCCTAAATATAACCAGTTCTTCCTTAAATTCTAAAAGATTTGATGCTAACTGTACATTTTACTAATAGAAAAGGCTGTTTCTAAATTAGTTCAATTACTATAATATTTAACCATTTACAATCCATCAGGGTTATGGAGAAACTTCTCATAAAATATTAAAAAGAATCCATGGTGTACTATAGATTGTTACACATCATGTACATATATTAATGCAGTTCAAAATACATTTAAATGTTTATTTACACAAATACCAAACATATGCGAAGTAAAACATCTCAATGATACAGTATTTTGGAACAGATTAAACAAAAGCTTACTTAACATATTTCATGTTTTATACATAGTTAACTATAGTTATATACAGCAAATCAAGGATGACTTCAATGCTAATTGTTTTTGAGATACAGAGGTTTGAAGTTGGTAGGTATTGCACTATTTTTGAAGTAAGAAATTGGTCAGTTTTGAGCCATCTTTGAGGGCAACAATTTTTAAGGAAAGAGAGCTCTCAGAGTCCTTTATTTCCATATATGTACTAAAATTTAGGTAAATATTTGAATTTAATAATCATTTAGATTCTTATTTCTTCCTTTTTTGAGAAATATTGATCGGAAAATGGCCCCGCGGCCAATTTGTGCAAAAACTTAATTCAGAGCTGTAAAAGTCTTGATTTATAAATTGCTGTATTTTCTTTATTTTTCAAGATAATACTTCAAAAATTTTCAGGGAATATTCTTATAATCATAATTGATATATATATGGTCTTAATTTATTGTAAATCAATAAAAGAAAAATATTTATGTATTTTATACAGGGTTATCCCCTCTTCTTTTAGGAAATTAATTTTTTCATAAGTTCATTGTGCTATATTTTTTTATTTTTTAAGATATTTTTATAGAAATGGGTATACATGTTCTTGATATTGCCCTTAAATCAATTATTCATACATCATTTATTGCTTGACCATTATTTTGATACAATGCCTATCAAAAAAGTTTACATGAACATAATGCGAACATCATGTATATTAACTTATTATAAATCCTGTAAGCCTATCTTAATATACATACAGTAGCCTACATAAGTGCGTATCAGTATACAGTGTAATATTTCATGAAATGGATTAACACTAACAGCTATAAATTACTTTATTTGTAATTCAGTTTATATTGTATCAAACCTATGTGTTATTTACTGTCAAAGACCGTAGAAATAATTTCATCACCAAGCTCCACATAAGTATGCCCCGCCCGAGGGGCCATGGGTTCTATTCCTTGGTGAAGTATACTTTTGTGGAGCTAAGGAGCTTGGTCATGAAATCATTTCTACCGCCTTCCTCCCTCCTACCAATGATTCTTAATTATGCAGGGCAAATAATGCAAAACATAAGTTCATGCTTGTTCATGAAGGGTAGTGTATATACAGGGATTTCATTCATATAAAAACATTCATAATTTACAAACATATAACTCAATATAAAAAATCTAAAACCTGAAAAATTGTAATCCCCTGATAACTTGCTCAATTTCAATACAGGGGTATGCAATATTTTTCTGTTATGGACTCAGAGGAACTTGTCATTTATCATTCACCTTTTCCTCTAATGGAACATGAATAATGATATGCTTAATTCTTCAAACTTAGATCTTATATTAAAACCTTAGTCTGTCATTGGCATCATAAAAGCTGGACCACATTCCATGTAATTTCTTCATCTGAGATTTGTTCAGGCTAAGCAGCAGGAGACATACATAATTGTGCTTTTTGACAAACAAGTCATTAATAGTTTAAGGTGTTTCAATGTTTCTAATTTGAACTTTTTATTAAATGTATTGCACATTTACACATTCTGGTTACACCAGTCAATCTCCATTTCATAAAGGTTGTTACTTTAAAAAAGCATCATGCCATTGTGTTTTACAGAAGACAGAAGGATTGGCATCTCTGGGTCTGGAACTATGTCCACTTTGTTCTATGTGATCTGGTCTGTATGAATTTTCTGAAACAATAATTGTACAACAATTAAGAAATAAGCCAGATTTGAATACAGGTTATTGTAATATATGCGCATGTAATTTGTATGATATCTGATTGTCTTAGATATTTGAAAGAATATTTTCAATATTTTCAACATTAATCAAAGCATTTTGATAAAAGCTGAAAACCAAAATTAACTACATGTATACAGCACTAAGATTAGTTCCCATCAATGAGTAATAAATGTGTCTATATGTGTTATTAGTTTCGCCCAAGTTTGCCAGAAGCAAGGGTTCAAGTTCTTTGAATCTTACTACAGATAAATAGATTACAGATGAGCCATGTTTGCCTTGGCTGTATATAGGATATGTTAACTGTTAAGATGAATAGTATGTGATATTCATCAGCTCAATGATCTCTAATGGTGAAGCAACTGCACAAGAAGTAGCATATTCCATACTAATATCTGGTACTTTTCTGCATCCTTATAGGATGTTTGGTTCTGTTCTTGTTCATGCAAAGTTTATGTAACCCGATAAAAATCCATGTTCCAAACTAAGATTCAAACCAACGACCTCACGAGTTTAATACCTCTGCTACACACATATCCCCTCATTAACAGAATATGTCCGCAAATTCTTGGTCCATTGTCTCTTTAGTTTATCTAACAGTGCAATCATACAATTCCTAGGGGGTTATTTACGTTGGACACAAAATGCAAGCAGATACAAATCCATGTTGCAAACTAAGATTTAAACCCACAGCCTCTCGAGTCCTAAGAGGACATTGTACAACATTGCCATAAAAGCTAGCCTGACGCAAGGAGTACAAGCAACATATTATACCTCTGCTACATCTAATTTAAAAGCATTTAATGCAGTGAATAGTACTAACCTTCATGTTCGTTTTATGAATTCCATTTTCAAAGAATTCCATTATATGTACTGATTTTGCTGTGTCATAACCCATGTTGAGAGATCGTAATGAGTTCACCAATGTTCGTTCCCATCACAAAGTATGTGCAGCACAGCATACTGTAAAATCTTTGACTGGAGACCAAAGCTTGTTTCCACATACTCTTCCAACAAGTTGCTTCCATTCGTCCTTTTGCTTCAGGATTTTAAGTGGCTGAAAATTGAATCAATCTGAAAAATAAGTTAAAATCAATAAGCTGATACAGTTCTCCTCTTAATTATATGGTGCTTTCACCACTCTAAAAATTTCAGGCATATTACAGTACAGCAAAATGAAAAAATCAACAACTAGCAATCACTAGAAAGGCTCAGATTTGTGAACTTTACAATTTTACATGAATACACATAAATGTTCACTGGTGATTGTCGTTTACCTAGTTAATCTACTGAAAGCTAGGGTGTGAAAGGCCATAGAAAGCAGTTAACTACCCCGTTTCACCCATGATAAAAGGCCATACGCAGCTGTGATATTGAATTCCTGTGCCTGCCCAGTAAAACTTGTATATCTATGTCAGTTAACAAGGAAATATTTCCACTCAGTGTCAACGCATAAGTTTAAGGACAAGTTTTATTCTATCAAATTCAACAGTGTGCTATTTTATTGTAATTTATCATTATCCACAGCATGTTTTTAATTCATAGTTTTCTAAGTACTTTTGAACTTCTTAGTGCATTTCAAATCCAAGCAAGTAGTTCCTAGACCAATGCAGATACTCAAATATATATTACCTAAAAGGATTTTGACAGAAAACTACGACAAATGAAAAACGAAAGTGAAAGTACAAACAGGGTCGCGAAAACCCATCACTCTTGCATCTGTCAAAATGCTGTTGAAGACTTAGGTCCATAGTACATGAAATACAATCGATCTTAGTGACGGGTCGAGTTAAATTTTTATTTTGAAAATGTGTGTATTATTACACCGGCAGTTTTTTTTATGAAACTTCTCACAATTTCCACAAATGATCAAATTTCTAAGCTGCTCTGTCTACATTTTTAGTCTGTTCACAGACGCATAATTTTGTACACTTTGCAATATATTATATAAATGAGTTCAGGTGAAACCATGGACATTCTTATCATATTGTAAAAATAATTACATTTATTGAGACTCGCGTTAATAACGACAAATACAAAAACATTCATGTACTTACTGTATCGATGAATGCGTGTGGTTCCGACATGTTAAATGTTTCGACTGATGCGTCACATGAGTCACGTGATAAATAACGTCCGCCCACTAGTGGAGAAATCCCTGGCTATAAATAGATCAGGCTGATACTATTCTCCCAACTTATTAGAACGAAAATGCGGTAATTGCAAGCGTTTATGACATTATTTGGGTTATTTCTTTACTTAGGATTGTTATTTACGTCAAATGGCATCATTTAAAAAAATGAAATAGAATTTAACAGTCCTGTTCTCGCAATCTATAATGCGAAACTGTAATTAACCGAATTAGGTCGACTTGCCAATTCTCCATTGCGTGTTTTAGTCGTATCATGACTCATGTTGATCTATTGCCGGATGAAAAATCTAATCTATGGAAATAAGTCGCAGGCGATTATCATGATAACATATACTAACCGAAATATCCGAATCAATTTTTGCAGTAATGATATGCGGAGTGGATCGGGTTTTTTGCTTAAATTCAATGCTCGGAGCTGAAATTACGGTTTGTTAACTTTGGACGTGGCTAAAGCCCCGCCCAAAAAGCTTAAATTCTAACACATAGACAAATTCTATTGCAAATAATGTAAAAAAACCTCACGAAATTCGAATCTAGGTTATTATAAAATTTAATATATGTTAAAAGCCTACATCATCAGACATTACAATCATGTGAGGGTTATCATTATTTGGCTTTCTCAACATGTGAAGGAAATCATAGAGGAAATCAAAATGGTATGAATTAACTTCTCTGTCAGATTTACTGAAATTAGTATAACCGATAGTACTGTTAATTATAACGGTTGCATGTCTACGTAAAACAATACGTAATGCAATATATTACATTACGGTTTTTAGCGTACTGTTACACCCCCAACTTTAAATCAACTCAAGTTGCAAGGTTAAAATGAATTCTAGCGTAACGTCCACACAACCACTGCCATTTCGTAAATACTTACATTGCATCAGTAAAGATTTCACATTGTATATTTCCAGGCGCATTGTGCAGAAATAGAGACAAGAACGTGTAGTAGTAGACCGGACAGCTCGTGTTTTGGAATGTATTCTTGTAGAAATATGAGATGTACAAAACTAGCATAACATAAACAAATTTTACACAAAATCTCAATGTAAAAGCTACAAACGTTGATTTGTATAGCAAAACCAAATATTGTGTTTTGTAAAATACATAATTTGCATAAATTTGCATATTTAAATAATCTGATCAAGCTGATATTAGTACCACGTAATAGATTGACCCTGAAAACATGGGTATGGATACATATTTCAATTTTGTATCTAAGTTGGTTATTGAGTTATTAGCAATAAATGGAATTTAAAAATTCTATAATGGCGGACTTAATTTGCATATGATGCAAATTGCTCAAGGATGACAGGGTTTCATCACTCGGATTCTTATTCAGCACCTTTCAAAGATATAGAAACTGCAAAAAAAACTATGTGGGACTCAAGTGCACGGTTTATCTCATATACTGCAGGACTAAGACTGAAAACTTATAAAATGTCCCGATGAAAGCAAAGGGAAGTAAATATAAAAACATTTACTGCTAGATTACATATCGCTATCAATTTGCAGTGATGGGTTACATAGTTTAACATGATGACTTATTTTTATTGACAAAAAGGTAAAGAGACAAATCTTTTCAATGTTTATTAGTAATAAGATCTTTTTGGCATAGAAAATGGCCATAGGGGGGGGGGTCATGTAGTTCAAAGTCCCATAACTCTGTAAAGCCCCAATAGAACTTTGCAAACTTGTATCAGTGAATTGCTACTACCATGTGGGTTAAAAAAATCATACCATAGATAATTACTCCCAGGAAGGAGCAATGTCATATACTGGCTTTAAAAGCATTTATGGTTTTAACCGGAAAATGAGAATGAGCGATATTTCAAAGTACCATAACTCTGTAAAGCCCAGACAGAACTTTGTAAACTTTTATCAGTGAATGCCTACCACTATACGGGTAAAAGAATCATACCATTGAAAATTCCCCATGTGGAGAGTGTCATATACGGGCCCAAGGTCTATTATGGTTTTGACCAGAAAATGAGAATGGGCGATATTTCAAAGTCCCATAACTCTGTAAAGCCCCAACAGAACTTTGCAAACTTTTATCCGTGAATGCCTACCACCATATGGGTTAAGAAAATCATACCCTTGAAAATTCCCCTTTGGGGGGAGCAAAGTGTATCTGGCTCACGGCCTAATATTTTTAACTTTATATTTTATCCAAACATTATTGACTCTCTAAAAGTGGTTTATATGTTTTTTTTTTCTTTTGATTTTTTTCTAATATTTCTCCACTTTATTATTTTCAATTGAATCTCTAATAGTACCTACAGGTCGTCCACGTAAACATTGCGAATATAAACATTGCCGGTTTCATTACACACCAATATTTAGGGGTGAAATATTTTTACATTTTTATAGTTTAGTTAGTTTACACTAATTTTTAAAGCATAATAACATTATATAAAATTTGCTGTGCATATACACAATTAAAAATAAAAGTTAAGTATCAAAGTGGAATGTTTAAATTAGTAAAATGTTGTTCATTTATTACCTTATTCACCTATTTAGTGGGTAAGTCCATTGTTTAAAGTACAAAAACACGCATGACCTAGAATACGACCTGTAGTATTACATTAAATTTTGTGTAGACATGTTTAATATTTTTGTTTACTTTACCGCGCAGTGACTACATAATTTACCAAATATTTTGTTTTAACGTGCAATTCCATGTCTCAAGCATGCGCACGTTTGTGTAAAATATATAATTTTTTGTATCAAGTAAAATGAAATTAAAAAAGTATGGCAAGATTCCAATTTACAACATCTTGTATCTTAAGCATTTACTTTACCACTGAGCCACATATTGATTTGAAATGTTTTGTATTATAATCAACAATATGAAAGCTATAGCAGACCATGATCTCACACAAGAATTTATTTATAGTAACCATAAATATCCCCTCTGTATGGATCATACCAAATTTAAAAGTGCAGACACGCATCAATGCTCGTTGTCGAACTATACGATGGGGTTTTTTAGCTTACCTGAGCGGTAGCTCTTGGTGAGCTTTTAGGATCGTAAAATGTCCGGCGTCCGTCGTCCATCCACAATTGCTTGTGAACACTCTAGTGGTTACATTTTTGGCTCAATTCTTTTCAAACTTTGTGACGATGCATGTCTAGGTGATTGCTCGGATGAGTTCGAATATGGGTCATCTGGGAAAACAAACTAGGTCACTGGAGCTAAAAATAGAAAAACCTTGTTAACACTGTAGTGGCTACTGTTTTGATCGAAATATCCTAGAAAATTGGTCTGAAAGATTTTTTCATGATTTCTAGATAAAGTATGAATATGGGTTACCTGGGGCCAAAAACTAGGACACTCAGCCCAAATATTGAAAAACCTTGTGAACACTCTAGTGGTCACAATTTTTATTCAATTGTCATTAAACTTAGTCAGGATGTTTCTCTAGATAATTGCCCAGATGAGTTCGAAGATGGGTCATCTCGAATGAGAAACTAGGTCACTGGCGCAAAAAATAGAAAAACCTTGTTAACACTAGTGGCTACTGTTTTGATCCAAATATCTTAGAAATTGGTCCGAAAGATTTTTTAATGATTTCTGAGTCAACTATGAATATCAAAACTAGGTCACTTAGTCCAAATATGGAAAAACCTTGTGAACACACTAGTGGTTACATTTTTGGCTCAATTCCTTTTAGTGAAGATGCTTGTCTAGGTGATTGCTCGGATGAGTTCGAACATGGGGATGAAAAACTAGGTCACAGTAGCTAAAAATAGAAAAACCTTGTTTACACTGTAGTGGCTACTGTTTTGATCGAAATATCCTGGAAAATGATCTGAAAGATTGTTTTGATGATTTCTAGGTCAAGTATGAATATGGGTCACCTGGGGTCAAAACTAAGTCACTCAGCCCAAATATGGAAAAACCTTGTGAACACTCTAGTGATCACAATGTTTACTCATTTGTCATCAAACTTGGTCAGGATGCTCGTCTAGGTAATAGCTTAGATCAGTTTGAACATAGGTCATCTTAGATACTTTGATGAGCGATAAAGAGCCATCATCCTCCTCTTGTATAGTAACCCGAGGGTTCCCGTATTAGATAATTGGCTTAAGACAAATAACGTGACTTGAATAACGCTTCATGGATAATGAAAACTTAATTACAAGTTTACAAGTTACATAATAATCTGTTTGATTTCAAATGAGCTTAAAAGTCTTAATCTTTTAAGTATGCACAATTTGAAATTAATGCGAACACACTGTAGTTTCAGGGATTATTTTCACAGGCATGGTTTTTATGCAATTAGCGGAAATGAAAAGCTTTACTATTAAGCGTGACAATCACCAATTATTATAGCTAGTTTTAGAATTATTGTCAGTTATTGCAAGTATTGCCGAGAGTTAATGAAGAGCTTATCAGTAAATAATACTCCTTGGTTGTGTTCATTGATAAAATAGGAAATACTGTAAAATTAAATGCGACTTTGTTGAGAATTTCGTTGTAATCATTTTAATGAACAAGTGTGTTTTCCTAACATTTCTTAATTAGCCAATTTATGAGCACTAAAATCTGTTCAAATGATAATTCAAAAGCAATGTGGTTATTTAGATTGCCGTAGAAAATGGAATTGACATCATCTTTACCATTTTTAAAAATATTTTTGTCTTCAACGTTGATACTTTGAGTGGATATTCTATATAGAACAGCCATATATGTTACAGTAGTTACAAAACAAATATTAGTATTTCTAAAATTGCTTGAAATCGTCGTTTAGCCGTGTATTCTCCTTTGAGTAAACAGATTCAAGCATTGAGCGTAAGCGTTTTAAACCGTCCCACGTCTATTTATAAAATACAGAGCGCTTGATTAATTCTACACACAGAAAGACCAGATTAAAACCATCGAATGAACATGTGCTGTCCAGACATGTTCCGACCGCGCACGTACAAAAGCATTATTATGGTAGATTTCACAATTCACCTGTCCATTTGGCATTTAGAAACTATATTTATTTGATTAGCAAACCGGAATATTCGATTTAAGAACATGTTCTGCCCACATTCCGGCAGCTAATCCAACGTTCATATTTATTTATTAAAAAACTCGCTCGGAAGTAGGGAAAAATGTTTGTTTTGTTTCATCAAATGCGAGTTCTTTTTTAAGAAATGAACATGTTACAATTAGTTATGCATGTTTTCTGGTCTTATATTGCAACTTTCTTGAAACTGGTACTCGTTCAAATATCAATTTAATGGTATTTTCTGGTAATACAAACAGGTAACCCGACAAAACACAGCGTCGATGAGTCCATACACGCACCCCTATTTTGACTACTCGACGTCATTTTTTTTATCCTATGACCTCAAATGCATCGTTTTGATTGGCTTAAGGCAACCGGTGTCGACACAAAAGTGCTCAAACCTTGATAAGTGTCTATATCGTCGGTCAGGACCGACGATAATAATAGCTAAATACGAAGCCCCGCCACTGAATTGATTGATTATCCAATGACTTTAAGCTGTACTTTAAAACTTACTCATGCTTTATCAAAAGTTGAAGTAAAATTCAAAAGACGGGCATACGCTATACAATGATGCAGACCGTCGATTGTTTAAGCGACACATTTACAGCACGAGATTTTGTACAAAAAATTGTAAGCATGACAGGAAGGAGTCTACGACACTTACAATAGAAAACTATAGGAATGTCTGGAAAAATCCTTTTTTCTTGATCGTTTCTCGTTGTATTAACGTCCGCAATGTTTTAAAGTATTTATTTTTATGAAAACAAACTTAATTGTTTAGTACATGTATTTTGCCGAAAGCTCCCGATAAAGCGCGATTTACAAACAAAGACAAAAATATACAGTAAATATACTGAGTTTAATATATTCTTGTATAAAGGTTGCATCAAGCTCAGGTTTATATTGTCGGGCTATAACAGTACTTAGAAAAGACGGATGATTTCTAGAGGGTCTTCAAAATAAGCTTCAACGATTATACCTAAGTTCTATAAATTAAGTTAGGATACTAAATGTTTACTGAGATTAATCACAAGTAAAGAACACTAAACATGTACTTTATAAAGATACATGTATATTGCTTTAAAACAATCAATCAAGTATTTGAGGAGATGTTTAAGCCATTTATCTATAGCGAACCGTTTTACTACATTTAATACTAGTCTACTAACATGCAAAACTAGTTTTATACATAATGCAGTGTTAGTTATAAAGCTATCAGCCTAAGACAACAAGATATAAGAAATAGTGTTCTCTCTCTCACTTAGCCAACAACTTCAACATTGCTAGAAGCCGTATGTTATGTATAGGTTCAGTGCCTTATAAGTTTTATTGTATTCTACATGAAAATCAATAAACAGCAATTGCTATGATATTTACAATGTGTTTTCTCGTCAAAAATATGAAGCAATGTATTAAACGGTAAGTTAAGTTCAGATAATGTAAAGTAAAAAACATTAAAGGAGTTCTGAAATTTACAAGTTATACTTGTCTCAATTGCTTAAACATAAATCTTGCATTTACACTTTTACTATCCTACAATCTAGTTTTGATATTGTCTAGACACCAGACAAAATTAACATCAGTCACAACTTCAGCTTCCTTAATGACACAATACAATAACTACCATTTAACATAATGGTCATAGATAAAAAAATATCATAATTGTACTTTATACATGACGAATGACTCTGTGAGAACATCGTTATCAATGATTGAACTGGAAAAAAACTTCAGGAAAATATAGCTATGACAAATTTATAAAATACTATCAATATTTCGACTAATGGTATAAAATAATAGCTGATAATATATATATATTCCACTTTTACACGCATTCTGTGACAAGATGAATGAAATGGCTAAACCTTTCAGAAATTGTATTAAAAATCATAGCTCTTCATCAAACACCGTATTATTTGAATATGGAATGTATCAATAACATGGAATTTTCTTTACTCACTATATCACTATATAATCTGTTTAATTCAACATAAAACATATCACCAGTTCGTATGGGACGTCGCAGATTTACAAATTTGCCCATATAGGACATATACAGAATTCAAATTAATTTAATTACACCGTGGTCGGTCATTCTTTATCATAGCGATTTTTATGCACCGCATGAACTAAATTTAGAGTTGAATTTTATAGTTTTGAATCATGTAGTTATTTTTAATGTTCTGGAAACTGTGATTCAATACATGTACTGCTATGAGTAATAATGAAATGGATGTTCTATTTAAAAAACTAGAAAATGTATTAAATAATGTAAAATTAAACTAACCCTCAAAAACATAGTAAATAGAAACATTTTTGTCATTTCAACGTGCCCTCCAAAAATGATTTATTATTCACTTCATGTTATCTTAGTTTTAAATTCAAACATTTTAAAGCAATAAAAAACGTATAGTTTTAACTTATACTATCTACTGCATTTTTAAAAACAAACGTTTTGTGGGATAGTTCACTGTGACTTTTATTCTTCTTTATATAAAAAGAAATTAAATCAGGGTGAACTATCTACATTTGCAAAAAAAATTTTATAAAGATAAAATATTTTCTTACTACTTAATGATTGTCTTTGAGAAAATGTCTCAACCTGAGATGACTGGCAATAACATAAACAATAATAATAACAGATTGACTTCCAAACAGAAGTTTTTGACTAGAAATAAAAAGATATTCGAACTAAATTATATTCATTACAATCCTAAGTCTTCTTGAAGCTGTTTAGCTTTTGTCTCATTGCCTAGGAGGAATGAACTGACATTGAAACAATATCATTTATAAACTTTCAAAACCTACTGTTTTGACTAGAATTTAAGTGAAATTCTCAATCCTTAAACAAATTTGTAGAGAAAAATACAAACTTTTATGCATCAAACAATTGGCATTATATCTATATGTAAATCAAAAGTCCTTGGAATCACTAATTGATTTTTATTATCTCACTAGATTTAATCGCTACCAGAAGGATTGAAAGAAGCCCAGTATGTAGATATTATAAAGCCATTTTGTTGCGGTCAAAATCATCTCCAAATGAAACTTTTTAAAGACTTTAATAGAAATTTATCTATTTTGGAGTCTTTTTACATTTTGAAGAAAATCTAGAAACTGATAAACAAGCGTTTGATATCATAAGATCACATTCTGTGGACACAAACAAGTTTTTCCTTCATATATTTCCATTGACTTTGGCATTTTCTTTGGAAGAGAAATTTAATATGTCTCTAGTGAGTGTTCAGATGACCTTCAGTTTCGCATTATGAATACCTCTAAGGTCTGATGTCCATGCAAGCAATCAAGTTCTTCCAGATACTGGTCTTTATTTTTGCATACGTTAACTAAGCACAACCTTTCCTTCAAAAGATTACTTTGTAGATCCGACTCTGTATTATAAGTAAGTGAAGACAAGAGCTGGTCCAGTTTGGATATTTTTGAAGAATCAAAACCAGTACTTGTTTAGAACATTTTTTGTGCTTCACTTTGTTATTCAATTTAAGAATTAATTTGATGGGTAAATAATATTACTGTGCATAAAATGTATTTTGAAGTTACTGAAATTCATTCGTAGGTTACTGTATATTAAATGTATTTGTAGGTTACTGTACATTAATGCACATGTAGGTTACTGTATATTAAATTCAGTTTTAGGTTACTGTATATTACATGTGTTTGTAGGTAACTGTATATTAATGTATTTGTAGGTTACTGTATATTACATGTGTTTGTAGGTAACTGTATATTAATGTATTTGTTGGTTACTGTATATTAAATGTGTTTGTAGGTAACTGTATATTAATGTATTTGCAGGTTACTGTTACAGTATATTAAATGTATTTGAAGGTAACTATACATAAAATGTATATTTAGTGGTCATTTTATTTAATATATTTATAGATTACTTTATAACAAAAGTATTTGAAGGTTACACTTACTGTAATAAAATGTTGTTCAAGATTACAGTATATTAAATAAAATAGGTAACATTTTTCATTAACGTGTATAAAACAATTTTGTGCGTAGCTGTATTTTTCATAAATCAATTTTATGTAATTGATCATACGATGTGTTAAAATGTTAATGATATCATTTAGTCATTCGATCATTATTTATTCCATATCATAAGCAATTAATTTGCCTCAAATATATCCACAACAACACTTTCTGCTCGCAAGTCTGTAGAAACTGTAATGCTCAGGTGGTACATAGTTGGCAACATATCTTTCAGGTCATTTTTTTTAAGTTTTGTTCACCTTCCTTTTGGATTCAACAGTGGTAGTTCTTCACCTATTGTACGACCGTTGTTCTTCTTGTGCAACTCAAGGTTGACTTGCCTAAATACTAGATTTGAAGATTCCTTTTTTTATAATGTTCTAGACATCTTGGGTTTAGTTCACTATGACAAAAAACATGAGCTTATTAAGGAAGAGGATGTGGGTTAGTACATTATGCCAATAACTTAGGTTGTAGGCATGCTATACACACCTCAACTAGACATAATTGATGCTTAGAGTTTGGAGATCTTTATGGGGCAGTACACTTTAACAAATCACCATCCATTATTCTTAAAACGTTTTTTTACCATATTAACCAACATGTTCTCCTGTTATTTTGTATCTATACTTTTTATATATGCTATATGTAATTTAGTTGTTTTATGTATTGTTAAATTTTATACATTATATATGTATTTCATAACCTCTTTTTACATATTAACATGTGCTGAGAGTATCAAATAAACTGTATAAAAACTGATAATTTACACTTCCCTCACAGCTCAGTGAAAATACTACATTCACAAAAAAGAATAAGAGGGGTGAATGAGTGAAACTTTTCAGCGATGCAAAGGAGAGTACTGATATTTATAAAAAGTAATGTATAAGCACATTCCTTTACAAAAAAAACGAAATTTATTTCCTAAACTCTAATAAGTTTTAAGGCAAATCATATTTTCTGGATGTAGTTTTAAATATGTAACCACAGGCCAATTCTATATTAAGATAAAAACGTGACGACTACAATAGCAGGCACATTGTATTATACAAGACGCGTTTTAGTATAATTATGTTCCGTAAATGACAGTTTATTAACTATTAATATCGACACGCTAACCCTAACCCTAATTGTGAGTTGACAACGTTTGCCTTGTGATTTGAGTAAAACTCCTGAGATATCTGCTTCTATACTGGATTTAACGCCGTGTCTACACATTTTTTACTTATTTTACGGGGTCTAGCGCACCTAACCTAGCTTTCCTGGACCCTTGTTTATAACCAGTACTCACCTACCCTTCCACAAGGCCGGAAACTTCTCGATATACCTTATTAATGGAGAGAACTCGACATTATTGTCAATTTTTCATGGCAATGTATAACCTTCACAAACTATGCATCTCTTCACAGTGTTTCTCGTGTTCGTCTGCTTCCAAATGCATCTGACAATGTTAAAATATGATTTAAAAGTTTGATGAATTCAGAAAACCAGAAAAGAAATATTCATCTTGTCATTTTATTAAAAGTACGTTTAATCAGAGTTTACTATATTAAAACCGCTAAAGAAGGCATATTCATGTAACAGTAGGCTTGAACACTGTTTTACAATCATGAAGTTCAAATAAAACATGCGTTAGAGGCACAATTAACAGTTCAAACTTATCTGCTTTTTAAATTTAAGTTAAACTAGATGCCTATTTCTTAAAAAAGTGGAATACTTTTATAAGAGCACAATATATTCATTTTTACGCTTTTGTTCAATATGTCTGATCCAAAATAGTTTTAAAACTTAATTATGTGATTTGGAGTAAGTTTTTTCTATAATAAGACTTTGTCTTAAACGTACTGTGATCAAAACAATTGCTTCAAGTATTGACAACCAAGCTCTACTTTCGGTTTCGATCTACTTTCACTTAGAAATACTATAAATTTCATAAGCATATTTTAGCAATATTTGCATTTACTTAAAAATCTTGTTCAATAGTGGTGTTTGAAATTGATAAATGTCAATGTTCTTCGTAGTCCAAAAACAGTGTTACTTTTAATAATGGGACTTAAAACAGTACAACCACCCAGTTCTTGGCCGTCTTGTTAACTTATATCAGGTCAAACTATTCTAAATATAGTATTATGTAAGATTTTACTGATATAGTTATGTAATAAATGCTGTAATATTTCATAGGCGGATCTAGCAGGGGGTCAGGGGGGTCCGGACCCCCCCCCCTGGATTTTCCAAAATGTACCTCTTCATTAGTGGATTTCCTAACTTTAAGTCATTTTTAAGTAGCATAAAACAATTTTTCTCGGTGCTTAACATAGATTTTGTGGTTATGTTGTTTTAATTATTAAAATTTTGCATTATTCTGCAAAATGTGTTTAATGTGGTTGTGGTTCGAAAGTTTGGACACCCCCTCCTTGAAAAGTTCAGACTCCCTAGAAAAAAATCCTGAATCCTCCCCTGTATTTATCAAGCTCAATTATCCATGTCGGGTAACTTAAGATCGTTTATATATATATACAGATAAACCCGTGTCTCTTGGTACAAACTATCGTACGATAACATTAATCATAAGTAAAAAGCTGAAATCACTCATTGGGGATATCAAATCGCTCACAAGACAAATTTCTTATCAAATCTTACTGAAGTCATTCAATTTTCTAATTCTACTTTCAGTTACTTTCACAGTAGAATGTAGGGAACAACATGTCAGTTTTTAAAGTTAATTATACCTTTCACCGACTTTTTATCTGAAATATCATTTTAATAGTTTATCACACTTAAGTAACACTTAAAGTCCCTCTATCAATCAGCAAAATGTCGATAAACTCCTAATTATAATTATGTATTTAACGTTCCTCAAAATAAAAAAAATATACTGCACAATTATAAAAGTTCCCCCCCCCTTCTTAAGAATTTAAGAGGGCTCATTGTCAAAGCAAACTAGTTTAAATGCATTTTATATTTCAATAACTTCACAGATTGAAATATCTGAGGTCAATGAATAATTTCCTCGTACAATAATTTTAAACAGTTTTTTTGCAGTATACAAGCATAGTTACACACGTATAGTTCTGGAATACTTGCTTTGATTGAATTTTACGAATCTAAGCTGTCGTAAAAACAACCCTGCGTTCAGTAAGCATTTAACGTTAGCCAATTACCGTTACCGTTGAGAACGGTTAATTGAACGATCCGTTGAAGTGCGAACGTTTAGAGATGGCGGATAAGAGAGTCGTTACTTCTATTTTATTAGAAGAATTCGGAGAGGAGGACTTGTTTTCTCATTTAAATGTTCATTTAAGATTAGCAATGGATGCTATGTACTAAAACATAAGCTCCCTTAACCATAACCTCTGATCAACTGCCATTAATACGCTCTTCGAATTCACCGACCTTTTGCACTGTCAAGTTGAATAGACTCGCCCTAATTTTTCAGCAAATCTCTGACATCAAATATTTTACAGTTTTCATCTTCATTGTGACTGTCAATGTTATCAGTAAATGTATCGGTCTAACTTAACGGGAGTAACACCGCCGACTTAGTTGAATTCGCAATGACAATGACAGTTACTAATTTGCATAATGTACTGGAACTATTTTGTTTCAGGTTGTTTCATACTCGCGTACTATATACAAAAACCGTTAGCTGTTTGCCTTTAACGTTTTCAGCTAACAGGCCGTTCAATAATTATAGGTTATTATACATTTCACTGTACAATACGGAAATATTTTTGGACGAGTACACAGCTTGAAAAGTCATATTGGACGAGCCAATAGGCGAGTCCAATATGACTTTTCAAGCTTTGTACGAGTCCAAATATATGCCGTATTGTACAAAAAATGTATAATAACCTTTTTATTATATATCTATCGTTTATTTTTAAATAATCATTATCGCTATCATCCACAATTAACCAATCACAGCCTTTCTTATCACATCGTTTAGTGCACATGTACCCAACCGTCCAATATGAAAATAATACATATTTTTTGGATCCAATACGGGAATATATTGGACGGTCACGTGGTACAAATGTAGATTGTTGATTGGTTAGATTTATTAGATATATAATAATGACTGTTAGCGAACGTTACGGAACGTTACAAAACGTTCGCGGTAACTGAACGCCCTACAGGTCTGCATGTATTTCATTTTAACATTTAAACTAGAACATTGTTACCTTACACTTCAGTTGGGTTGTAACCGTGAGTGAAGATACACGTTAGTTTGGATATTTACTGTTAAGATTGTAATATATCATAAAAAGTGAGAACAAAATTAAAATGGCTGAGAGTAAGGTTGATTATAACTTTCTTGGTAAATCTGGAGTTAGAGTCTCCAACCTGTGTTTAGGTGCCATGACATTTGGAGAATCACACTTTGTAAGTACATGTTTTGTTTAGATTTTACGCCATCTATAACAATATATTATGTTATGTTAAGTCGTTGAATCTCTAAACCTGTGTTTATCACTAATGTCACAAATCACATTAATACTTTTTAGCCTTCCAACAGGGACCTAGAACTTCCTCTATACGGAGAAAACCGACATAAATGACAAAATATCATAGACGGGTATGACCTGCTGCGGCTGGTTGGAAGCTTTGATCCCCGGATTCGAAATCTAGCGTGCTACCTCACTAAAATTACTGCTACCTTAATATACGTTTAGTACATATTTATTTGTAAGTGACATCAACGACTCACACTACATATATAGAGAAAGAACAATATGCCTATTGTTTGACTATCTCATAGTGATACACAATGTATAACGTTAAGTGGTACGTAATTAAACAACAAGAAATAACGGCTGGTCTAAAACCCGGACCAAGTTTGGAAAACAAAAATATGATTGTTTGTTTGTTTGGGTTTAACGGCGCACCAACACAGAAAGGTCATATCGCACCGACAAAAATATGAGTTTTGGGGCATTTTGTCAAAACCATTACATTATAGCTGTCCAAAAAATGAGTCCAGAAGATGCTTAAGCCTCGGCTATCCCAGTACTGCACCGGAATGGGATTGTGGTTTTACAATTGACTTAATATTAATGTTCTAGATTTTGTTTTATATAATGAATCAAGTTAACAGGTAAATGCTATATGTTAGTTTTTATTGATCAACGTCCCTGTTATAGGTAAACTTGTGACAAAATAGCTCAACGAAGAAATTTGCTGTACATGCATACGGAGAGATAACAATGTATAAATTCAACAAGTAGCTACTCGGTCCTTTTTCAGTCGGTTAATTCGGACAACTGTCGGTCAAATTTGATAAGTCGCCAACTAAAAGCACAGGCACGACAATTCTACCATTCATGTTACACGTGTGGCCAGAAATAAATCGTAATAGAGTGTTTCTCTGTTAATCTTATCAAACACTTAACATAGAACATTTTGGTCACATGCTAATCTCTGTAACTTAGACCTAAAGCTATAAACGAAACTTCTAAGTACTCCGATTTCAGTATTGTAGGAAGTCTTATTTTTCAACATTAAAGTCTGATCGATGATGGAAATGTGTTTTGGACCATACTGACCTTTTCTTTTATGGTTTTCATGCTACTTTATCAATGCAAAAGCATTTTCGTCGCGCATGCGTTGATTTGGGGGAGATTTTCTTATTGTTTTGATTGTACAGAAAATAAGCAATTAGAAGTTTATTCTGCAGATGACGCACCGTCTGGCAAAAGACCTATGGCAATTTTTCGTTTGTGAAGAGACATTCGATCCATTTCTTGATTTTTCGTTGTTCGTATCAACACACTAATGATTTTTACTAAAACTGACAACGTGCAATTTTTGCATGAAAAGCACGTGCGCATTTCCGCTTTTCTGCACATGCACGACAAAACCTATTTTGTATCAATTAAGAAGCATGAAAACCATGCAAGCAGACAACAATATAGTCCTGTACACATTTCAATTTACGATAGGACATAAATGTTGAAAAATGAAAATTTCTGACAACATTGAAATCGGTGTACTTAGAAGTTTCGTTAAGTATATATGAAAAAGCTGTTTAACAGAAAATGTAAACGGTGTAGCGGCGAAATCAATAAATCATGCCTAATTCATATCTTCAACATCATTTTTAGGGAGCACCCACTCAGGCATCTGAAAAATTGTCGTTTGAGATCATGGACAAGTATGCTGAACTTGGAGGTAATTTTCTAGACACGGCTAATATTTATGGTCTGGGTAGCTCTGAAACAGTTGTTGGTAACTGGTTGAAAAAGTAAGAAATTATTTTATTATGATTTTTTTAGTTGATATCCGGGATTTTCCGGTGAAATAGAAGTTGTAATTCTAGTCATATAGCGACCCCATTTTCTTTTTGTAAAAAAATGCAAATAATTTAAGACCAAATGATGCTGACTGTAAGCAAGCAAACACAGCTTATTTTCAAATGCTTGCTTATCTCATGTTAGAGTATTATTTTGCCATAATTGTCATAATTGATTTTACACGTTTTATAAACACTCTTAAAAAGGTTATGTAAGGCGGCGACTCATCTCGGCAACATTTATTTACCAGTATGTACTAGTTTACACTTTCTCGATGAGCTGTAACTTTTCCCTATTCATAGGGTGTATATTTTTGTTATTTCCCGATTCGTAATACTTCGCGCTGCAACTGCCCCATAGTGTACGATATCTGGAGTAAAACAACATATTAGTGAATAGATGTGAAAGGCCATTCCATCAGCGCCTAGAATAAAATTGAAATTCACCTTTCACAAATGAGTGACTGTTTTACAAAAATGTTGGCAATATAATCAATATTCGGTCATAATTTCAAATAAGAAAGAAATAATAGCATCCTATGTACAAAGTAATTTAAACGTTTTCCTTTATTTGTTTCAGACAAGACAGAAAACAGTTTGTCATAGCAACAAAAGTACGATTTCCAATGGGAAATGGGGTTAACAGACTTGGATTAAGCAGACGACATATGATTGAAAGTATAGAAGAAAGTTTAGAACGACTTCAAACACCATTTGTGGATCTTTTACAAGTAAGTGTGTCTGATTGATTCGTGGTGATGTCATTTTGAGCAAACCCAAATTTCTTGGATTGGTTTGATATGACTTCAAACTCATAGGAAGTTAACTTAAGAATATCTGATTGGTTCGTTGTGTCGTCATAGCCATATGAACCTAATCACCTTTATCTGATAATTCAAAGGGATTTTATGGGGAGCTAATCCAATACTGGCTGGTTGGTCTCGGTGACATCGTAGGGAAGTAATCGTTGAAAGTAAAAACATAAAACGTTATATTATGTCCTTTCTTAGTTGTACCAACTCAAATTATTCATCAAGAATAGTAATTACCTTATAACTGTTCAGGACTCGACAAATTGGATAGCCCGACGTCCGGGACAGGTGACGTCCCACGGTCGGGCAAGTGACTGCTAGTCAGAATCACGTCCGCGGACAACTGCCTAAAATCGGTCGGGCAAGTGACAAAATTCATGAAGAGACTATATAAAAGTGTGCACATAATATGTTATTAGTTTACAATCTAAAAATATCAATACTTAAATTCCGCGACGACTTGCATAACCACTTACTGCGCCGCGCTTTTGATGTTTTTCATGTACCGCCGTAGTGTGCTTTGTTTGAAGTCAATGTACGCCGAAAGTCCTTTGATCTGCAACTGCTGTCGCCCAGTTGTGTAAATATAATCTCCCACGCATCTAATTTCAGTATACATAATATTAATTTTGATAAGTAATATTGAATTATTACGTAACAAAATGTCATGCATATCGCGAGAGTCTATATTTTAATTGTTTGTAGCAATTGATATCAATATTATTCCTTTGCTGGATAACGAACATGTGTCGGCAAGTTTTCACACTTAGTAGATGTATGATAGCGTATGCTTTATATTGAATAATGGAGTCTAATTTGATTTAATTGTTAATCAGAATAATTTCTAAAAACAAGCGTGACTTAGTTTTTTAATTGTTGACTACATGTTAAGCAAATAATTGCCGGTAATGAAGGGAAAGGCTATATCTGCGATCGCACAAAAAATCTTAGTTTTAATTTACTGTTACTTAGCATTCACACCCGCGTTTTTATCGTTTTATTTTTATAAAGTTAAAACATTACTCTGTCCGTTCATATTTTTGTGAAAAAAAACTAACCAACTATTATAGAACGAATTAACGCATTTTATCGTTGAACGTAGAAGCACAATGTCGTTTGCTAATCGTGAAAGGTTGAACGCATGATGTTGTGATAGATATTTATGGAAGAAAACGCAATATTGTCTTCTTTACAGTCATAGGATGCGCGATTGTCAGATTTACGCTTATATTTTGCGTTCATTAATATCAGCGGAACCGTTAGTATTTCGACCCTCAAAATTTCCGCCCTTTTTCGCTTTTCCGCGAAATTTTTGCGATTTTCAAAAAGTGGTCGTCGGGATTTTCCAAATCGCGGAAATCCGCGGAAGAGTCACACCCCTGAATTCTTAAAGCAATTGTAAACGCCGGCGTGTGATTGATCGAAAACCGACAAAACTCCGCCCCAACACGTGTTGCACTTTAATGATCGACAGTCAGTTGGAGACTGGTAAATTCCAGTTAAAAAGTCACAGTAGCTGTTAGCTTAGCCAATGAAAATGGGTTTCACAAAACGACTAATGACAAAACGAAAGTAGCTGATTAAAGACAGTTGCTAATTGATACTAATTATTGCAACCACCAATTACTTAGATTTGATGTGTCCACAGACTAGTTCAAAGTGGAGCATTTACGGCAGGTGTGATAAACAATTGACATAAAACAAACACCGGTGTTTTCTAATGTTTGTCAAAGAAGTTATTATGTTTTACAATTCTTTTTAGTGTCATCAAATTGTTTATTATTTCTGAATTAAAGCTTAATGCTTATTGTAATACTTGAACTGAGTCTTTGCTCATTTTCTTTGGTAAAAATGGGTGGGATAAGTGACTTTTGGCAGGTGTCTAGTCCCGGACAAGTGACTAAAATAAAATTTGTCGAGCCCTGTAACTAAAATGGTTCTAACGATTAAATCATAAAGAAGTATCATGAAAAGATCCACAAAGATCATATACCTATAGTTTAAGGTCTACAACGTATTATTGTCTATATACTGTCAACGAAACGTGAAATGCCGCATCAAATGATACACGTAATGTTAAAAAGGTGGCTTATTTTATAAAGTTTTACAAGGCATACTTACAAAGATTCTCTTATTTTGACACTTGAAAACGAATCTTCAGGAATTTTATATTATTTTACGGTCAAATGAATTTGTGCGTAACTTTTAGCGATGGAATTCAATCACACAAAATAAAATCTTATGCATGCACATTAAAATTGCAGTCTAACAGAATCTCTCTAGTCTCATAAAAACATAAACATCAAAAACTTGACACAAGTTGAAATAAAATAATTGTGCGATTTCATTTTTATATTCACGGTTTATATAAAACTAAATCATTTCGTTTTTTATTTAGGTTATTTTAGGTTCTCAAAATATTTGCTTTGGATAGCCCTCCAGTTAAGGATGTGACCTATTCTGAGATCCCGGGGTCATTGGTCAAGGTCACAGGGACTTTATATAAGATAGAACACAGCATGGACTGCACACGGGCGTATAATGCCCCGCCCAGCGGAGCTTTTGTTTACAGTTTAAACTTGATCATTGTCAGGAAAAGTACATGTTCACGTTTTGTTTCAGTCGCATATGTGGGATAACGCCACTCCGATAGAAGAAACCTTACGGACATTTGATGATCTTGTACGATGTGGTAAAATCAGATATTTTGGTGTCAGTAATGTATGTGGATGGCAACTACAGAAAATAGTGGATAAAATTGAAATGATGGGACTAAATCGTTGTATCACATTGCAGGTAAGCTTTGCAGCAAACTTAGATTTATATCCTCCTTTCAAAAATAAATTTAATATATTCTTTTATTTGTATTCCGTATGCCAGAATCGCATTTAAATATCCTGAAACAAACAATCACATTTCAACAGGTATTTAACCCTAAGTTCAAAACGTAGACATTATTACACTTATTAATTATACCACAATCGCCAATAAACCTACTTTCGTCATTTTCTAAAACGTGAATTTTTAGTCTGAAGAATTCGCTATTCATCGTTATATACATGTACATTCACTGACTTTTGTTATTTTCACAATGCTTTTCAACTTATTTCATTTCATACATGTCATTTTTCAGCAACAATATAATCTTTTATGTCGACAACCAGAGTGGGAGGAGTTTATGGTTTGTGAAAATGAGGGTATTGGTGTGTTACCATGGAGTCCATTGAAAGGGTAAAGAGTGTGTTTTACTTAATGCCGCTTTCTATAATCATGAATGACATTGAATTTATACTTTCTTTAAGTGAAATAATTTTGTTCAAATGTGACTAAAATTTGACTTTATGGAAAAATGGAAATAATGCTCTTTTGTCTTCAATTAGTAATACCTTCACCCTTTATAAATAGACTTGTGTATCCTCCCTAAATGGAAAAAAGGCAATCGCTAAAGGTGATAGAAAAAAATTATATAAGTATTAACTTAAAATCAGAACAAAACAGCCTATTGCTCAATTCAAACGCCAAATCATTCATACCTTCTCAAAAGAGAGGAAGCACCTGAGTGTATACCATGTGACGAGCATTTCAATGTCAAACACATTCTCATTGATTGTCAGGATCTCAAAAACATCCGTGATAAATATTTTAAGGTTGGCTCACTTAGAGAACTTTTTGAGTCTATACCATTACATGTGATACTTAACTTTTTGAAAGAGATAAATGTATATGATAAAATATAGGGCTAAGGATCATTTATATCAATTGAATTATTAGTGTCATTATTTGTTTTCGGCGCGATATGACCTTTCTGTGTTGGTGCGCCGTAAAACCCAAACAAACAAATTAAACGCCAAAGAAAACATTAGTTTGTTTGTTTGTGTTTTACGGCGCGCCAACACAGGTCATATCGCGCTGAAAGCAATTAATGATACTATTAATTCAAACGAAATTGATGATCTAAAGCTCTATATGTTATTATATACATTTATTTCCTTTAAGAAGTTAAGTATCGCATATGATGGTACAGACTCAAAAGTTCTTTAAGCGAGGTAACTTTAAAATGTTTGTCACGGATGTATTAATGATCCTTTCAGTCAAAGAGAACGTGTTTTACATTGAAATGCTCGTCACATGGTATACACTTAGGCGCTTCCTCTTTACAGGAACATACAGAAAAACTCCTTTACGTTTTTTTTCAGCGGAATTTTGACTGGCAAATTCAGTCGTGATGTTAAACCCGACGCTAAAGGAAGTCGTGTAGGTTTCATTCATACTAATGAATCTAGAGCAATGCAAGCAGCACCAGCATGGAGTGAATATAGAGATAATGATAATTATTGGAAATTAATTGATACTATGAGAAGTACAGGTGTAAAATATGGTATGTTGCTTTTTACAAAATAGTCAAGTCTAGCGATTAGAACAAATGACATCAAACAATAATTGAGTTTTACAAACACATACGATAATGTAAAAAGAATTTTTAACAAGAAAGATATTGTGGGAGCCACATTAAAGCCGGATTTTTCTGCATATGGAAACATTGAGAAAAAGTTTACGTTGTTACAAAAGAAAGTCACTTGATATATTGCTTATCAGAAGGAATACAAAGGGCAATAATTAATCTTAAAGGAATAAAGAGTTTCATTAACTGTATATATGTCCTATAGTATCTTTTCTGAGTATTTTGTTGGTATTTGACTAAGATGGCATAAGACATGAAAACTATGTATGAAAATAATGCAAAGCTAATGATATGAAATTGGCGAGAGAATTTTGTTTAAAAAAACCTTGTATGGCAAATGGTGAAATTGTTGAAACAAAATGGCGGGAAAATATGACTGGAAAATGCCAGAATACTTGCTATTGCAGAGATCCAACATACTGAAAACTTTAACATAAAACATACGAAGAGCAATAATCCATATTTAAGCCAAGTAGAGTTGCCGTTACTGTCTAATTCTTTCAACAGATGGTATGTAATCATTGTATTAAATTTCATAATAATCTAACCATAAATGGCAGAGATACCCAACAATTTGAACGCTTTAACACAAAAATAACAAAGGGAAATTATCCATTTTTAAGCCAAGTAGAGCTGTGGTTACTGTCTAATTCTGTTCAACAGATCGTATGTAATCATTGTATGAAATTTCATAAACATCTAACCATAAATGGCAGAGATATCCAACAATTTGAACACTTTAACACAAAAATAACAAAGGGAAATAATCCATTATTAAGCCAGGTAGAGTAGCGGTTACTGTCTAATTCTTTTCAACAGATGATTTGTAATCATTGTATGAAATTTCGTAAAATCAAACCATAAATAACAGAGATATCCAACAATTTGAAAACTTTAACACAAAAATAACAAAGGGAAATAATCCATTATTAAGCCAGGTAGAGTAGCGGTTACTGTCTAATTATTTTCAACAGATGATTTGTAATCATTGTATGAAATTTCGTAAACATCAAACCATAAATAACAGAGATATCCAACAATTTGAAAAATTTAACGCAAACAACAAAGGGAAATAATCCATTTTTAAGCCAGGTAGAGTTGCCATTACTGTCTAATTCTTTTTAACAGATGATTTGTAATCATTGTATGAAATTTCGTAAACATCTAACAAGAAATGGCAGAGATATCAAACAATTTGAAATTGAATGCAAAAATTACAAAGGGAAATAATCCATAATTAAGCCAGGTAGAGTTGTGGTTACTGTCTAATTCTTTGTAACAAATGGTATGTAATCTTTGTATGAAATTTCATAAACATCTAACCATAAATGGCAGAGATATCCTACAATTTGAAAACTTTAACAAAAAAAAAACAAAGGGAAATAATCCATTTTTAAGCTAGGTAGAGTTGTGGTTACTGTCTTAATCTGTTCATCACATGGTATGTTATCATTGTATGAAGTTTCGTAAAAATCTGACAATAAATGGCAGAAATATATGCTAAATTAAAAACTTTAACGCAATTGTTAACGACACCAGACACCCGAAATTACAAAGGGCAATAATCCATAATTAAGCATAGTAGAGTTGCGGTTACTGTCTAATTCTGTTCATCACATGGTATGTTATCATTGTATAAAGCTTCGTAGAGATCTGACTTTAAATGGCAGAAATATATGGTACATTAAAAACTTTAACGCAATTGTTAACGACACCGGAAGCCCGCCCGCCCATCCGTTGAAAAATCCGGCTAAAAAGTTAAATGCGGTTTAATGTCTGCTTCAAAAACATGTTCAGTCGACTTTAAGATTTTGCATTTTAATCCCTGAATCATTGAAAAAACATCACGGCAAGCAACCCCTCCCAGTGCACACTTACTCCTGAGTGAAATGAAACAACTGTAGGCATATTTCGTGCTCAATAAAATAAGCAGTGCCCTTAGTGGGGCTCGAGCCGGACCTCTTATTGCCTAAACTTGCGTTCTACAACTGGACCACTGCTTCAGGTAAAAAATCAGAAAGTTGGTCCATCTAGGTATTTTAGTCACAAACTAAATCATCTGCTTAAAATAATTTTGTTTTATCAAACTGAGATAAAATCTATTGGTTGATATTATGGGAAATGTTAATCTACTGAAATCTGCAGAAGTTTCTTAGCTCTGTGAGATAAATTCATACTTTGGGGACATACTGTTAACTTTTTCAGGAAAATCTATACCACAAGTTGCATTAAGATGGTTAATACAGAAACCAGTTGTTAGCTCTGTTATAATTGGAGCTACATCAGTAAAACAATTAGAAGATAATATGGGAGCTAGTTCTGGTTGGAGTCTTTCTGACGAAGAGGTAAGTGTTTGACACAGAGGACAAAATATGTGCATTACTAATTTCTCTGTAATGAAAAGTTGAATTGCAATTTTAAATACTCAAGTCACAGTATTTGCAAGTATTATTTAAGCCCCATTATCAAAAGTAACACTGTTTTTGGACAGCAAAGAAAATAACATTTAACTATTTTGAACACAGTTAATGAACAAGATTTTTAATAAATGCAAATATTGCTTGAATATGTTAATGTTACTTATTGCAAAGTGAAAGAAGATCAAAACCGAAAATAAAATTTGTTTGTCAATACTGGAAACAATAGTTTTGATCACTATATGTTTATGAGAAAGTCATGTTATAAAAAAGTTACTCTGAATTACATAATTAGGCTCTAAATTATAAAGAATCAGATATATTGACATTAGCATATAAATAATTATAGTGCGCTCTTATAAAAGTACCCCCATTTTTTAGAAATGGACACTTGGTCAAACCTAAACTTAAGAAGCATAATGGTTTTAACTGTTTTATTGTGTGCTTAATACATGTCATATTTTGATAATTTCGTAGTTGTAAAGGAGTTGTGTTGTCAAGTACAAATTAATGAATATATCTTCATATAGTGGTTTTTACCTTACAGTTTTATACAATTGTGGTCGGGGAAAAACAATTAAATACTAATTTGAAAATGAAATAACCCTAAACTTCATAATTATGCAGTCAGTCATTGAATAGTACTTTAATAGTTATCATTATTCAACAAAATATATTCCATATATGTTAAAGATTTGTTTACTGAATATAAGCATCTTCAATTGTTAAGTTCAAAACAGACTGTAAATAATTTATTTCAATGGTTCATCATTATGCTAATCTAGGGTTGAATTAGTAATTTTTTGTACATTTGTACAAAGTTTTGTGTCATTTCAGATTACCAGCCTTGACGACTTATCACCTAGACCCGATAACTATCCGTATGCTTCGATATGGAAAACTCCAAAAGACAGAGTGAATAAATTCAACCGATCAAATCAATTGTAAACATCGATTTTGATTTCATCACTTCAGCTAGATCCCTCAGTGACTGCATTGTACGTTTATGGATTTTGCAATTGGACTAAGAATCACAGATGTTGCACTTGTGGTTAGATTAGCTAAATCCCCTGGTATTCATGTACACTAATAAACATTGCATGCTAGTATGCTCAAGCCGTTGGGTCACTATTAATAATGACACACGTGCTTGAATTTTCAGTAAACTTTAACTAGCTATATAAACCAACGTTTAAATAATATTTGCCATTTAGATTTTCTTATCTGACTCTTGCATAAAACGTTGTATCCATATTCAACTATTATAATTGAAAAAATAAAAATAAAACGTTATCAAATTTACCTTAGATTGTTAGTTCACATATAATTATACAACTGCTTAAATTTTAAAGAAACGTGACTGACATCAAATCCAGAGATCTTGGGTTGGATTCCGAAGCAAGACTTTCATACATTGATTGATATTTCACAGTCATTCTTCTGACTACCTCTGTTTCAAGTCATGCAGTGGTCAGTCATTGTCCAACAGATGTGCTAATAACCCATTAAGGGCTAAGATCTAAGCCTGAATAAAGACACACAGTCCATCAAATGATCACCATGTAATCATAATTACAAATAAATTATAATATGTCTTTCAACAATTCATAGCAGTCATTGTTCAGTAACTACTTACACTTGAAAGTAATAACTGAAAGATTTCTCGTCCTATTCCACAATGGAAATACAGACTTGCCTTTTTGTGCTATCCCTGGAGTTGGTGTGCTTGTTATAGTCAATTACCAAATGCTGTCTGTAATATGTGTTCTTAGTAGTTTTGCTATGAATCAAACCTACGACCCCTTGATCAGTAGACTTGTGCGCTACTGACTGAGCGCGGCTGCCTATAGATGCTCAACTGCAGCAGATAGTGGTTCAAGTCTAGTAATCCGACTTTGATTTCTACCTGCTGCAGGTTAATACTGTTCCAAGAAAATCTGGCTATGATTTAAGTTTTCCCTCTCATACGAAAAAGTTCACTCCTTAAAGAAGGGTAAGCAACTACTGGCAAAATAGTATCCAGGCAGTGTCCTGTAAATCAACAGATAAAGTTGTTGATTAACAGCGTGTAATTAGAAACTTTGATACATGTAATCAATTGTGCATTTCAGCGAAGTACATTAGTGTAAGGGACAGCATTATTTACACAATTGAGCTGAAATATAAGTCTTACATTATGAATGAACGATTTACTAAAATAATTTGTAACATGTATACTGAACAACTTTTCGAGCTCCACATTTATTTTTCGGGTAATATTTCTTCGATGCACTGATGCATTGAAAAAACTCCTCTTTTGCATTAACTGCCTAATGTATTTGATTTGTTGACAATCATTGTAAATCTGTTTGAATCTTCTATCATTTATAATAGATTTCATGTCATGGCGTCTGCGATTTCAAATTTCAAAAGCGGATGTTAAAACTTGTGCAAACAGCGTGCTCTCTAAGACTCTATTTTCTTATGACATCCTCGCTATAACGGGGTTTATAGTGAAGTGTTTTTCTAGCGTATCTACACTTGCAGACAAGATATTTATAGTTTTGTATAGTCCAACAATAAAGTTTAAGTCGGATCAACATTATCAGACAGCCACGCACATGAACAAGGCGTGCCACAAGTCAGTATTTTATCTGTTACACTTTTTGGACTTAAAATTAATAATATAGCTAAGGTAATAAACCCTGGTACAGATTGCTTTATATGTTGACGATATTTTAATATGTTATAGATCTAAAAATATTCGAAATATCGAACGCCAACTACAACAGAACTTGGATAAAATTCAAAAGTGGGCGACAGAAAATGGTTTTAAATTTTCGAAGTCAAAAACACAATGTGTACATTTTTGTCGATTAAGAAAACATCATAATGATCCCGAACTTTACATTTCTGGCTCAAAAATCCCTATTGTAAATGAAGCAAACTTTTTAGGCGTTACATTTGATAAAAAGCTCTCTTTTATACCACACTTAAAGTCGCTAAAACAAACTGTATTAAAGCTTTGAATCTACTTAAAGTACTTTCTCATACTAATTGGGGATCTGATACTCAAACATTACTTAAATGTTCGTTTAAAACTAGATTATGGGTCAATTGTGTACGGATCAGAACGTAAATCGTACTTGCAAATGCTTGATACAATACATAACCAGGGCTTACGTATCGCCCTTGGTGCCTTTAAAACTTCACCTGTTGAAAGTCATTATGTTGAAGCTAACGAACCATCATTAAAATTACGTCGACAAAAGCTTTCATTACAATACGCAACTCGAATATCTTCTAACAAAAGTAACCCGGCGTGAAACGTTGTTTTTAAACCTAATAACACCAGTAAATTTGAAAATAAACCAAACGAAATTTAACCTTTTGGCCTGCGCGTTAAAAACGACTTAGAAACGCTTAATATCAACACTTCTTCCGTTTTACAGAACTTAGATGGAAATGCCCCTTCGTGGACCTACAACATACCAGACGTTAATATTGACTTTATCAAACTTTCGTAAATCTTTTACCAGCCCAGAAGCTTTCAAATCCGAATTTGTAAACATCTTAGAAAAATATAAATATTATACACATTTATTTACTGACGGCTCTAAAGATGGTAACAAAGTTAGTTGCGCTGCATATGGAAATTCTTTTGTTGCAAGAATGCGACTGCCTGACCGCCCATACAACCTTGAGCAGAGACAAAAACCAATAGCCCGGAGGCTCGGCCTCGGGTTATAAACCTTTACTAGTAACCAGCAGACCCCGAGCCCGGACAAGTCGATGTTCCAGGAACAACTCGGAGCAAAAGCAAAAATAAAGTCAACAACCCAGAAACACAACCTCGAGTTATTAAACGTTAACTTGAAACAATTATTTCGCGAATAAATTCGACGTACCAGCGGTTTGGGAAATGTGTCAGCTCATTGTGGAAAGCAAAAGATACCTTGTATAAAAACTTTCAGAGAAATTGGATGCTTAGACAGTCGTTGTGCATATGAAAAAGTGAATATAAAACTGGGGTTGTGTGTGGTTAGTAGGTATGCAAAAAAGTGGCATGGCCTATTAACTGAATTTCATTTTAGGGTTAACTCAGAGAACTTTTTGAGTCGGTACCATCATATGCGATACTTAACTATTTAAAGGAAATAAATATATATAATAAAATATATGACTTTAAATCATTATTATCGATTAAATTAATAGTATCATCAATTGCTTTCCACGCGATATGACCTTTTTGTGTTGGTGCGCTGTTAAACCCAAACAAACAAACGAATTTCATTACCGGACAAATATATTCACGCTTTGAGCAACTAAGCGTAATGCTTATTTGTTTTGTTGCAACAACATATTTTATTCAGCCTCTATATCTGGAGAGAATATACATGTACATGTTATCAAGCAGACATATTATTATTACGAGACAATTAAGAGAAAATTAGAAATGTAAATACTCAATTAAGATAAAGACTGCAAATGTGAAAATTATCAGTTTATGTAGAGCTTTGCATCGAATAGTATGTAAGAGTATAGTAACAATCCATCAATGGATGAATGAGACGTTTTGTTTTATCAGCCCTGCGATGCGAATAATCGCTAGCGCGTTAAGTTAACCCACACTTTATGTAAAAAGATAATGAATGATACATGTAATTTCTTGAATGACCCTCAAGTTAGAACTTTTAAATACGTTTGAGAAAATCCCTCGCAACTTGTAAGCATCCGACATCCACATAGGCATCGGCATATGTCATAAATGCCTTTACTTGTGCGGACGAAAGTGGAGTGTGAACATGGACAGTCGATTCCGAAAATTTATGAGGGGGGCATCTCAAAAATATTTTTACATACAAAATGACATAAATGTCAGTTAATCAGCTGTAAGGTTATTAATTTTGCGAGGCGTTCGTTTAAAAAATCAAAAAAGTTATAACTACATAAACAATATCAGAAGACATACTACCATCTTTATGGAAAAATACAAAATGACATGTAATGCGTTAAACACTTATGTTAAATTATTTGCAATACTACCAATAATTACGTCCCATATCCTTCCGTCTGCATACTAGTGCAACACAAATACCATACGGATAGTATGCCACGCGGATGCCTCCAAAATACTTCTTTTACATTTGTATGTCTTTATCCGCGCGATTTTTTCTCTCCGATTTAGACAACGGGCGAATTGAATAAGATTATTAGTTAACGTTTAGGTCCATATTTTTCTGCATAAAATTGCAAATGACCAAACAAAGCAAAGAAACTTCTGTAGAAACTGAAATTTTAACAACAATTTAAGAACTTATCCCTCTATGCTTTGATGATATAGCGTTGCATCAAAACCCCTTCAACTCTGAATTAGGGACCAGGATAGGGGTCATGTTTCTGGTACGGTTATAATGATGTTAAGTTGACAATAGAGGAAGAGATTTAAACTGCTTACCTTTTGACACATTTGCAATGAACTCCGAGCAATGAAACAACGAAAATCAACATCCTTCATAGATTCCACAACATTTCACTTTCGCTTATTTTTGTTCATGGAGTTTGACATTTTTAGGGTTAATGTATTTACCGAAAAACCCGAATATTCATGAAAAATAACCGAAAGACACTCATTGGAGTTGTATCTTGAGCTAATAAATCACGTTTTACTTTAAAAATATGTGTTTAAATGTTTTAAAATACTTGTTGCCAATGACATTTGAACATTTTGATGTGTAAGTATCAATATTAAGTAAAAATGCAATTATTAAGATGCGCCAAACAATCGTTGTAAGTACAATAGAAAGATTTCTTTTATTAATAAATGTCTTCATAAAACTGTTTCAAACAAATGTCAGTAATAATTATTAATCTAACTATTTTTCCTGTATACACATAAGTTTAAGTCATAATTAATACGAGGGGTAATTGTTTCTCCGATAACGAACAGTAATCGACCAGGTTTTTTTTTCAGAATATGAATTTTCCGGATGTGTATTTTTTATCTTATATCATCATATATAATTATGATTGTATTGAGAGATTTAGAGGCCTTTTGATTGTAATATAAAAGCAAATCCAGATTGCTCGCTGAATACACACCATGTGTGAACTATGATTATGCTTGTGTATGTACTGCGTGTGTTAAAAAAAGTTGCCTATTTGTTAAACAACAACGCTCTTTGGACCTAGACTAAACTAAATTCAGGCTATTTTTCATAAACTGATATGATTCATACGACTGTTAAAAAACACCTGTGTAGATTTGTCATGTCCCAATAATGATTATGTTCAATCATTACAATTTACAGCATTTCTTGATTCTCTATGTTTACTTAACCAGTTTTCAGATATCAAGTTGGTGTGCATCGTAAACGTGTTATGTAATTAAACCTCTATATTAAAAAGTTTTACCCATAGATAAATGTTTATTTGTAGAAACTATGATAAGAGGCGTTACCGCCTGTAGGCCTATGAAAATATTTAAAAAAAACACCGACTAACATTTCAACTCTTCATAATTGTCTTTCGAGTGAGTTGTTATGTCAACATTCTTTGATATTTTGAAGGGAATGTTAACGAACTCCCTATTACGTTACGTTCTTACCTTATGCTGAACTTAATTTTATCGATTTTTTCTCCTAGAATATGCAAATAATGTGTAATAAGCATCGTGAAATATGTTGGACATAATAAGTATTATGATAACATTGCTCACAACTCTGCTGTGTTTAGAAAAGCTTTTAACGCGAGTTTTAATGTGAAATACATTTATAAGTTAAACGTCTGACCTTGGATGTTACTTAACTAGATTTTATTTTATTGGTTTTAAACCGCTCATACATGTAACATGTTACATGTCATTTTAGAGTCCTGCTTGCACAATTTTATTTATACCAATTTACACATGTTAGTGCTTTAGATACATAAAAAGTACTTGAACAGTGTAAAAATAGCCTAGAAAATTTTTAGAATAGTCATTGAATTTGTTCTTTTATGGTCTTTAAGAATCATGGACCTTTTTTGGCTCATGTAAGGGGTTCGTTTGGATCTAATATATAAACATTATATCAGCTTTAATATGAGTAACCCATGGATAAAGTCAAGACAAGTTGTTAATATATATAAATGAGAAAAAAACTCAAAGGATGAATTTCAAAGGCGAAAAACCTTAATTGATATGTCCCAAAACATTCATATAGCATATAGCTTTTTCATATTCTAGAAAACCCTAGTCGGGTTCTGTTCGCTATCGGAGAAACAATAACCCCTCGTAATAATTATGACTTATACTTTCGTGTATACAGGAAAAATAGTTAGATTAATTATTATTACTGACATTTGTTTGAAACAGTTTTGTGAAGAAATTTATTTACAAATGAAATCATTCTATTGTACTTACAACGATTGTTTGTCGCATCTTAATAATTGCATTTTTACTTAATATTGATACTTACACATCAAAATGTTCAAATGTCATTGGCAACAAGTATTTTAAAACATTTAAACACATATTTTTAAAGTAAAACGTGATTTATTAGCTCAAGATACAACTCCAATGAGTGTCTTTCGGTTATTTTTCATGAATATTCGGGTTTTTCGGTAAATACATTAACCCTAAAAATGTCAAACTCCATGAACAAAAATAAGCGAAAGTGAAATGTTGTGGAATCTATGAAGGATGTTGATTTTCGTTGTTTCATTGCTCGGAGTTCATTGCAAATGTGTCAAAAGGTAAGCAGTTTAAATCTCTTCCTCTATTGTCAACTTAACATCATTATAACCGTACCAGAAACATGACCCCTATCCTGGTCCCTAATTCAGAGTTGAAGGGGTTTTGATGCAACGCTATATCATCAAAGCATAGAGGGATAAGTTCTTAAATTGCTGTTAAAATTTCAGTTTCTACAGAAGTTTCTTTGCTTTGTTTGGTCATTTGCAATTTTATGCAGAAAAATATGGACCTAAACCTTAATTACGCCTACTGTTTAGTTATTTGAACCCGGGTCAATAGAGCAGTTGGTACCGCGGCAGGATTCGGAACCTCGTGTACCGAAGGGGGTACGGGTTCGAATCCCATCCGGGATGGTTATACCCTTCCATGAAAGTTTGACAATAATGTCAATTTTCCTCCATTGATTAGATAACATGGAGAAGTTTTCGGTCTTGTGGAAGGGTAGGTGAGTACTGGTTATAAAAGGGTCCAGGAAAGCTAGGTTAGGTGCGCTGGGCGTCGTAAATGACCTAAATCGGGTTGACACGGCGTTAAATCCAATAAAAATTATTTTATTTTAGCACATATTTAATAATGTAAAACTCAAGATAAAATGATTTAGCCTAAATCATACAAGTTTTGTGTAGTGAATTTCGTGCGAAAACTTATTAAAACTCATAATTACGCGTAGATAGTTTTATACATAAATACATACTGACAAGAAAAAGAAACGACTCATCAAATGCTAAGAGATACAGAAACGATTGCTGATTGTCCACGTTCAGACAGACTGCGTTTATTATTGGTACGACCAGGGAAATATTTACGCCAACTTCATTAGCGTGATAGATATATCACTGTGACGTGTGGTAAAATGGTAACAGTGAACGCCAAATAAATTAATTTCGAGAACGGCAAATGGTCTGGTGTATGCCGTACCCCGTACTTGTTCTAAATGTTGGTTACCATCTAAAATTAGAACAATTTATGTGGGCTAGTTACAATCCCAGCTAGCGTCGGCAGAATGTCGGCTTGTGGAACATCAACGGACGTACCGGTATCGATGTCATGAACTTTCGAGGAAAAATCCTTACAATCAATTACAGTGGTGGCAGAGTTAAATTATGATCATTGTGGTCTGGTCATTGTGTGATAGACGTTACATGGGCCAGCTATTACGTCCTGTGATTGCCTCTATATTTTGGCAATGACTTTGTCTGAATGGCATCGAGCGACCATAATCTAAAAGTGACCACAAGCTAACATTATTTATTTTTACAATTTGATTGAACACCTGTGGATCTAACTTAAACGGCGGTTACGTCGACAACAGCTGACTTTCAGGAAGTGGATTGAGATAGGATCTAACGATATCTGCATGTTAGGCAATTTGTATTGTCTTTATAAATTGTGACATTAAAATATTATTATAATAAACACGTATTTTTTTTTTGATAATATAACTTGCAAGCGGAATTTCGTGTTGTCTTTTAACTCTTAACTATGAAAATATTTCCGAGTTGTAAGAGGCGTTTCTTTTTGCATTAGTTTAATCATGTGTGAAGTCCCTAGACTTTCACGCGCTGGTTTCTCGAGTAAATTACGGGAAAACGATGTGATGTATCCATCACTTTAACCGTGTAGTGTGCGATCTATCTTTACACTTTTTAAGCGCTTTAATTGACTGAGGGGCAACACCGTTGTCTACACAAATGCCAATTGGTTAATAAGCGTAGCCTTTGAATTGTGGTTTAATAAGAATATGTATAGTATTCCTTTCAGAAAACCCCCAATTCTTTTCACATAACCACTTTTTATGTTCACATCGGGTTTTAACCCGCACAAGTCTATTACAACCTCGGGTACGAAAAACAAGGAAGAGCCCAGGATCAGCACGAATTACCCCTTAGGTTCTGCCACCAACGCTAATGTGCAAGAAAGCGCTTCTTCCTTAGAGACAGCTTACATGTCGCACTAGTATTCAGTTGTCAGTGCAGCAAATAACTCACACCCTGCCTGTAAAACGTCGACAAATAAACAGTAGACCAACGACTATCTTCCACTCAAACCATCACCACGAGCAGTCACCAATATTCTGCTTTCGAATGATGATGATGATGATTGGTGTTTATTTAAGGGTCCGTCCGCTCTAAACAGATGCATTATGTGCAGACCCCGGGGTGTGACCTGTCACCCCTTAAATATGATTTTTGTTGTCGAAAATAGGTCAAATTTGTCAAAGAAGACCCAATATAATTCATATTGGGTTTGATACTTAGCTCGCCAAAGATGTGGTAATTTGGTTATCCAAAGTTAGGTCCTCCCCTTATTTTGCTAATTCAGCACCTAAAGCGTGGGATTTTCCTTGTATAAAGAGTTGTTTTACTCTAGGCATTTGTTTGATGAGTCGAATGAAGCTAACACGCATTTATATACTATTGGACGAGTCTATTTTATAGAACAATCCATTTTCAACCCGGAAGGTAAAACAAGTTAATTTTAAAAAAGGGAGGTAATTTATCTATTTTCTCTAGCTGATCTTACTCAATACTATACGTAGATTTAAAATGATAAAATGAAGGTATAGATTTCACTCAAGATTCAAAATGAATAGTTAAAAAGGTTTATTGCTACATAATTTTAGATAATTAAAACGTAGATCACAATTTTAAGCACGCCAGAATAGTAAAAATTCACAAAAACTTTCAATCTTATTAAAGGGAGATAATTTGTCAAAGCAATATACTATACTGATTGATAAAGAAGTTGTTTAAAGGCGAACTTGTATAGAAAAGAAAGTGCTCTCGGCAACGTCCCCGACAAAACGACAATTGCTGTCCGTTTCATAAGTTCTATAAATTAACATGCTACATGTAGTTAGGATACAAAATGTTTACTGAGACCAATCACAAGTAAAGAACACTAACATGTACTTTATAAAGATACATGTATATTGCTTTAAAACACTCAATCAAATATTTAAGAATGTTTAAGCCATTTATTTATAGCGAACCGTTTTACTACGTGTATTTAATACTAGTCTACTAACATGCAAAATTAGTTTTATACATAATGCACTGTAAATTATGAAGCTATCATTTTAAGACAACAAGATATAAGAAAAAGTTCTCTCTGTTACTTAGCCAACAACTTCACCATTGCTAGAAGCATAATTTCATGTATAGGTTTAGTGCCTTATAAATTTTATTGTATTTTATATGAAAATAAATAAACAACATGGTTATGATATTACAATGTGTTTTTACGTCAAAAATATAAAGCAATGTATTAAACGGTGAGTTAAGTTCAGATTAGCAAAAGTAAATGTCATAAGCGAAATTCTGACACTATACAAGTTATACTTGTCTCAAATTGCTTAAACATAAATCTTGCATTTATACTTTTACTATCCTACAATCTAGTTTTGATATTGTCTAGACACCAGACAAAATTAACATCAGTCACAACTTCAGCTTCCTTAATGACACAATACAATAACTACCATTTAACATAATGGTCATAGATAAAAATATCATAATTGTACTTTGGACATGACGAATGACTCTGTGAAAATATCGTTATCAATGATTGAACAGGAAAAAAAAACTTTAGGAAAATATAGCTATGACATATTTATAAAATACTACAGTACAACCTCTCTTGAACAACACCTACTGGGAGGGACTAAAGTGTGTTGCTGTTCGGGGAATGTTGCTCTACAGAGGTTAAATTCAGTTAGAATTATACCAAAGGGAAATACCAAAAGCTGTCGTTGTACAGAAGATTTGTTCTGTAGAGGGTCGCTCTGCAGAGGTTATACTGTATCAATATTTCGCTTAATGGTATAAAATAATAGCTGATAATATATATATTCCACTTTTACACGCATTCTGTGACAAGATGAATAAAATGAACAAAACCTTTGGGAAATTTTATTAAAAATCATAGTTCTTCATCAAACACCGTATTATTTGAATATGGAATGTATAATATAACATTGAATTCACTTTACTCACTATATAATCTGTTTAATTCAACATAAAAACATATCACCATTCGTATGGGACGTCGCAGGTTTACAAATTTGCCCATATATAGGACATATACAGAATTCAAATTAATTTAATTACACCGTGGTCGGTCATTCTTTATCATAGCGAGTTTTATGAACCGCATGAACAAAATTTAGAGTTGAATTTTATAGTTTTGAGTCATGTAGTTATTTTTAATGTTCTGGAAACTGTGATTCAATACATGTACTGCTATGAGTAATAATGAAATGGATGTTCTATTTAAAATACTAGAAAATGTAATAAATTAACAAACGCGCTCTCGATTCTCTTTTATATTGAACAAAAATATATAAAATGTAAAGTGAGTACAGTGAATTCCACATAATACATGTATGATACTTTCTAAATTCAAATAAAATGATGTTATCAGTTGACCAACATACATTTGTATCCAACTCGTGGACAGGGACAACGTAAGCAAAAGAAGTTATCTATAATAAAAGTGTCATAAAATAAATGGCGTCCTAAACAATGAATGCATTCTGCACTGATAATAACTAAGCTGTAAGCATCACCATGGTATTTGACTAACTAGATTAAGGACTCGTGTTCATCACAATACAGTTATTATATAGGGGCGTTCTTTTAAAACTCATGATTTTTAGCTAGAAAACTGTCATCACAAATTTGTATCAATATCCATTTATTATTATATGAACACTTTTCAGAATATTATGAATACTACACACGAGAAAAAAGTTTTCAAACTAGGTAAATATATCAATAAAAGTACTTATGCAGGTTTCAGACAACAACCTGGCTAATAATTCGTAATCTTCTTAAATCCGTTTTTACCAAATTAACCAACATTTTCTCCTGTTATTTTGTATTTATACTGTTTTATATATGCTATATGCAATTTAGTTGTTTAACGTATTGTTAAATGTTATACATTATATATGTATTTCATGTACTTGTTTATAACCTCATTTTACATATTAACATGTGCTGAGAGTATCAAATATACTGTATAAAAACTGATAATTTACACTTCCCTCACAGCACAGTGAAAATACTACATTCACAAAGAAGAATAAGAGGGGTGAATGAGTGAAACTTTTCAGCGATGCAAAGGAGAGTACTGATATTTATAAAAAGTAATGTATAAGCACATTCCTTTACAAAAAAAAACGAAATTTATTTCCTAAACTCTAATAAGTTTTAAGACAAATCATATTTTTTATGTAGTTTTAATAATGGAACCACAGGCCTATTTTATATTAAGATAAAAACGTGACTACAATAGCATGTACATTGTATTATACAAGACGCGTTTTAGTGTAATTATGTTCCGTAAATGACAGTTTACCAACTCCTAAAATCGACACGCTAACCCTAATCTTAATTCTGGAATATAACGGTTGCCCTGTAATTTGTATAAAACTCCTTAGATATATTTATCCATTCGGAACTACTTCGGCGATTTTCCACGCAAATACACCTCGGATATCACGAGGATTGAAAATAGTTTCAACATAGAATCTAGCCTCGTTCCCGACGTTTACTCAATAGAACGCTGGCACACACCAAAAATGACGGACGATTATGGACAGTTAAAGCTCTTCAATGCCTGTAACTGATATTCACTTAAATCAAAGTTGATCCTTAAACATTTTTTGTGTACTCGATACTTTCTGCAAAATGATCTGCCATGTTGGTTGTTTACATCGGCACTACTTAACCTATGAGGTTAATCGCCTGACCTCATAACTTGGTGGTATTCCTACTACGTTTGATATCCAATATCTTCGTAGATGATCGCCGAGGTCGTTCCGAATGATATTCATCTATACTGGATTTAACGCCGTGTCAACACATTTTAATGTTATTTTACGGCGTTCAGCGCTCCTAACCTAGCTTTCCTGGACCCTTGTCTATAACCAGTACTCACCTAACCTTCCACAAGGCTGGACACTTCTCGATATACCTTATTAATGGAGATAACTCGACATTATTGTCAATTTTTCATGGAAGGGTATAATCTCCACGGGTGGAATTCGAACCCGTACCCCCTTCGGGACACTAGAACTTCTTAGACAAAATTGAACCTTGATTTATTCATTTAATTTCATAATGATGAACTCTTCACTGTTGTTTCTCGTGTTCGTCTGCTTCCATCTGACAATGTAAAAATATGATTAAAAAGTTTTATAAATTCAGAAAACCAGAAAAGTTTATTTAACTTGTCATTATATGAAGAGTATGTTAAATCAAAGCTTACTACCTTTAAGCTACTTTATGAAGATATATTCATTAACAATTAACTTGAAACGGTTTTACATTCACGAAGTTATCAAAATATAACATGTATGAATTAGAGGCACAATTAAAAAATAGTTTTAGAGCTTAATTATGTAATTGGAGTAAGTTTTTCTTATTACAAGAGTTTGTCTTAAACGTACTGTGATCAAAACAATTGTTCCAAGCAATGATAAACAAATTCTACTTTCGGTTTCGATCTACATTGTTTACGGGTTACGGGTTTTTATCTTAACTTTAACAAAAGTGGCGGCCTGCTTTCGAAATTGCCTTTAATATACGAAAGATATCTTCAAACAATCGTCTGGCCGTTGGTCACAGTTCTAAAATGGCCGCGGGGATGGTTTTGACTGGCCGCTGGTCGCAGTCGACAGGTGGCCGTTACACACGGCCTTTTCGGTCGGGGGAAATCGGCATGGCCGCTGTCCGCAGGTGCCCGCTATTCGGAGGTGGCCGTTAGCACAAGTTGGACTGTAATTTCACTTTGAAATGCAATAAATAACATAAACATATATCATTAAGCAATATTAGCATTTACTTAAAAATCTTGTTTAATAGAGATGTTTGAAATAGATAAATGTCTATGTTCTTCGTAGTCCAAAAACAGTGTCACTTTTAATAATGGGACTTAAAAAAGTACAACCACCCAGTTCTTGGCCGTCTTGTTAACTTAGATCAGGTCAAACTATTCTAAATATAGTATTATGTAAGATTTTACTGATATAGTTATGTAATAAATGCTGTAATATTTCATAGGCGGATCTAGCGGGGTGTCAGGGGGGTCCGGACCCCCCCTGGATTTTCCAAAATGTACCTGTTCATTAGTGAATTTCTTAACGTCATTTAAAGTAGCATGAAACAATTTTTCTCGGTGCTTAACATAGATTTTATGGTTATGTTGTTTTAATTATTAAAATTTTGCATTATTCTGCAAAATGTGTTTAATGTGGTTGTGCTTCGAAAATTTGGACACCCTCTCCTAGAAAAGTTCGGGCTCCCTAGAAAAAAATCCTGGATCCGCTCCTGTATTTATCAAGCTCAAATATCCATGTCGGGTAACTTAAGATCGTTTATATATATATACATATAAACCCGTGTCTTGGTACAAACTATCGTACGATAACATTTATCATAAGTCAAAAGCTGAAATCACTCACTCGGGATATTAAATCGCTCACAAGACAAGATTCTTATCTAATCTTACTGAAGTCCATTCAATTTCCTAATTCTACTTTCAGTTACATTTACACTAGAATGTAGGGAACAACGTGTCGGTTTTTAAAGTTAATTATACCTTTCACCAACTTTTTATCAGAAATATCATTTTTAATAGTTTACCTCACTTAAGTAAAAAGTCCCTCTATCAATCAGCAAAATGTCGCTAAACTCCTTATCATAATTTTGTATTAAACGTTCCTCAAAATGAATATACTGCACAAATATAAAAGCCCCCCCCCCCTTCTTAAGAATTTCAGAGGGCCCATTGTCAAAGCAAACTAGCTTTAATGCATTTTATATTTTAATGACTTCACAGATTGAAATATCTGAGGTCAATGAATAATTTCCTCGCACAATAAATTTAAACAGTTTATTTTGCAGTATACAAGCCTAGTTATACACGTATAGACCTGAAATACTTGCTTTGATTGAATTTTATATATCTTAGTTGTCGTAAAAACAGGTCTGCATGTATTTTATTTAAACATTAAAACTAGAACATTGTTATCTTACATTTCAGTTGGGTTATAACCGTGGGTAAAGATACACGTTAGTTTGGATATTTACTGTTAAGATTGTAATATATCATAAAAAGTGAGAACAAAATTAAAATGGTTGAGAGTAAGGTTGATTATAACTTTCTTGGTAAATCTGGAGTTAGAGTCTCCAACCTGTGTTTAGGTGCCATGACATTTGGAGAATCACAATATGTAAGTACATGTTTTGTTTATATTTTACGCCACCTATAACAATGTATTATGTTATGTTAAGTCATTGAATCTTTAAACCTGTGTTTATCACTAATGATCACAAATCACATTAATACTTTTTTGCCTTCCAACAGGGACCACGAACTTCCCCCTATACGGAGAAAACCGGCATAAATGACAATATATCATAGACGGGTATGACCTGCTGCGCCCTGTTGGGAGTTTCGATCTCCTGATTCTAAATCTAGCGTGCTACCTCATTAAAATCACTGCTGCTGCATTATACGTTTTGCACATTTATATGTAAGTTACATCAAAGATTCACACTACATATATATAGAGAAAGAACAATATGCCTATTGCTTGACTATTTCATAGTGATACACAAAGTATAACGTGCGTAATTAAACAACAAGAAATAGCGGCTTGTCTAAAACCCGGACAAAGTTTGGAAAACAAAAATATGAATTTTGGGCATTTTGTCACTACCAATGCATTAAAGCTGTTCAAAATATGAGTCCAGAATATGCTTAAGCATCCAGCCACTAAAACTTAAGACCAGCTGGAATGTAAAAACAAGGCTCATCTACCCAGATATCCCGGTACTGCATCGGGAATTGGTATGGGGTTTTACAAATGACTGAATATTAATGTTCTAGATTTTGTTTTATATAAAGTTTACAGGTTTGTACGATATGTTACCTTTTATTGATCATCGCCCCAGTTATAGGTAAGCTTGTGACAAAATAGCTCAACAACGAAGAAATTTGCTGACAACTGTCGGTCAAATTTGATAAGTCGCCAACTAAAAGCACAGGCACAACAATTCTACCATTCATGTTACACATTTGGCCAGAAAATAAATCGTTACCATGAATTGGCTTCGTTAGTTACAGAGTGTTTCCATCAAAAATATATCTTATCAAACAACATGATAGAACACTTTCGTCACAGGTTAATCTGTGTAACTTAGACCTAAAGCTATATGAAAAAGCTGTTTAACAGAAAATGTAACCGCGGAAAATTCAAGAAAATGAAATATTGAAGAAGTGACCAGCGAGGACAGGGAGTTATTTAAAGCGCAATATATCCAAAATCTGTTGAACTAAGCTGCATTATGGGAACTATTTGGAGAAGGTCAAGATCTGGGTCACGATATTCATAATGAAAATACCTATGTTTTTCATTGTAACAATGATTTAGATATATTGAATATGGTTGTCGATCACTGCTGTTCATTACTGGGCGTTTAAACATGTCGGTTTGAATGTAATTCAAACAACGGGAGCTAACTTTCCCATGATTACCAGTGTAGCAGCGAAATCAATCAATCATGCCTAATTCATATCTTCAACATCATTTTTAGGGAGCACCCACTCAGGCATCTGAACAATTGTCGTTTGAGATCATGGACAAGTATGCTGAACTAGGAGGTAATTTTATTGACACGGCTAATGTTTATGGTCTGGGTAACTCTGAAAAAGTTGTTGGAAACTGGTTGAAAAAGTAAGAAATTTGTTTATTATGTTTTCTAGTTGATTTCCGGGATTTTCCGGTGAAATAGAAGTTGTAATTCTAGTCATATAGCGACCCTCTTTTTCTATTTGTAAGAAAACATGCTAATGATTTATTACCCAATGATGCTAAACGCCTGTAAGCAGTCAAACACGGTTTTTTTTCAAATGCTTGCTTATCTCATGTTAGAGTATTATTTTGCCATAATTGTCATAATTGATTTTACACGTTTTATCAACACTTATGTAAGGTTATGTAAGTCGGCGACTCATCTCGGCAACATTTATTTACCAGTATGTACTTGTTTACACTTTCTCGATGAGCTGTAACTTTTCCCTATACATAGGGTGTATATTTTTGTTATCTCCCGATTCGTAATACTTCGCGCTGCAACTACCCCATAGTGTACGATGTCTGGAGTAAAACAACATATTAGTGAATAGATGTGAAAGGCCATTTCATCAGCGCCTAGACTAAATTAAAAATTCACTATTCACAAATGAGTGACAGTTTTACAAAAATGTTGGCAATATAATCAATATTCGTTCATAATTTCAAAGAAAGAAATAATACCATTCTATGTACAAAGTAATTTAAACGTCTTCCTTTGTTTCAGACAAGACAGAAAACAGTTTGTCATTGCAACAAAAGTACGATTTCCAATGGGAAATGGGGTTAACAGACTTGGATTAAACAGACGACATATGATTGAAAGTATAGAAGAAAGTTTAGAACGACTTCAAACACCATTTGTGGATCTTTTACAAGTAAGTGTGTCTGATTGATTCGTGGTGATGTAATTTTGAGCAAACCCAAATTTCTTGGATTGGTTTGATATGACTTCAAACTCATAGGAAGTTAACTTAAGAATATCTGATTGGTTCGTTGTGTCGTCATAGCCATATGAACCTAATCACCTTTATCTGATAATTCGAAGGGATTTTATGGGGAGCTAATCCAATACTGGCTGGTTAGTCTTGGTAACATCGTGGGGAAATAATCGTTGAAAGCAAAAACATAAAACGTTATATTATGTCCTTTCTTAGATGTACCAACTCGAATGAATCATCAAGAATAGTACACTCCCCTCGCAGCTCAGTGAATACATTACATTCACCCGCTGCCTTAAAACTAGTCGATTTATGATATTGACCTTTAATATGAACCTTTGAACGACCAATGAAAGTTGACCAAATTACAATTTAGCTGAAAAACTTTATACGCATTTTCATTGGTTGAACGGGTAAACAATGCCTTATATGGTATGATCATACTAGTGACGAATGCAACCTCGTATGACGTCATATATAGCGTGGCTACACTTTGTATTTAAGTTCAATACAATCTGATTTAAACCCGATCTAAACTTTTACCGCTCGCATACTCGCTAATTTAGATCTGGCCTTTTCCAAACGAAGGTCACGTTCAGGTGACCTTTTCTCATCATAATATTCATGACGAAATTGTTATGATACGTAACTTGTTTACATCGTCTACGTCACGCATTTTGAAATCAGCCACCCAATCGCAGACTGTGAATAATACCGCTGTTAAATTTGCATGCAAACCTTGGTCTAAAAATAGAAATTACGAAATCATATGTGATTAATAGTATTTTCGTCTAGATGAAAGCTACGCATTGATTGGTCGACACAAAGTTCATCTCGACGTGACCTTGCATTGACTAAGTAGAGATCCAGTACGACAACGCGAGTAGAACAGGATCTCTGTTTACGGAGATTGAGTTCAATAAGTTGCTCTATGCTTACAGTTAAAAGATCAGAGATGCGCGTTCAAAAAGATCAATGTTTACTTTCATTTTTGTTAATTTTACCTTATCTAACTAATGCAAAACTGTCCAACATCTTTGCATTTCGACATTTTGAAATTACAGGCGTGAGAAATTTTTGCATCTATTTTTAAAAACCACGTGACAGTCATGCGATTTAAATGTTTGTCTCTGTCTAATAATAGAAATATCAGTTTACACGTAGTATTTTAGCAGAGGTAGAAAGTGAACGAGTGCGAGTGAATCTTTCGAACCGATGCAATGGAGAGTACAAGAAAAGTAATTACCTTATGAACATTATACCAAAATGGTTCTAACGATTAAATCATAAAGAATTATCATGAAAAGATCCACAAAGATCCTATACCTATAGTTTAAGGTCTACTACGTATTATTGTCTATATACTGTCATCGAAACGTGGAATGCCTCATCAGATGATACACATAGTGTTAAGAAGGTGGTCTATTTTATAAAGTTTTACAAGGCATACTTACAAAGATTCTCTTATTTCGACACTTGACAACGATTCTTCATGAATTATATATTATTATACGATCAAATGAATTAGTGCGTAACTTATAGCAATGGAATTCAAACACACAAATTAAAATCTTATGCATACACATTAAAATTACAGTCTAACAGAAAATATATTTCTCTAGTCTCATAAAAACATCAACATCAAAAACTTGACACAAGTTAAAAAAAATATTTGTGCGATTTCATTTTTATATTCACGGTTTATATAAAACTTAATTATTTCGTTTTTTTACAGTTGATCATTGTCAGAACATGTTCACATTTTGTTTCAGTCGCATATGTGGGATAACGCCACACCGATAGAAGAAACCTTACGGACATTTGATGATCTTGTACGATGTGGTAAAATCAGATATTTTGGTGTCAGTAATGTATGTGGATGGCAATTACAGAAAATAGTGGATAAAATTGAAATGATGGGACTAAATCGTTGTGTCACATTGCAGGTAAGCTTTGCAGCAGACTTAGATTTATAACCTCCTTACCAAAATAAATGTTATTATATCACAATCGCCAATAAACCTACTTTCGTCATTTTCGTAAACGTGAATATTTGTCTGAAGAATTCGCCATACATCGTTATATACATGTACATTCACTGACTTTTGTTATTATCACAATGCCTTTCAACTTTTATTTCATACATGTCATTTTTCAGCAACAATATAATCTTTTATGTCGACAACCGGAGTGGGAGGAGTTTATGGTTTGTGAAAATGAGGGTATTGGTGTGTTACCATGGAGTCCTTTAAAAGGGTAAAGAGTGTGTTTTACTTAATGCCGCTTCCTATAATCATGAATGACATTGAATTTATACTTTCTTTTAGTGACACAATTTTGTTCAAAAGTGACTAAAATTTGACTTTGTTCAACTGCTTAGTTCATTAAATTTATGGAAATATGTAAATTATGCTCTTTTGTCTTCAACTAATAATACCTTCCCCGTTTGTAAATAGAATTGTTTATCCTCCCTAAAGAGAAAAGGCAATCTCTTACAGTAAAAGTAAAACATGATATTAGCATTAACTTAAAATCAGTACAAAACAGCCTATTGTTCAATTCAAACGCTAAAGAAAAACTTTGGTGAAGGAACATACAGGAAAACTCCTTTACGTTGTTTTTTTCAGAGGAATCTTGACTGGCAAATTCAGTCGTGATGTTAAACCCGACGCTAAAGGAAGTCGTGTAGGTTTCATTCATACTAATGAATCTAGAGCAATGCAAGCAGCACCAGCATGGAGTGAATATAGAGATAATGATAATTATTGGAAATTAATTGATACTATGAGAAGTACAGGTGCAAAATATGGTATGTTGCTTTTTACTAAATAGTCAAGTCTAGCGTTTATAACAAATGCCATCATACAAGAATTGAGCTTTACAAACACAGACGATAATGTAAAAAGATTTTTAAAAAGTTAAATGCGGTTAAATGTCTGCTTCCAAAAACATGTTCAGTCGACTTTAAGATTGTGCACGTTAATCCCAGAACCATTGAAGACATCAACGCAACTGACCCCTCCCAGTGCCCACTTACTCCTGAGTGAAGTGAAACAACTGTAGGCATATTTCTTGCTCAATGAAATAAGCAGTGCCCTTAGTCGGGCTCGAGCCGGACCTCCTAATGTCTAAGCTTGCGTTCTACAACTAGACCACTGCTCCAAGTAAAAAAATCTGAAAGTTGGTCCATTTATTAAAAAAAAACCATTGGGTGCAGGTTTTTCGACAAGGCTGCGAAATTATTAAATGTTCGAATCAGATAAAAGAGGTCAGCCACTTCTGATAACAGTCTATCTAGGTATTTTAAAATCTATTGGTTGATATTATGGGAAATATTAATCTACTGAAATCTGCAGAAGTTTCTTAGCTCTGTGAGATAAATTCATACTTTGGGGACATACTGTTAACTTTTTCAGGAAAATCTATACCACAAGTTGCATTAAGATGGTTAATACAGAAACCAGTTGTTAGTTCTGTTATTATTGGAGCTACATCAGTAAAACAATTAGAAGATAATATGGGAGCTAGTTCTGGTTGGAGTCTTTCTGACGAAGAGGTAAGTGTTTGACAAATAGGTCATAAAAATCTAATTAATATGTGCATTACTGATTACTCTGTTATGAAAAGTTGAATTGCAATTTTAAATACTCAAGTCACAGTATTAGCAAGTATTGTTTAAGCCCCATTATCAAAAGTAACACTGTGAAAATCTATACCACAAGTTGCATTAAGATGGTTAATACAGAAACCAGTTGTTAGTTCTGTTATTATTGGAGCTACATCAGTAAAACAATTAGAAGATAATATGGGAGCTAGTTCTGGTTGGAGTCTTTCTGACGAAGAGGTAAGTGTTTGACAAATAGGTCATAAAAATCTAATTAATATGTGCATTACTGATTACTCTGTTATGAAAAGTTGAATTGCAATTTTAAATACTCAAGTCACAGTATTAGCAAGTATTGTTTAAGCCCCATTATCAAAAGTAACACTGTTTTTGGACAGCAAAGAAAATAACATTTAACTATTTTGAACACATTTATGGACAAGACTTTTTAACAAATGCGAATATTGCTTGAATATGTTTATGTTACTTATTGCAAAGTGAAAGTAGATTAAAACCGAGAATAAAATTTGTTTGTCAATACTGGAAACAATAGTTTTGATCACTGTATGTTTATGAGGAAGTCATGTTACAAAACAGTTACTCCGAATTACATAATTATGCTCTAAAATTTTAGTGAATCAGGTATATTGACATTAGCGTATAAATGAATATACTGTGCTCTTATAAAAGTACCCCACTTTTTCAGAAATGGACACTTGGTCAAACCTAAACTTAGGAAGCAGACTGGTTTTAACTGTTATATTGTGTTTCTAATACATGTCATATTTTGATAATTCCGTAGTTATAAAGGAGTTTTCAAGTACAAATTAATGGATATATCTTCATATAGTGGCCTTTTACCTTACAGTTTTATACAATTGTGGTCGGGGAAAAACAATAAAATACTGATTTGAAAATTAAATAATCCTAAACTTTATAATTATGCAGTCAGTCATTTAAAAGTACTTTAATAGTTATCATTATTCAACAAAATATATTTCAAATATGTTAAAGATTTGTTTACTGAATATAAGCATCTTCAATTGTTAAATTCAAAACAGACAATAAATAATTTATTTCAATGGTTCATCATTATGCTAATCTAGGGTTGAATTAGTAATTTTATGTACATGTACAAAATGTTGTATCATTTCAGATTACCAGCCTTGACGACTTATCACCTAGACCAGATAACTATCCTTATGCTATGATATGGAGAACTCCAAAAGACAGAGTGAATAAATTCAACCGATCAAATCAATTGTAAACATCGACTCTGATTTCATCACATCATCAGCTAAATCCGTCTGGTACTACATTGTACTAAGAATTACAGCTGTTGCACTTGTGATTAGATTAGCTAAATCACTTGGTATTCATGTACACTAATTAAACATTGCATGCTAGTATGCTCAAGCCGTTGGGTCACTATTAATAATGACACACGTGCTTGATTTGTCAATAAACTATAGCTAGCTCAAAATGACCAATGTTTAAATAATATTTGCTATTTAGATTTTCTTATCTGACTCTTGCATAAAACGTTATATCCATATTCAACTATTATAATTGAAGAAATAAAAAATCGTTATCAAATTTACCTTAGATTGTTAGTTCACATATATAGTTCTAATACATTAACCTGTCACAACTTAAATAATTACACGGTCACTGAATCTGTTATATTTAACCCCTTTCGAACATGTTATTTCCCCGATATTCAAAATCGTCGCATATATAGTTAGATTATCAATAATTAATACGGATTGGTGGCTCAATGGTTAAAATGAGGTTAAATAATAGCACATTCAGTGACCGTGTAATTATTCAAGTTGTGACAGGTTAATGTACCAGAACTATAATTATATAGTTAACAGCTTAAATCTTAAAGAAACGTGACTGACATCAAATCCAGAGATCTTGGGTTGGATTCCGAAGCAAGACTTTCATACATTGATTGATATTTCACAGTCATTCTTCTGACTACCTCTGTTTCAAGTCATGCAGTGGTCAGTCATTGTCCAACAGATGTGCTAATAACCCATTAAGGGCTAAGATCTAAGCCTGAATAAAGACACACAGTCCATCAAATGATCACCATGTAATCATAATTACAAATAAATTATAATATGTCTTTCAACAATTCATAGCAGTCATTGTTCAGTAACTACTTACACTTGAAAGTAATAACCAAAAGATTTCTCGTCCTATTCCACAATGGAAATACAGACTTACCTTTTGTGCTGGAGATGGTGTGCTTGTTATAGTCAATTACCAAATGCTGTCTGTAATATGTGTTCTTAGTAGTTTTGCTATGAATCAAACCTACGACCCCTTGATCAGTAGACCTGTGCGCTTCTGACTGAGCACGGCTGCCTGTAGATGCACAAATGCAGCAGATTGTGGTTCAAGTCTAGTAATCTGACTTTGATATCCACCTGCTGCATGTTAATACTGTTCCAAGAAAATCTGGCTATGGCTTAAGTTTTCCATCTCATACGAAAAAGTTAACTCCTTAGAGAAGGGTAAGCAACTACTGGCAAAATAGTATCCAGGCAGTGTCCTGTAAATCAACAGATAAAGATGTTGATCAACAGTGTGTAATTAGAAACTTTAATACATGTAATCAATCGTGCATTTCAGCGAAGTACATTAGTGTGAGGGACAGCATCATTTACACAATTGAGCTGAAATATAGTTCTTACACGATGAATGAACAATTTACTAAAATAATTTGTAACATGTACACTGAACAACTTTTCGAACTCCACATTTATTTTTGGGTAATATTTCTTCGATGCACTGATGTATTGAAATAAACCCACATTTTTGCAATAACTGCCTAATTTAATTGATTTGTTGACAATCATTGTAAATCTGTTTGAATATACTTCTTGCATTTATAATAGATTTCATGTCATGGCGTCTGCGACTTCGAATTTCAAAATCGGATTTTAAACATTGTGCCAACAACATGCTCTCAAAGACTCTATCTTCTTCTGACATCCTCGCCATAACTATAGCTTCGGGTTTTAAAGTGAAGTGTCTTCTTACGTATCTACATTTGCAGACAAGCTTTTGTATAGTCCAACAATATTATCCTGAGCTTGAACAACCTTATAATAATAATTACACGCTTCAGTTACATTAAATCGTGAGTTTTTGTATAGTCTGATTTTATTCGGTGAGCCGTGACAGGTTGGATGAGTCTAATCATAACCATGACGATAGGTATAACCAGTAAATACTACACTAAAAATCAATACAAACTATAATATCTCAAGTATATATGCATGATATAATAATTCAAAATCATTGTTTAAAGTAGCGCAGTCGGTAACGAGTCGGGAACATGTGACCAATGCATAAATTTTACTGCAGTGGTTCGAACCTCACCGCCTCCACACTTTTTAATTTATTATTAAATTCATGTATAGTTGTCCGTATCATATAATAATTGTTGTGCTATATTTTGATTTTGTTTAATTTCTATTTGTTTTATTTCCTTGTTCTTTATTTTTTTATCCAGCAATTTACATTGTACCGAAAAATAAAACATTTATATTATACATTCGGCTTCAAATGCAGTGGCTGAATAGAAATCAAACTAGGATACAATCGGACGAATGTGCCAAAGTTACATGCATTCCATTTCACTTCTCTTTCTTATAAAATGCATGTGCATAGAATCATTTCTATAAGACACGGTCGAGACAGTTAAGTGTATGACATCAAAGTTATAACTAAGCACAAACTCAGGCAAATATGCATATTCTATTTTATATACATTTGGCTTCGTGCTGCACAGAGATTTCGAGTTGTACGTTTCCATGATTGCAAAAAATTAAAAAATTAAAATAATAAAAAAAGAATAAAGGATACTAAGCAGGATTCGAACCCGGGGTAGCAAAAGCAATGTCTATCAATCCAAGTGTCTTACCGCCACGACTATTGAGTCACTTACATCAAACTTGAGTAATTATGATAAAGGCAGTAATCAGTTGGTTGGTTATTAAGCTGTGTTACCTTTTTGTAGGAATATTCCAAAAATCTATAAATACAAAAGTGCAGTCACGGCTCGCCGGATAAAATCAGACTATACTTACTCATACGATTATATTCGTGTTTATAACAACTTGTTTGACTATAAATATATTTATAGGAAATGAAATTATCATGTGAACCAATAGCGCAGTAGGATAAAGCGTTGGCCTATGTATATGTTGCCTGACGTAGTTTATTTGACTCCAAATCATTTCAAAGGTATTGAAGTCAGAATGATATTGGGGTAATCTCAAAACTTCATGCCTATGTAATCTAATCAGCTGATCAACAGTGTACTCTGCTGGAGGGCGGTGGGCTCAAGCTAGCTTAAGAAGCTGGGGTCGAAGAAGACCAGCTGAAAACTTAATGTTTTCTCTTGTCAACCATTCCTGAAAATATATTGAAAAAGTGGTATGGAATGGTATGAGGCATTGTCCATTACAATAACACTGGGTTTTTCCAAGTTCGGTAAGAGCTTTTTTTCAAGCCATTTGACAAAGTTTTTTCCGTCCATTTCAATATGATAATCACCAATTTTAGAATTAGCTTTGTATATCAACAATGTCCCAGGAATGAAACCCATTCGATCATCAGCATGGACCACAATAATACGTTGTCCGCGGTTGCAAGGCTGTACCACTCCTAACCTGTGGTTACTCTGCCAACACTTTGATACAGTGTAGCTAGTATCCACCCAAGTTTCATCAATATAGGCAAATTCAAGACCCTACTCTTGAAATTCTTTCCTCCTGGTGTTAAATTCCAAACGCAGAGCAACAATGTTTTCACGTTCTACAAGAACAGTCCTATTATCTTTTGTCTTCCTCCATCCGTAACCAAATTCTTTCAGTAGAAGCCTTAACATTTCCACACTACCAGGATATTTTTATGTCTGCAGCAAGGGCAACATGTAATGATCTCAAAGTTGGTAGTTGTTTTCTAACGGAGTAAAATTCTGCAACTTTGTGTCTAACAACTGCAATCGAAGTCGTCCAATGACTTGTAATGACCTCTTTTTGACCTCTTAGGTGATTGGACTGTTCTATTTGTCTGCATTTCCTGTCTCACCCGTTTCACAGTTGACAAACTCACTCCTGTGGCACGAGATGTTCACTCCAAGAAGGAAACTGCATCCACGTTTTCAATAAAATACTCCGACACAGAATGGATAATTTCTTTTGCTTTAGCTAGAATGCAATGCTTTACAGTCCGTCATACTGGACATACTCTTGATGCCTTCTGTGAACATGTGATAATTTTGGCGGGACTTATACACGTCGATTTCATTTATTTCGTTATACACGAAATAAAATGAAACAAAATTTAAAACAAAAATACAAACCTTGTGAGGTTCGAACCCATGAAAACGCCGTCCAAAAGGTAACCCACCTCGCTATCCACTGCGCCACTGAAATGATGACGATAAAATGAATTTTTCTCAACTATATACTAATGGTGTTTTAAACTTACGTAACGACGAATATTGTTGCAAACTTCCGATAAAGCGCAATTTACAAACGAAGATAAAAATAGACTGTAAATACTAACTTCAATACATTCTTGAATAAAGGTCAGGCTCAGGTTAAATCTGTTGGACTATATGTATTTTACTCGTTGGTAGCAAAAACGTGAAACGCACGTGCCTCATGGGTCTAGCAAACTTCGTGTTTCACAATCATTTTTTCACACAATTTCTGTGTAGTTTGTAGTAATATGATAAGGTTTGTTTTTTGTTTAAATTCATTTCGACTAAACGTAAAAAAATGACAGGTATGTGGAGTTAGAAAAGTTAAGTATATTATATTTTAGCACAAATGTATTTTATTTAATGTCATATGCCTCAGTAAAAATTGTTTGAACGTTAAAACTGAGGCATGAAATTGGGACGGACGGACAGTGAGATTTCTACATGCCACAAAACAACTCTTCTTTTGTAACATTGATCAAAATGTAGTAATCAAACTCAGAATTGTTACTTCCGTTGAAGAATATATACGACTGATTAACCATGGACGCGCTCGATTGGGCTGTCGGAACTGTGCCAGAATCAAATTCCGACTCTTCTACAGAATCTGCCAAACGAGTGAAATTGGCTGACGGAACTGAATCGTACTAATGGCGGATAAACTTCTATTATTTGGTGAAATTTTTGAAAGTTCTTCGGATGAGAATTTCGAAGACAATTCATTTGCAGCGGTAATTTTACCTGCTGTTGCAGCCGCTATGTAAGTAATACAGTAAGGTGACAAAATCGGTATTTCATTGTTTAAAGCATACTGGTATGGTAACTTGCAAGTTCCCTTATCAGAGATTAATAAATTCGGACACTAAACTGTAATGGAATAATATTTTCACTGAATGAAGAGAAAGTAAAGCATGACTGAGTGGTTAACGCTTTGGACTAGTTATCTAGCTAATGATCGTAAGCCGCATGGGTTCAAGCCCTGACAGGGGCTAGTTGTTGTTTCCTTGAGCAAGAGACTTAAGTTACACACATTGCTCAGTACGGTTTGGTTCCAGAAACGCATTCGAAAGTGCGTTTATAAAATTATAGCTTCCTGCACAATCGAACTACAATAAATTCTGTATAAACCAAAGTAAAAAGTTATCGTGGAAACTAAGGAATTCAATGAAACCATGCAGTTATTGAAAGATTCATTGTCATTTGGTGTAATATGAGTATAACTACCATTACATTCAAAACTAGCCTTGATATATAAATATGTATGCAAGGACTGACCTAAATGATATAAAGGGGCTAAGAACTTAATATCTCTCTATCTCTCAAAGTGTAAAATTACTGTTATAAATGTCTTAACAAGCAAAATATTCTTTCTTTTCATATAGGATACGAGAGGACAGAATACGGGTAGAAAGATATGTCGAGGATGTTGTCCCGAATTACTCTGACATAAGTTTTCAAAGGCATTTTCGACTGTCTCGTGATACATTCAACACAGTTCATGATCATTTAAAAGACTGTCCAGAGTTGGTTGTAACAGCTCACCATGGAGGGCGACCAGCAGTTCCAGTTACTAAACAGTTAATGGTCACCTTGTGGTACTTAGGGACACACGATACAATACATCGTCTGTCAGATAGGTTTGGGGTTTCAGAAGATATCGTCCTGAACTCCCGGAACTCTGTTATTACAGCAGTTATAAGACATTTGAGAACAAAAATTATAAGCTGGTCAACACAACAAGAAAAACAAGTCATTAAAGATCATTATGAAAGAAAAAATGGGTTCCCCAATTAGTGATGTACCGATGATCGGAAAACATCGATTAGCGGCGTGTTGAAGCTCCCGATTATGATGATCGATTAAATTTAGTCAAACTCGATCATCGGCATGAAATTGTCCCGGTGCCATCCGGTACCGAATACGGCTTTTATACAGGGCTTGGTCGCGAGGGCGATAATGTCGCCTTGTGTGTTACCATTTCGCCCTATCAAAACATCAAGAAGAAGTCCACTTCGAGTATTTCCGATTTCGGCGATTGAATAATAACGTGTGGACGTCAATTACTGATTACGCTCCGGCTAGTTTACACACACAGCAAATCAGAGCGTCGTTTCTCAACATCGAAAGTCGATTAGCCAATCAGGATCGACAGTACGTAATGATCTAGCAGGCTCCAGTAGAACGTTGCCTTGGCAGTTTTACGACCGTGACTAGCAAATTATGTTTATGACACGTCGACGAGGATTAAATAACACGCTTGACCCACTAATTGTACCCCTAACTTAAACAATACATTGTGCAGCGGTAGCGAGTTTTTCACATGTCCCCAAAACAATGTTAGCATACCATTTTCCCCTCGTAAAATCATTGGCCGCTTATTTTATCAAAAGAAAAAAAGTTTAATTTTGAGTTTAGTAAAAAAAACGACACATAAAATGAACCTTTGTTCGAAAATACGTACGTTCGATGGTGAGTAAAAATGACAAAAAGTGTTACTAAAAATAGATTCGTTACGTCATGGACACTATCCACGCGCTCGCTATTTGTGATAATGATAACCAGTTCACACATTAATATCAAAGCAATGAAATTTTAGTTTACAAACAATTACATTGTCACACATTGGGGACGAAACGGATAAAGTTAATTCCCGTTAACAGTCTGTTCTTTCACTATTAGTCGAATATTACGATTGTACACTCTATAATGATATACATGTATTGTGGCTATTAGATCTAAATGCAGAAATTAAAACCCCGTTCATTTCATAATGATTTCTTAATTACATAATTGATTAGATCATATATTTGACCTGAAAAAATGCAATGGACTCGTGAAACATTCGTCCTCGATAACTTTCGTACCCGGGGCCGATCGTTATATTTTTTGAGTGAAAAAAAATCAAATTTAAGCAAAGTTTAATATGTATATAAAAATTAAATTCATCATATGATCACTAATATTCTTGAATTGATACTTCACTGAAGCAGTGAAGACTGATACACTGTAATACTTATTAGGTAAAATTACATTTTAATCTTTGAAATGATTTCAATACAATTATTAGCTAATGAAGACACAAAGTCACTGAAAGATGCTTTCATTTGTATAGTACAAAAAATATTAAATGAATACAAGATACAATTAATAACAAGTGACATAATTTTATTACTTTGACCAGCAAAATCTATAGCATTCTTGTTCCCAGTGTCTAGTAGGAATGAGGATTATCAATACAATGCTAGTATTGAGAATCCTACTAGACTCTGGAAACGAGAATGATCTAAAGTGATCACTAGATTATAATTCAATGAAATTTGGTGTACGATCACCCCGGTACGAAAAAGAAATCAGAAGACCGGCCAGTATTATCATAAGTCTTACAACCAATTTTGGTCTTAAATCCTTCTATAATGAATAGCTAAATTGTTGTAAATTGTTTGATAATACGCTATCCTGGTCTAGTGAATTACATGAACTCAATCTGCTATACCATGAGGTCTTTTGTATCGTAAGCATTTCCAAACCAAACTGCATAGGTAACTTTGAAAAATAAATTGCATTAATTATCTAAATTCAGCATTCTATACTTGTTAGAACCCCCAGTTTTATTATTACTATCAGTATCAGAGCATGGTTAATAGTTCATATGAACATGTATCACACTATTCATTAACTTTTATGTTACTAAGCCAATAGTAGAGATCTGGGGTTGTTAATAACCAAATGATGCATGTATAGAAAGCAAATACAAACAACAAAAACAGCTATTTTTATTTCTTGGTCTATAATACATCGATTATATAAGGATTCAAAGCAAAATATGAATGCAAAAGCAAATTTATCATGAACCGATTATAATCGGAAGAATCGCATCGACAGCAGTAACCGATTTCAACCGATGATCGATTATAATATCCAACCGATATCCCATCACTATCCCCAATATTATTGGGAGTTTAGATGGCACACACATTAGAATAAATGCACCAAGAGAGAACCAAAAATCATACATAAATCAAAGTATTCCATTCTATTCCACTGCAGGCTGTCTGTAGAGAAGATTTAACATTTACTCACTGTTTCACCGGTTTCCCCGGGATAGTTCATGATTCAAGAATATTGAAAAATTCTGATTTATGGTATCATGGAAAAGAGCTATGCGGGAATGATCATATCTTAGCTGATAGTGGATATCCACTACAGACATGGTTATTAACACCCTACCGGGACAATGGATTTTTAATCCCTAACCAGCGACATTTCTAGTCCTTGCTGTCTTCAAATCTAGTGTCCATAGAACGAGCCTTTGGGCTTTTAAAGGGTTGATTTCCACGCCTTACAAGCTTGGTTGTGAATAGGGTAGAGACAGCTGTGGACATAATTATGGCTTGTTGTGTTTTGCATAATGTCTGCATTCAGCAATTAGATATTATAGATGAATTTATGCAAAGAGACAATGGTCCTGTCAGATTAAATGTTGGTAATGGAATTCTGCAGAGGGTATTCTGAAAAGGGACAACATTGCAGCCAACTTACAGTAAAAAGAACAACTGAAATGTGTAGATTTTCTTAACTTTATTTAGTGTTCAAAAAAATACTTGTACTTTCAAGTGTAAACAAAAATAAATATGAAAAAAAGATAAATTTGTATTGCAATTGTTTAAACAAGAAGCATCACATTATGAATTAAATAAGTTTAAACTGTTTCCTGAGCTACCCCCAGTCGAGTTAATAACACTAGATAATGACATAATTCTTTGGCCTGGCTTTTGTTTCAAATTTATGTATGAATTTTATCACAGAATATGATGCTTACATAAAACAACATGTATTGAATAAAAGACTAAAAACATGTCATATAATTATCACTTGATATGACACTGACTAGTAATAAAAATCACAAAAATGTATCAACATAAACAGATGAATACAAGGCGATATGTCAACCTATACAGCCCGAATGGTTTCACTGTATGGAACTAACTTATTTGTGACAATGCAATGCCTGATATAGTAAACCCATTAACATATTTGTGACAATACAATGCCTGATATAGTATATCCATTAACATATTTGTGACAATACAATGCCTGATATAGTATATCCATTAACATATTTGTGACAATACAATGCCTGATATAGTATATCCATTAACATAGTTGTGACAATACAATGCCTGATATAGTATACACATTAACATAGTTGTGACAATACAATGCCTGATATAGTATATCCATTAACATATTTGTGACAATACAATGCCTGATATAGTATACACATTAACATAGTTGTGACAATACAATGCCTGATATACTATACACATTAACATATTTGTGACAATACAATGCCTGATATAGTATATCCATTAACATATTTGTGACAATACAATGCCTGATATAGTAAACCCATTAACATATTTGTGACAATACAATGCCTGATATACTATACACATTAACATATTTGTGACAATACAATGCCTGATATAGTATACACATTAACATATTTGTGACAATACAATGCCTGATATAGTATATCCATTAACATATTTGTGACAATACAATGCCTGATATAGTATATCCATTAACATATTTGTGACAATACAATGCCTGATAAAGTATATCCATTAACATATTTGTGACAATACAATGCCTGATATAGTATATCCATTAACATATTTGCGACAATACAAAGCCTGATATAGTATACACATTAACATATTTGTGACAATACAATGCCTGATATAGTATACACATTAACATAGTTGTGACAATACAATGCGTGATATAGTATACACATTAACATAGTTGTGACAATACAATGCCTGATATAGTATATCCATTAACATATTTGTGACAATACAATGCCTGATATACTATACACATTAACATATTTGTGACAATACAATGCCTGATATAGTATACACATTAACATATTTGTGACAATACAATGCCTGATATACTATACACATTAACATATTTGTGACAATACAATGCCTGATATACTATACACATTAACATATTTGTGACAATACAATGCCTGATATAGTATATCCATTAACATATTTGTGACAATACAATGCCTGATATAGTATATCCATTAACATATTTGTGACAATACAATGCCTGATATACTATACACATTAACATATTTGTGACAATACAATGCCTGATATAGTATACACATTAACATAGTTGTGACAATACAATGCCTGATATACTATACACATTAACATATTTGTGACAATACAATGCCTGATATAGTATACACATTAACATATTTGTGACAATACAATGCCTGATATACTATACACATTAACATATTTGTGACAATACAATGCCTGATATAGTATACACATTAACATATTTGTGACAATACAATGCCTGATATAGTATATCCATTAACATATTTGTGACAATACAATGCCTGATATACTATACACATTAACATAGTTGTGACAATACAATGCCTGATATAGTATACACATTAACATATTTGTGACAATACAATGCCTGATATACTATACACATTAACATAGTTGTGACAATACAATGCCTGATATAGTATACCCATTAACATAGTTGTGACAATGCAATGCCTGATGCAGCAAAAACCTTAAACAATCTAAACAAACAACTGCACTGGTTAAATATATACGATCAACCTAACTGGTTTGACCTAAAACAACTATAAGGATAATACCTAAATAAAAAACCACATTGGTTTAACTCAAACAAAGTTTCATGAGAAAATCTATAGTCCTTGCTGAGTTTCGCAAACAAAATTTAAACAGCATTTCTAAATACAAATAAGGGACATTATTCTGTAAAAATACAGAACAGTTTTTTTGGGCTTTGTCAGTTTTCTTAAATTATCACACCATGCTAAACGTTGAACAAAAGCAAAAAGTGTATAAGTTGTAATAGTATATATATTACCCAAAAGTGCAACAAACAAAATACCAGAAAACATTACTGTCAGAGCATAAGGTTTTGACTTTCAATGCCATGCATATTTTCAGCATCTGGTCCTTTCAAAATACTTACACAAGTAAAACATTGCTGCTAAATGCAGCAAAGGGATTGTCACGGCAAACAAAAAAGAATGATTAAGTATAATCTAAAGGTAACTCAAAAGAGCATTATATTGAATTGTCATGTTAAGGTTTTTCAGTAATTAAAAGGTAACTTGTCATAAAACGTTTTTCTGTTCAAATGTAACAATCTCGTTCCAAAAGCCTAGTAAGATTCTCGATACTAGTTAGATTGAGAATCTTGACAAATTTGGAGTACGCGAATGGTCTGGATCTAGACACCATCTTTATGCCGACAGGATGTTTGGTTTTAGTTGGATTTATTTCCAGTAATTCATATTTGCATGACGCTTAAAAAGATCGGCAGAAGGGAAAACATAGTTCTTCAGAACAGAAGCTATTTACATGACTTATCGCTTCTGTTTAGTCAAGTGCTCCTCACATTGCGGATCTGTTCTTACCAATCCGTGTAACCAATCATCTAACTAATGCATAACTGTCCAGCATCTTTGAATTTCGACATTTTGATTTTACAGGCGTGAACATTTGTTGCATTTATTGCATTTATTTTTTAATCACGAGACAGTCATGCAGTCTAAATGTGTGTGTCTTTGCCTTGAAATAGAAATATCAGTTTGCGCATAGTATTTAAGCAGAGGTAGAGAGTCAGCGAGTGAATCTTTCAAACCAGTGTATTAGAGAGTAGTCATACCTTTACTTGTTACGGAAGAATTTTGTTGCCGGATACACGAAAGGATTTAACATGTATTTTAATTCCGAAAAGATGCACTTAAATACAAAAGGCAAGCTATTTCGAATAGAAATCATTTTTCTTAATAATGAATTCACTCGGACTCGAGAAAACATACTCCATTCGAACAAATTAAAAACTGGCGAGCTTTTCACCTAGGTGTAAATGTCCGTCATTTTAACTCTCTTAAAATTACCTGGTCCGTCTGGTCAATAGTCCGTCAATATAGTACCAAACTTTTCATAATTAAAAAAAGTCTGTAAAAATAATCTTACATCTGCTCGATCTATAACCAGAAGCAAGTTCAATTACACAAAACGCTACAGTACGTTACATAACGATGCATTCGGAACTCCTCGGTCATACATTTGTTTACTTTAACGCCGGACATTTCAAAATAGCGTCCAAATATGTCAGAGATTATTCGCAGCAAATGGACGAGGACTTCCGAATGTATCGTTGCGGAACGTTCTATAACGTTCGCAGTTACTGAACTCAACCCTGGTCCGTAACTCTTATGCTCTTAAAATTAACTGGTCCGCTGCACTTAATCATAGTTAGAAAAGATCGCCAATAGAGCTCAGTAAGAGTAAGAATTAAGAGTCAATGTTACACGATTACGCTTCTTTATTTATACAGTCGGCTAATAAGAAAAAAAGGTATATTATTAAAATATATGAATCATATCAAATTAGTTTTCAAATGATAAATGCTCTAACAGTTGAAATATATAATATTTACAACAATATGTGATGAAGCAAAGACGATTCTTTTAATAGTTAAAGTCTGCAAAGTTATTTCTTAAAATATAATTTCGATATTGGTGTCTTATCTTTTCAAATAAAATATTGGCAAATATCAATAATATATGTACTATACACACATTATGATACGCATATTTGTTAAACTGTATCCGTATACTAAACTGGTCTCCTGGTCCGGTTGGTTCGCGATTTATACCTACCCCTTTTCGTGTGATTCGAAAGGATTTGCGGAAATGTGTTGATATAAAACGCTGATTTTTTGTGTGTTGCATTGTTGCAAGAAAAATTGTTTATATGGATTCCCCCAAAAATGATTTTTCTATTTAACTTTTAACGGAAATTGGCTGTACTATGACTGCATTAAAAACAATAAATTTGTCGGCAGTGGAAATCGAAAGGATTTTTATCATTTTTTATCACGTGACTTTTGCCCATTGCTATCAAAATCTACCCACCACAATATCACGGCGTTGAGACGCCGTGAAATAAAACAATTTGGATAATGTAATATTGGAGACGAAAGAAGTTTTACACCATTCAAATATCTTTGTACATTTTGCATATAGTCTACTAATTACGTAAAGCATATAATCAGAAATTCCAATAAAACTTGAAATGTGTCCAATAATGTCTGTCCATAGGACACAGATTCCCCACTTTACCAGTCTGTTTCAACATGTCCAATTTATGCAGCCACATTCTTTATTCAACCTGCATAAAAACTTTTTTCTTTTTAACATAATTTACTATGACAAACCTGAAAATATACTTTTCTTTCATTACGAGTTTCATACTGGCTGATGACTGAAAAAATGGTCTAGCAACATATCACTTTAAAATTGTCAATTTAAACTAAGTCAAGGGCAGTAATTCTGCAATGACTGAACAGACTCACAAGTGAAACCTCAGGTGCACAACTAATTTTGCTGATTAATATAGCTGATAATTTTCCTGACAGTTGCTCAAACACTTTCAGATGTATGCAACATACAAAATTAAAATTGCCAAATCTGACTAACTCAAGAGCACTAACTTTGCTATTACCAAACTTATCTGCATGAGTTAAACAATTTTATAAACATTAAACTTTTTAAACTGAACAAATAACAGCTGTCCATTCAACAACTACATAAACGGCTACCTATATAGATGTCATACGGTACCAGCTAGGTTATGCTTTGGTGTTAACCGGTTCACCTTTTCACATCACTACATAGAGATTTTAAAATGTCCATCTTCTCACGATGCATCATTCTCCTTTCTTCAACTTCTTTCTGATGTCGTTCTTCCTGCCTGTCAACATATGTTTCTAGAAACTCAACAATCTGTGATGCTTGTGACTTGCGGCGTTTCGCAGGTTTCTTATTCTGTTTACCGGACTCTCCTGGCATGTCTTGATCAGATTCTGAATCACCGGTCTTGCTAGCGGTACTTGATGCTGTTGAATTCTCCGAACCACTGGTCTTGCTAGCGGTACTTGATGCTGTTGAATTCTCCGAATCACTGGGCTTGCTTGAAGTACTTGATGCTGTTGAATTCTCCGAACCACTGGTCTTGCTAGCGGTACTTGATGCTGATGAATTCTCCGAATCACTGGGCTTGCTTGAAGTACTCGATGCTGTTAAACTCAATGTGACCCTTGGTGAAATGTCTGGATCTTTGCCGAGAAGCTGGTCCAGTTCTTCAAAGAAAAGACAATCTTTCCTCCCAGCATTTAAAATGTAGTATATGTATTGTTAAGGAGTATTATTGAGACACTATGAAATCAGTTATTTTAACTACTTTAGTTGAAGTTAAAGGGACAGTCCATAGTAGTTAACTTAAAAGTTGTGATGAAAAAAATATTTACTTTTTTAAGGCCGATAAAATGGACCAACTCCTGAACAGCAATTAGCTTCCTGTTTCAAAGTAAAAAAGAATTTCTGTGCTTTAATAAACACGAAACTTGTCTAAAATATTGTATACGACAAATAAACATGCAAATATAATATAATTTATTTTTCAGACATTCATCATCATTTCATGTCGCTCAGATGTGCATATATCAAAATTGTTCAAGAATGTTACTTTCCATTTTATTGTTCCTGTACTTTTACTTATATTTGAGAAAAAAGTACTGTCACTGGTTATCCTTCCTTAAAATGCTATTTCATTTATTCATGTGCAGTTATTAAAAGTGTAGTTAGTTTGCTAAAAGTAGCTTTATTTTTAGTTTGCAGAAATGCTTTCAAAATGATTTTTCAAATCATTTTGAAAAAACAATAAAAAATAATGAAATGTCACTTTAAGTATTTTTCAAAAATGTCACTTGTGTGATAGCATACTACACTACAGTATTATGGTATGGTTATGATGGTGTGGGTAGGTGGTGTAATATGGATATCTGTGGGTGTTAGGTGGTGGTGTGGAACAACCTCCATATGAAGTTTAAAGGCTGTGGATCGGAAGGTACACGGAAGGTATTTTGCAGGTTAAGGAGTAAATGTGCAATGTATATTGACATATTACACACATATTTACCTGATTTCTTTCTCCCATCTTTGACATCCTTGTATACCCTGTTTAACGTCTTCCATCTTCCACTGACTTGGTCCTCTGTGAAGGTATACCCAGCCACACACAACTTTACAGAAGTTTTGCGCCACAGCATGTTCTTTCTTAGCTTTCGGGCATCGATTAAGTCTTTCACTTTCCTATATTCATCAATGAGTTATAGTGTTGGGGCTTTGCCCCATGTATCTCCAACTGACTGTTGAGGATGAGCACTACAAGTTTCAGTTGAAAGTTCACCAGACTGTTCAGTCTGATGTGGTTGCCTAGTACTGGATTCAGTTGGAACTTCACTTGAACATAAGTGTGGTTCAGCAGTATTGGATTCAGCTGAAAGAAGATAATTTCAAATTAATAACAGCCCTATGTGGGTAGAGTTCTTACTGGAAAGCATTTTGTTATAAATGTCTCCTCTTTATCGATTTACTTTTATATCAAACTTGACCAACGTCAAATCCTCAAGCTACATAGGGTGATTAGTGGAGACATAAATCTGCAGCACTAGTGGCCACAGTACTTTAATCTTAACATAATGTTATTGTATAATTTGCTACAATTTTAGACCAGAAACGTTAGAATGGTAAAAACATTGTATGTCCTATCTTTAAAAGCATACAATCAAACATATGCTGTTTTATTCATTATGGCCAATTTATTTTCTATTTGCCTTCCACGACCTATAGCTGTGTTTATGTATTTGATATGGTGCAACAATGGCCCGATGCTACATGTATGTCTATATTTTGTATAGAAAATGTCCATCTTGCAGTGTTTGTTCTGTCCAGCATTTATTAAATAACCAATGACAACTATTCAAAGTATTGTGTGCAAATCACAAAAATACTTTTTAATATAGATTCTATGGTAATTCCATTCTCCTAATGTTAAAAGTCTAAACTGCCTCATGTGGTGAATAGGAAGTTAAATTGTTATAAGACTTGACTTAAATTTAATTATTTTCTGAAAAGAGCATTACCTTTGGCTGTCTTACAAATTACTTCAATCATCTAGATTGTCTACGTCAATTACCTCCGACTGTCAGGATCTTAAAGACATCCGTGACAAACAAACACAAACAAACAAACAAACAAACAAACAAACAAACAAACAAACAACAACAAACATTTCAAAGTTAACTCACTTAAAGAACTTTTTGAGTCTGTACCATCATATGCGATACTAAACTTTTTGAAAGAAATAAATGTTTATAATAAGATATAAAGCTTTACATCATTAATTTCGATTGAATTAATAGTATCATTGATTGCTTTCGGCGCGATATGACCTTTTTGTGTTGGTGCGCCGTAAAACCCAAACAAACAACAAACTACGTCAATTAAAGTCACCATCAACCATGGATTTATCTCCTTCACTGCTTCCTTTCCTTGTTCTGTCAAATTTTCTAACACCTCTTTATATACTGTGGCGCAGAATTGTCTCACTATAACAGGTACATCTGGTAATATCTTTCTCAGTTTTTCCCCACTTTCATAGGTAGCAACCAGGTATGAATCAAGAGTTTCCGTGGATATATGTTTCCAAAACCTCTGTGGCACATGCTCGGAAACAGGACCAATACATATATTTGTAACTAAAAGCAGATATACCTTCTTTAAGTAACACTCAAGGTTGAAAGTCTATCTGATAATAAACAGATCTAGTATATCGCCAGATTAGTGCATATGATGCACTAGTATGTGTATGATACGCTAATTGATGTATTTTATGATGCACCAATTATTGTACCTGACCATCATGCAAATCTTCGAAGACGCATTATATTGTAAATATAGCAGTGTGAATTGTGGCACCTGCACTTACTATAGATAATATTCTTAGAAATATCCTGAAACTAAAGATGTGACCGCTGGTAATTCTTGCACTTTTTGAAAATCTACATGATACACTAATTGGTGCATCCCAAAATTAGAACTGGTAGTTTATTTTACTTTACAATTTTAAAACTAAGTAAACCTGATCAGAATAATAACTAGATATGAATATGGAAATGAATTTATGTCTGAAAGTTACAATTTTTCAGTGGATAAAATCATTCAAAGAATGCATATAAATATATAACTAACATTATTATTTTAACAGATAAATGCACTATTTCAAAAATAAATCTTATTTTCGTAGCCGCAATCTTATTTTCACAAAAATAGCTTATTTTTGGTATCCATATATACGCAAAACAGATTATTACCAGCGTTATGTGCAGGTGCCAAAACATGATCATAAATAAATAACAAATAATTTACAGAAACGCATTCATCAAAATATTTAAACACCGATCGGTGTATGATTAAATACACCAATTTGTGTATTATATACCAATTTGTGCATCGTGCACTTTTCTGGAGATATACTAGACGGTAGACCTGATAAATTTATAATACATCATTACATGTAGTAATAATGGGTTTAGAGGGACTGGCCTTGGCTTCGCTACTTTACCTAAAATATCAATATGCTAGTAACCTATTATTACTGATGTACTCGCTTCTAACTTTATTCGTAGCAAACAATTAGGTTGGTATCGTAAACAATCGGGCAAAAGTTTATTTTTACAACATTCGCTTTCAAAACATAGAACTCGCATGTTTACAGTGATGCCGCCGCCATCTTGGGTATAGTATAAATCTTGACCGATTCCGTTCACACCACCTATTTCGATGGAATGGGTAGAACGCTGCAAGAACACAGTTCCGACGCACTCGATTGGAGTTCTCCCTGTTCTAACAGTCGGAATTTCCAATCGAGCACGCCCCGTGTGATTATGTTTTATGCAATATCAAAAGCAAAACAAGATTTAAAGAACGTCTTTTAGTAGAAATAAAACTAAAACACCAGTTTTAATAGCCAATATCTGACATGATTTAGCATCTGATAATCGTGAAAATTTTAAAAATGTTTTATTTCCATGGCATGATTTCATGCAATCAAAGAAAATTAATAGTTGCAATCACCAATACTCGCCATTTATCGTTATACTACAAGTGTTAGAATATTGCATTACAAGACAAGCTTAGAGTTAATGAAGTACTTAACAGCTACTTGCACTTACGGGTTGTCTTCAATTATAATTATAGGAATACTGTGAAATTATAAGAGACTTTGTAGAGTTTGTCGTTCAAATTATTTAATGAATTAGTGTGTAATTTCTAACTTTTCTCTGTACATTAATTGACAAGTAATACATTTTGTTCAAATAATAAGTAACATAGTAGGTGTTTTGAACCACAGGAATATGCCATGTGGTATGTTTGAAAATCAACGAAAGGTCACATGACATATCCCTATGGTTTGAGCACAAAATAATGTAAAACTTAAATAACTATAAAAAATCTAAAACGAGTTTAATTCAGCGCGCTTGAACCAGGCATTATTTTATTTTAAAAAAAACTATTAACACAAAAGCTTGCTAGCTACATAACGTTGAAACTTCGAGTGGATACGTAAAAAATTGCATACAGTTTGTTTTCAATACATGTTAAACAACGAAACAGACGTGGGAAGACGTCTGAACTAATTACTATATATAAAGAACTAAAGAAAAGTCTGGAAAATTAAGTTTTTTTCTCGTCGTTTCTTGCTGTATTTATTTTATTAATGTTATTAAATATGAATACCTATAATTATCCGTACTAGCCAGACTGAGATAGCTAACAGAGATGAGATATGTAACAGTACTTAACAAAGATGGATAATTTCTAGAAGGTCGTTATATTAAACTTCAACTATACAAAGTTATAGGAATTATTATTATAATAATTATTTTTGTATAGGGCTCATTACATACTGAATTATGTTCAAAAGCGCTTCACATGCTCGTTAGCATACAAACTATTTTACTGAAACAAATCATAAACTAGACCTATCACTGAATGTGTTAAATGTGTCAAGAAATTAGGTGCAGAAAAAATAAGCGGATTAGATTTTTCATCAAAGGGCCACCAGTGCTCTGCGAAAAATCAATGGACTGTTACCAAATGGGATATGCCCATGTCTACCTAAAATCTACTATGTGTTTGAAGTTTCAATTAAATCCGTATTATAGGTGCTGAGAAACTGAGCGGACAAGAAAAAGCTACAGACCGACCGACAAGATGAATCTTTTTTATCAATTTTTCGGAGGGGGTATAAAAACAATTTATTAAGACTAAAAGCACCTCCTATTTACGTATTATTGAAAACTTTAAAGAATTTCGGAGAGTAATTCTAGTCGTATAATCGTATTGTAACATAATGGTCTCATACATTTATTTTGATTTATGATTTTATTGGTATTCATAAAAGATGGAAATGTTGGAATGTTGGGACAAGTATAACTTTCAAAATTAACCAAATTAAACATAATACATGTCAAAAGTTGGCACTGAAGCAAATCAATAACCTCTTGATCTCACAGATGTTAGTGAGATGTTTATAAAGTAGAGAATTTAAATATTGTTAATGTTTGGACAAGTGATGACAAACCATGTAACAATGTTTAGGTACATTATATCAAAATTGACAGTTATTGTTTCAATACATAAGTTTATTATGTCAAAAAGTGACTGTTGGTAGAAACAAGTTAACTAAAAATTGGCATTGTCGAATATAACTTTGGCACGAATTTCGTGAGAACTCTCTTAAAGCATGTTTTGTCATTGGCATTGTCGAATATAACTTTGGCACGAATTTCGTGAGAACTCTCTTAAAGCATGTTTTGTCAATGTTTTATTGCTTGATTGAAATGAGATGTTACAGATAATCTCATAGATTATTTAGGCAACACCTTACTTGTCACATCAATTCAGCATTGTCCATAAAACTAGGAATGAGAGAGAATGCATTAGAATAGGTCCGAAAAATGCTTAATATGTTTTTAAAATTGATATAAATTGATATACGGTCACGAGTGTTCAAACATTTAATAAAATTAAGAAAAATAAATTATAGTTGCATTGATATTACATGATCACATGCTAGAGTATTACGTTACAGTATCACATCTATCTCAAACAAAACATACGACACAACCATTTTGATCTTGAAAAATATACTCAATGTTGTATTTATCTTCCTTAAGTTGCTAAAGAGAAATAAATGAAATATTAATGCTAACGATAGATCATAAATCATTCAGTTTTACTCAGTATATGCATTATTTACAGTAACTACCAGACACAACTAGTGCACTTTTAATGACAGCGAACAAAAGTGTTTATTGGCACAGCAGGTACAATAATAGTATGATTGTTTTTATTCAAGCCAACAACTTTATAATTGATGGGAGTGTTCAGAATAAAACAAGACGAGAAAGGTTAATATGGTCGATGTCGACCATTAAAGAAACTGCTACAGCAAATATGAAACAAACTATTAAATGGTCGATAAGTTTTGCCACTGCAATAAAGCATTTACTGAGTTATAAAATGATACGATAAATTAGATTGGTCTCAAGTTGCTTAGAGATAAATGTTGCATCTCTAATATATTATGATCATTTATCTTGATTTCTGGTCTAGACACAAAATACATTTATTATTGATACAATTACTATTGCCTTGAAAGCAGACATGTTAATAACATATAAGGAAAGTATCCTTATGTTAAATATGTAATGCATGAGCTCAGTTTGAATAATGTATCAATGACTAAATCAGACAAAATGTATCAGTTGTATCCTTGCAAAGATCGTATGTCTTATATTTAAGTTTTTTTTAACTTAAGGTAAAAATCTATTGATATATTAGTTCAAGCCCGTCCATAATACAAGTTAGATATACATGTACTTGTATTTCAAACAGACATTTCAACTTAGAACGAATCAAGATACACTGGTTATCAAATGCCTTAATTATCGCAGAGGTATACAATCCCATAGAATGCTTTAAGTGTATTCGTTGACAGCTTGGTCTACATATGTAGGTTGCACACTAAAAAAGACGAGAGACAAAAGGTGTGCCGATGCTGGGACATAGGAATCATACACAAAAGTATAAAATAACCTCTGCAAAACGGCTCTCTACAGAACAAATCCTCTGCACAACATCTGCTTCTGATTTTTAGCCGGATTTTTTAACGAAAAAAATCGATCATAGTCTGGCGATACACGGGCGGGCGGGCTTTCGGGCGAATGTTTGGTGTCGTAAACAATTGCGTTTAAGTTTTTAATTAAGCATATATATATCTGTCGTTTATTGTCAGATCTTTACGGAACTTCATACAATGATAACATACCATCTGTTGAAAAGAATTAGACAGTAACCACAACTCTACCTGGCTTAATTAGGGATTAATTTCCTTTGTATTTTTTGCGTTAAAGTTTTCAGCATGTTGGATCTCTCCAATAGCAAGTATACTGGCATTATCTAGTCATATTTTTCCGCTATTTTGTTTCGTTTGTTTGGGTTTTACGGCGCACCAACTCAAAAAGGTCATATCGCGCCCTATTTTGTTTCGACAATTTCACAGACATTTCCCTAAAACAAATTCATTTTCGAAATGTATTGGTGGCTTTTTTGTCACGCGTTTTCTTTCCTATAGTGTCATATGGAAGACACTCAAGATTTACACAAAAAAGAAACACATTCGCAAAACATTTCCAAGTAATATTTATTCTTGTTCTTTAAATGTCATCTATGTTTTTGGTAATCTGGTTTGCTTTGTCACATATGCATGTTGTTTTTCATGGATGTATGTTGTTGATTTTCATGGATGCCTGTTGTTTTTCAATGTCATTCAACCCACTAAACGTTCCTTTAATGACCTTTTTCTATGATTAAGGCTTCTGAATGTTGTTTAGTAGCCAATTAATAAAATAGCGTACTAATTGTTACATAAAATTAACTTCACTTATTGAGGTTTAAAAAATAATAGAAATATTTGTCAGGGAGTTAATCGCTGGGCCTTATAACCTGTATGACCAAGTTCCATGAAAGTTTGTTCCGCCCGAGAATCAAATCCAGGACCCCTTGATCAGTAGGCTTGTGCACTACTGACTGAGCTAGCTGATGCAGCAAACAGTGTTAATGGTTACCATTGGGGATTCTGATCTGATTCTAATTAATGTACTCATCTAAAACACATCATGGTGCCTTTATGCTGATATAATAACCTGAAGCTTCAATATTTTGAAACTGATGCACAATGGCTTCTGAACAAAATACACATTTTTTCTTTTGCTTCAAATGATAGACATCCTTCTAAAAACATTTGCCTGAATAATTGCTTTACATTACATGGACGAGGCTCAGTTTTTTGTAACAGTATAATGAAGCGACACCTCCCGTGGTGGTGCCGTTAACAGGCATGCTGGAGTGGAGCTTTGTTTTGTCATCGTATTGTCAAAATCATTTTTTCCTTTTATTTTTTCTTTTCCCAGCAAAAGCACTTTTACTTTAGCCACTTGAGAAATTGCCTTTGTATATTTAACCTCAATATTTAATCTTTCTCTAACTTCATTTGCTTTCTAGCTTTCGATATTGTTACAACATATTAGTTCCCAATGATGTGGGGATTTGATTAACTGCAAATAACTGTTCACATCCAACATCTCTGGCAAAGGTCGCTTCAACAGGTAACTGATGTGCAGTTGGTTATTTCCCCTTTTTGTGTGTATCTTTCAGATATTCTAAATAGTTTACTGATTTGAGAGGATATACAATGGCAGATAAAAAAGAAGAAAACAAATCACTTGAATCTCCCAATGTTACTTCTGTCAAAATGTATGACAATCCATTGGCTAATATGATTACACCAAAGAAAACTTTGGACAAGAACACTGAATTATCTGCCAAAATTTCATCACCACAACAAAGCTCCGCAGAAAAGACTGATCTGGAGTCTGTCAGACAAAATTTAGAAAAGTTTTGTGATCAGTTGAAAACACAAATGAGGGCCACTATGTTCTCCATAATGAGTGACGTAATGAAAAAGGCAAAAGCCACTAAAAAGTATGAGGCAAGTGGTAAAGGATTTTCAAGGTCACAACAGAGTGATAATTTCTGAGGCTTCATTGACATTAAAGGCTCTTAAACAGAAAGTCACTTTCCTACAGAAACACAATTTTCTGCTAAGTAAAGACAACACCCAGTTCAGTGCAAAAGTTGTACAACTGTCCAGAACAAGCTGCTGCACATAATGATTCCCTGAATAAGAGAGTTTTAGATGAACTATTTAGTGACCATGACTTTAGTAGTGATGATGAAGATAATGGAAATGCTACTAAAAAGCTGCACGTTGACAATCAATAATCATAATTCTGATTTCAGCATTGACTCAAATTTCTAGTCTTCATCACATATATAATTAACGACATTAAGTCATGTCTTGCTTATATAATCATAATAAAAAGCACTTTCTCTTGTTGTGTAGAGCTGTTTTATTTTATAAATCCATTTAACCTGAGACTAGTTTTCACTTTTGTATCACAGTTAGTGATTCAGATGTTTCATGTTGATTCTTTTATCCTAGCTTTCCTGGACCATTGTCTATAACCAGTACTCACCTACCCTTCCACAAGGCCGGAAACTTCTCCATATTATCTAACCAATGGAGGAAAATCTACATTATTGTCAAATTTTCATGGAAGGGTATAACCTCACCGGGTGGGATTCGAACCCGCACCCCCTCGGGCACGAGTATCCAAATCCCGGCGCGCTACCAACTCGGTTATTCAATATAGCTGCCTCATGGGAAAGACAATGGTTCACGTCTTTCCCATATTTTATACATTGTTTACTAACTTTTAATAAGAAAATTCAGGCAGATGTACTATTGACACAGCTGTTGAATAAATAGTGAATGAATGTCTAATTAGAATTGAAAACTTGAAAATTATCAAGCTATACTTCTTAGTGATACTTGATCCAGCTGTGTGGGGTAAGAATTCTACGAGGGATGATTCAGAAATAACCGGACTACACACACAGAGTCAACAATTTTTGCCACATAGACATAAATTATACATAAAATGAAAGCCCGATTACCCTCATGTAAACGCATACATATTGCAAATGAGTCTTTTTCCAGCATGTAACAAACACGTCTTTTATAACCATAGAAACGCGGGTGCGCCGCAACTCAAATTACACGACGTTAGACAGTTTGATTATGTATCGCTGTGTTTTAAAGGGATTGGCTAGAATGTTCAAATTTCGCCAAAACGTTACGTTACACTACCGCAACGTAATGTCAAATTAAGTTCAAAGAATCTATAGTTGCAACGTTCCAAGTACAAAAATGACGTCGTAAAAAAAAATTGAATTTCGCGCAGTTGTGCGAACTTACCAGCAATTGGGGAAATCTCCAACAGAAACATTTAACATGATTATACAAGCACCACATATGAATAATATAAGCCGTACACAAATTTTAGAGTGGCACAAACGGTTTGCAGATAGACGGAGTCGGTTAGAAGATTATACGCTCTGGAAGAAAGAAGGGCGGAAGGGCGACGTCGAGAGTATGTGACGCGCTTGAGAAAGACAGAAGAGTTACAGTACGCGGCCTGGCTGAGATGTTTGATAGCAGTTATGGGACTATTTACAGAATTCTAACAGAAGAATTACACATGTCAAAGGTATGTTACCTGAAATGCTAATAATATATTTTCAAATAAGTTAACATTGATAGCTAAAATTTAAATGGATCTAATGAAAAACGATTTGATCGTAAGATTATTAATAAATCTTTTTTGCTGAACATTATTTTGTTTCTCGTGTTATACTTATGGTACATTTTACAATCAGGTATATTTGTTTATTATGTATATATAAAAATTTAAAATACCATTCATTGTATTAATCATCGATTTATAACATATCTATTCTAGGTTCACGCACGTTGGGTGACTAGAATATTAAAACAAGAAGAGATGTACAGACGAGTACGAGAGTTTAGATAGTTTCTTCGTTTGTTTGTTTGGGTTTTACGGCGCACCAACACAGAAAGGTCATATAGCGCCGAAAGCAACTAATGATACTGTTAATACAATCGATATTAATGATCTAAAGCCCTATATTTTAATATATACATTTATTTCCTTCAAAAAGTAAAGTATCGCATTTGATGGTACAGACTAAATTCTTTAAGTGAGTTAACTTTAAAATGTTTGTCACAGATGTATTTAAGATCCTGACAGTCAAGGAGAACGTGTTTGACATTGAAACGCTCGTCACATAGTATACACTTATATATAGGTGCTTCCTCTTTTTTGATAAGGTATGAATGTGTTAATCTGATATGACCAATTCTACATCGCGTAATCACTATTTGATCTCGGCGATTAAAAAATATTGATGAAGATGATTCAAGGGTTGGCTTTATGTCATGTAACTTATTAAATACAGCATTATTCCACATTGTTTGCCATTTAGACTTAATTAATGTATTTATTGAATTCTTGAAATCACTGCTTGGTAATTTGATATCTACTGGTTTAAGGTTTAAACAGTTTCTTCGACAGGTTAAGAAGGATGATATGTTCCTACAACGGATCATAACCACAGATGAAACCTGGTTATGGAATTATGATCCAGAGAACAAAGCCCAATCTGCAATTTGGAAACGCAGTAGTTCACCGCCTCCTAAGAAAGCTCGTGTGTCCAGAAGCGGGGAAAGACCATGTTCATCATGTTTGCTGATATAAGTGGTATGCTACTAATGCATCCAGTGCCCCGTGGAACTACTGTGAATGCAGAGTATTATTGCAGGGTCCAAATTTAAGCTTGCATACTCGCAAAATGCGAGTGAAATTTGCTGAATGCGAGTAGGAAAAAAATCAACCTGCAATTTTTAGCGAGTGGCTGTAAAAATTGCCGAAATCGCCACTAAAGTACGCACCGTTCGTCATTTGTTCACGCGGACGAATCTTTTGAGGAAGAACATACTGTGCACCGCTAAGGTACGCGTTAAAACTCGTAACAAGACAGATCTACACATTCGGAACTACCTCGGCGATATTCCACGCAAATACACCTTGGATATCACGAGGAGCGAAAGTAGTTCCATCATAGGATCTAACCTCGGACCCGACGTTTGGAACGCTAGCACACACCAAAAATGACGGACGATTATGGGCAGTTAAAGCTCTTCAATGCCTGTAGCTGGTATTCACTCAAATTAAAGTTGATCCTCAAACATATTTGTGTACTCGATACTTTCTGCAAAATGATCTGCCATGTTGATTGTTTACATCGGCACTACTTAACCTATGAGGTTAATCGCCTGACCTCATAACTTTGTTGTATTTCTACTACGATTGATATCCGAGGTGTATCTTCGTAGATGATCGCCGAGGTCGTTCCGAATGAGATCTACATTAATGGGCCGACTTGATTTGCCCGGGCGGCTCAAACCGGCTTACGCCGATTCAGAAACGGCTACCGGCGATTCGCTTTATTTGCTCTGAGAATGAGCCGGGTCAACAACCGGCGCACGCCGAATGCGCCGGTTTCGTTAGAGCGGCTAGCGGCGAGCATGTGACGAATATGGCTAAAAATAGATACAGGTGATACCATTATTATGAAATTTACAACGATTATGGACAAAGTACTAATTGATGTGTTCAATACACCTCTCTTGCACGTCATTTGTGTTAGAGTTATATTACAAGTGCACATTTTACCCGCCAGACACGAATTAAAAATTTTAACTATTGATATGGGTTTATTTACCACACTGCTTGAAATGAGACCGTCTGCAACAGAAATTAGTTAGCCGGATCGCTTGATTTATATGTCACACCGGGGCGAGCCGATCGGCGAGCGGCTTACGCCGGTTTATGAGCCGCCCGGGCAAATCAAGTCGGCCCATTCACTTTCGTTGTGCAAGGGAGACTACTCGAATAATCGTAATCGTGATCGCTGGGCGTTTAGACATGCGTTTCATTGACCGACATCACTTCCTGTCGACTGCATTTTGCGACATTTTGCATCGATCGTTACACGTAGGCCTAATGGAGAAATATCTCAAAAGGTCGTCCACTGGCGAGTCCAGCACGTCGCCAAAAGCTCAGAAAATGATTGAGCATTCAGGTGATAAAACATCCAATTCAGCATCATTAAAGACAGTTAAGAAATGGATGTCATCTCTTAATGTCGACATTGACTACACTGTTGATACCAACAACATTGTCCGGAAAATTACATGCAAAACATGTAAAGAGTACGCTCCCAAACACATGTCATCACAGGTAAGTTGAAATTTGCCCAGATCATGACTCGGGACAGACAAAAATAATCAAATTGAATCCAAGTCTGTGCAGTGTTGCACCAATTCGTGTAGATGTTTAGCCCCGAGAAAATACGCAAACTTAAAATGAAAATACCTTTACAAGATCTATCCTAGCACCACTCATTTTATTAAATACTGACAATTCTATAAGTTGGTAGCCGCTACCGCTGGCGCGGCGCCAGGATTTGGATATTCGTGCCCGAGGGGGTGCTGGTTCGAATCCCACCCGGGGAGGTTATACCCTTCCATGAAAATTTGACAATGATGTTGATTTTCCTCCATTGATTAGATCATATGGAGAAGTTTCCGGCCTTGTGGAAGGGTAGGTGAGTTCTGGTTATAGACAATGGTCCAGGAAAGCTAGGTTAGGTGCGCTGGACGCCGTAAAATGACCTAAAATTGTGTTGACACGGCGTTAACTCTAATATATAAATAAATGACAATTCTATAGGTATTTACAGGTTTGTATGCAATTTCATCCACATGTAGGTTACTAACTTACTCACACCCCTGTCTCTAATGTCCGTTCATCACTGGCAACACTACAGTCAAGAGAGTCAGTAGTTTTCCATGTTAAGTCATCTATGCATGCAAGAGCTCTAGAGAAAAAAGTTGCAACTGAGAAAAAGGTCAGAAATGAGCCATCTGATATACAGCGGGTGTTTCAGCAGATTGATGTGGAAACTTCGGACAAAATGTGTAGATTGTTCAGAACCTCTTATTATAGTCTGGTTTGATTTTCATGAAAATAAAGTCTTGACGGCATTTTTTAGTACAAGCAGGTAGTCAACGGTTTTAACATATTTCAGGTATGCTGGTTCCATTTTTTGCCCTACCATGGCTGTATCTTGCGTCCTTGACCTTCAAAAGGTCAATTCAAAGTGGCCACCAATTTTTCCTTTTAGTTACACTTATATTGGACATTGTTGAGATAAAATCGATTTAAACAATAAAACATTTATTTAAACCGTATATAATGTATCATTTTATGACAGTATATAACGAAGGAAAAATATACAGGTGAAGAAATTGAACTTTTGAAATGCAGCCATCTTTGAATTCAAAATGGCCGCCACAGTTCATTCATTGTCAGCAAGTTCCTTCAAACGACATTTACTCCAAAACTACCAAACCAATCTTGCTAAAAGTTTGCAGAAATGTTCCTGGCGTAAAGATCTTTTAAAATAGTTCATGGAATCCCATATAAAACTCTGGTTACCACGGTAACAGAAAAGTAAAATTGTACAAATCTCAAAAAATGATCAGCATTCATTTTTACATGTAGCATCACCTGAATATCCAGTACAAAGATTGTTCAAATTAAGCCCATGGAGTCAGAATATCAATCCGGCATCACACGATTCATAGAGTTTTATAACCTAAAGGAAATATTTGATCATCAGATCCTTAACATCCGTATTTGCCGTACAAAGATTTTTCTTTTTTTTCATGTGTTTGTGTGTTTTTGTACACAACGATGTCATGTTAAGGGTGTATTGAGTTTTTTCACCAAGACAATTTGTAATTGTTTGTTCTTACACGAGCCTCTTGGTTGCCTGGTTTAAACACCCAGTGGTAATTATTTTTCCACTGTCTGTTCCAAGATGGAAACACCTCTGCTACTTGTTTCGTTATTTGTTTGTGGCGTCCTTTTATAACAAAAGTTTGAAAAAAGAAAACATCTCCCTCTTTGGCTGTATGAAGGGTCTGTGTTTGTTTTACTCTGACTGTTACTGATATGCTTTCAGACTGCCCCGTTTTACTAATGTAATTTAGCTTGATTGTGAAACAAGTTCTTACTACCTATAACAATCACTCTCGATTCTGCTTCCTAGTCCCCGATAACTTAATTAGTGGTATAATGTTTCTTCATCTCTAAAACAACGAGTTTTTCAAGTGTGATTCAAATCAACGCGGTTCTGGCGATCAATGATTAATCGTATAGCAATTTAAGAAACATGGATGAAAAAATACTGTTTTGTCAAATTTTCGCCGCATTGTCACACAATGTGCATCAGGAATTGCACTGAATTGTTTGATTTCAGTATTCTAAAAACCATAAAACGACTGCTGCTTTGTAATTTACGTTTCGAAATGCTATATTCATATGAATTCGTGCTTCGTATTCTTATCAAAGTCACGAAAACCTGTATGACCTTACAACTTGATATTAATGAGTTTCATGCCATTTCAACACAAATTAAGGTTACAGTACGGAGGTCAACACCCCTAACTTAGCTTTCCTCGACTCTTGTCTATAACCAGTACTTACATACCCTTCCACAAGGTCAGCAACTTCTCCATATACCTTATTGATGGAGGGAAATCCACATTATTGTGAAACTTTCATGCAAGGCTATTCCTGGAAACGGTTCGAAATCCTACGCACTACCAATTGTGCTACTGACTCCAGTTGACAAATTGATTAAATATTTATGAACTTAATGTTTTGATTAATGACAGGTGTCTGCTAATACTTCATGCAGAATTTAAACATCCACCCACTTGTTTACAAGCACACATTCTTGTGCAATTTATCTTGGCCCTTTTGCATTTGCAATGCCCGTTTCTACATTGTGTTTTGCATGAACAGTACACTATTTGAATACATGAATCTGGGATAGGTTCAAGAGACATCAAAATTGGTCTCAATTGGGCTTCACATTTCTCCCAGCCATACTTTGTTGGGTCAGGAAGATCTGGTAAAGGGTGTACTGCTTGTCGCCAAATCGTAGTCTGGAAGTGTGAGCGCTTCATATGGAAATAAAGAGCATTCTAAGTAGGACAAAGTACTTGCTCTAGGAAACAGGATATACCGACACTCATCTATAGAGTTAGTTGAGTTGATGTTGTACATTCTACATATAAAGGTTTCCACATTTGCTAGAGTTTGTTCGGTTAAGGCTCCATGTCCAAGCTCTAACAGTAGTTCCCAATGATCTTGGAATATTTTCCATGCAGACTTCTTTGAATGGCCTGCGAAGAAGGATAATGTGTTGCATCCAGTTATTGCATGGAAAGCCAGTAATGCCTCAAATGAATTTGGTGTAAGGTTTCGGAACACTTGACCTATAGGTATGTATCGGTGTTTTCTGGCTGTCCCGAGTAATTGCCATATATTTTGACTAATGGCTTTTGGATAGTGAGCAAGAAGTAATATCATCACATCAGTGCCCTTAGACCACACAACAACATCTTCCGCCTCGCTGTTTACAGCATGCAACACAAGACGTGTGTCAGCCTCTTCGTGGCAACTTTTCAGAAGAACTAAATTAGTAATGGTAGGATTTGATGATTTTACCTCAAGCTCATTTACGAAGCCACCAGCTGTGACAATTTCCTTATCACGTGGAGCCTGCCGGATCAGTTCATGCGATAGGAAATTCGCAATGTCCACCTTGTTGTCAGGCAGTGCAAGGAAGTTTGCCCAGTTTTGTGGTAAAGGTACATCATGGCCTTCAACCAGACGGCGTATAGGCTGACAGGTTTTGTTACGACGAAGCCGTGTCCCACTTTTGATTGATTTATCATTGTATCTGTCAAATACAACATCAATTCTCGTGTGGGAGCGACCAATTTGTGCAACAGCATTGCAGAAGGTATCTGCTAAGTCACCAAATAAGAGAGCCCCAACTGGCTTCTCAACAGAAACAATCAGAGCATTACCATCAATGATCATTGTCGCTGGGTGATCTGGAATGACTGATTCGGGACAGGTCAATCCGTCTGTTAAACAATCAACAAGTACTGATTTATTGCAGGTTCGAAGTGTACAATTCATTTCTGCTAGGGCAACCGGTACGAGCATAAGTTCATGTTTTAAAATTGCTTTCAAATCTACATCTCGGCCAGCTTCATAATCAGTTAAAGGGCGTTGAATAACCGTCCTATCGGCTTTTATGACTTTGCCTTATTCTCGCTCCTTCTGGGCGTGTTACATTTGTTAATATCATACAGCGAGGCAAATGTCTGTTGGTTATTCTGGAGGAGCGTGTATTGGAACTCGACTACCATCAACCAATAATCTTGCTGACACCTATTCTGTCATATCATGCTGAGCAAGATTCTGCACATTGACTAATGACTCTTGAATGCGTTGCGTAGCAAGGTCTTTAGTTGCAATGTTTTGCACAGTATCTGGGTGTGATTCTGGGGTAAAGATGTTGAAACGTTGTAATATAGCAGAAAGTGATGACTCATCTCGTTTATCACGAGATTGTCTTGTTTTACTGCTTTCGTTAGAAAGTATGGTTTCAGATGGACTAAGTTTAAACATGTCGTATGTTGCTGATGAAATGTCGGACCGCACGTTGAATAACAATGCTCATCTACTTAGAGCTGAAGGTGTTTTAGTAATACCAACAATACCATCGCCTGTTTTATCGGTGCGGTTCAACCATTTTTGCGCTTGATCAGGATCAACTTGGTTGAACTTCTTTCCAGAACGTTTCACCACAAAATTGCCACGTTTAAACTCGGTCAAAACTGCTTGGGGAATTTGATGCATCTCTGCAAGGTATATTTGGACCCCAACGAGCATAATTTAAGTGATCATATCGCGCAAAATATGGCAACATAAGCCCAAACAACGCAAGGTATAAATCGCATAGGCCATCGCGCATTGACCGGGTGAACATTAATAATATTAACCAAGTGGATGTATGTAAACCAAAAAGCTATGTTGACTTCCTATGATTTTTCACTTACAAATTCTAAATGCAAAATACGGGAGCTATATGCAAAGCAGTTGTTTTAAGTTTTTACATTTTTACCTTAGGTTGCCATGGTAACCAGACTTTTTCATGATATTCAAAGAACTAAAGATCTTTACACCAGAAACATTTCTGCAACATTGAAGCACGATTGGTCCGATAATTTTGAAGTAAATGTCGTTTGAATGAGCTTGCTGACATCAAGTGCAATATGGCGGCCATTTTGAATTCAAAGATGGCTGCATTTCAAAAGTTCAATTTTCTCACCTGTATATTTTTCCTTTGTTATATACTGGCATTAAATGATACATTATATACGGTTTAAATATATGTTTGACCGATTTTATCTCAACAATGTCCAATATAAGTGTAACTGAAAGGAAAACTTGGTGGCCATTTTGAATTGACCTTTTGAAGGTTAAGGACGCAAGATACAGCCGTGGTAGAGTAAAAAACGGAATCAGCATACCTGAAATATGTTTAAACCGTTGACTACCTGCTTGTACTAAAAAATGCCATCAGACTCTTAACGCAGTGCCTTTTTGAAATTTCTGTCTAAACTATTATATTGCATTGAATGAAAGACCTTTCTCTGATTTCCCTGGCTTAATTGATCTGCAAGAGGGGAACGTTCTTACATTAGGTGATACATACAGGAATGAAGTAAGTTGCAAAAATTTCATTGACAACATCGGCGGTGTGTACCATGATGCTGTAAAGAACAACATACAGCATGCTGATTATTTTAGCATTTTCTGTGATGGGTCTACAGACAGATCAGATGTAGAGAAAGAGGTAATTTTCATCAAAGTGTTAGAAGATTTCTATCCTAAAATGAAGTATTTGAAACTTGAAGAACCAGATAATACGAAAGCTGAGGGTATTCTGGCTGCCATTGATAGGGCTTTTGTTGAGTTTGAACTACAAGATTATAAGAGGAAAACTGTTGGGTTTTGTTCAGACGGGGCAAATGTCATGATGGGGAAACGTAAGGGAGTGATTAAGTTATTGAAAGATGCAGGGAATGCTCAGTGGATTTTACCTGTTTGGTGCCTTGCTCATAGACTTGAATTAGCTATCAAAGATGCCTTTAAAGGGACATATATGGATACTGTCATTGACATGTTAGTGTCTATATACTACTTTTATAGACAATCTTCTAAAAGATACAAAGAAGCCAATGACATTGCTGAATTGATAGGAGAACAATTCTTGAAACAAGAGAAAGCAAATGGCACGAGATGGGTAGATCATAAGCTCAGAGCGGTTTCAAAATTGATTCACGATTGGCCCATCATTGTCACTCAGATGGAAAACTATTCTGAAGACACCTCTAACCGAGCAGCTGACTGGGCTAAGGTTAGAGGCTACTTGAGAATAATTAAATTTGTCTGGTGCTTGGGTTTTGTCAAAGACATTTTGAATGAAGTTTCAAAGATCAATCTGTTGTTCCAAAGGGAGGATGTGACAATTTATAGTGCAGTAACTAAACTCCAAAGTGCGGAGGGGTCTCTCAGAAATCTGAGTGATAATGATGGACCATCTGTTAATGAAATAAATGTTGAAATTACCAATGACCAATTCCATGGCCACACTTTACATAACATGATACCTCCAGACTGCCTTGCACAAGACAGAAGGAGAATTGTACATGCAGTTCTAGATTGTTTATCTGCTAGGTTTAAAAACATCTTGAGTGAGTCAGTATACCTTGCCTGCCATGCATTTGATCACAAAAATTGGCCTTTACCGACCGAAAGACAAGCTTTACTACAGTGTGGCAAAGAGGATGTCCGAGTTATTCATAAGCATTTTGCTACTGTTCTTACAAATGCAGGGTGTGACCTCATCAATGCTCGTAGTCAGTGGAATGATTTAAAGTGCCATGTGTCCAGCAGTGCAAGGTATACTGACTTGCACCCTCTCCTTGTCTGGCAATTGGTTAGTAAGAGTGATGAACACAAGGGCGATTACAAGGACATCTTACAAATAATACATTTGACAAGTATACTACCACTATCAAATGCAACTTGTGAGAGGGCCTTTTCTACAATGCAAAGAATAAAAACAGACTGGAGATGTAACCTCATTGCAAACGCAATAGACACTAATGAGAATAAGGGTGGCAAATGTATTTTTTCTGAATTTGAACCAAGACCAGCTGTGAGGCGGTGGTGGTTAGGTGGGCAGAGGCAAAAGAGGCCTCACACCCTTGCATATGGCCCCAGTAATTAATGGAAAATAAATACAAGTTCAATGCTGAACAATGTTGTTTTTATTCTTTAGATGAAGGTACGTTTTCATTTTTGCCAGTAGTTTTTTCATTTTGCCAGTGGAAAAAAATCCACTGGCAAAAAATTGCCAGAGAGAAAATCCGTTAAATTTAGACCCTGTATTGTAAGGTGAGTCAACTAGGATTTTATGTGAAAGTTAATAAAAAAATGCGATTTTATATATAATGCATTTTAATATAGAGCTGGATTTATTACATGTAAACAATATTTGAATGGTTGTAATGTTAGCAGTACACGTATGTTGTATTTATAGACTGGAACAAGTATCGGCAAAATGTAATCTAATACTTTCAACAGAAGTGCTTATCCTATTACATTTTTGTTTTGTTCATTTCATTGCGGGAAAGATAAAACAGAAGTAAATAAACACAAGTAAATAAATTAAATTTACGTCACTAAGGTTTCTTCTTAAAATAACTATGTTCAGGTTATAAAACGTGATTTGATGTGTGCATTGAGAAAGAAAAGACCTGACATTCCAACAGAAGAATTTATATTGCATACGGACAATGCTTCGTCCCATACAGCACAGAGAACACAACTAGAAATCGCCGTTGTTGGCTTCAAAACTATTAAGCACTCGCCGTACTCCCCTGATTTAGCTCCGTTTGATTTGGTATTTTTCCAGCTATTAAACGTCAATTGAAAGGCAATGTATTAAAAAAATTAGTTGAATTAGATCTACAGAGTGACACTCATGACATTGTCAAGCAAGCCGCCCGGCTAGCTCAGTCGGTAGCGCACAAGTCTACTAATCGAGGGGTCGTGGGTTCGATTCCTGGGCGGGGCATACTTTCGTGGAGCTTGGTCGTGAAATAATTTCTACGGCCATTCTTCCTCCTACCACTGATTCTAAATCATGTAGGACAGTAGCTCAGTAGTTGGTTAACAGCTAAATCCAGAGATTTAGCCTTTCCAGGAGGAGTGAGTAGGTGGGCTGACCGCCGTGATATAACCTATAATGTGTTGCTACGGCGTTAAACCCAACACACAAACAAACATTGTCAAGCAATATGATTGTAGTTGGTATGAAAGTATTTTTACTCAATGGATGCACAGACACAGACGCTGTATTGAATGTGGTGGTGATTATTTTGAAAAACTTTGAGCTGTATAGTTGACGTAGACCTTCACGACGTCGTCAAACAAAATTCAGCTTGCGGCGCAAGCGCTTACCTTGTTTAATGTCTTTATGTATTATGCTGGTCATGTACTTAACAGAAATATAATATATAATTTATTGCATTGTATTGCTGAATAAATGTAGTTTCTTTTGATATATTATTTTAGTGTGTGGCGAAAATTGTCGGCTCTGCGTTACCAGTCCAGTTATTTCTGGATCATCCCTCGCACATTATTTTATTTTTAGGGGGTTATGTGTAACGCCACAGCAACACATTGTAAGTCATATAACGGCGGTCAGTCAACCTACACACCGTTCCTGGTAAAGCCAAGTCTCTGGATTTAGCTGTTAACCAGTAACTAAGCGCATACTTCCATCAGTGACTGACAACTACTCTACATGATTTAAAATCAGTGGTAGGAGAGAGGATGACCGTAGAAATTATTTAATGAACAAGCTCCACATAATTATGCCCAGCCAAGGAAACAAACTCACAACCTCTCATTTAGTAAACATGTTGTGCGCTACCAACTGAGCTAGCCGGGCAGGCTGAAATGAATTCAACATTCACAAATACAAAAATGTACACCTGTACTCATTTATTAATACTGAATTTGTTAATTAATAATATCTTTTATTTACAAAATTTACTTTCACAAATGTTAATTCATATTGTCAATTGAACGTCTACGCGTCTTCTATAATTTTTAGATATGGCAACTGTTTGGACATGTTCAGTCTGCAAAAAAGTGTATAGCTCAGAAAAACGACTAGTCAATCACAAGTGTCCTGTTCGTAAGGATTGTGGAAGAATATATAGTTCATTTCAAAGATTTCAGGAACACAAGTGTAATAAAAGAGCTGTGAGTGATACATGTAGACAAACATTTGTGACTATTGATAAACTAAATGATCATCCACTTTCTGGTTGCAGCTTCAAAAATAATGTGAGTTATAATAACAGTAGCTTACTTTGTAAAGACAGAAATACAAGTAGTACTCCAATTGAAAAGTCAAGTGATTTAACGGAAGTGTATGCTACTAAAATTGATGTTACTAACTTCTATTTCAAACCTGTGAGTAGAGAATGGCAGAATAGACATTGTACAGTTTTAGGATTATCAATTGACACTCAGAATTTTTCTATGAACCAAGAAGTTCCTATTGGAATTCCTGATAATTTAAAAACTATAATTGGTGATGGTAATTGTCTTTTTATGGCACTTTTATTTGTGCTTACTGGATCTCAAAGTTTTCATAGTGCTGTGCGAGAAAAACTTAATAGACATATGATAATGAATGGACAGTATTTCAGAAGTATCCTTCCAAGTAATCTGGATATTCAATAATATATAATTGTTAGTAAAATGGACCAGGACAAAGTTTGGGGGACTGGAGTAGAACTTTTTGCTGCATCCCATTTATTAATGACCAATGTATACACTAAAAATCCATCTGGTGGCAATGGCTGAAATTCTCCGGTAATTTTATCCAGCCATCTTTGATAATGAACAATAAATGCATTTATGTACATCACACTCATTGTGTTCATTATGATGTTGTTTAAAGGGTTAAACAGAATGTTGGATTGACTTCAGCAACAGTAATGCGTTTAAAAACTGATGAAAATGACCAAGAATTAATGACTGCTTTGAAAGGTATTCAACAAATTGAACAAAATACAGATGAAGTAAGGAAAGGTTTTTCAGAAGAAAGAAAATTGTATTGTAAAGAATAGAAACAAAAGAATAGATAACGATTTCAGAGAAAAAGAAATGTTCCCAAAAGCCATGAGAAAAACAGAAAGTAACTATAAGAAAAAATAGATTATGAGAAGGCAACATTTACGTGTAGCTAATATGCCAGAGATAAAAAGAAAAGTGATAACCTCAAAGAAGATCAAGAGAGCTAATGTAAAGTACAGAGAAAATGAAAACTTAACCACAAAAATATCTAGGACTGAAAGAAGAGCAAATGGAAAGTACAGAAAAAAATGAAAACTTAACCAGAAACTATTTGGGAAAAAGTAAAAGATCTCATGAGAAGTATAAACTTCAAGAAAATATTTCAAGAAACTGGTAGATGTCGATTTAAAGAAGTGACCCATTCTACAGAAAGTAAAAAAGAAAAGAGGATTGAAAAAAGAAGAGACAAAAACTATAGAGACGAAGAAAATTAATTTAGAAACAAAAACAGACAAGTGAAGTGAAGTTTTCTTTCGTATAAATTACATGAGAGAAACTACCAAATGTCAGGAAATTAATAAAAACTATGTCTAAACTATGAAATGAAAGAAAGGTATTAGGACAGAAAACGAGTGAAGAGAATTAACAAAACACAAACTCATATTTCTAAGTTGGATGGATTTAAGAGCCTTTTGATTAGAGGAGATGATTTTACCTGTATTTCTTGTCTTCAAACTTTCTTTCAACAAACTGTTTTCCAGGTCTCCAGAGAGAATTATGCAAGAAAGGATGTATCAAAAGAAATTTTAGACAAGTGCTTATCCAGTTCTACTAGCTATGGTGAGTCTGAGTGGATTTGAAACACATGTCACAAATATGTTGTTAACAATAAAGTACCTCCAATGTCTTAGGCTAATGTATTTTCCTTTTGAATTACCAGATTCCTTGAAATCATATAAAGTTTCTGATACTGAAGAAAGATGCACTGCTCTTAGAATTCCATTTATGCAGTTAACACAGTAAGGAGTTGGAAAACATCTAGGAATTGGTGGTAATACTGTTAATTTACCAATGAACCCTTCCGAAGTAGTGAATATATTGCCTAGGGGATTCGAACGAACTGATTGGAATGTTAAAGCATAAAGTGTGTTTCATTCTTGAAACAGTTCGTCCCAAAGTCATTTATGATATTACTTAATATTGCATCAACAATAGTCCTTTGTATAAAGAAGGTGTCACATTAGATACGGGGTGGTCTTATGAGAACGAACAAGAAGATTTCATGTCAGAAAAAGACAAAGCAAACACAAAAGAATTGGAAAACCAGAACAAAAATGAGCTCGTTTCAGTCAAAAAAGGAGATAATGTTAACCTAGACATTATTAAAACCAAGACACCAGTAACAGCCAAGATAACAATAAAAACCAAAACATTAACAACAAAGATATCAGAAACAAACAAGATATCAGTAACAACCAAGTTATCAGTAACAACCAAGACATCAGTAACAACCAAGGTATCAGTAACAATCAAGGTATCAGTAACAACCAAGATATCAGAAACAACAAAGATATCAGAAACAACAAAGATATCAGAAATAACCAAGATATCAGAAACAACAAAGATATCAGAAACAACAAAGAAATCAGAAACAACAAAGATATCAGAAACAACAAAGATAAAGTAACAAACAAGATATCACTAACAAACAAGATATCAGTAACAACCAAAGTATCAGTAACAACCAAGGTATCAGTAACAATCAAGGTATCAGTAACAACCAAGATATCAGAAAAAAACAAAGATTTTCAGAAACAACAAAGATAAAGTAACAAACAAGATATCACTAACAAACAAGATATCAGTAACAACCAAAGTATCAGTAACAACCAAGGTATCAGTAAAAACCAAGATTTCAGTAACAACCAAAGTATCTGTAACAATCAAGATATCAGTAGCAACCAAGATATCAGTAACAACCAAGATATCAGAAACAAACAAGATATCAGTAACAACCAAAGTATCAGTAACAACCAAGGTATCAGTAAAAACCAATATTTCAGTAACAACCAAAGTATCTGTAACAATCAAGATATCAGTAGCAACCAAGCTATCAGTAACGACCAAGATATCAGAAACAAACAAGATATCAGTAACAACCAAGATATCAGAAACAAAAAAGATATCAGAAACAAGCAAGATATCAGTAACAAACAAGATATCAGAAACAATCAAGATACCAGAAACAACTAAGATATAAGTAAAAACCTAGACATCAGTAACAACCAAGATATCAGTAACAACCAAGATATCAGAAACAAACAAGATATCAGAAACAAGCAAGATATCAGTAACAACCAAGATATCAGAAACAAACAAGATATCAGAAACAAACAAGATATCAGGAACAAGCAAGATATCAGAAACAAACAAGATATCAGAAACAAACAAGATATCAGGAACAAGCAAGATATCATAACAACCAAGATATAAGTAACCATTCAAACACCAGCAACAAACATGGAACCACTAACAATGAGTATGACATAAAAGATAAATCGGATGATTGGGAAGAATTTATTGAAGAAGAAAGCAAAGGCAGTGGAAACATTGATACACTATTAAATAATATTGACTTTACTGATGATGGGAAACATGCTCTGCATATTGCACCTGGTGAAAAAAAGACCATCCAGTGAGTAATGTTTTAGACACATATGCCGAGGAGAAGTCCTTCCCCAGTGCATTTTGCTGGACAAAAAGACAAAAAATAGCCAACGTGTTATACCAGTAAAATACAGTACAATATGCAGAACAGAATAACGCAACTCTAACAGAAGACTTGCAATGTCCGTTCCAAATATTGTTTTCAAATAAAAAACAAACTGCGATGCTTGCAAGTCAGAGACATTGTGATGACAGCATTGAGAAAAACCAAAGAGGGAATTATACAGCTGGTGAGTTAAAGAAACAATATTGGTTTCAAAACCTCTTGAATCACGATGAAGGCTTTACAATTCTGAAAATATTACGCTCATCATTTCCATACTTTCAAGCAAAACAAAAATACTTGTTTGCTATTATAAGACAGTTAGGTATGCCGACATTCTTTGCTACATTTTCTACAGCAGAAACCAGGTGGCTAGACTTGCTTGACAAATTACTTCTGCTGAAGCAGCCGAATTAAGTTGGATGAAGAAAGCTGATCTTACTAACAAAGATCCAGTCACTTGTGCTAGGCACTTCAATATCTCTCTCATCTTTACCTCACTAATATCCCGCTGTCAACAGTTTCACCTATAGGCCAGGTTATAGACTACTTTATGAGAGTGGAGTTCGAACATCGTGGCTCTCCTCATTTACATTGTATTTTTGGACCAAAGATGCTCCAGTCTATGTATCAAACTCGGAAGATTATATTATTAAGTTTAAAGACAACGACATCTCATGTTCGTCTATTGTTTAGGAAGAAGACAAGGAATTTATTCAACTTCAGATACACGAACACACTAAAACCTGCAAAAAGATGGGGAAAAATTGTCGTTTCCTATTCCTCCAATGAAACAAACTGTCATTTTAGAGCCTCTTGAGGCAGACACTTCCAAACACATGATGGCACTTCACAAGAAAAACTTCCGAAAAGTCAGATTTGTACTTGATTCTATAAAGATGAAAATAATCATTTACCCAGTTCCTACAAAAGTGTAATCTCTCCTATGAAAGTTACATCGAAGCATTTCGACCTGATCTCAAAAGAAAGCAAGTTTTTCTCAAAAGGGAAGTGAAAGATGTGACAGTTAATGCAAAAATATAGGTATTTTACGCATTTGACAAGCCAACAGATGTTATTTTTTATCAACACCACACCACCAGACAAAAGAGTTTTCATTCTAAAATAGAAAAAAACAGTTACAGTGTTTACCAGATGATTTCACGGAAGTAACATGTAATCAGGTATGTTCGATTTAGTGTGGAAATGACCCAGAAGATTTCTACAGAGAACAGTTACTGCTTTTTACTACATGGAGAGATGAAGGTGGTTTGAAAGGTCAAAGTGATTCATATGAGAACGAATATCGAAGGAAAGAAATCAAGATCAATTGTTCAAGAATGAGGTTTGCCCAATATGAAGAATTAAACAAGGCAGCATATGACATAAATGAAGAAATAATTATGGAATCAGTGGATGAAATTGCTCCATCATCACGACAGATAGAAGAAGACGCATGCACTGAATCGACTGAAGCTGTTGAACACAATATCATATTGCTCACCATACTCCTCCAAAGGAATTACGACATTGATGTTGATACATGTCTCGGTTCGAGTAACTACGAAGAAAACATAATGAGCAATAGACTTTCAAATGAGGAGTACATGAGTCTTGTTCAAAATCTTAATCTCGAGCAGTCTTTTTTTACCATATTCTTCACATCGATAAAACAAAAACTGAACCATTTCATATGAGTGGCGGAGCTAGAGTTGGAAAAAGTCACGTGTTAAAATGTTTGTATCAAGCATTGTGCAGATATTATGACACTTTAAGTGGTGAAAATCCTGATGAATTAAAAGTTGTTGTCGGAGCCCTACAGCTAAAGCTGCATTCAATGTTGGAGGTTCTACCCTACATTCACTATTTGCTTTGCCAGCTAACCAATCCTTGGCAAAATATCATAAACTGGATCACAGCACATTGAATACTCTCAGATGCAGGTATGCCAAATTGAAAGTTTTGATCATTGATGAAGTTTCTATGGTTGAAGTTAACATGTTCAATTTTATTAACTGCAGGCTGCAAGAAATATTTGGTTAACCCCACCAAAGACAGTTGATAAACCAAATATTTCTTGCAGCCTGCAGTTAATAAAATTGAACATGTTAACTTCAACCATAGAAACTTCATCAATGATCAAAACTTTCCATTTGGCATACCTGCATAACCCCTTGCTCATTGGAGATATGTTTCAACTTCGTCCAGTTCAAGACAGCAAAATTTTAAAGTTTCTGACAAAGGATATGAACCCATTGCTCGCAACATTTGGGTAGATATGATAAGTTTATTTGAGCTAAAAACAATAATGAGACCTTATTGATACTCCATATGCTGAATTGCTAAATAGAGTACGAGAAGGGAAGCATTCTTGCTGATGTTCATACATTAGAGCCTCGGATCTCATTAGACAGAAGTAAACAATGCTTATCAAATGTACTTCAGTTATTCTCTACAAATGACAAAGTAAATGAACACAATGATAATTATCTAGATAATCTTAAAACAGAACATTGTACCTCTGTACACATAGCAGTTGATTACACAATTGGTAATGTGTCAGCAAATACTAGAAAGGCTGTTTTGAATATTGCCAAGGACCTACCGCCAGATCAAATTTTCTGCTAACTATATTGTTGTGATTAATATTGAAACAAGTGATGGTTTAACTAATGGTGCCACAGGAGTCTTAAACACTTTGAATGTGTTAATAGCAGACACACTATTCTCTGCGTTAGTTTCACTGATCCATCCATTGGGAAAATGACACGATAAAAATATAAGAATCTATTTAAGGACAACATAGATAAATCATGGACACCTATATTTCCTGTTGATAAACAATTTCAAAAGTAAAAGTATAAAATTATACGTGTTATTCGCCGCTAGTTTCCAGTGAAACCTGATGCAGCGATGACCATCCACAAAGCTCAAAGAATGTCATTACCAGAAGTAGCTTCATCTTTTCACAGGCAGGGTTCAAACCCATTTGGTATATGTAGCACTAAGTCGTGTTACCTCCCTGTCTGGACTCCACTTACTTGATATTGACTGCAAAAAGATTATAGTTGATAGCCTAGTTGTTCAAGAAATGCAGAGAATGCGACAAAAAACAAATTTCACCTATACCTACCTTTCCATGTCATTCAAAAGACATTATGCCGATCACTACATAAGCACATAAACAGTATTAGGGCTTATGACCATTTACTTAGAGCTGATGTTATTTTACAAGAATCAAGGGCATAACAATCAGATCCCATTGATCATTACCTCCTGGAAAACTTTGACAAACCCATGATGTACTTCACTGACCAAGATAATAAGATAAGACCTCATGATGGAATGGTCATCTACCTCAAACCCAACTTGTAAGTTCAGTCACAAACACAAGCTTATGTTAAACATGGTCATGGTGTATGTATGAATAGTATGTCTCCTTACAATCTGATTAAAACCCGATCTAAAAATTTCCGCTCGCATACTCGCTAATTTAGATCTGGCCTTTTCCAATCGAGGGTCGCGTTCAGGAGACCTTTTCTCTTCATAATATTCATGACGAAATTGTTATGATACGTAACTTGTTTACATCGTCTACGTCACGCAATTTGAAATGAGCCGCCCAATCGCAGACTGTGAATAATACTGCTGTTAAATTAGCATGCAAACCTTGGTCTAAAAATAGAAATTAAGAAATGAAAATGTGATTAATAGTGTTTTCGTCTATATGAAAGCTACGCATTGATTGGTCGACACAAAGTTCATCTCGACGTGACCTTCCACGGAGACAGTAGAGATCCTGTACGACAACGCTCTACAGGATATCTGTTTACGGAGATTGGTCTCCTTCAAACTCATTTGAGATTGTTGCAGTGTATCGCAAACCGAAAGGTAAATTGACCAACCTCGTTCAGTTGCTAAACACTAGACTACCTGTGTGATAACCATTGGTGATTTCAACATTGACTCTCTTAAACCTAGTTCAGATTTGTGTGTATTACAAGATTACATGACATCCAGTAAACTCAGATCAATTCCAATGTGTGAAACAACAGACTACTATTGAAGTTACCTCCTTTTCAACATGTACAACTGGTGTACTTGAAACAGTTTGGAGTGATCATAAAGCCATCTGGATTGCTGTTTAAGCTTCAGGTATATTTATTACAATTTTTTTGTGTTTATGTCATCATTGCACCCTTTCTATATACTAGTTCGTTTATTCAATTACTAACCAGCATAGGTTTTACATTTCAGTAAATAAAAGTTGTTACAAACTCATATTTCTTTACTTTTTTGTCTTTTGCCAGGTTTTCCATTCTTACATCTAGAAGGGAAAATTGCCAGTATCAAACCACACTGTAAATTATTTTCATTACTTAAATTAAAATCCTTTACACTAAGCTCAAAGTTTTGATAACACCATCTCACAAGAAATTAGGTTATGTCATTTGTATTGTTTGTCATACTAGTAGACTTAAAGAAACTGACTTATATGTTTGCCATACAAGATTTCATTTTAACAATCAAAGCACTGGAGTGCTGGAGGAACGATGTCCTGAACTTATTTTTTGATTAAAGAATATATAATTATGTATATTATCAATAAAATAATGTATTAAGTAGGCCTATCAATTAACAGAATTTAAGAACAAAAGGATAGCACTAGGCTTCTCAAGTGGTTTGCTCATGGCAAGGTTTATCTTACTTTATCAATCAAAATAAACCAGTCAAAGAATTAATTTTCATCAACACATTTTAGGGTCATGTAAAGCAGCCATCTCACCAAACCAAAGATTTTTCTGGACTATTTTCTTTAACCAAGGAGCTGACAACTTCTCATTTTTGGTTATCAATGGGTATTTTTTAACGAGATCGTTAATATTTTCGTTAAAATTTTAAAGATTTGGTGTGGAATGACAAGCTGAATTTTTTTCACAAAAACATCGACTTTCTAACAATTCATTTAAGGTTTTCCCCCAAGTACTAAGCTCTTTTACATCAAGCTACATTCCCATTTTGTTCACGAAATTTAAGTCAAATTAACGTTTTGCACTTGCAATTTATTCACAATTAAAATTACTCTAAGAATCGTCTATTTCCTATAAATAATTGCTTAAAATTCCGTACAAAATTATACATATTCATTCCAAATTATAATCAAACTCTATAACATAAAATCGCTCAAGTGAACTTTTAATGTGACACTTTGAAGACGACAACGTCATATCGCCGTATATTAAACATCCGGTAAGTGTATTAGTCTTATCCAAAATGGCGGGTGTAATAACAATTGGATAAGTCACGTCGGTAAATATTTGTTTATTTCGAGTAATAATGAATTTAAACACGTTTTTCGACGTTTAAAAGTTGAAACATACGCATGTTATTTGACTTCCTAACTCTAGCCAACCCTGGCAGGGTTGTCTACAGTTACGGAACTTCCGTAATTCTAGAACCTGGGTCTAGAGTTGCGCTACCGTAACTCTAGCCACTGCCTTATTTGTAACGTTGACGTCGTGTTTTAGATATGCACAGAACGGTGCGCACAAAAAACTACCAAAATCGTCATTAATGTATTGTCATAAGTATCATCCTCCTCTGTTTTTGGGACCTCTCCGCGGTGAGGAGGAGAAACATGTCCCCATTATGTAGGTGCAAGTTGCGCCTGCATGATGGGCATATGACCAACACCAAAACTGCCCGTTTGCCGTGGGCAGCGTCCCGTAACCGGGAAAGGAGGATCCTGGTAGTTGAGGGAGACCCAGGGATCCCCAGTCTTCCCAACACACTACTTTGGCCTCTGATTCAGGGTAGACGGGTGTCCAAGTAGGCCCGACTTGGTCAATCGGCTGGTCATGCCTTGCCCTTGAATAGTTGCATACTTGCAAAAGCCATTTCATTCATGTAAGTTCATGTACTCTTTTATGTGCACGTTCCCAAAATTATTAACATTACAGGCATACTCTTAATTTGAAAAACCATATGTGTACTCCATTACGATCTGAGTGGGCTTACTGAATTTAAAGTACTCTCTTTTAAGTGTAAACGTTCAAAACACCTGTTCAAGAAGGCGGTGGCTCATGGGCCAATTGTGTTGATTGTAATCATTTGCAATTACATGCAAGTATATCTCTCATGTATCCTTGTGGTGCGGAGGCTGGATACCCGCCTCCATTGCACTTCCCCTTGTTGGAGTCCAAGGTGGCTGGGGAACCTGAGAGATGAATCATTATTATCTCAACCATGGATCCTTTAACCTCTTCTAAAAAACGTAAGTCTGACGAATCTCCCAACATTTCAAATGAACAATCAAGTCTATCATCTTTTCCACGCTTTCTGGTAGTAGAAGCGTTGGGAGATGAAAAATTAGCACAGTTGAACCCATTTGTCATTGAAAAGTCAATTTCTGCACTCATAGGAACTCCAAAATCGGTCAGGAAGCTCCGTGGTGGAGAACTCCTGATCGAAGTCCAAAGAAAACAACAATCAGATAATTTGCTGAAATTAAGATCTTTTTTTTAATATTAAATCCTTTTGCACTGCACACAATACCCTCAATTCATCCAAAGGAGTCATTCGCTGCCCTGACCTTGCAGAAATGTCAGAGGCAGACATAGTAAAATAGCTTAGCTCTCAATGTGTTTCAAATGCCAAACGTATTCTATCCACCAGAGACGGTAAACGTGTTCCCACTCACACATACATTTTAACATTTGATACCCCCATTCTTCCATCCACTCTTCGAGTTGGGTATCTTAACGTTCGCGTTGAGATGTACATACCAAACCCGATGCAGTGTTACAAATGCTTTAAATATGGACATCATGAAACTAAATGCACTAGAGAGAATATATGCCGTAAATGTAGTACTTCTCATGCTGGTCCGCTTGAAAACTGTTCTAATGAAGTCAAATGTTCAAACTGTGGGGGTAATCATTTTGCAACCTCCCGTTCTTGCTTAGTCTGGAAAACAGAAAAAGAAGTTCTCCGTGTTAAATATACACAAAGTTTGTCTTTTCCTGATGCACGCAAGCTTGTAGAAAGTTCCAAAACTAATTCTTATTCAGCTGTTGTATCAAAACCAGTTAAGATGGTTGATTCTGCTGTGCAGGTCAATTTATGTAAATGTTCTCCTCTTGAAATAACTCCAGTGCAAAAACCGTCTCCTATTCTTTCACGTAATACGTCCAAAGCAAGTACAAGTTCACAGACAACATCTACAAGTACCTCATCTGTACCTCAGAGGCGGGTCTCACAGGCTTCTCCGTCTCCTGAGCGGGTGATTCAAAGGCAATCACCCAAAAAGAAGGTCGTCCTAACCGACCGAGTTAGAAAAGCGGAGAGGGACCCAGTCCCGTCCTCCAACCGATTCGAGGCTCTTATGAGCGACATCGAGTCGATGGAGGACGAGGACATGGGTGTCCACAGCTCTCCTCCCCGGACTTCGGCGCGAAGTCCTGTTAAGTAAGTTTTTACTTTTCGTTGAACCATGAGTCAAGCTATACTTCAATGGAATTGTCGTGGTCTTAAATCAAATTACAACGATCTACTTCTTTTATTATCGAAATACTCCCCGAAAGTTGTATGTCTTCAAGAAACATTCCTCTCTACAAATGATAAAACGTCAATAAAGGACTATACTCTTTATAATAAAATTTGCACAGACACAATAAGAGCATCTGGTGGCTCAACAATTGCGGTTGCAAACTGTATCCCTCAACGACAAATTCAGATACGAACTAATCTGCAAGCTGTAGCCGTTGAAATAACTTTACACAGACCTATTACAATATGCTCATTATATCTCCCTCCCAATTTATCTATAACTGTTGAAGACTTAGAAAATTTAACTAAACAACTCCCAGAACCATTCTTTTACTCGGCGATTTTAATGTTTGTTTGTTTGGGTTTTACGGCGCACCAACACAAAAAGGTCATATCGCGCCGACAGCTATCAATGATACTAATAATTCAAACTATATTAATGATGTACAACTCTATATCTTATTATAAACATTTATTTCTTTCAAAAAGTTAAGTATCGCATATGATGGTACAGACTCAAAAAGTTCTTTAAGTGAGTTTACTTTAAAATGTTTGTCACGAATGTATTTTAGATCCTGACAGTCAAGGAGAACGTGTTTGACATTGAAGTGCTCGTCACATGGTATACATTTAGGTGCTTCTTCTCTTTTGAGAAGGTATGAATGTGTTAATCTAGTATGACCTATTCTACATCGCGTGATCACAAGCGATTTTAATGCGCATAATCCAATATGGGGAAGTACATCTACGAATAATAAAGGCAGCATTACAGAAAAGTTCATTGATAATGTTCAACTATGCCTTTTAAATAACAAGTCACCAACTTACTTACATCCAGCCACTGGAAGTTTTTCTTGTATAGACCTCACATTATCACATCCATCAATATACTTGGATTTTACCTGGTCAGTGCTTGACGAACAATATGGCAGTGACCATTTTCCATTGTTGTTAACTTTAAACGACTCTGTTCCAGTACACAACCGCTCTTATTACAAATTCTCAAAAGCGAACTAGGAACAATTTAACAAATTGTGTTCTGATGATTTAACAATCCCGAATTTTTCCAACTCTTCGGATAAAGCTAATCTTATTGCGTCCACTCTATCAAAGATAGCTGATGAGTGTATTCCTAAAACTTTAATGAAAAACTCGAGTAAAATTAAAAAACCATGGTTCAACGATGAGTGCAGAAGATCATATCGGAAACGAAAAGCAGCACTAAAGAAATTTCAGGTTTGTCCTACAGCTGCAAATCTAGACAATTATAGAATCCTACGAGCACAAGCTCGTAGAACATTTAAGCTTTCTAAACGTAAATCATGGCAGTCATATGTTTCTAAAATTAACGCCAACACTCCAATTAAAAAAGTTTGGGAGGCAGTTCGTAGAATTAATGGTAAACACAAAAAAGTTCCTACTGCTCATCTCAAACGTAAAGATTCGAGCGTAGCAAAAACTACAAAAGATATAGCCAACACACTGGCAGAAACTTTTGAACATAATTCTTCTTCATCACACTTCACTGAAGAATTTAAAAAGGTCAAATCTAACTTGGAAAAACAAAATATTAATTTTCATTCTAACAACGAAGAAGAGTATAACACCCTCTTTACAACTGACGATTTAACCGATTCTATTAAGCATGCCTAAGATACAGCTGCTGGCCCTGATGAAATTTATTATCAATTTTTAAAACACCTCCCATTGGTATCTCAACATTTATTGCTCGATATTTTTAATGATATATGGATATCTGGTAAAATTCCAGATTCCTGGAAAAAAGCTTTAATCGTTCCTATACCGAAACCGGATAAAGACAACACAGATCCCCTTAACTATCGACCAATATCTCTAACAAGTTGTATCTGTAAAACCTTCGAACGTATGGTTAACAAGAGCTCCGCTGGGCGGGGCATTATACGCCCGTGTGCAGTCCATGCTGTGTTCTATCTCATATGAAGTCCCTGTGACCTTGACCAATGACCCCGGGATCTCAGAATAGGTCCCATCCTTAACTGGAAGGCTATCCAAAGCAAAGATTTTGAAACCTAGGTACAGCCATGGTTGAGTTATCACCGACACAAAGTTTTCCCATACAAACTTCCAGTGACCTTGACCCTGGGGCCTCAGAACCAAAAATACCAAAGGGCTATCAACACATTACATCTTGACAAATGGGCTGATTCACATAAAATTTGGTTAACCTAGGTACAATCATTGTTTAGTTATTGTTCGGACAAGGGTTTTCCATATGATGCCCCTGTGACCTTGACCTTTGACCCAGTTTTGACCCAAAACCAATTGGGAACATCCTTGACACATGGGCTACCCTCACATAAAATTTGGTGAACTAAATTCATGTTACTTATTAAATATAGCATTATTTCCATTGTTTGCCATTTTGACTTTATTAACATATTTATTGAACATTTGAAGTCACTGCTTGGTAATTTGATATCTTCTGGATGATGGTTTAAACTTGACCCAGGGGCCCCAAAACCAATAGGGAACATCCTTGACCCATGGGCTACTCTCACATGAAATTTGGTGAACCTAGGCGCAGTCATTGTTGAGTTACTACACGGACAATGTTTTTCAATATGATGCCCCTGTGACCTTGACCTTTGACCCAGGGGCCCCGAAACCTATAGGAGATAACCTTGACACTTGGGCTACTCTCACATAAAAATTTGTGAACCTAGGTACATTGGTGGTTCAGTTATTGTCTGGACTAGGTTTTTCGATATGATGCCTCTGTGACCTTGACCTTTGGGCCTGGTGCACCAAAACCTATTGGGAACATCCTTGACACAAGGGCTACATTCACATAAAATTTTGTGAACCTAGGTACAGTCGTTGATGAGTTATTGTCCGAACAAGGTTTTTCAATATGATGCCCCTGTGACCTTGACCTTTGACCTAGGAGCCCCAAAACCAATAGGGCATATCCTTAACACAAGGGCTACCCTCACATAAAATTTGGTGAACCTAGGTACATTGGTGGTTCAGTTATTGCCTGGACAAGTGTTTCATTGTTTGCCATTTTGACTTTATTAACATATTGATTGAACATTTGAAGTCACAGCTTGGTAATTTGATATCTTCTGGTTGAAGGTTTAAACTTGACCTGTTTCCTCAAAACTGATAAGGTATATCCTTGACACATGGGCTACTCTCACATGAAATTTGGTGAACCTAGGTACACTCATTGTTGAGTTATTACCCGGACAATGTTTTTCAATATGATGCCACTGTGACCTTGACCTTTGACCCAGGGGCCCCAAAATCAATAGGGCATATCCTTGACACATGGGCTACTCTCAGATAAAATTTGGTGAACCTAGGTACATTGGTGGTTCAGTTATTGTCCAGACAAAGTTTTTCCATATTATGCCACTGTGACCTTGACCTTTGAACCTGGGGCCCCATAAACATATAGGGCACATCCTTGACACATGGGCTACCTTCACATGAAATTTGGTGAACCTAGGTACAGTCGTTGATGAGTCATTGTCCGAACAAGGTTTTTCAATATGATGCCCCTGTGACCTTGACCTTTGACCTAGGAGCCCCAAAACCAATAGGGCATACCCTTAACACAAGGGCTACCCTCACATAAAATTTGGTGAACCTAGGTACATTGGTGGTTCAGTTATTGCCTGGACAAGTGTTTCATTGTTTGCCATTTTGACTTTATCAACATATTGATTGAACATTTGAAGTCACAGCTTGGTAATTTGATATCTTCTGGTTAAAGGTTTAAACTCAACCTGTTTCCTCAAAACTGATAAGGTATATCCCTGACACATGGGCTACTCTCACATGAAATTTGGTGAACCTAGGTACACTCATTGTTGAGTTATTACCCGGACAATGTTTTTCAATATGATGCCACTGTGACCTTGACCTTTGACCCAGGGGCCCCAAAATCAATAGGGCATATCCTTGACACATGGGCTACTCTCAGATAAAATTTGGTGAACCTAGGTACATTGGTGGTTCAGTTATTGCCCGGACAAAGTTTTTCCATATTATGCCACTGTGACCTTGACCTTTGAATCTGGGGCCCCATAAACCTATAGGGCACATCCTTGACACATGGGCTACCTTCACATAAAATTTGGTGAACCTAGGTACAGTCGTTGTTGAGTTATGGTCCGGACAAGGTTTTTCAATATGATGTCCCTGTGACCTTGACCTTTGACCCAGGGGCCCCAAAACCGATCGGGGACATCCTTGACACATGGGCTACTCTCACATAAAATTTGGTGAACCTAGGTAGATTGGTTGTTAAGTTATTGTCAGGACAAGTTTTTTTCCCATATGATGCCACTGTGACCTTGACCTTTGACCCAGGGGCCCCAAAACCAATAGGGAACATCTTTGACACATGGGCTACTTTTACATTAAATTTGGTGAACCTAGGTACATTGGTGGTTCAGTTATTGTCTGGACAAGTTTTACCTATTTTAAGTCCCAGTGACCTTGACCTTTAACCCTGGGGTCTCAAAATCAATAGGGAACCTCCTCCACCCAAGGGCTATCCACACATAAAATTTGAGGAACCTAGGTATATCCTTTCTTAAGTTATCATCCGGACAAGCAATTGTCCACGGACGGACAGACGGACAGACGGACAGACGGACAGACAGACAGACGGACAGACGGACAGACGGACAACAGCATAACATAATACGACCGTTTTTTCAAAACGGGCGTATAATAAACGACTTATCTGGTATTTAGAATCAAATGGTATTATTACTAATTTTCAGTCTGGTTTTCGAAAACAACGAAGTACAAATGATCATTTAGTTCGTCTTGAAACATTTATTAGAGAGGCTTTTGTCAATAAACAACACGTAGTTTCAATTTTCTTCGATCTTGAGAAAGCTTATGATACAACATGGAAATATGGTATTCTCAAGGATTTAAAAGATGCTGGTCTAAATGGTAGATTTCCAATGTTCATTTCTAGTTTTTTGTCAGACAGAAATTTTCAAGTTAAAGTAGGATCAACATTATCAGAGAGCCACGAACAAGAACAAGGCGTGCCGCAAGGCAGTATTTTATCAGTTACCCTCTTTGGGCTTAAAATTAATAATATTGTTAAGGCTATAAACCCTGGTACAGATTGCTCATTATATGTTGATGATTTTTTAATCTGTTATCGATCTAAAAATATTCGAAGTATCGAACGTCAATTACAACAGAACTTGGATAAAATTCAAAAATGGGCAACAGAAAATGGTTTTAAATTTTCCAAGTCAAAAACTCAATGTGTACATTTTTGTCGATTAAGAAAACATCATAATGATCCCGAACTTTACATTTCTGGCTCTAAAATCCCAGTAGTAAATGAAGCTAAGTTTTTAAGCGTTACATTCGATAAAAAACTATCTTTTATACCACACTTAAAGTTGCTTAAAACAAAATGTATTAAAGCATTGAATCTACTTAAAGTACTTTCACATACTGATTGGGGATCTGATACCCAAACTTTACTAAAATTATACAGAAGTCTTGTTCGTTCAAAACCCGATTACGGATCAATAGTGTACGGATCAGCTCGCAAATCATACTTACAAATGCTAGATACTATACACAACCAGGGCTTACGTATTGCCCTTGGTGCTTTTAAAACTTCACCTATTGAAAGTCTTTATGTTGAAGCTAACGAACCATCACTAAAATTACGTCGTCAAAAACTTTCATTACAATACGCAACTCGTATATCTTCTAACAAAAGAAACCCGGCACGAAATGTTATTTTTAAACCTGAAACGACTTAGAAATGCTTAATATTAACACCTCCACCGTTCTACAGAACTTTGATGAAAATGTCCCTCCTTGGACCTACAACATACCAAACGTTAACATTGATTTGTCTAACTTACGTAAATCTATTACCAGCCCAGAGGCCTATAAATCGGAATTCGTTAACATCTTAGAAAAATATAAAGATTGTACACATTTATTTACTGACGGCTCTAAAGATGGTAACAAAGTTGGTTGCGCTGCATATGGAAATTCTTTTGTTGCAAGAATGCGATTGCCTGACCAGGCATCCATATTTACAGCTGAAGTCAAGGCAATAGATCTTGCTTTATCATACATATCAAATAGTATTAATAGTAATTTTATCATTTTTTCAGATTCTCTCTCTGTATTATTGGCCATAAAAAATCGTAATTCAGACAATATTCTTATTAAAAGTATCGAATTAAAATTGCATGAAATTTTAAAATCTAAAACAGTACACCTCTGCTGGATACCAAGCCATAAAGGTATACAAGGAAATGAAAAAGTTGATATTTTGGCCAAAGAATCTTTAAACCTTCAACCAGTGAATATCAAATTGCCAAGCAGTGACTTCAAATGTTCAATAAACACGTTAATTAAATCAAAATGGCAAACGTTGTGGAACAAAGCACTTTTTAATAAATTACGTGACATAAAGTCAACCCTTAATTCATCTTCGTCAATTATATATTCTAATCGCAGAGATCAAATAGTAATTTCGCGATGTAGAATTGGTCATACTAGATTAACACATCCATACCTTCTCAAAAGAGAAGAGGCACCTAAATGCATACCATGTGACGAGCATTTCAATGTAAAACACGTTCTTCTTGACTGTCAGGATCTAAAATACATTCGTGACAAATATTTTAAAGTAAACTCAAAGAACTTTTTGAGTCTGTACCATCATATGCTATACTTAACTTTTTGAAAGAAATAAATGTTTATAATAAGGTCTAGAGTTTTACATCATTAATATAACTTGAATTATTAGTATCATTAATAGCTGTCGGCGCGATATGACCTTTTTGTGTTGGTGCGCCGTAAAACCCAAACAAACAAACATAAGTATCATAATATAATACAATCATTCAATACTGTTTATTACTATCGAATGATGTAATTATGCTACGCATATAACAGGCATTGTCAAAAACATCGTAGGCCCTTTTTACTCCAACAAGTTATCATTGCAGTTGTCACGGGTTGAGTTGTCTACGGGCTGAGTTGTCCCGTCTCCATTGCAAAATTTGTATGTCCTGAGAGTAACCTCCCTTTTCCCGAAGAGTTTCAAGAACGACAACACAAGCCAGCGTTGTATTACATTTAAATGAGATGTTAATGAGTTTCACGCTTGAACTACGCCTCTTTGTCTATGTTGAAAATTGTTGAAGCGTGAAAAGAGTAATCTTATACTTTCTTGTTACCATTGGAACGATGTTAAACATCGTTCCAAAAATTCATTCACCAATTTCTTACCATTAGTTTTGTATTTTTGCATCGATAGTTTTTCATTTCTTATGCCATCTTAGTAAAATACCAACAAAATACTCAGATAAAATACAAAAGAGTAATAATATATAATTACTGAAACTCATTTTTCCTTCAAGATGGGTTATTGCCCTTTGTATACCTTATGATAAACAATTTATCAAATGACTTTCTTTTGTAACAACATAAACTTGTTCTCTATGTTCCCATCTGCAGAAAAAAATCCGGCTTTAATGTGGCTCCGACATTATCTTTCTTGTTTTCTTTGATATGATTTTATTTGAATTTAATCTCTGTTGAGCAACAACCTCTGGAGAGCAATAGATTTAAGTCCCTCCCATTGGGTGTTCTTCAAGAGAGGTTGTACTGTATACTAAACCTTCTTGGAAAAAAGCTACGGTTCATTAAGTGTAATCATACTATTATTAAAATCCATTCATATAATTATAATGATATATAAACTTACAAAAGATATAAAGCATCATTTCTGAAAACTCTTATATGTTTTAAGGCTAATATATTTTCTGTATATAGTTTTAATAATGGAACAAAAAACCAAATTTAATATTAAGATAAAACATAATTATTATTTATAGGCATTATACCAAAGGCATCGTGGTACAATTATGTTCCCTTTCTAAGTAGCACAAAATATACATGTATTTGTCCGTCAATTTTGTACTCTGAAATAATTATCAGCTCATTTTCAACTTAATAGCTGGAAGCCTCTATTTCATAATTTGTTCACAGTCGTAAATTTCCACTTGTTTATTTGATGTAATGACCACTCGTTAGTGCTAGCATAATTTGTTTGTAAGGTTTAAAGGCACATCAACACAAACTACATGTAGTTATAAAGCAACTGATAACAATAATGAAATCTAATTCTAAAGATATTAAGTTGTATATTTAGTGAAGAATATTTCTGTCTTCAGATCCTAAAGTATTATCGTACTAATTGAAAAAGTTCTCTAAGTGAATTAACCTTTACATGTTTGTCATGTTCATGTATATATTAAAGATCCTGATAACAAGCCAGCGTTGTATTACATTTAAATGAGATGTTAATGAGTTTCACGCTTGAACTACGCCTCTTTGTCTATGTTGAAAATTGTTGAAGCGTGAAAAGAGTAATCTTATACTTTCTTGTTACCATTGGAACGATGTTAAACATCGTTCCAAAAATTCATTCACCAATTTCTTACCATTAGTTTTGTATTTTTGCATCGATAGTTTTTCATTTCTTATGCCATCTTAGTAAAATACCAACAAAATACTCAGATAAAATACAAAAGAGTAATAATATATAATTACTGAAACTCATTTTTCCTTCAAGATGGGTTATTGCCCTTTGTATACCTTATGATAAACAATTTATCAAATGACTTTCTTTTGTAACAACATAAACTTGTTCTCTATGTTCCCATCTGCAGAAAAAAATCCGGCTTTAATGTGGCTCCGACATTATCTTTCTTGTTTTCTTTGATATGATTTTATTTGAATTTAATCTCTGTTGAGCAACAACCTCTGGAGAGCAATAGATTTAAGTCCCTCCCATTGGGTGTTCTTCAAGAGAGGTTGTACTGTATACTAAACCTTCTTGGAAAAAAGCTACGGTTCATTAAGTGTAATCATACTATTATTAAAATCCATTCATATAATTATAATGATATATAAACTTACAAAAGATATAAAGCATCATTTCTGAAAACTCTTATATGTTTTAAGGCTAATATATTTTCTGTATATAGTTTTAATAATGGAACAAAAAACCAAATTTAATATTAAGATAAAACATAATTATTATTTATAGGCATTATACCAAAGGCATCGTGGTACAATTATGTTCCCTTTCTAAGTAGCACAAAATATACATGTATTTGTCCGTCAATTTTGTACTCTGAAATAATTATCAGCTCATTTTCAACTTAATAGCTGGAAGCCTCTATTTCATAATTTGTTCACAGTCGTAAATTTCCACTTGTTTATTTGATGTAATGACCACTCGTTAGTGCTAGCATAATTTGTTTGTAAGGTTTAAAGGCACATCAACACAAACTACATGTAGTTATAAAGCAACTGATAACAATAATGAAATCTAATTCTAAAGATATTAAGTTGTATATTTTGTGAAGAATATTTCTGTCTTCAGATCCTAAAGTATTATCGTACTAATTGAAAAAGTTCTCTAAGTGAATTAACCTTTACATGTTTGTCATGTTCATGTATATATTAAAGATCCTGATAGTTGAGAATGTGTTTTTATTGAATTGCTTTATTGAATTACATATAATTAACACTTAGGTGCTTTCTCGTTTAGTTTGTTTGTTTGTGTTTTACGACGCATCAACACAGAACAGTTATATCGTGCTTCTCGTTTAGAATAGGTATGAATGTCTTTATTTAGTATGACCAATTCTACATGGTGTTAATATTTGAGCTTGTCATTTTCACTCATATAAAAAATTGGTCAAACACTTAAAGACATTGCTTGGTTATTTGATACCTAGTGACTGAAGGCATAAAGGTTCTTAGCTAAAATGTTAACGGCTTTATTTATATGAATTCCTACTACATTTGGTATTTAGCTTAGGTGCACTATTTCAGATTTCAAAAGATCAAGTAATTTTACTCAATACTTCTAGTGATTATATTGTCTGAATAACTGTTTTTATGACCAACAATGCTCATTAGTGGCAAAGATATTGATTTTAATTAGATTTTACATCCTCTATCAACACTTCATTATAGGCTATTTACGGCAGCCTCTAATCCAACCAGCTTTCCTAGACGCTTTCTTTACCAATACTAGCTTACCTCATCACAAGGAGCCGCCAACTTCTCCATCAACCAAGGAAAATTGATCTTACATATAAAATAATCATGCTTAAGTTTAACCTGCGGTGATCGCTGGAACTCTGAATTCAAAATCCCATATTTTAACAATGTTCCAAGGTTGCAGTATTACAAGTATGAACTAGAGACCATTAGTTTGTGTAGCTGAGAATGTAACTAATGAGATATCAAAATGAGATAACAAAAAACAAAAATTATTGTATCAAGTTCAGTTCTTCAAGATTTTTGTCAAATATTTAGAAAATTAGCGAGGGGGAAATGTAAACTGTATCCATTATCTTATCCGTATGTTAGTTGTGTATGCAAATAAATGAGTAAAATCAGGTTTATTACTTTAAGCAAGAACCTACAACTGTTTGATGAAGTAATAAAATAACGGTTAAAATGGTTCTAGAAATAAGAGTATTGCATGTTTTTGGTCATTAGAATTAATGTGTAATCTATTCAAACAAAAAATGCAATTAAACAGATGTGTAAATGTTGTAACACACGTATATCTTAAATATAAATGAGATTCTGATTCTAAATGAAATCTAACTTCAATATTACAGGAGAACCAGGCTGGATCTATTATAAGGAAACGTTTAAATTCTTCATTGTCTGTTAACATGTAAAACTGCTTTGATTTTATCAGGTGCGTGTTCAGTAACTACTGTTAGCAAACGCTACGGGTACAGGACAACTCAACCCATGGATAACTCAACCCAAAGTTGGGACAACTCAACACGTTAGTAGGGGATTCAGTGGTCTCGGGTTGAGTTGTCTTTGGGTATTTTTTCCGACTCTAACGTTACGGAACGTTTTGGAACGTTCGGGTAACTGAACAGGTTACAGTTGTACATGTTGTAAACAATTTATCATTGTTATTTACAAACTGTTCTAGATTAATTAAATTTCTTTTCAAATGAAAACGACTTTACAAATACTACAAACCGGCTCAATAGCAGAGTGGTGAAGATATTTTTACTTCAATCACAGCAAACAAGTACAGATGCAAAACATGTTTCATCAAGAATAAAACCAAGAAAATACAACTGATTGATTGAATAACAAAACGGTAGTAAATCTGACACACAAAAAGAGAATATTTGCATGTTCAAGGTGATTAAATTTAAATGAGTAAATTCATTCCAGAGAAAATCCAATTCAAGAGATAGATAACCATTGTTTCAAACTTCTCTAAAATTTACATAATATTGTGTTTTCAAATGAAATAAAAACATGAAAATCCTCACTGGAAGCATTGTCAGCAATCTTCTAGGAGAGATTCAAAGACTAAAACAACTAGAAACATTTATATTTTGTAGAACATTCCATGAATTAAGGCTATGTAAATTTTGCACTAAAATGAATTAGAATTACAAATCCCCAATCATATGTGGGTGTCTATTCTATATCAATACGTACATGTGAGAAATACTAAATTAAAACCATACTTTTACAGAAAATTGTCAATGTATAAGTTAATTAAAACTTTAAATTGTAAATATTTATCAAAGAAACTATTTCAATGAGAAATGAGCTGAATGATACACTGGGGTCCAAAAGTTTCTTTATACGTCTATTTTTTTCATATTTTCTCTTATTTTTTTATTGCAATGTTATTGCAGACCCATTTTTTTTATTTTTCTATTGTATATTTATTATACAAACATAATTTATTCAAATTTACAAACAAAATAAGTAATAAATGCAGTTACTTAACAAAATAATGGATAAACAACAAATTTGATCAACCAAGGGCTAATGGAACATCAACAAGTCACCTCACTGAAATGTGATCTCAGTACTTCGTGTAGCCCCCATTAGCTGCAATGACAGCTTGAATCCTTCTAGGCATTGATCTGATTAGTGTATGGCATCTTTGCACATTGATCTCATCCCAAATTTGAAGAACATTGGCTTCCCAGTCCCGAAGGTTGTTAGAACGAGTATGCTGAAGTCCCACCTTCACATCTCTCCATAAATTTTCGATGGGGTTCAGGTCTGGACTTTGTGGAGGCCAGTTCAAGCATCTGAGATGATTCTGGGCTTTCCACTCCATAACTACTTTGGACCTATGGCAAGGCGCACCATCATCCTGGAACCAGTAATTATTACCAAACCCTAGAAGATGGGCAGAAGGAATGGCATAATTAGCCAGAATCATTTGAATGTCAATGTACCCATGGCTATTTAAATTTCCATTAACCTTGGTAAGAAATGCAGTGCCGCCATATGACATAGCACCCCACATCATAATCCCTCCTCCTCCAAACTTGACTGTAGGCACAACACAGTCAGGTCGCAAAGCTTCACCACTTCTCCTACGAACCACAGTTGGACCATCACTCTGAAAAAGAGTAAATCTGGACTCATCGGTCCACAAAACATTTGCCCAGTCAAGCCAAGTCCAGTCAGAATGTTCTCTAGCAAAGCCCAAACGAAGCTGTCTGTGTCTTTGCGTCAGCAGTGGCATTTTTCGAGCCAATTTGCCATAAAGACCTACATCATGAAGTCGTCGACGAACTGTGGTCTTGGATGGTGTTACTCCTGATGCATTCCAGGAGTCCTGAAGCTGGCGAACTGTCAACCTTCGATTGTTGAGGGACTCTCTAATCAGTGTCCTGTCTTGTCGCTCACTGGAAATCTTCGGTCTGCCTGTTCTTGCCTTGTCAGTGAAGTTACCCTGCTCGTTCACCTTCCTCAGAGCTGCATACACAGATGGCCTAAAAGTAAAAAAGGAAGAAAATTGTCAGTCTTAAGAAAAATACTTAATTTCTTAATGCAGAAAAGAGCTATTGTTATAAAACAGAACAAGAGCTGTCAGAGGAGACAGCATGCTCGACTTAGTTAGTGTTTGTCACAGGAGTAAAAAATATGTATAAGGAGTTATAAACCTAGTCACATGAGATGTGGTTGATAATAAGAAACATATATTTAAAGTTTGAAGTCAATACCTTAAGAAATAAAACAGTTGCAGTAAAAACAAACATTTTTTAAAGAAAACTCTAAGTTCAAGGGGAGATAATTCTGAAAAAATATATTTGGAGTTATACACCTTGTCACATGAGATGTGGTTGATAATAAGGAATGTACATTTAAAGTTTGAAGTCAATACCTATAGAAATAAAACAGTTGCAGTAAAAACAAACACTTTTTAAAGAAAACTCTAAGTTCAAGGGGAGATAATTCTGAAAAAATATATTTGGAGTTATACACCTTGTCACATGAGATGTGGTTGATAATAAGGAATGTACATTTAAAGTTTAAAGTCAATACCTAAAGGAATAAAACAGTTGCAGTAAAAACAAACATTTTTGAAAGAAAACTCTAAGTTCAAGGGGAGATAATTCTGAAAAAAATATATTTAGAGTTATGAACCTTGTCACATGAGATGTGGTTCATAATAAGAAGCATATATTTAAAGTTTGAAGTTAATATCTTAAGAAATAACAAAGATATAGGAGAAAGTATTTTACTGCAAAAAAACTTTAATCTGTGCACAAAAACTTTAATCAGTTCAAGGGGAGATAATTCTGAAAGAAATGTTTTTGGAGTTATATACCTTGTCACATGAGATGTGGTTGATAGTAAGGAACATATATTTAAAGTTTGAAGTTAATATCTTAAGAAATAACAAAGATATAGAAGAAAGTATTTTACTGCACAAAAACTTTAATCAGAAAGGTGGACGCGGACGCCGACGCTGGGGCGAGTAGGAGAGCTCTACATTACTACGTAAAGTCGAGCTAAAAAGTTAAGTGAAGTTTTGAAAAAAAACTTACCTTGAACACCCCACTGCTTCAGCAATAGCAGTCACCGAAAGACCTTGGTCATGCAAAAGCTTGCATGCGTACCTCTTCTGTTCTCTTGCTTGCGCCATCATCAGGAAAAACTGTTCAACTTCATAAGTAGTCTATTGGGACATAAAGAGCTTCGGAGAAGCAAAATGTATGGGTTATTTTGTTTTTTGTTTATGAGAGCTGTTAAGGTTTCAGTTTAGTTATTCACTGAAAACTTGAAAATTTTGTGGAGAATTTTATTGGTATGCAATTAAACTAACTTTTTTCATTAAAAACTGCCTTTTGATTGTTAAAGGGAGATAATATGAAAGAACATAATTGGAGGTTCATGTTAAACTGTTTTTTTGTTGTGAAACGAATAATACATGTAACATTTCTCTTAGTATACTCCAAAACATAGAAATTTAACATGTGTAAAGAAACTTTTTGACCCCAGTGTATGTAATCTATTTCTTAATTAACAAATAAAAGAGCATTTGATATTATGACTCTGTGTGTTACTATCTAGTTATAATCATGTTCATCTTCTTGTCAACATTAATAATAAATTATTGCAAGTATATTATGTGTTTTATAATATTGTCATGGTTTTATTTACGATTAAGACCTTGGTACTTTTCTGAATAAATGTACTTTCTGTTATTCTCAATAGAAAATAAGATACTTTGATTTTTAGAAAAACTTCTTTTACTAAGTTAACATACAGAAAGGCAAAAACACAAGGAGCAGGAGTGGCCAAGTGGTAATGACATTGGACTGGTAATAATTTGATAGCAAGCTCCCTGTTGGTTTGAACCCATTCCAAAATCTACCCACTTATTTCCTTGAGCAAGAAACTTAAACCTAGCTCAGTACTGGGGGGGGGGGGGGAGCAGGATACTTCAATACAGAAGTTGAACTGTTTTTTGCAATCATTTTATAATGCTAATTGTGGGGGAGCATCATTTAACTGCTTGTATATAAAGCACCATCTAAATACAACACCAAATAGTGTATCAAAGAAATAAAGAATGCCAACCAGTCTCAAACAAAATTCTACTTCTTGCTAAACTTTTTTAAACAATGGATAACTGGTCACCTATTTATAGGAGCAGATAGGTGGGGAAGATCTGTAAATAATTTTCTAAGGAATAACTAAACTCAACATAACTTCTAATCTTCCAGCTAATAAGAATAAAGAACTAAGATGTTTAGACCTAGGGGTAAAGAAATGTATATTGAGATTTTTCATAACACAACTCTTGTTTTTAAAAAGCAATATGTAACAAAATGACCTCAAAATTCACCTAAAACATTTAATTATCCTACATTACAATGACATTTAATAATTATAATACATAAATATAAATAATTATACTATTACAGACAACCTGAAGGCAAAGTATATCCATCAAAACAAAACAAACTTGAGTAAAAAACAACTTTGTTTCTATTTTTTCACCTGGGGCTAAACACAATAAGTAAAAATATAATAGAGCTTTCTTGTTCTTTAATTAAATACAAAAAACATTTTATAGGAGAGTAGTTTTGTATTTCATAAATGTTAACATGAACATTAACAAAAACATGGAGAGATTACATGTAGCACAATGTTTCCTTTCTTGTCCAATCAGATGTCTAGATATCTGAAAAAACACCAATCCAATTTGTGTATCTGGTGATTGGCTTATTTTAAATGAAACTTATAAGTTCCTAGATAGTACTTGTGTTGTTTTTTCTCATATCTTTATTTATTTTGTTCAAAGAGTTATGCACGTAAAATCCACTTTTTTATTAACCTATTCATGAGAATACATTAGATTTTTATTAAACACATTTTCATGGTTAAGATAGGCATGAGGTCCATAATCATAATGGTCAGCTTTTTTCATAATAAAGGTCTAACCACAGCTTAATATTGTCATGTAATAGTAAGAAGAAGATAGTACATGCATGTAGTTACATTTTTAAAATATATGCATATTTGAGAAAGGCCATAAGCCCAAACGTTAATTAATAGAGAAGGTTCAGAGCGTAAATTGTTTTTGTGTCCACCTGGATACTAAACTTACACACTAATGAATAAGAATCCCATTTTTTCTAATACTGAGATTATTCATAAGTTAATCATATTAATGTATTCACAGGGACAGGTTACTAAAATTGGACAATACTATCAAATTCAGACAGAGAAGTATACAGTTTGAGCAGTTCACTAAAAACATGCTGTAAATCAACTTGGTTCAACTGTAATTGATTCTGTTTTTGTGGAAGATTTTTCAGTGCAGGTTATGTGAAGATGTCCATCTCTGAAAAAAATAAATATACATAATAATTTTATAAAATATTTTCATTACTGGGTTCAATGGCATGTCAACACAATTAAGGTTATTTTATGACAGACTGCACCTAACCTAGCTTTTCTAGAACCTTGTCTATAACAAGTACTCACCTACCCTTCCACAAAGCTAGCAACTTCTCTATATACCTTATAAGTAAAGAAAAATTGACATAATTGTCAAATTTTCATTTTCAAAATAAAGTAAACAGAATTATATGTATTTATAAGTTTTCAAGAGCCCTTAAAACATAAGTCAATAAAAAACATGCATTAGCTTTACAATAACCACCTATAGCAGTTTTGCTATTGAATAACAAGTACAACAAAGTGACAATATAATGAATGTATTTATTTATTTACATTTGTATTTGGTTGGGTTAAATGCTGTAGCAACACATAGAATAGGTTATAATTATATAACATCATCCAGCGCACCTAACCTAGCTTTCCTGGACCCTTGTCTATACCAAGTACTCAACTACCCTTCCGCAAGGCTGGAAACTTCTCCATATAACTTATTAATGGTGAAAAATTGACAATATTGTCAACATATTGTAACATACCTTCGTAAATGAAATGTTGAGTTGATTGTTGATCCTGCAGGCAAATCTCTCATAATGACCTGTGTGATAAAATTAATTATAATGAATCCAATGATACATAGATAATTGATACTAAAGAAATCAAATCAGTTACATTATCTTAATGAAGAAATGTCATGTAACTTAGTGATGAGCAATGCATTGTTGTCGAGTCAAAACCTCCTAATTACCTTTTTGGAATTAAAGTTACAAGGTTTTGACTCCACAACAACGAATTATGGATCTTTCCATGACCTTAATTATCAGTATATTTAACAAAGGTTAATATTTATATTTTGTGCCACAAACATGATGTAAACAATAGAGTGAGTGATAAATTTGTGGTCTTTATCATTATTCAAATATAAGACTGAGTAAGAAACAATCAGTCAGTTAGAAATCAATGTCAAACATTGACTCAAAGTTGGTAGATAAAACCAACTAGCTATTGATTGTATAATTATTTGTCTTCTTACATACTAAGTTTCTTGTCAGTTCAATTTCTAATAACTTAACATTTTGAAAAGTTGCCCATTAGACCGAGCTAGGCAACAATAATATGTGTTCAAACTTCAAACAAAAAGAAGAAGTCATACAATTCAGAAATATTTGTTGTATTTACTTTAATACTAAACACACATTTGAAAGCAACTTAATTCCACTGGGTCATTAGCCAACCTATAGATGCAATTATATATAAAACCGACAGACTTTCCATTATAACTCGACCATCACTTCAACTACTACTCTAAATACAATAATATAGATATTTGTTATATATTTACATAAAAGAGGAGTAATAAGACACTTTAGTAGTGTGATGGAAAACATAGTTGTCTTGAACAGTTGAAAATTTCATAGAACAGGGCTAGACATTAAAGGTTGCCAATTGTCCTAGCTGACCTTTATTAGGTTAAGCAAACTATTTACTGCAAGTAAATATTTAGTTTGGGCAAGTAAAATGTATAGCAGGTTGTCCAACTGGGCAATTTAATATAAAAGTTATTTTTAAATAACTACATGTTATTTCCCCTGTAAAGTGCAAAATTCACTGCACAATACTGCAAAACCTGTTTAATAAAATTGATAATAGGGCCAAAATCTGTTATAGGGTCAATAACACTTATTGGCCTTGGTCCAAGAACAAATTTCTGTGCTCTGATTGGTTGATAAACAGGGCCAATATAAAAAACTGGTGCTTTTCACAAAAATTCTTACGCGAAAAATCTTCGTAAGTCAAAAGCAAGAAACATTAATAATACGCTCATTTTTGGCTTATCAATTCTAAATATTATAAAAATTGTGTAAAATTATGTATACCTTTTGAATATCATATCATAGTTATGGTTATTTTCTGTCTGACTTTGGTGTGCTAATTATATGAAACTGACTTACGAAGATTTTTTTCGTAAGAATTTTTTGTGAAAAGCACCACTTGTCCGTCGATATGTAGTTATTTAATAAAATTGTCATCAAATAAGTGATTTGATACAGGCTCTGATATTTTTTCCTTGTGAGTCATATTGGCCCTTGGGCTTCGGCCTCGGGCCAATACAACTGCCCTTGGAATAATAACAGAGCCTATATCAGACCACTTATTTAATAACATCATCAAGTCATGTCTAAGACAGCAGTTTTCTAGACTTACTTTAGCTATAGATACAATATTATCTTGTGCTATACATTCACATATTTCCAGTTTAAATGATGTCTGATCTTGTTGTAGAGTAAATTCTAAATGTTTCCTAGAATGTAATGGAGCTAAGGCAGGAAATATAGGACTTAGTTCTATACCACTTTCTGTCTTTGTCTGAAATAGTCAACATGATTAATCAGGCACTGTCAGTGTATAAGAGAAATATGTAAGTACATTTTTCCACAATTAAAACTGAACAGCCCAGTAAATGAATACCTCAAAAGTTGCAATAATGACAACCAATTTATGAACTCCATTAAAAAAGGTAATTAAATGTGCTTTAAGACCTATTAGGACATTTTTTCAGCTGTGTAACATTTGGTCAGTCCACATACTCACTGTCAGTGGTGTTTGAATCACTTGACTTAAGCTTTATCTGTACTAAGTACATAAGTTGAGTATTGACTGACTTCACAGACATACTTGATACAAATGTAAATGTAAGAATGGACATATAAGAACATATTTCAATAACAATAAGTAAAACATGTCTGAGTATCGAACCAAAAAAACTCTAGATTTTCTGTCTCACACAAAATGGCCAGAGCTTTCTCTTTATAGTTAAATATTAAAACATATATACTGTAAAATATATTAACTATTGAATAAAATCTATTAACTCCATAACAATCTATGAAAATATTACCTCAAACAGTTAACATTCAGATGACAACTATATTTTCATATCATAAAAATGAATTACAAGCTAAATTATGATTCTTCAAAACACAATATTTTTGGAAATTCAGGAAAATTAAGTTGGTTGCTTGAGGGCCAAAAATGTCAGATCTTAGACTAAATGTAGTAGAGCAAGCAATCCTAAGCTTTTATCTGCATACATCATGCATGCACTGGCAAAATATCTATTCAAAAACTATCAATATAAATTCTTAGATTTATTCTAGTGCCAAGGGAGACAATTATGTAATTAGACTAAATAGTTACCTACCCTTATACAAATAGGTTTAGATATACAATCAATTTCCTTGTCTTGTATATTTAACTTGATATCATCATCTTCCAGAACAGACAATATTCCTGCCTGAAGATATATATAATACATGCATACAATATAATAATAAGATGGAAGAGAAAAATGTAATACACAAACGTAGGTCCTTTCTGAAATACTGGATCCAAAACAATACCTTACATTAAAAGAGTGATTATAAAATATAGAAAAACTGTAACATATATAAGTATTTAAAATATTTAAAAACCTAAATGTTTATTGCCCAAGCATCTTGACATGCGTCTTCTTCGAGGGCGTTTAAAGAAAAAAAAGGACATAATATAGTACTAAGATATATATAATAAATTGTTTGCTATCACTTTATAACAATTGGAACAAGACTAACCAAACAAACTGTCAGTGAATTTAGTTGTACTATTGCTCAGAACAATCAGTTTCCATATAGATTAGCAAGGGCAGCCATTAATCTGAAACAGGTATTATTCAGTCCAAGTCTGCTTTTTTCTTCCCTAAGCCGAACAAATTTTTTTGCTCAAATAAACAAGATGAGTCTAGGAAAAAGTTGTCAACAACCAACAGAATTAGCTAATCTATTTAATGATAACCAAACAAAATGATAACCTACAAATGACATACAACATCAAGCCTTGGAATCTAAGCAACATATTATTAAATAATGCTATGGTATTCATGAACAGACAGCTCTTTTCTAAAAAGTTATATTATAAGCTCCATACTAAAACTATAGAAAGGACTAAGAAATAGGTGACAATTATTTTTTTATTTTGTTTCAGATGGAATGACAATGTATCTGTCAGTTATGCACACCAAAATAAAGTTTCTTTTTCAAAACTCATATTAATCCCATGTTATTTTAAGCAAACTTTAAAATCTCTCAACAGCCAAACAGAGGTCTTTTTTTTTGGGGGGGGGGGTTAAAGCTGTAGCAACACATTGTACAGGTTAATTTGAAACAGACAGTCCACCTACTCACTGTTCCTGTAAAGACTAAATCTCTGGATATAGCTGTTAACCAACTACTAGGCGCATACTTCCATCAGTGACTGACTACTGTCCTACATGATTTAGAATCAGCAGTAGGAGGGAGAATGGCCATAGAAAATTATATCATTACCAAGCTCAACAAAAGTATGCCCTACCCGGGAATCGAACCTACGACCCTCAATCAGTAGACTTGGGAGTTACCGACTAAGTGAATGAGCACACAAGATTTTTCATCAAAGGGCCATAACCCGGTGAAAAATCAATGGAATGAAATTTTTTATTTTTTTTTTAGGGAGGGGAGGTATACTAAATATCACATATACAATACCTGTTTAGCAGCACCAACAGCTATAACTTCTTCAGGATTAATAGAAGACAAGACATCACAATGTGAGAACATATCATTTATAGTCTTTTGTAATAATGGTACATTAGTACCTCCACCACATAATATAACCTGAAATTATATATACCATGTACTATAACATACTCTGATAACATGAGTGAAAGTTTTAGTGTTCAACATACTTTCAAAATACTGAAATATACAGATTTTATATAAACTACATAGAGTAATTCATTTTCAAAATACTTATCGTCGGCAACCACAGTACTTCCTTCTGTTTCACTCCATACATACTGTGGGCAGTTTGACTGGCAAAGTCTGGTTTTCATGAATATGTATGAGACGGGGTAGACCAATCTTCTTCCAATGAAATCACATGTTACAATAAAATACTCTTCAATAAAAATGACGTCATACTGGGATTTTCTTCACCCGCTTTAAAAAATCACTGATGGAGGTTGCCATTTTGAATGGTAAACCAAACCTTAGATATAAAATGTAATATCATTGGCTAGTTTTCCACAGTGGTTTCCTTGCAGAACCAATTAAACTGCCTCATTAATTATTCATGATTACGAGATTTTCCTAACCAAATGGCCCAGGGTGCAGCATAGTAGAGTAATGTATCATGGGATAACCAACAATGAAAATACTGAAAGTAGTATTATTAAAAAATAATTTATCCAGAGTCATAGCTCTAGTCACAATTCCTCCCAATCAAAAAAACTCAAGTCACAAGAGATATGTTTTTAACTCACATTCATATTTTTTCAGCCAATGTACCTGTTGTGTACAAGTTGTGAACAAGCAGAGAGAAGTTCTTATACACACTTTTTTTTGAAAATGTTACACATATAGTATCCTATTGTTTTATGCACAAATGTTTTTATTTTAAATTAATGATTAATGGTTGTTAGTCCCTAGTGAAAAAGTTGCTAAATTTGAGTTCTGGACATTATCTATTTTGTCCAATCAGAATCAACTCAGTAAAAATTTCATCCAATCAAATATAAGAATCTTACCTTATCAACAGAAGTTCTAGTTAGATTGTTATCATTTAGTACTTGATCTATAAACTGTGAACATTTTTGTACAAGTTCACTTATACAGCTCTCAAATCTTGCTCTGTAACATTAGGATAACTAAACATTAGAAGTTTTATAATGTATGCAGTGGGTGGAACAAGCATGGATGGTTGGTGTTAAGACTGTCTCACTCTCTGGAAGTTTTCTAACCATGTACATGCATTATTCATAGTTCTGCAAAATTTCTTTAACTACCGGTACTAGTTTTAGTGTAAGTACACATTGTATCAACCCTATGACACATGGCTTGGTCAAAATAGAGAAATTAAAGATGTTTTCCCGAGTATAAAAATGATCCTTGTACAAGCTTATCATAGAATATATACTTAGATATTGCCAATAGCTTATTTGATCATTGCAACTAAACAATTTTTCAACAATATTCGTTCATACAAACAGCTTATGGTAAACAAATCATATGCAAATATTACCTTTATAGATTTATAGAATGGATTACAAGAAGAATCTTCCAAGAATAAATTTTTCTTCCAAGAATAAATTATTAGGATAAACAGTCAGAAATAGTTATGTTTTCTTATACTAGGTGTAACACCTTGTCAACATTATTTTCACAGTGGCTAGCGCACCTAACCTAGCTTTCCTGTACCCTTATCAAACCAGTACTCTACTAACCTTCCACAAGGCCAGCAACCTCTCCGTATACCTTATTTCTGGACATTGCTAAATTTTCATGAAAGGGTATAACTGCCCGGGATTGGATTTGAGCATGTACCCACTTGAGCAAACTAGATTCCAAATTCCATGTCCCTGCAAACTGCACTACAGACCTATGTTTAAAAATAGTACTTTAAGTCATTAAACAATAAAAATTGTTACCTGGATACTTTAGTATCAAAGTCTACACCATCATATAGAGAATCAACAGCACAATGTACATTATCTAGTTTAGACATTGTATGTTTACAGATCTCAGCTTGTCTTTGTAACTTTGTCATGGCACGTTTATTATCCGATATATCACACCGGGATTTCCTATAATAGACAATGTATAAATATAGACTTAAATTGTATATACCAATTGTCATAACTATCACAAGATGAATACATTTAGAAAAACAATGTGACAGTTTTTATGTAATTTTATCCTGCAAGAAACTTTATCCTACTAGCTCAGTAGTGGTGGACCAAGTGGCGGACTTGAAAGTGATTAATCTAAGTTGTAAGAATTTGTTTCATGATTGAGCTGAAATAAATAATAATAGTATGTAATTTTATACAATTTCTGAACATATTTTTATAAGTTATACACCACAGATGACTCAACTAAAAATCATCACAAATTATTTACAATAATATAACAATGGGCTGAATAGCACAAACAAAATCAAAACACCCCAGTTGAAATCATGTCAGAGAACCAAATGGTGCATCCCATCCAGTTGCATTCCACAAAAATAGTATAGGTTCAGTTATACACTGAATTAAGTAAGTTTTTTTTTAATGGTTCCAACATTAGCTATTTTAGTCACATATCCTCTGTGCCTCAATAAGTTTTAAATGTCTTAAACAAATCTGACACATTTTCAAATTCTAGCCAACTGTTTACTTCTATTTTAATACAGTTTAAAAACAACAAACTATAAATCAATTTTCAAAACATGGCATGTCATTGTTCTTTTAATTTTGAATTCTTCCTTTTATGGAGGGAACACATGAGTTCACATAATTGTGTAGCAGTTTCAAAGTATTTAATTTTTGAGAAAAAAATATTCCGTAAGTTTGGTTTAGCAAATAAGAGTGTAGATAATACTCACTGGTTTTTATATACTTGATAATAAAAGAGTATTTCTGAATATATTCATCCTTCCCTATTTTTGACAGTTAGACTATTCTTTTGTTAAATCAACTGGCCAAGTTAAAAAATTCACTCATAGATAAGGTTATGAAATTGTCAACAAACATACCTTTTGAATTCAGCAACGAGATATTTACAAAGTTCATTAGTGAACATATCTCCTCCTACATTAGAGTTGGTGACATCAGTCATTATTTTATACATTCCATTATGTACATTAACTATTGATACTTCAGATGATAAACCTCCCATTCTATATACCAATACTGACCTGAAATAATTATATAATTATATAGATACAGCCCTCGACATTAATTTTTAAAGTTGTTCACTTGCCTGAATTTAATGTTTACTAGCAGTAACAAGTTACCTAAACCCAAGAAATATAGGTTGTCAGGGGCAATAGGACAACCATTAATGTCAACATACAGAAATCAAAGTTTGAAATTCATAAATTTTCATAGGATATTTAACCACTAACAATCCATTTATGAGTTTTCACTATCTAAGCATTTCTTTCTTTCTTTCTTTGTAAAATTTAAGAACATTTATAGCAATCATACATTGTATAGTTTGTTTTTTCTCAACTGTCAAAACATGAATAATTTCACAGTGAATGCATTTGATAAAATTATCGTCATGATACATTTATGAGTTTCCAGAAGTGTGAACTATGGTCGAGTATATCTGCTTATGCCGAATGGTATGTTTTAGTCAAGATATATTTAATAACAATTAGGCCACCAGTACAAAAACAATGCATTCAGTCACCGTGAAATTATTCAAGCTTTGACAGTTGAGAAAAAACAGACAATATAAGGTTACAGACAGCAGTAGACTTACATAACCAGCTTTCAAGGACACTTATTTTATCAGAACTCACTTTTCTTTCACAAATAGCTAACAACTCTCTCTATGGAGGAATAAACAAAATACTGGATTTCCATGGAAATCCAGCCTGAGTTCTCCTTATTAAAATACTGAACTGTACCACAGTGCCATGGCTGAGGATTATTAATTACTTTCAAACTTTTCTTCTAAACCCGTAACTTGAACATGGCTAAACTCATAAAGAGAGGAGTCAATGCAAATATAACATAAAATTGTGAATGGTCAACGATAAGTAAGTCATAATTATGTTACAGATAACTTCACTTTCAAAGAAGAAGAGTCCTTCATTTCTCTTAACAAAGATTCTAAAAAAATAGTATTCATTGTTGTTATTTTCAGAACATATAATCACCTCTTTATGAAACACAGTTGTTCTTGCCTTATTTACATTAAGATCATAGGACTTAAGGCTAGCAACCTTATACCTAGGTATACCTACACAAATTATTTAACTTTTTAAGCAATTAGATGACTAAAATATGACTGAATGTTGAAATTAAGGGATTTATAGTTTCAATGATTAAGACTTCTCAGTTAATAATAGGCTGAAATCTTTGACATCAATTTTCTGGGTTCTTTAGTGCACTAACCTCATCCCTGAACAGAGAGAACATGTTCCAAACACAGTTCCAACATATTCTAATACTCCAAGGTTAAAACTGATGAGAACAGGGAATCAAACACATCCTAGATGAGTACTCACCTATTATATGTAATATCATTTTGACCAATATCATAGGCTAACAAGGCAGCTGATGGTTCACTTATCAATCTTAGAACATTAAATCCTGCTTCATTTGCTGCCATACTGAAATATATCAAAATTGAACTTTTGTTAATTTTATTTAAATTGGATTTTACAATGTTTATAACTACAACTTTATGTATTTAATAATATGGCATTATTATGCACTTTCTTGCTATCAAGCTAGCTATTATGGTGATGTGGTAGTATCCACATACGACTTGAGAGGTCATGTGTTTGAATCTCAGTTCAGACAATGGATTTTGATCAAATAAAGGGCTACCTTAGAAAATCTTGTTATATTTGAAAGAAGTTTTCTCAAAAATAGTTAAATCTAAAGTCAGATCATCTAAATATTATGATTTCTTTCATGCTTTATGGGGAAATGTCGCGTCATTCGATGAAAATAAACGATGAAAATATAAATTTTATATTTTCATCGTAGTGAAAATATAACTTTATATTTTCATCGTTCATGACGTCATATTAGAAGATAAATGACGTCATCATGGAGTAGAAATGACGTCACGTTATAATTTGTTTAAAATACATCAAATAACACAAACCTAAGCATGAAAGAAACAGAATATTCGTCAACTCTGATGTAAGATGATTTTTTTTCAACTCGTGAACTCAGAAAGTGACATTTTCACTCGTGCCTATGCCACTCGTGAAAATATGTTTTCTGAGCTCACTCGGTGAAATAAAAATCGATCTTACACCAAAGTTGACTAATATCCTCTATTTATCCATAAAACTATAATGATCTATTGGCACCAAATGTTTTGATATTCAAGCTATCATGATAAAAATCAACAACATTAAAAAAGTTATATCTATGTATCATGAATAGATCAAAAGCGAACAAAAAAGAGCCACTGTGAAAGCAAAATATCATTGATATTCACACTGTTTTGTTGATATTGTTCTGTTTTATTAACCTGACACAACTTAAATAATTACACTGTCACTGAATGTGTTAACTGATCTTTTTTCAAAAGACTGAACCACCGACCCATATTGATCATTGATGAAGTAACATTATACAAGGTGATTTTGAATATTGGAAAAGTTGTAAAGAAGTTAACACATTCAATGACTCTGTAACTATTTAAAAATGTGGTAAGTGAAAAACAAAACAATAAATAGTACAAAGAGTACACTAAAACAAAAGAAAGTAATACCTTATAGCTCTCTTCTGTTCAGCATTAAAATTTGTAGGTATAGCAAGAACTGAGTCTTGACATCCACTTCCACCATGACTCTGTGCTGTCTCTAGAATTATCATAATTATAGTATAATTACATCATTATATGTTTTACAGTGAAGTGTTGCGTAACTTTTTGTACAAATACAGTGAAAACAAAGTATTGTGTGTTTACAGGTCATACTCTAGGTCATGCATGTTTTTGTACTTTATTCAATGGAATTGCCTTCTAAATCGGTGAATAAGCTGATGCACGAACAGCATTTTTTTCTAATTTAACCCATTTCATTCAGATTACATATGTATGTGTAATTACCCTTTAAAAACGGGATACACATCAATGTGTAATTTCAGGTCTTTTAACATTAGTTGTCTTTCTCATGTCATACCATCAAACTCATGAAAGTCAAATGCATAAAAATATACATTTTTGGAAAGCAAATTAAATTCTGAATTCATTGAACAAACTTTCATTGTTGTGCTATTTCAATTAAAAAAAAATAATACAAGTTAAAGACAAGCATGTTACAAATTTTTAAAAAAAATTTTTAATAACCATTTTCTTATTTTTATTAAATTAATGCAGAAAAGCATGAACACAGATTAAAACCTGTTGTTCTGTGAACATGTACACATATTTTCATTAAACAGTGTAAGTTTTTTTACAGCTGAGAAAAATCCAAATACTTGAATTTGGGATATGGTCAATGAACGAAGGGTTAAGAGTATAAGTACCTAGCATTTTTTTATAGATAGAAACAGCTATCTGTGAAGGTGAATATAGTTTCCTTGTTTCTTTTATCTCAACTTCATACATGGGATTTCCACCTTGATCTAATACCTTAAAACAAAGAAATATATATCATTATAATCAATGTTTAATACACAGTCATATAACTATCTTTACCTCAAAGATACATAGGAATTTTCACGGGCTTAGCGCAAAAGGGTCGCAACTCACTCTTTTTTAATTTGAAGTACGATCGTTTTGGGCTAAGCCCACATTTTGTTATAAATGTCATGGTTCTCAATATTTCTTTTCGAGTACTGAACTTCTGGACAAGTGCATTTTGAATTGGGGCAAGTTCATTTTAAATTTGATTTGTCCATGGACAACTGGAAATAACTTGCAAACTTAAATCAGTCCTAAAACCATTGAAAATACTGTGCCCAGGATGCTGACTATTAAAGGTAATTACCTGTACAGCTGACTTCCTCTTATAATCTGTGACCACAGGATCATCACACTTTCTACCAAGTATCTGTTTTACATGACAAACTGTATTCTGTAAGTTTCTTATCATACCTTGCTTGGCAGCAACACCAACAGCCTATCAATAAAACATTTCATAAAACAAGGTGATCATAGCTAGCTAAAGCTGTAATGATTCCAACAATATCTATCTATGGTCGATATTTTTTTCCGATCAATAATCAGCGTGCATTTTAAAATATCGATGATAAAGCCTATATAGGTAAATAAATAAAGGTGTCAAAATTTGCAAGAAGAAAATTCTATCATGAGTGGAAACAGGTGCGCTGTCATAATATAAACAGATAGGTATAAAAAAACATAGACGGTACCCATAATAACGAAATACACTGGAACCCCTCTATTAAGACCACTGACCGTTCTTTTAAAAAGTGGTCTTATTAGCGGGGTGGTCTTATTAGCGGATAAATTGGTCTAGCATAATTCATAGTACAAAAATTGCCTGACATATACTTTGTTAACTTAAAACAAGGACCCTATATAACAAGTGGGTGTAATGAGCTTTAACTAATTAGTCATTATCAAGAGAACAATTTTCACATTGCATAAGATTTTCAAATTTTATCATGGATAATTCTATGTATGAATAATAATTGAGTTCAACTTAGTTATTTTTCAACAGTATATAACGCGTGTATCGGCGATCAAGTACGGAAACGGTCATAATGAACTATATCGCCTACCGGACTGTATAACAGACTTTATTCGGTACTGACGCTCTATAATCGTAATCACTCAGCTATTTCCATATACCGGAAAAAACAATGGAGTTTAGATTAGACCAGTAACAAATATTTGATCTTTCCGTCGAATTTACTCTCAAGAGCTTCCATTTCGGATTTGCTATACTCAAAACACTAAAACTTGTACCACATTAACAATTTAACATTAAAAATGTATTTGTATCCCGTGACACATCTACATTCGTTTTCGAGTAATTTTGTTGTTTTATCAAATATTTTCAATAGATTCAATTTAAATGGTCAGTATTGGGTAGGAAAATGACCCCTAGATTATGCAAGTGTCACATTGTTAGTTAAACAGGTGTGTTAATACCCCTTTATTTATTAGTTATCTAACAGATTGACATCTTTTGTTAACGAACAATGGGTGCAGCCTATTATCTACATAGGTGTGAAAAACATTTAACATAGTCAGACTGCCAGTCGCTCGCCAAATATTTCATGAATTTTAAGTGGTCTTTTTAGCGGGGTCAAAATGCACGCATTTAAAGCATTTTGTCAGCAAGAAGTGGTCGTATTACGGAGTAGCGGGTTGGTCCTATTTTCGGGGTTAAAGACAACCAAATACAGAGCAAAAAAAATCTGTTCTTTTCAAAAGTGGTCTTTTTAGCGGGGTGGTCCTTGAATCGGGGTGGTCTTTTTATCTATTATGAAAACATACATGGTCTGTGTACATAATCGGTATAGTACTGCAGTGAATGTATCGATATACATGTATATCAATGTATCATCAATATTTATTTCTCGATATATTGATGTTGTCGATTCACTTCGAACCGAATCAAAGACAGCTCTAATCATAGCACAGGTCAGCTATAGGTACATTTAATTAAGCAAGCTGTGAAATAAATTGATGCAACATTCTAGCGAAACTTAAGGCAGTCAGTGAATTGATTTTAGGATTTGAAATGTGGAATCAGTAATTTAGACCACAAGCGTATTAAACCAAGTAAAACTTTATTCTAAAAATCTAATCACAGTCACCTCCAAAAATAGAGGACCGACAGACAAATCCTGTTAACTAGAAGGTCCGTCTAGATCTACAAGTTTACAGGACCAACTGTCTGGCAAAAAATTAGATCTCATTCACACAGTTTTCAAGATCACTAAAATGTCTTCCGTCCAGTTAGACTTAGTTTGGTCCTGTAAAATTTTGATCTTCACACGACCTACTGTCCAATAATAAACTGTTGAATTTCGTGATGACTGTAATCATATTTAATATAATTTGCAATCTTACTGTCCAGAATGAATTGGACAGGATTATGTTTTCTTTAAAGACAAATCTTTCACCTTAAATAGTGTATGTTGAATTGTTAAGTCCTGGTCTGATAATTTAATACACAAATATACACAAAATGTGTTACTACTCTAAAAATTTGTCATTAATGGACCATAGGGTATAAGATAATATTGAAGTAGCTTACTGAGCATTCATAAACATATAGATTATAGAACTGTTTCAATTCGGTATACTAATTTAATTTAGCTTGATTGTTAAACAAGTTCTTACAACTTAGATTTATCACTTCTGAGTTCGCATCCTGGTCCCCAGTACTGAGCTAGTAGGATAAAGTTTCTTGCTCAAGAAAACAATAGGGTAGGGGATTCCAACAAACGCAGAGGTGGCTATCTAATGATTACCAGTCCAATGTCATAACAGCTTAGCCACGCCCACTCATGCACTATCCAGTTAATTAACTAAATTAACAAATTAATTATTTTCAATGCATAATTTGAATAATTTCATCAGGCCATTTATTGTCAAATCACCCATCCCAGTCATGTATAATATATCAATATAAACCTGATCATGATCTGTAAATGCTACAATACAGGGCGTTGTCCTGTCACCTAAATCGTTAGCTATAACATCTGTCTTTTCATCCTGAAAAAAAACACAGTACCAATATATTGATAAAATAATGCATACAGCAATATCTTCACAACATATCAATGTACCTTTAAAATAAAATTGGTACAAATTAACTTTTAGACTTAAATTACTAAATATATATAATTCAAGTTGATTTTTCTGTAAGTTGAGTTGTCCCCAGGTTGAGTTGTCTTTATAACAGATTGAGTGGTTTTGAGTAAAACTTGTTGTCTTCAGGTTGAGATGTTCTGATCCCATTAAAATGGTTTTAATGTGAGTTTTCCCAAAAATATTAACTTACATCATTTTTATGAATTTTCCAACTTAGCAATAATATTAATAATTCCCAATAACATTTAACAATGCCTCTTCTAAATATAAGAAAAGGCTCAGTCAGAGACAAAATGCTATCAATGGTGTCCATGAATTATTTGGAAATACTCATAGATGTTTGAACTATTTGGGTATTTATTGGAAAACAATGATAACGTTAGTTGACTTGTCAAGTTGGCATTTTGGAAAGTCTTATTAAAGTCATGTGATGATCTGCAACTTCAGTACAAATAACTATGTCATTCAGGTACTCATCACATATATTTTCATGACATGAGAGACTTTAACTAAGAAGATATATGCCCCTAATGCCCGTAATGGCAAGCATTGCCATTGGCAACTTAAATTGATTGGGTATTTCAAGGTAGGCCAAATTAATAAAAATAGTTTTCGCCCATCAATATAAAGACAGGAGATCTAAACTAAAAATATAGCAAGAATGGCACAGAGAACAGGCATCATATCATAAACTGCTATGAGCCAGAGCAAAAATGACTTAACAAGGGAAACAACTCGTTGTTTTTTAAAGTGCTTTCTGTACATCAAGCCATTATTGGCTTGATTAATACCTTTCATACAGATGAGATTCACTTACTTTTATCAAATCAAATATAACTAACAGTTGATAAGAAAATTTAGGGGAAAAAGAACAACAAACCTTGTTTACGGCTAAACATGCCGAAGTACACCCAAAATGCACACCATAGGCGGCTGCCATCTTGAAATTGTTATGAGTGATCAGCCAAATGGAGGCGTGTCTAAAAAGATCCGGTACAATTCAACCCGTAGACGACTCAACCCGTACTGTAAACATGAATACTAAAATACTCTGTTAAATGCGTACAGCTCAACTGTACTCAACGGTCAATATATCAAGGACCCTATTTATATTGGACATATTAATAAGTATTTGAGTTTAAATTATCTTAAATTAATTTCAAAAACATTGATACAAATGTAGGCCTATGCAGATACAGCATTGTGCCATAAGTGAACGTATACTTGTAACCGTCTCGGCAATGCGATTAAATTTCAAGCATATTCGTGTTAACTTCTTATGGAAATCATTGTTTTTAATGTTTTTGTAACCAAAGAAGGTGTCTTGACATTTTAGATACAAAAAATATTTATAAAATCACGAAACTTGCTTGAAAAACAGCTATTTTTAAAGTGTCCGGTTTATTGAGCTGTCCGGCGAATACGTATGCAGGGAGTAATCACTATCTTATTGATTTAAAAGATCTTTCCACTTGATTTTAATCTTATATAACCGTGTCCGAATTAGCTGATCGACATATTTCTCTAACTTATAGCAGAAGTTTATCATTTAAGAGCGAAAATATTGTTCTCATGAAATGAAATAAATGACACTGTTTACATTTAAACAGAGTATTTTAGCAGGGCCGGATCCAGAAGGGTCGTAAGTGGGGGGGCACAGGGGGTGGGTTCTGGAGGGGTACCCCCTTCCGACTGTATAGAAATTTTTGAGTTTTCACATGTCAAAGAAGCAAATCTGAGCACTTTAAAATGCACTTTTAAACAAATTGAATGAAGCTAAAACTAGGTTATTCATCATTTTTTTCTGTAGAAAAGTGATGCAATGCGTAACAATTCAGATTCATGTGATTGATTAGCTTTTAATAAATATTCATAAATAAAGAAATTGTATTCATGTGAGTTAGATCACAGAGCCTGATCCAGAGGGGTCGTTAGTGGGGAGTACGGTTGGGATGGGTACGGGAGGGGTATCCCCTGCCGAAGATGTGGAAAAATTTTGAATTTTTGCATGTAAAAGGTGTAAATCTGAGCACTTTTGAACACACTTTAAAGGGATAAAATGAAGCTAAAATTTGCTAAATTATCATTACATTTTAAGAAAAAAGTCAAAGCCTGCCCGTAAAAAAAAACTATTATGTAAATCCTAGTTTTTGGCTTAAAAACACGTTAATCCATTTAATACTGCTGTCATTAAGCATTCTAGTCGTAACGACGAAGTCGTTGAATTGGGTTGTTCGGGAAGGGTATCTCTCCTGACGAAAAAAATGATGTCAACACAGCAAATTTGAGAACTTTTGGGAACTACTAAGGAAATATTTGAGCGCTATAATTGAGGTATCCTTCATGCATGTGCCCGTTTTGTTCGTTAAGATTTAATTTGTTGGCTTATTAAATCCCATTCACGTACCCCAAGGTTTTCAAGGAACAAGAATGGATAAAATCCTGATTTACAAAAAATCAGCAATTTACCATCATGTAAATGCCGAGAATTTATAAAAAAAAAATACACTGGGTAACATGTATAAAATCACCGAATGCAATGAGAAAATTCTCCGATTTAACTTTTAAAAAGCCGGTTCATGATAAGTTTTTTTTTAATAAAGAGGCTTAGTTTATTGTAATGAAATTCAGCGGTGTTGTGAGTTTTTCGGACGTTTTCAATGGATTTACAAGAATGGTTATTGGGGCGATCCAAAACGTGGAAATCCGCCAAAGAATCACATTTTTCGATTCCTTTGGAAAACAATCATAAGGAATACAAGTATTTAAAACACAAATTGATATGAAATAAAAGCTACGATTTAAAAAATAACGAAACACAAGCCTATGAATTTATGATTGGATGAAAAAAAATGTTTAACCACTGATTAATTTTAGTCTTGTGTTGCGTAAGAAAACTTGTTGTAGGGTAGGTCACTCTTGAAAAGTTACTTGAAAGTTTAATTCATTTACCTTCAGTTTCTAAAAAAAAAACAACGATATAAAACCCTCGCTTTTTTCGATTTTAACTAACTTTTAGTTAACTCATTTTAATGACAAACATTCATTCGACTATACTCGGCTTTTCTCAGTCTAACTTGCTATGAAAAACGCCGATGTCCTCCATAAATACTTAATTTATGTTTAGGCTCTGTCACTTTTTAAAAGTTATTCGGAATTTGAATACCATAAAAACAATCAGACGATCGTGCATGTTTTCGAAATTAATTAAGTTCGAGTGTCATAATATTGACCTACAAAATGCACTTGACTAGCTGTCCTCGTCTTTCCTCTGTCTAACTTGCTATTCATATTCTATTCATATTCATAGTATTATACACCAAAATTCACAATTTAACACTTAGTAAAATCCACATATTATCTGAATTTTGTAAGAGAACAACAATGTGCAGCCTACACTTGGCGCATCTAATTCAACACTCTTCATTGGTTGCCTGTTAAAGCAAGAATAGTATTTAAAGTTTTAGTACTTGTCTACAGAATTATCAACAAAACTGCGCCTGTTTACTTAACAGAGCTTCTCAGTTATTCAAACAGCACATTCAACTTAAGATCCTCTGGTAGTACTCAGTTAGCTGTTCCAAGAAATAGGACCAAGATAGCTGATAGGTCATTTCGTGTTGTTGGCCCAAAATGGTGGAACACTCTCCCACATGAACTAAAATCCATATCAACAGAAGATAAATTCAGAAAAGATCTTAAAACTTATTTATTCTCTAAATTCCATAAATAAACATGATAAGTTTTTAAACTGATTTTATTTCATAAAATGTGTATTCTATGTGATTAATTGTGAAGCGCAATCGAATATATAGACTATAAAAAATTTTGCGCTATATAAATGGACTTTGATTTGATTTGATTTGATGATTTGCTATGAAAACGCCGATGATTTCCACTAGTAAATAAGATAGCAGAGTGCACAATAACCAAATTTAGGCCTCGTAAGCTAGTTACCATGGTAATTTCACTGGTGACGGTCTTAGAAGTCGTGTTGATATTGCTTTGATGGTGCCGATTTTGTGCCTTTCTCTTTGTATGAGAGTCAATATCTGTGGGGCAAGGTGGGGACACGTGCCCCCTGTGCCCCCCCCCCCGGTAAATCCGGGCCTGTTTAGTATTAATTAATGCCTACAGATTGAGTCGTCTACGGGTTTAATTGAATTCTATGCGGTCAAGAATTCGATTTTTCTCGTAAAGAAAGGAGGCATATACATGTACTGTTTAAAAAAAGTCAAAAACTACAATAATTTGCAATAAAGAATTAATTCCATTTTTCACGTTGACATATTTAGTGTATTTTATACTTATAAAGTCAATTAATTATAGAAAATTACAGCACCCTTCCTTTAATATACAAACAAAATTCATGCCCGTGACTTAGGTTGACAATCACTCACTCCACGGTCCAATTGAATTAATGTATTCATACGCAAACTATTTTAATGCAATAATTCCCGCGGTTTAAACTTTTTTCACAGTTTCGTTGCACGACTTCGAATCAACATCGTTTTTTTATTTGCCGCTCCCTCCCACCCATGGTTGTAAATAGTTAATTGATTAGTTTTTTGTTTTAGTTTGCTTGTTTTCTTTGTTGTTCTCAAATATTATATCATTATTTATGTTGAAATATATTTATATATGCGTTTTCTGGCAATATAATTTTGTCGGGAAATTATGATTGATAATTAATAAGTACAAAGTTAAGTAATATGTCTTTTGTAGATTATGACTGACATTATGTTATAATTGATTTATGACATGAAGCTTTATATAAGTTTTCAATATTTTATAATTGATTCTGAAAATAGTAAATATAAAGTTGTATTTGACTGAGTCGTGCCTTAATCCTAATAAAACATGTTTAACTTTATTTCTAGTCTGTTTTGATATAATTTGACTCGTGTGTATGCTTTGCTTTTTAGCTCAGCTGAGCGCAAAATGCTCAAGGTGAGCTATTGCGGAGGTCTGACCAAAGTGCGTTTGTGTGTGCGGGCGTGTGTGTGTGCGTGCGTCCATCGTCTTAAAATTCTTCTTGTCAAAACAATTACGTCTACAGTTATTAAAATTGGCACGTAGCATCACTAAACGGTGCTTTACAAAGATCGTTCAAATTATGTCCCTGGGGTTAAAATTGCCCCTGTCTCAGGGGTCATCAGATATAAATAACGAAATGTTAAACATCTTCTTCTCTAAAACTTCAAGACCTAGAGCTATGATATTTGGCATGTAGCATCATGTAAGTATTCTCTACAAAGTTTGTTCAAATTATGTCCTGGAGATCAAAATTGGTCCCGCCCCAGGGGACACAAGATTTACATTTTAATAGTTATATATGGAAAAGTCTTCTTCTCAAAAACTACAAGGCTCTGGATTTAGCCTGAATAGGACTCAGGATTTCATCACATTTATATTGGATAGACATTGACACAGCTGCAGTTGCATGTGTATTAAATTTGCGCTTATGACTTTCAAGAATAATTTCCTGCTCGGGAATGTTCGTTTTCAAAATCTTCTCCCCTGACACACCTACCAGTGCCCTCCCCCATTCTTGTACCCTGAGATTATCAATTCTCGATCTAACCTTTTTTAGATCTTAATGACCTCTAGGTACGAAAATGTCTGGACCAAAATAATCATGCAAAATAGAACTTTTCCCACTTTATGATATCACACAAAAGACGATAATCTAAACACGCAATTTAATAATGATATTAATAGTGTAATATTACACACTAAGTACTATACCGTAAAACTCACTGTATGTCTACTAAGTTAGCATCAAACCACCAATATAATTCTGGCAACGTACAGTATTGGGAGTTAAATTACTGATTGAAAAGTGTCAATTTTACTGGTATCGGGACAACTCAACCCGAAGACAACTCAACCCGAGACAACTCAACCCGCCGGTAGGGACAACTCAACCCGCCGGTAGGGACAACTCAACCCGCCGGTAGGGACAACTCAACCCGAAGACAAGTCAACCCGAGACAACTCAACCCGCCGGTGGGGACAACTCAACCCGCCGGTAGGGACAACTCAACCCGCACGAAGGGACTAAAGTCTTGTCTTAGTCAACCCGTGGACAACTCAACCCGAGGACAACTCAATCCGTATCATAAAAACAGTACTTTGACGGTTAAATTCGATATTAAGATAAAAAAAATCGTTTATGAAAGATATTATGTATAAAATTAATGATTTTTAGGTGTTAGTATTTTTTCAAAATGAGAAAATATGATTTATTATATATTTGTAATTAAAAATAAAGATTGCTTAATTCTTTTATAGATATTGCAAATAAAATATGTATGACATTCATTTTAATTGAATATTTTGCCAAACTTGGATAACTGATTTTAACACTTCAATCATTATTTTTTCTTCAAGAAGTTTATTTTAATGGCTTGTCAGACAAGTTATAAATGCATACTAAATTGCAATTACACTTACTAATAATCACTTTGAAATTAATACTATATCTAACTTAGACATAACAGTTCGTAAACGAATAAGTGCTTTAAATTCAGAATCATTAAGACGTACAATTCTACTTTGTTTATCGCAAATGATTTATATAACGTCTAGGCCCTATATGAAACTTAATTACAAAAACAATGTTTAAGCATATCGAAACAGTTAATTCAATTTTGAATTTATATTAATGTTACATATTCAATATGCAATATATGCAACACAATTGACTTTGACTTTGCTCACAAATATTTTCCATCAGCGATAAAAATACATTAAATAATTTATATTTTTTTATTGTTAAAACTCATATTTATGATAAATAACTAATATATATGATACGGGTTGAGTTGTCCACGGGTTGAGTTGTCGCAACTTACGGGTTGAGTTGTCCGAACTTCAGGTTGACTTGTCCACGGTTGAGCTGTTTCGGACTCATTTTATCCAGTTAAAACAAATGGAAAAATTGAATTTATTGCCTTGCTTCACGCGTATTTTGAATAACACGTGATAAAAACAATACTTGATAGCTGGAGATTTAATTTATAAAAAATATAAGTTTAAAAATTTAGAGCTAAAATTATTCTTAAACGTAAATTCATAACTAAGAAATATTTTTAATGTGCTAAGTTGTAACGGGTTGAGTTGTCTACAGGTTGAATTGTACTGTATTGTTCGTCTAAACGCTTCGGTGATCCGGTTACGCCCCTCACCTCAGTGTATAGAGAATAACAACAAGCCAAGATGGCGTACAGGAAAGAATTTCTTCGTCGTAAAATCAATTTAATTTTATTTTATTTTATTGTAAATTCTGCCATCTTAACTTATGGCTCTCAAATAAGCAATGGCTATGTTTATAATCATGTTGTCAAGTTCGATCCGAACATGGATGCCGTTGTAAATCTCGAAACGGCTGATCGTTCTGTGCACAATATTCACCGTAGAGACGTCACTGGATCTACCGACCCGACTTGCCAAGCTCAAGAAACTGAATTGAAAAAACAACAGTCAAGCACTTTTGACAAAGTGGTATGATATATTAGAATTTTTCTGCCGTTTACATATTTTTTTGTTTGTTAAATTTTGGAACAATTAAGATGACTCACTGTCAGCTGATTGAACATTGTTTATTTTTCTTATAGATTCGGACATGTGTACCTGACTACTCATATTGTCTCATGTTATTAAATTAATCAGAAAAAAACTTCATCCCAGGTTGTTAATAATCTGAAATTAAACTCATCTCATATACTTTCGAACGTCTTGTATTGAATGTATAATATTATTAAATATAATCACTGTTAAAAATCTTTGTTATAACTTCCTTGTTAATTTTTATTAAAGTGCATGATGATGATAAAGAAACTTAATAAGTATATAATATCTATATAGTAATTGTTAATTAATGCTAAATTAAGTGCTTTTTGTCATAGTATTACATTGTGATTGGATATTTTATAAAATTCAAGACCTTTGTGGTCTTGTTCAAATCAACTCAAAAGTAAACTTGTTGCCATCTGAAACTGGAGTTAGGAGACTCAGTCTGTAAGAAAAGACAACTCTGTTCCTTTTCTTCAGGATGAGCCTTAAGTAGAAAGATTGACAATGTCACCATAGGCATGATAGCTAACATTCAAGCATTGAATGGAATACAATCTTGAGTCATTTTATTCTTAACTTCAATTTACACTTGACATTACTTTATGTAAAATCATCCTTAACAAAGTTTAACAAGTTTAATATATTATACAAGTACTCTTATTCATGTACATTTTCATTAATTGTTCAGTTTATGTTAATTGAAACTTTATGATAAACTTCCTGACACTTCCTTTTAACCAGGATATAAAGTTTCAAGTTGAAACTGTACTAACAACCATGTACATTTTGGGACCTTTGCATTGAGCAACCCCCTTAAAACCCTCTTTTGAATATTGACTAAATTTACAATTTTTATTTTGCATTTTGCATATTTTGTTAAATTGTGGTTATGATCTGAATATTTAACCCTTTGTTTAAAGGATCCATTTTTTCAGCAACCATATTTTTAGTTCCCTGGTAGATCAGTCATAAACTTGTTAGACTGTATTTATAATAATTAATATCTTACTACAGATCACAAGAAGCACTTGAAATGCATTTGTATTCAATTACTGTTTAATTAAACCGGAATATTGTTTATATTGTATGAAGTTAGATAAATCATAGAATGTTTCAATAAAATCCAGGGTCATTTTTAGACCAAAACCAAAAATAACTTTATTTTATTAATATAGATTTTTAGCTCCCCAATTTAATCATCTTGCTTGGCATCTCTACAAATGTAACTAGTTATCATTTATCAAACTTTTCTACATATTACTATATATGTTGTACATCCCCATTTAGACAAGTTTTACAAACACAGTCATGTATATTAAGTTGTTATAGTTAGTTCTATTAAATTACATTGTAAGCATGAATAGTTGTTAAAAAGTCAGTTCCTTTCTTTCTTTAATTAATACCTTATTTATCAGTGATTGATGATAATGATCTAAGTAAAATAATGAAATGATGTTTTGGATTGTGCTAGCTGTTATATTGTTTTCTGTACAACGTGCATGATAGACTTATAGCTAGAAGGTCATGTTTATATATCAAAGATCAAACTAATTCTTTGTCTACATGTTTTCTAATTGGTCAATTGGTTTACTGAGACTTGGTTCAAATGTTCACTTCTACCTGATGTGTTAATTGCTAGCAAAATCCTGACTTATAGTTTCAAGGTCCTGTATGCAGTCATCCTTTTACTAAATATTTTACTTGTGGTCTGCTTCCCTTTGTCTGGTTACCATGGTTACCATGTCAAACAAGTACTTGATGTCACTTTGATAATTGATCATTCAGCTATCAACATCATGTACTCAAGTACACTATTTTGTTAAGATTTATGCTTTCAGTCAGTCACTGCGAAACATGGCGGACCGACGGACAAATCCTGTAAAAATTTAGAAGGTCCGTCTTGATCTGCAGCTTTACAGGACCGACTGTCCGGCAAATAATTTGACCACATCAATTCTTGAAATATTTGTTTAAGACTTAAAAAAGAGTTTAGTTATAAATCAACACATGAATGGTCAAATTTGAAATGAAAAGCTTAACATAAAACTCATTCACATTTAAATAGGTGAATATGCTAAATTTTCAATTCATCAAATATGTAAAATGACTCCGGTCCTGTAAGACTTGGTTTGGTCCTGTAAAATTTTGTCTTCACAGGACCTACTGTCCAGTAATAAACTTTAGAGTTTCGTTGTGACTGCTTTCAGTAATAAAAATTGATTACTTCAGTTAGATTGAAAATATTTTTTACTCATAGAATGTAGCTAGTAACACCGTGATTTAATCATAAATGCATCAAAGCTTGTGTCTATATTTTAATAATTGGTAAAATATAGACAACTGTAAGTTATTTCTTAATTAGTTTAATTTGATTTCTTAAATTCTGCTATAATAAATATGAACATATCAAGGTTTTATCCTGTGATATTTTAAACTGTAAACTGTATTGCTAACATAAAACTTTGCAAATAAATGGGTCAGGTAGGGTTTGAAACAAAGTGAACATATATTGCTTGTTAGGACTTCAAGTGAAGTGCATTACACAAGAACACACTGAAATGTTATTTCATTTTGGGCAATTTTGGAATTATTTCCCATTGATTGGTAATTAGACAATGTCTCATACTAGTTACTACTTGCTTCTTGTTATAGACTATAAATAGATGTTATTTTAATGTTTGTTTTTTAATTATTTTTTTTCAGCATACATTTATTAATGAATCAAACACTGGACTGGCTTTGGCATGGGCTGGAGAAAATGATGGGGTATGTATTATATGACAAATTATAATTAATTATCACAATATCTTCTTCTTGGAATGTACACAATGTTTACCAGTTTGGCTGAATAAAACACTCATGATAGATCATTGTATATTAGCAGGTCAACTCAATGATAAGCTTTTAAGTGGTTCCATGATGATAACATCCCTTTATTGGTATTTATTTTATTATTATGGATACCTTTATAGAAGTATAATTGTGCAACACTCACAAGTCACCTACCTACTTTACCCGTTCTGTACTGAGCAACTAACTTCACTAAGATGAAGTTTGGTTTTCTTGGAGGCAACAAAGGTGTGGTAGGTACTAGCTTGAACTTCAACAAGAATGGAGATGTCCATATAATGAAAACAAGTGCCACATTGCTGTGCTCTGCTTGCTCTCAGTCCTACTGTCAAGATAATATAAAAGCAGTCTTCAAATTAAGCCAGTGGACTGTGGACCAAGTTCACCAAAAACACCATCTGTCCAGTAACTTATATATTGTGAGTGGACCAATAGTTCACCAAAATCACCATCTGTCCAGTAACTTTTATATTGTGAGTGGACCAATAGTCCACCAAAATCACCATCAGTCCAGTAACTTTTATATTGTGAGTGGACCAATAGTCCACCAAAATCACCATCTGTCCAGTAACTTTAATATTGTGAGTGGACCAATAGTTCACCAAAATCACCATCTGTCCAGTAACTTTAATATTGTGAGTGGACCAATAGTTCACCAAAATCACCATCTGTCCAGTAACTTATATATTGTGAGTGGACCAATAGTCCACCAATTTTTTACGGCCACTTTTTTTCCTTATATGTAAAAATCATTAGATTTTTGGTCTAGTTAACTTTCTTCGGTTCAGTTAAAAAATTCATTTGCAAGGACTGAATGAAAGTTTTTCATGAAGAATATAATAGTTAGGAAACTTTTGTATGTCTATGATGTCAGTATGATTGTCTGTGTACACACTCGTTAAATGTTCCACCAAACATTTAAAACAATTTTTAGATAGTGGCTTGTATGTAGGCAGCAGCTGTGTGATAGTAATCTTCTCTCTCTATAGGTATAAATAACTTATTGAATATCTAAATAAACATTTTATTGATGTTTACTGAACAATTGTTATTAAAAATTGGTTATAGTGTTTAATATGGCAGTTAGGTTTTAAAGGGATAAGTATTAAATGTTTGTTTTAGCCTTAATGCATTTTACTTTATTGTCTTTTTATTCAGAATTATTTAGACAACAAAAGATCTACACACTGCAAGATTATATGAACATTTTGTGTTGTGATTATTAGGGCTGTAACGATTCACCGATGCATCGTGAGATCGTATTCGCGACTGTCCGATACGGGTGTATCGAATCGCGTCCTAAACAATCGCGATTCAGAGGGTCTTTTAGTTTACAAGAAATCAGTTAAAACAAAATATACTGTATACATTTGTATCTATAGCATTTAACTTGCAATTGCAATATTTACTAAGTGTACAGTCTAGAGCGCCATTGGCCCCTCATGAACGCAAATGGTGCAATATCAATCATCTATTGGGCCCGTCGGGCGCACTCACCGAAAATATGGCTATATAGCGAATTTGACAACTTTTCGTATATTCTATGCCATTTGGTTTCGTTACATCCATTTTGCTAAATTAAACGGGTACCTCAGTCTTCGAATATAGCTACCGGGCCGAAGACCGAGTCCGTATTAAACGCCGACGGTACATCCATTTTGCTAAATAAAATGGGTACCTCAGTCTTCGAATCTAGCTACCGGGCCGAAGACCGAGTCCGTCTTAAACGCCGACGGTTCGTTAAAAAGATAGCTCGCAAGACCGAATGTCTGGTAGCAATTTCAATAGCAATATTACTAAAAATAGATAATTGAACATAAAATTGCAGTTACAAGCAACTTATTATTTGGACGCTAAAAATCCAGCCGAGAGTCCGCAATAAGCATTTAATTTTTATCCACGCTTGTAACAATCATAGACAATATTACTTATGTGTAAGGCGTCCTCTAAAAAATCAATAGTGCTACATATATGACGGCTCGATAAAATTGATTACATAATCAAACGGTTGCAATTAACAAACACGTGACAAACTTTGGTGAACATTGATTGAGGAAGATAACACTTTCTTTTGTGTTTGCCGATAAGCTGATAATTGTTATTAATCATTAGCGTGTTGTGTGGCAGTTTAAATGGACATAATTAGTTGATTTTTAAATAAACTAATTCGTTAAATTCCACTAGAAACATACAACTTTGTCATTATTTTACAACAAATAAAGTTATTTGTATTTTATTATTCATAATGTGGTATTCCATTTCGTAAAAATAAAATTCCTCCAATCATTATTTCGTTATGTCATACATTTTCGCGACCCACGCTATCGCTTTTTTTAATTTTATGATTGTTTGATAAAAATATCATAATTTGTCTATGCATTTATACCAAATTTACAAACTACATCGTATCGCGATTAATATCGTAATCGCGAGGCATATATCGCGAAACGTATCGTATCGCGACCTTGGCCACGATACGCAGCCCTAGTGATTATAACATTTCTCTGCTTACAACTTCTTTACATATACAAAATATTTGTAAACATGGTTGGTTCCATTAAAATCTGATATTTTAGGGTGAAATCCTATAGATATTTATTATTATAAAATATAATTAATATAAATCATAGTTGATATGTTTTAATTTTATACTGGGTTTAACACAATTTTTAAAGCTATTTTACGGTGTCCAGTGCACCTTACATAGCTTTCCTGTACCCTTGTCTATAACCAATACTCACCTATCTTTCCACTGTTATAAATTAATCTTGCACTTCAAGCATATTCTGAAGTTTACATAGATCTGAATTATGAACTAAAAACAATGCTCACGTTTTTAAATCAATATATTGGTTTTTTTCATATTATAAAACAACCGGTGTAAACAAACTTGTTGCAGTTTTAAACAGAAATTAATTCAGTGCCCATTGAATACTTGACTATAACCTAGTTAGTTTAAACATTTTTATAGACATTAGATCTTATACAATTTATAAGATAAATATGCATGATTTGGAGAAATGAATGTATAGGTGTTTGTTTAAATCAGTAAAATGGTTTACATACATCACCTTATTCACTTACAGTGTGTGCAAGTTCAATATTTATAGTACTTACATTAACATGTAAATTTTGCGGGTTTAGTGCAAAATTGGCGTAACTCACTCTTCTTATATTGAGTTACCACCGTTTTCTGCTAAACCCATGAAATGACCTTATATACAACCAGCATATATGTGTTATGATTGTTGAATTGTAGATGTTATTGAAATATCAAAGTTTTATATTGACTATGTATTTATTACAGAATCTTATTGTTGTTACAACGGAAGACAAGAAAGATAAAAATGGTGTACAACCAAATTCTGCAGTTTTCCAAACGTAAGTGTTACTTTATAACTTCTCACCAATCCCAAAATAGTACAATATTTTACAAGCTATAAGATGTAATTAACTTAGCAACAGTATTAGCAAAGGTTTACAAATATGAAATATATATGTGACCATTTGGTTCTACTTAGGAAAATTCAATCAATAAAATTAAGAAAAATGTTAGATTCAGAAGTGGTTGTCTTTCAGCTGATTACAAAAATCATTGCTGGCAGCCCTATATGTAGCCGAATATCAACATAATTTTTTATGTTATTTTATGGCATTTAGATCACCTTACCAAGCTTTCCTGGACCCTTGTCTATATAACCAGTAAATCCAGGGGCTCTATTGTCTGTGCTACCGACCCTGGTTAAATAAATGTTTAAGGATACTATTGAAGTACCCTTATGTTTGAAGTAATATAACTTGCTTGTTATTTAAACAATTCAATACAACACTGGTATCAATGAATTAATTTCTCTGTAGTTAAAGCTATGTGTTGTAAATTGTTAATGTATAGTTAATGTATTGCACTTAACATAATGATCTTGTTAGCTTTATTTAGAAAGCATTCATAATTGTTGTTAGCTCACCTGAGCACTTGAGCACAAAATGCTCAAGATTTGTTTCTGTCTATTATAAGTCCATGTGCAAGGGGGTGTGAGTGTCCATCCATCATCAACAATTTCTTTAAAGTCTTCTCATCAAAAATCATTAGGCTCAGAGCTTCTGTATGTGGCAGCACCATGAGATCTTTAACAAAGATAGTTCAAATTATGCCCCTGGGGTCAATATTGACTCTGCCCAATGGGTCAAAAGTTTAAAGTAAGGAAATATTAAATAAAAACATTCTTTGTCCTAAACTATGAAGCCTATGGCTACCATATTAGGCTTGTAGCATTACCTTGAGGTTCTCTACAAAGAGCGTTCAAATTATGTTCCTGGGGTCAAAATTGATTCTGCATCACGGTCGACAAGTTAAACATAGAGTTATAAAAGGAAATGTTTGAGAATTTTCTCTTAAACCATTAGGCCTAGAGCTACCATGTTTGACATAGGGAAAAACCTCAAAGTTTTTTACTAAGAGTCTAAGACTGTTCAAATTATGCTACTTGGGTTAAAATTGGCCATGCCCCAAGAGTCACAGGTTTTAAAGGGAGTTACTGAAGAAAATGTTAAATCATTTTCTCTAATTTTTACCCTAGTGCTTCTTTATTTATGATTAAGCATAAAAATGTTGTTTTTGTAGGCATACATGTATGTGTCTACTTAGGAAAGTTTACCCCTTACTGTTATTTTCCTTATTAGTTACATTTGCAACCATAAGGCTGAGGTACACATCTCCATAGCTCACATATACACATGTACAAGATATCTTATATCAATTTAGTTTCATTTACATCAATGATCAATCTCACTCATACATATAGTTAGTCAAGTAAATTTCTAATTATCAATATATACTACTAGTATCCATCACTCATGAATATGTCTGAATGTCAATCTATAACTTTTTTCAGTTAGGTATACACTGCCCTCCAAAAGTTCCTTCTCACTTTGCATTGTACTGCATGGAGTTTCAAATTTGGTAAAGCAGTTAAAGTGTTAAATGATTTTCTATTTTGGTTTTTGAAATCGGTGCATTTTTCTTTTGGATATGAAATTACATTTATAAACATCTCAAATTTGATACTAATTCATTGAGATACATTGACCATAGTTTTGGAGGCTGATAGGTAACTTTTGCTGCAACTCAGAAAATGAAATGTACCAATTGAAATTTAGTTCCCATGCTTGAATAAATAAAGAATGATATAATAATTCTTCATACTTGAACTTAGAGTTTGTGACAATTAAATAAATTATAGTGTGAAGGCTCTTTTGGAGGGCAGTGTTGTATGACATTCTGATTAAGTTGAAAGTTGTTGCATGTATAAAATTCATTTAAACACCCAGATTAGACAAGGTACCTGGGGCAAGTTAAAAATTGTTTGATTTTACTAAGAATTCATTTTAAAATTGCCAGCAGTGTAACATAATGGGCAGTAAATTGTTATCAAATTGTGGCTGATCAGAGAGGGGTGATATGAAATGGTTGTTGTACAAAAGTGACATATTGTGAGGAAAGTGAATATTCAGAGTTTCACCTAGTTTACCTTCATCAGTGATCATGGGGCATCTTACTAAACATCATAATCTCAATTTCTACATACATCAGTCTTACAATTATGAAGGTGTCTTACTAAACATCGTCAATTTTTTAAAATCGTATGATTTTCGTCAAATCATCATTCAATATTTTTCACTTTGGAGAGGGAGTTGTACTGGAACACAATCTTGATGTTTTGACAGTTAACTCTTTATTGAATTGTATCCCGAATGATATAGTGTCACTGGCGCCTGTGTCAAAATTGCAGATGATTAAAACCCTACGATTTCGCAGCGAGAATAGGGTGGTGTTAAAAAGATGGTTAATGCGAAATCCTACCTAAATTGAACTTCTAAATTATACGATAAGATTTCTCAAAATAGAACAATGTTTAGTAAGACTCTCCCTACTCTCCCTAAGGTTGCAGTTTGAAATCACTGAGAACAGTGACCTTTATCTTATATAGGGTAGATGGTTAAAGCCAAGCTACCAAACTTAGAATGTTATGTGGCCATGTAGACAGTAAGTTATAAATAAAAGATAAAAATTCAGCTGCTATGAATTCAAGGAAAGTTTGGTTTGTGAACTGTCTGCCTTGTAAGACTCTGACTGTTGAAGTGATCAACAAAGATATACTATCATGTATAAACATAGATAGTTCTATACGTTTCTCATTACAATATTGTATGTTAACTTAATTATGATGATTAATTACAAATATATCTCATCTCTTTGATTTTATATACTCTAAGTATTTCTATCTATATTTACAGAGCTGATTATGGTGTGACATACAGAAATTTATCCAAGGATTTAAATGTAACAGGGATTTTAAGAAGACATAGTGGTTTATTTAGAAATCCACATGATACTAAAAAGGTAACTTAATCTTATTATAATCATATCCTTATTAAAGTAACACTCAGTGTAATATAGCGGTCATTTACAGTAAAACTGTAGTAAATACAATGTTGGCCTTTCTATATGTGAATTTTCTTTTAATCTTCCAAAATTTTGAGAAAAAATTGGAGTAGTTGCAAAAATGTTTAAAAAATGTATATTTATTTTTCTTAATCAATGTTTTTAAACACATAACTCTCTTGAAAAGTACTTGTAGAAACATATTTATGCTATTAATTGTGAATTTTTGGTATTGTTTTTTATGTGAATTTTTGTATGTTTTACTTAGTGAAAAGGCTTTTTTTCAGCCCAATTTTGAGGCAAAACATCACTGACTCCCCACCCACTCTCTTCCAGTTGATGACTAAAAAAAAATCAACTTTATATTTCCCATCTAGTTTAATTTAGAAAAAAAATCCATCAATAGTCAAAGTATTTTTATTGAACGATGGATATATTTCTCAAATTCTGTATTTATTATAAGTACAGTATTATATCCATCGTTAAAAGATGATAATAATAAAGGGATGTTAATTCTCTATTTATTCTAGGTATATTTGATTGGACAAGACAACTTTATTTACATCACTGAAAATGGTGGGGATAAATTTGAGCGTATAAATCTACCATTTAGTGTCGGCGATGAGTTTATATTTCATACAAATGCAGATTATAACCATTATCTTATGGCTAAGGACACACATAAGGTAATATTTTTATTTAATAAAACAGAACAGAACATACATGTATTGTTTTAGTTAGTTTTATCTATAATTAAAGTCTTTGTTTTGCCAAGGATTTAAAAAAGTGGGGCCCAATGACCCTATTGGTAAAAAAAAGTTTGGGACATTCAAAACTTACTAGGACCCAAATGAAACCAAGGTTTTGCTTTTGGTGCAACTGATATCCTTGTTATTTAATACATGTTGTTTAATGTAGCAGAGGTTTAATACGGCACTTGTACTCCCTTGCCTTCAAGCTAGCTTTTATGGCGACATGGTGCAGTGTCCACTTACAATTGAGAGGTCGTAGGTTTGAATCTCAATTCAGACCATGGATTTTTATCAGGTTACTTTAGACATTTCACTTGTATATCACAGCCAATGTTTGCCTCTAAAATCACAACCTGGTACACACAACCTGGTACACACAACCTGGTACACACAACCTCCTATTGGAATTAAATAATTTTTTTTAGGTACTTTCTTCTTCATTAAGTCTACAGATGATTTGATATTGACTGCTATATAGTCAATGCTTGCCTGTAATAAGTATTTGAAAAAAGTGTTGGTATGAAATTGATATTGCACAAATAACAGTCTACAAAAGGATTGGGTGTCCAGTTGCCCGGGGCAACCACTTTATAGTTTGGGCAACCAATTTTTTTTCTTTTAAGCATCCAAAATTCTACAAACAAGAGATAGTGCTTGATGCTAAATCAACTTGTTTGGGCTACCACTTTCATATCCTTATTTCATAGACTGCAAACATATTCCTAACAAACATGACAAATGACATATTCTTAATAAGTGATTATGAATTTCATAAATGCATTATCATCCTTAATGCATGGATTCAGCCAGCAGAATTGCAAACCTATGATGAGCCCTGCATAGTCAGCATGCATAGAAATAAGGCACTTGTTGGTTTTTCAAGACCTTGAGAATGCTATCATAAACATAAATTGTACAAGTGTTGTGATTTGTCCAACAAAAAATACAAGCTAATCTCCAATGTCTTGATGGAATGAACCTAGATATGGTTGTGACCTGGGTTTGACCCTAACTGTTTTACCAGGGATCTAGTGAGAGTCAGTTTTCAGGAATTCCTTCTTGACATTAGGGATCCCCCAATAACAATCAAATGTTTAGATACAGATTTGCACAAAACGCAATAAACAATTCATGGGAACTCAAATTTGTGTAAGAACAGAGCAGTTTATAGGGATCCTGAAGGAATCCCTTGCTAAGCATTGCTGGGATTCCTCCCATGGTTTTGGGATCTTCTTAATCCTGGGACACTGTTAGTGTCAAACTCTGGTTACGACCCTTAGCCCACTGATGTGATTTTACTTGCACTATTGTGATTTTTCATGTAACAATGGAGCAAATGAGTGTCAACTCAGTGAGTAAAACACTGCCTTACACTAGTCTAGATTATATGTTTTCTTATATAAACATTTGTCTTCTTCTTTATAACAGAATCTCTATGTGTCCAAAAATAATGGAAGAGTATGGACTAAAATCCATGATGCAGCAGTGGACAAGGTATTTTGGGGTGTGATACCGGATAAACCTGACCCTGTGCTCTCTGAACTTGCTGATACCAGTGATACTATATATATATCTTATGGTGCCAATGTTGTGGATGACTCTTTCATACAACAATGTAAGTTATATTATTATTACATATAACATATATATTTATAACATTTTATTGACAATTATAATTTCTTAGTAATCAGTGTTTGACTTTTAAATGTTTTACCAGGGATCCCGAAGGAATCCCTAATCAGTAATTAAGAGATTTCTCCTTAACATTAGAGATTCCTCAAAAAAAAAGGAATACAAGTTTGCAGTTGCTAATTGTGATAAACAATTCATAGGAAAACAAATTCATACAAGCCATGTTCATTTTTGAGGTTTCCTGATGGAATCCTCTGCTAAAATCACATGGGTTTCTCCCAATTTTTGGGAATCCTCGGAATCCCTGGACACTGTTTAAGTCAAAGCCCGATAGTACATGCACTTAATATAAATTTTTTCATAATGTGTTTATTGATAAGTCATCTAGAGTTGTAATCTAGAACAAGATACTTTATTGTTCTTCCTTAGAACTAGGAGATAAAGAGAGGACTCAATCATGTGCCCTGTTCTGTAAGGACATCACTACCGAGAGCTTTTTGAAAGTGATTCTTTGAAGCATAAGAGTTCTACAGAACAGTTTCGCTTCAAGCTAGCAAATCCAAGATGGGGACTTCCACAAAATTCAGAATTGTAACAAATGAAAAATATTTAAATCAATTATCACCATGTTTCTTTAATTTAACTTCTTTGATGAAATCTATGCATTGAATATGAAACAAGTATTCTTGAAAAAGAAACTTGTCTCCTAAGGGGGCAGCCATTCTAAAAAGCAGAGATGTTCTAAATGATATGGGGAGCAAGAACAAAATTTGCTACATATTGCTACATAGCGATTCAATTAGCTAGTTTGTAGTGGTCTGTTCTATTGGATACATAGCGCTTGCTTTGTGGATTGGACTCAATAGTTTAGTACTGTTGACACAATAGCTAAATTAATTTCTAATAAAACTACAATAATTATTTTTTTTAGCTTGACTCCCGGCGTCCGCATCTGTGTCCATTTTTTTAGCTCGACTTTACAAAGTAAATGGAGAGCTTACCTACTCACCCCAGTGTCCGTGTCCATATTTCTGATTATAGTTTTTGGGCAGTAAAATATATTTTACTATAACTTTTTTATTTCCTAAGGTATAAACTTCAAACTTCAAGTGTATGTTTCTTATTATCAACACATATGATACGAAATTATTACCCCTTGTTACTCATGAATGTTTGTTACTTATTATATTTTTGTTGACTCAAGCACCCCGAATAGTCGGGCATGTTGTCTGTTCTGACAGCTCTTGTTTGTAAATTGTGCCAGATATTAGATAGGACATTGCACATGTTCCATATAAATATTCATGTAGGCTTAAAAAAATATTAAGGTCACAATATGAGGTCTCAATATGCACAAGATATTAGGGTGATAATGATACTTGGTATGGAGGTTGGTCATGACCCATTTACATCTTGGGGTCAAGGTCAGTGCAAGTTAAGATTGGGTTTTGTAATTACTACATTTATTCAAGTAACTAGTAATCAATAACTAAAATTCTTCCGAGCGGATTCCATCGTTTATGCATGTATCTTTATAGTATCTTTATTGTATAAATATAAATTTTCATTCTATACATTATAAACACTCAATTTCAGCTTCCAAACCACAAGGTATTTCTAAAATATTCACATCTTCATGAACAAATCTTATGTGTATATATGTTCCACTGCATGGCTTGCACTTTCAAACTTTCATTTTGTCTCTCATTAGAATAAGACAATTAAATCGTGGTCTTAGCACAAAACAGTTGTAACTCAATTAAAAAAAAGAGTTACGACCATTTTGCACTAAACCAGCAAAATGTATCACACATCACATTGAGCTTTTGTACAAACTTTCCTTCCCTGATATTTTGTGTGTTAGATCCTTGTACTGTTAGTTTACTGCAAACATTTTGTTGTTGAGCAATGAATTATGATTTGTTCATTATAAATCATAGAGTATGAGTTTGCTCATGGTAGATGCAATCTGCATGAAAATGTCTGTTATCTTTTGTTATTGTATGGTTGTTCTTTGCATGAAGAAAATGACTGCAAGAAACCAGCTGCATTTTTATGAATTTAGGTCATATTTAGATCATGATATAATTTGACTATTATTTCTAGTTTTTAAAAATTAATGATAAAGTCGGTGAATATTTACAATTGATTGTTTTGTTGAAGTTTTTGTAAGAACACTCTCTAATTAGTTTTCTTATGAAGTTTTGAGAAATGAATTTTGCTTTCTTAAAAAAATGAATAAAAAAGGTAATATCTTTGTGTTAATAAAATTTATTTCACTAAATAGGTATGTGATATCACAGAAATATCATCAACAATTATTATTCATAATGTTCTTATTCATGTTGAATGATTGTTAAATCACAAAATATAATCAATTAACTAAATTGAATATCCTGGTGCAAGATTGCACATACTGAAAAATAGTATGAATGTGAGAAAAACAAATTCTAATAACCTGTAGATCCACAGTTCATATTGCTATTTACAATAATGACTGAAAAAATGTCACTCAGAATGTGATTTTCCAAAAAGCATTTTCTCATATCCCATATTATATTCTCAGTTAATTTCAAATAGATGACCCTCTTACATACATGATAAAGGAATGCACATGTGACCAAGACATCCTGTTTCTGATCTAGAGCTACCTTTTCCTGTAATTCTGTTATCCATCCTTTCTACTCGTAGCCTCAACTTCATGTCATAGACCTAGAGCTACTTTCAAACACCACATGCCATTCTGACCCAGTAAGGTGTGACATCATTTACGGACAGGTTATATCTCATGGCTGACTGTGAGGCAGTTATAGATTCAGATTGAAATTTACAAGCAATTGGGCTGGTACATTGTAATTAAAGAATCTTTACTTGCCTCAAAATATATTTACTAGCTCAAACTTTTTCATAATAGTTGTCCAATACACACACAAGAAATTGTTAAGTAAAGGCAGAGTAACTACAAGTAACAAGGAGGCATTCTTTCATATTTACTCATTAGAATTTATAAAATCAATTTTAAATTTCCACCTCAACAACACACTATACCTTCATGTATACAAAAGCATGTTGGGCTAGTTAAACACTTTTTACTAGCCCCACAGAAACCTACTAGTTATTGCTGTCAGGCTAGTGCAAAAACCGACAACTTTTGAGGTAGTGTACATGGTTGTTTCATAAATTAAGTTACAGCCAATTACTGGGTTTCATCTTGTAACTGTCAGCTCTGTTTTGACTAAAAGTCAGTTTGATAACATATTGTTGAGGTTCTATTGAGTTCCCCTTATGGAAAAATGCACAGTCCAATGGGTGTTCATTAGAAACAACTCAGTAACATTGTTTATATTATTTCAGTTTTTGGTTTAGTAACAGTGACTGATTACACATTGGCTAAATCAACTGATGGTGGAAAATCATTCAAAGATATTCTAAAAAATGTTGTATCATTTGAGAGACAAGGAAAGTTCTTGTATGCTTCACAGATTAAAGATACTGTTGATCAGGTATACATTGTTTGTTGTTTTATGTAGTTTTATATAACATAATCTGTATGGTCTTGGTAATAGCTGGAAATACCACATGCCAAGGGTGCTAGAATCTTGCAAATGAACTGGGTAAAATTTATGTTTAGTTATACTTGTCATAAAAGATGCTGCCTTTGGGATTCAAACCTGGAAACTATTTAGGGCATTGTTTATTTGTTTATTGATTTAGTAAAAATGATTACCTTTAGTTTTACCTTTGTGATAATGTGCTCAATTTAGTAAAATTTCATTAAATTTATGACTCGGTCTATTAAACTTGCTTTTATGAAAGTTGGGTTGTTTCACTTTGTCATAGTGGCTACAATTCTCCTAATTGTCAATTCTATGTGTTATTTGTTCTTTTTGAAACTATGTCTTATACTTTATTTATATATGATACTATGTCTATATGTTCAGTCTTCGAAATTAGCACTCGCCCGTTCGCCCAGGCGAGTAAAATTAAATTCGGGCGACAAAAAAATCATTTTCTGATCGCCCGACGGGCGAGTAAAAAATTTAGTGGCGTTTAACCACATATTTCACGACGTGTAATCTGTTGCCGTGCGTAAATTGTGTATAACATATTAATTTTAAGTTGTTATCTTGACTTATTACGTATTAAATCGGCATGTACACCGGGAGTCTATAATTTGTTTGCAGCAATTACAATCAGTATTTATCCTTTGTTTGATGACAAACATGTGTTTGCAATTGTTAACGAAAATTGGTGTAATCAATTTAAGATAAGATGTGTGTCGTCATTTTTTCACACTCTGTTGATGTTTGTAACAAGTTATAATTGCAATGTCTCGTTGTGTAATCACAGAGTCTTATTAAATTGTTATTAAAAACAAATTCTTAAAACAAGCGTGACCTAGTTTTTTAATTGTTGACTTAAATAATGGCCGGTTTTGAAAATACACGATATCGGCGATCGCTAGAAATCAAATATTTTACTATGAATTCCGTTATGAGTCCTCGAGCACTCGATTTAACGACGGATGGAGCGAATGTTACATCCGCATTTCTTATGTAATCTACCATCAACTTCGCGGGAGGTGTGCTGTTAGTATACACGCTTCAAAAGCCGATAATTAGTGTCTCGTTTCTTTATTGATGGCGCCTGTGTATATTGTCGACTTTCAGACCAACCAGCATCCACTTAAAAATCAATAGTGCTATATGTCGGCCCGATAAGATTGATATCGTGTTAAAACGGTTGCAATTAACAAACACGTGTCAAACTGTGATACTACAATAATAAAAGTAGATCCACGCTATCGCCAATCAAATGAAACAATGTTAAATCTACGTTAGTAATTTATTAATCTTAGTATTTTGATAATTAGCTGTTCCTAATTAAGCAAACGGGGAAAAAGTAACGGGGAAATTCCCTTAATTTTTCGATTTCAAGAATAAACACCGGTTGGTTCAATTGAATTTATGAAAATTGTCAAAGTATTTGTGTCATAATCTACCAGCTAAAGTCGTGTTGCAGACTTTAAATAATAAGCATATATTGCTACATAATATGTTATATTTTAAAAAAGGTATGTTATTTACAGCAGAACTAATTGAACAATGAATATTTAAACAAAGAAGGGTCAAAAACGAGGACACTGATAACGTATTTTCCAAAAATGACCTTTTATGCATTTTTAATCTCTTTTGATAAACATATACTACCAAGTAAAAATGCTAAACCAAAAATAATTTTTCATTGAAATGAAAATTAGATAATTATTTTAAGTTTACAATTCGGTAGCTGCAAAATAAATGTGTTCTGTGAATTTTGTGTAAAACATAGAACATATAACTCAGTAACCAAACATCCAGGGAGTATTTAATACTCACACTACTTGTGAGTTACAGCAGACATATTATTTATTTAATGTTATTGAAAATTTGTAATTACATTATTTAAAGGATAGAAGTTCTAGAAAAGTTTGCATTTGAGAAGTTTGTGAATACTGTTCAAAATATTCCATTCGGCTCATCGAACTTTTCCCGCTTGTCTATCCTCCCAACTTCTCCCTCCCATCACTGCACTTCTCCCTGAATTACTGGGAGGGAGAAGTCACTTCTCCCTAACTTTGGAACCCAGGCTCAGTCCTGTAATTGCGCAATTTTCGGCACATACATGTGAAAATTCCTCTCTATAACTTATCAATCATAAACAAAACTATAAAATTCCATAAAAATAATCAACAGAACGAACTGTATTGTCATCTTTTTACAAATAAATAGTGTTATTATTAATAATTTAATTAGTATACATAAATGTATATATAATTATGTCAAAAGCTCTTAAATTCTTGTCTTTTATTCATGACTTATGCCAAAACCTATCAACTTTAGATTTGTTATTCGGGCGAGTAAAAATTAATCCGGGCCACCTACTTTTGCAAAGTTACTGGCCCGAATGGCGAGTAAATTCAAAATGTCAATTTCGAAGACTGTATGTTATAATGTGACACATGTACTTTATACTTTATTTATATATGATACTATGTCTATATGTTATAATGTGACACATGTACCTTATACTTTATTTATATATGATACTATGTCTATATGTTATAATGTGACACATGTACTTTATACTTTATTTATATATGATACTATGTCTATATGTTATAATGTGACACATGTACCTTATACTTTATTTATATATGATACTATGTCTATATGTTATAATGTGACACATGTACCTTATACTTTATTTATATATGACACTATGTCTATATGTTATAATGTGACACATGTACCTTATACTTTATTTATATATGATACTATGTCTATATGTTATAATGTGACACATGTACCTTATACTTTATTTATATATGATACTATGTCTATATGTTATAATGTGACACATGTACCTTATACTTTATTTATATATGATACTATCTAGTGCCTAACTATTATACCATGTATAAATTAGATATACTGTATTAATAATTTACATAATCATTTTATATTGAACTGACATGTCAATGTACTTGTATTTGCCACTTGGGTCTAAGATCTTCTGATGTTTATATGAATAAACTTGTGAAACTTTTGTAGTGAGGCAATAGTTAAGTAAAGTTCATTCTCAAGGACATTAGCAATGACTCTGGTGGGATTTGAACTCAAGACCTCTGGATCTCTAAGCTTTCTTCCTAGGCCTTGACCACTACTCATCAAAAAGTTTGCTAGATGCTATATTTGTTTGTTTGTAATTACATATATTTTATTGTTATTTATTGTTTGGTTGTCGTAGTGATTACATATATTTTATTGTTATTTATTGTTTGGTTGTCGTAGTGATTACATATATTTTATTGTTATTCATTGTATGGTTGGTGTAGTGATTATATGTATTTTATTGTTACTTATTGTATGGTTGTCGTAGTGATTACATATATTTTATTGTTATTTATTGTTTGGTTGTCGTAGTGATTACATATATTTTATTGTTATTTATTGTTTGGTTGTCGTAGTGATTACATATATTTTATTGTTATTTATTGTTTGGTTGTCGTAGTGATTATATGTATTTTATTGTTATTTCTAGTATGGTTGTCGTAGTGATTACATATATTTTATTGTTATTTCTAGTATGGTTGTCGTAGTGATTACATATATTTTATTGTTATTTCTAGTATGGTTGGCGTAGTGATTACATATATTTTATTGTTATTTCTAGTATGGTTGGCGTAGTGATTACATATATTTTATTGTTATTTATTGTTTGGTTGGCGTAGTGATTACATATATTTTATTGTTATTTCTAGTATGGTTGGCGTCATCTGCTGATATCTACAGATTCTGGAAACACATTCCAGGAAGCACAGTTACCTACCATAGAACCTGATAGGGTATGTATTGTTGGTCTTCTTTTTTGTTTCATTTTCATAGTCTTTGGTGAATTCTTTCTGAACTTATTGTAAATGTAGGAAACCAAGAAATGGTCTTTCTTAAATTGTTATTGGATGAATATATGCATTAAAGGTGTACAGTCTTATATTTTGCTACAATGAAAAATATTTTTTTTGCATCAAGAAACTGTTAGATGATTTTTTTATTAGAATAAATTATTCATATATTTACTTTTACCATTACAAATATTGATTATTTAGATATTGTCATATGTAAACAATACTGACCAAGAAATTAGTTTTACTGGTACTATTGTTTAGCTTTATTACATTTGTAATGAGCTATTTGGTCCGTTTATAATTCACATAAATGGCATGAGAGAAATAGAAAATTTGTCAATATCTATGTAAGCTCAATATATATGTAACCTCTTGAGTTCAGAAAATAATACACAATCATGAAAATATAGTTCTGAGCTCACTCAATGAAGTATAAAACAATCTAACTCTGATATCAGCAAATAGCCTCTATTTTTCCTGTGTAAAACCTGCTGAAGTCATCATGAAATTAAGGAATTTCAGAATTTGAACTTTCATCTAAGTGTGGTATTAAACTTGATCTGAAGTACTTGTATGTTCCATAAATATCCATATTTGCTTAATCACTCATTTGTTTCATTTTATTGTTAATATCTAATTGATGTATAAAATAAGATTTTGGCTCAAAATGATATAGTTATACTTGATTATATGATATTCCCTGTGTTCTCAGTTTGGAAAAATTTAATCACACAATAAAATTTGCAATTATATTGCTTGATTTGTCATGGCTAGATCTAGATTGCACAAATCAAAATTTTAAAAATGTCTCAAGCTGATTTCTCACAACCATAAAATTGTTACCAAATTCAGGTATGAAAATATTGTAATATTTTCTGTTTACTTACAGTTTTATAGTGTAATAGATATAGAAGATGATATGATATTTATGCATGTTGATAATCAAGATGGTATGTACAATTATAACCACTGTAGGATTTTAATATTGGTTCAATTTCTTCAAACATCCAGACATTCATTTGAGCAACTTAAAATCTGCTTGTGGTTCTGGTAACAACTTTCAAAACCTGCCTCTAAGGTTTAGTGGTTAAGATTGCTGACTATAATTCACTGTAACCTTTTAATATCTGAGAGATGTTGATTCAAGCCCAGCTGTCAACCATGGGTCTTTTTATGAGAAAGAAGGTATTTGCTGTACATAGCTTTGCATCTGGTACCATTACGTGGGTCAGTTAATAGCAGATTGTGTTAAAACAATCATTTACTGATGAGAAGAAAAAAGTGCTTATTTTTGTGCAACATTAGTATATTTATTCTATAAAGAAACCATAACCATCTCGTACTGAGAAATAGACAAAATATGATCTATAGAAATGTCAAATTAATTCTACTTTTGTTTTTAAAAGGATGTTTGTCATATGTTTATTTGCTCAGTTATGTGTATTAAGTAACAGTGCAGTGATGTCATATGTACTTAATGTGGCTTTAACAACTAAACTTTTGGCTCAGCCATTTGTCTGTATATAAAAAATGTAATTATTTGTATCCACAGATACTGGACACGGTACTCTCTATACATCAGCTAATCAAGGAGTAGTTTACTCAGAATCATTAACTCGTCATTTATATCCTAACTATGGTGATATACATGATTTCTACAAGGTTCAATCATTACGTGGTGTTTATATAACAAGTCAGATGAGTGAGGATGATAGTATACATACTGTTATATCATTTAACCGTGGTGGAGAATGGCAGAAAATACCTAGACCTGAAGGTGTACCTTGTAAAGATGAATCTAAGGTATATAAATATTTAATACTTTGTCATCTAAAATGTATGAACCCTGTCTTTTGTTAAAATGAATCAGTGGTAAAAACTTAGAAAACAATGTGTAGCCACTTATTTAAATCATGCTCAAAGTGTGCCACTTATATAAATCATGCTCAAAGTGTGCCACTTATATAAATCATTCTCAAAGTGTGCCACTTATTTAAATCATTCTCAAAGTGTGCCACTTAATTAAATCATTCTCAAAGTGTGCCACTTATTTAAATCATTCTCAAAGTGTGCCACTTATTTAAATCATTCTCAAAGTGTGCCACTTATTTAAATCATTCTGAAAGTGTGCCACTTATTTAAATCAATCTCAGTGTGCCACTTATTTAAATCATTCAGGGTTTGAATCTATTATTAGCTGACAATCCAATTATTTGGATCTCTACATAATATCTACTGAACCATTCCTGCAAGACTAGCAGATTAGTTATTACTTTCCTTTCTTAATAATATATTGAAAACACTTCTGAATATATTTAGCCCTATCTCATCGTATACAATAAAGGAGCCTTAAAATGTTGAAAACCTTTCTTTTATTCTTGATTCTTTTACGAATCATTTTATCTATGGGAGTAAAGACCTGTGGTGCTTTTCACAAAAATTCTTACGAAAAAAATCTTGTCAGTTTCATATAATTAGCACTCAGACGGATAATAAGCATAACTATGATATGATATTCAAAAAGTATACACTATTCTATGCAATTTTAAAATATAAGAATTGATATGCCAAAAAATGAGCGAATTGATTATCGTTTCTTGCTTTTGACTTACGAAGATTTTTTTCGCAAGAAATTTTGAAAAGCACTACTGATCGCTATTCTGTTATCTATTGATTTAAACTATTGATTGATTGTTTTCTTGATCAATTTCTTTCTAGGCATGTAACTTACACTTACATGGTTTATATAGTATGAAGAGAGGAATCAATGCTTTACCACCGATATCAGAGAAAACTGCCATAGGATTAATTCTAGCTCATGGTAGGTTTTTCTATACTTATCTTTCTTTAATAAATGACATTCCCATCATTGAGTTGTTGTGAATGCTCATTGTTGTACTATAAAATTATGAAATGCTGCATTAATGCATGAGTTGAGAAATTCAAGACTGGTCTTGAAATTTAGGATTTAATGATTTTCAGATAGGGTAATTTTCCTGTATTAATAGATTCTGAAATCGTGGAACTTTAAGATTTTTACATTTTTTATCATTTTAAAATTTAGCCCATGCTAATGTAATGCTGGTGTCTTAATAAAAGATGTTGATACCAGTCTATGAAATTAGGATATTAAGTGGTTGTCCAAACAGGATATTTAGTAGCAAGCACAATATCCTGTTAGTAGATTTTTGGTTGTCCGAACTAAAAAATGGTTGTCCCAGGCAACTGGACACCCACTTATTTCATAGACTGTGATACTATTGATAAACTGAGTACTGAGTCAGAGTTTTACAGAACTTAAGAAACTTAAACCCGTACATTTTGTGTTCACCTAATGACCAAGTCTACCATGATTTTGTATAGTTTCTACATTACTATAATGTTGTATATATAGGTCATGTAGCAGATGCCTTACAGAAGACACCACCTGATGTATTTGTTTCTAGAGATGGTGGATATACTTGGAGTCTGGTAATGTTTTTATCTATATTTTATTTCTTGTTCTGATTTTGTTTCTCTATAATATGAATGTACAGAGTTTTAAACATTTTACATTAGTTTTAAGTATTGAAATTATAAATTTTATGTATTAAAATTATTATTATAACTATAATTCCAAGTTTGCTCATTATTGTATATGCTAGGGATTTTATAGTTAACTGCTAAAATATTCTTTCATCCATGTGTTATTTATTTGTTTTATGTCCTATCATTTAGCTGAAGTTGTTTTTTGAGACCGTGAAAGCTTGTGCACACATGTAGCTTTTATGACTCATTTATCAGCTGCCTGGCTAGATCAGTTGTTAGCACGCAAAATCGAGGGGTTGTGGGGTCAATTTCCGGGCGGGCATACTTTTATGGAGCTTTGTCATGAAATTTTTCCTATGGCTATTCCCCTTCTACCAATGATTCTTAATTATGTAGGCCAGTTGTCAGTCACTGATCTAAGTATACGCTTAGTAGTTGGTTAACAGCTAAATCCAGAGATTTAGCCTTTCCAGGAACAGTGAGTAGGTTGACTGACCGCCGTTATATAACCTATACAATGTGTTACTATGGCATTAAACCCAACAAAAAAAAACCCCAAAAACAAACTAGTTAATTTACAATACTTGATATTTGTATAATTGTAGTCGTTAGAAGGACCACATCATTATCAGATAGGTGATCATGGTGGAATATTAGCTGCTGTATCTAAAGCTACAGCATATCCTGATACTGTTAAATTTTCACTTGATGAAGGTAGATGTTGGCATGAATATAAATTTACTGATAAAGTACTGAGCTTTACTGGTATGTAGTACAGATTATAACTTTATATCATCATTTTAGTGTTGTTAAATGTTATAATCGTTAAATTTTATTCAAGTTGCACATACATTAACCCCATGGATTTAAATGCTTTCTACATTACTTCTGTGCCCACTATAAAAACAGTTATCAGTATCTATGTACAGGGTTTGATAGGGGTATCCAACAAATAGGGAGTATTTAAATAAGCAGGGTAAGTGTATGCACCACTGAGAGTTGAATAAATTTTTTCAATACATTTAGAAGGAACAGAGCTGTCTTTGTGACATTCATCAGGTAAGATCAATTTATTTAAGTTAAAATTTTATAGTCAGGGAAATTCGAAAAAATTTCTGGTCAGGGACTCAGGGTATTTTGAAAGATGGTAAATCTATAATATGATTTTGTTTTGATAAAATAAATATGATGTCCCCATAGATTACTTGGTCAGTCTTCAGGTACGAGAGAATGTATATTATATTTGGTTGTTGATTTAAATAAATGTGGTATGTAAAACACAGACCAAAGTTAACCTGGTTAAGAGTGATCAGCTGGTATGTAAAATGGATGGCACCAACCCTCAGGACCACCAGACATGGAAAGGAAGACTTTGTTCAAGATGAGACAGACAGGCCTCTCCCTTGCTAAATCAATAATCAATGGCCTGTACTTAACTAAACCAGATGATGATGAAATGTATCATTTATTGAAATCTAGTAAAAGTCATTAACAAATTGCTAGAAATTAAGAATTATGGAAAATTTCTGTGAAATTCAAGATTTTGGGATATAACCTTATAACTTTGAGAATTTGAGTGAAGACATTGGGTTTTAGTCAGTAAATGTGAGGAAATGTTTGTGGTTGTAGTTGTTGTGGCAACCATCATAGTATCATGTTGTTATTCCATTTACATGTATAATTACAGGTTTAATTACAGAACCTAGTGGTAAAAGTAGTGTTGTTATGTTATGGGGTTATGATAATGAAACTAAGAAATGGGAAGTTCATGTTATTGATTTTAAAGATATTATAAAAAATCAATGTAACAGTAAGTTTTATCTATATTGTATGTCTTCTTGGTCAGTGTTCAAATAAATGTTATAATCTACTTGTTCATGATTGTCCGTCATTCGTCCATCGGTCCACATTTATATGTGAACACTCTAGTTGTCTTTTTTATTACTCAATTGTCGTCGTACTTGGTCAGGATGCTTGTCTAGTTAACTACTTGGATGAGTTAGAGCATGGGTCACCTGGGTCAAAAAACTAGGTCACATAGCCCAAATATTGAAAACCCTTGTGAACACTCTAGTGGTCACATTTCACTTGTCATTAACCTTGATCAGGATGCATGTCTAGGTAACTGCTAAAATGAGTTTGAACATGGGTCATTTTTGATGAAAAACTAGGTAACATTTGCTAAAATTTAAAAATCTTGTTAACACTGGTTCATGTGTAAAGTGGTACTCAAATGAGCAATTAAGGGCCATGATGGCCCTCTTTTTTATATTGGTACTTCTACATATTTACTTAATTTTGCTGAAAAGTATAAAAACAAAAATCATTTTCTTTTAATTACATTTATTGTCTTTGGAAAGATAAAAGTTTGCTACAAAGGAAACTAATGTGGATCTTTGGATCTGTTTAAGCCAGGGTAAATATTTGCAGCACCATTCCTCTGTCAAATTTTTTACATTTTCTGACGGTGTTTGAAACCAGGGGCAAGTTTCCTAAGCATATTGCTAGCTAGCGCTTAGCTCCCTGGTACACCTAATTTGATATCACATACATATTCCTTTTGGTGTAAAAAGGGAACCAGGACACAAAGCACTAGCTAGTGATATGCTAGGCAACTCACTCTGGAACTTTCCAAGCTTTAAGTGTGCTCTATCTTTGTTCTAAGCTACTATTGTTTTAAAGATGTACATTAAATTTAGAAGTATGTTATATATTATGTTGTTACAGAGAGTGATTATGAAAGTTGGAAAGCTCATGCTGAACATCGTAAGGAAGAAGGTGTAGATATTAGTGGTTGTTTGTTAGGTATAAAAGAACAATTTGAAAGATTAAAAAAAGATTCATGGTATGTATATATATTTTTTGTCAAAATTAAATTATATGTTTATTTATGATGCTAAGGCATTCGTTGATTGTTTTTTGGCATTTTTTATTGATTGCTACTTATTGTTTGGCTGATTTTTTTATGTAATAACCATGTTTAATATTTTCCTAATGTCATTGACATCACCATGAATAGCCACTTTAGCAGGCTATCCAATGATTACTAGTCCTACGTGGTAACCACTTGACCATTCCTACTCCTTAATAATCAGAAAGTTATCAATAATAACCAGACTGATTAATTTAACTAAACATTCAGTTTTTCCTCCAGTTGAATGTTTTTTCCTGTCTGTTAGGTAGGTTTGAAAATAAGAATTCAGCATGACGTTATTTTCTATTGATTGATAAATGTGATACATTCATGTATAACTTATAAAGATGTTGTTTATTATTAAAGGTGTTACAATGGATATGATCACCGTGTTGAAAATACAACAGAATTTTGTACATGTACTAGGGAAGATTACGAGTGGTAAGTTCATTATAGTATTTGTGTGTCATCCTTTTGTGTATGTACATGTATTTAAAACATTTCCTTGAGAAGATATAATAACTTCTTTAAGTATCTTTATTGATTCCTTTGTAATGCCTCTCTGTAGTTAACTTACACAGTGTATTGACGTAAATTAAGAACAGTAATCAGTATTTGTCTTGAGAGTTCATTTTCGACCCTTGAGTGGTTCCTTAACATAATATCCGCTTGAGTACATTTTAGTACCTGAATTCTTTTATAAATGTAATTGGGTATTTTATACTTTTTTCTGAAATTCTAAAAACTATTCATGTTCGCATACTGCTGACCTTGTTAATATTGATCTTTTCCCTCTGAAAATACTGTTAAAACAGTAATTGATCTGGTAATAAAACAGTTATTTCATATGTGATTTTTGAACAGTCAAACAGTTGTCCCACAGTGTCGGGGATAGTGTTTTGAACTGTTGCCCTAGGCCTAAAGCCTTTGCAAACAGATAAAAACACTATCCCTCCACCTCGGGCCAACAAATTGATTAACCTAACCGTTAAGATAACTCCTCCAGGCACACATGGGCAGTCGACTGAACGGTTAGATTTATCATCCGGAATTTGGCCCTCATCCTGGTATCACCACATTGTTATAATTCAGTATTTTATTGTTTCAGTGACTATGGTTATTTTAGACCAGGTGGTAGTGATGAATGTATTGAAGAAAAAGAATTTAAAGGACCAGAAATAGATATATGTTTACATGGACATGATGAAAAACTTGTATCAAAAGGGTTAGTTGTACATTTTATTCTCTAACTTGTTTGTGTTGGATTGTGTATGTTCTACACTATTTGAGAGGAATAATTGATAGTTTTTAATAATAATATTTTATTTTTTTTTATAGAAGAGTGTGATTTTTTTTTAGATATTTATTGATCAATCTTGAAAATGCCCACAAATCTCACAGTACTTAGTTAGGGTAATACTGCCTTGCAGTGAAGCAACATAAGAAAGATTCTGATTGCTTTCAGTTTTTTTTTCAGTATTTGTATTATATGGGTCCCTTAGGATTTGAGCCCTTTACTGACTTGTGTTTTCCATTTTGTATTATCATATTTTGCCATTCTAACCATCAAGCTACTGTGAGGGTCAACTTTTTTAAAAGGTTATAATCAAAGACTATAATTTTTGTAGAACATGTACATAAGGTATACTTTAAATCAAAATTTCAACCCTGTTATATTTTTATTATCATCCTGTTTAATTGTGTTTATAGATACAGGAAAATCCCCGGTGATAAATGTGTGAATGGTTTTCATCCTACAAGTAAAGTTATAGATCTTGGTGTAGTCTGTGATCCATTTAGTAAAACTGTAGTCAAAGGTGATGAAGGGGTATGTATGACTACATAATATCTCAACTATATTTTATCAATTTAGCTTTTGTACAGATGTGGAAAATGAGTTTTTTGTAATTAATTAATTTATTTTTAGTTTTGTGAAACAAGTTCTTACTTCTAAATTAATAACTTATGAGTCCATGTCTTGGAAAAAGTTTCTTGCTCAAGGAAACAAAGGAGTAGCTTTGGGATGGGGTGTGAACCAACACAGAGTTTTTTATCATGGAAAAAATATGGAATTTCAAAACTTTGTCTTAAATTGGACTGTACTCTCAGGAAAACAGGTTGTTATAGAAATTTTGATCAGACCTGCATAAGATACCATAAAACAAGAAGAAGAATATTTGAACTGCTAATAACACGGTGGCAATACCATGTGACTATGTGACAAATGCTAGGGTTTCAAGAAGAAATTAGAAAAAATCCAGCACGTCTCAGATTTTAAAGAGGTGTAAATATTTTTATTAATGTCAGATTTATATGATACCTTCTTGAGGCTATACTATTTGCTGTACATCACATCTCCTATACAAGATTCAAACTTTTTGCAAACTCACTGGAAAACCTACCAATGTTTTTCCTATTTAAAAAAAGGACAACAACTTGTCACTGTAGCAAGCTGAAAAGAAGTGGTTTCCAAGAGTGTTGGCAAAAAGCATGAAACTGGCATTGGAGATGTGATGTGTGAATAACAGGCCAGTTTTTTTATTGTTCAGTTTATAGTATATACATGTTTATGTTTACAGATATCAGATAGTGCTGCACAATCAGGGGATACTGATAGTGGTGTGAAGACATTTGGTCGTGGTATTAAAGTATTAGCTGTTATAATAGCTGCTGGGGTATTTATATTGATAGCTATCATGGGAGTCTTCTTAGGAAGAAAGTTTATACTGCTTAGAAGACAGTAAGTGATCTAAGTTTTTATTGTGCGTAAATATTGACCCTGACCTGACCTTTATGCAAGAATATTCATTACATTGAATACCAATGTAGTATTAATGCCCGATTACACTTTGAACGTGAGGATTATGAGTTAAAACTTTACACACAAACATACTTCTATAATTTTACGATCGCTGCCGGAGTGTAGAAGAGGCGTGGTACTGACTTTCGTCGGGATATGTGTAGATAATTATTAGATATAAATGTGAAAGGTCAGGTCGGGGTCAATATTTACGCACTATACAAAACATAACATGACAAACATCTCAATAAAGTCATAAAATAAACAAAATTGATCTTAAAAAAGCCACTTAATTTTTTTACATCATTAAAATCATAGACTATACCTTACTCTTTCAGTAACACTATTTGTGATGTTCTTGTAATTGTCCATGAAGATTACCATATTGTCAACCATATTTGTTTTGAAACTCTTGGTTATAAAAGATTAATGATTTATAGATTTATGATACGTATGATACTGATATAAAAACCCTTCATTTATTTCTTTGTATAGTAAAACAGAGTATAGATATTCTATGCTAAGTCAAAGTGAACAACGAAATTTGATAGGTAATGCTGATGATGATGATGATGATGATGGTCATGGTCATGGTAGTTTGAGTAGAGATTTAGACAGAGCCTTTGATTCAGCCAAATACCACGACTCAGATGAGGTATGTTTTGTACTTTAATAGTCCATGTTCTAAATATTTTGTTTATTTGTAATTGTCAGTTTCATATATACTACATAATTATGATAGTGAAATTTCTTTATAAATCATGCAGTTTTCCCAAACTTTTCCCCAGGCCCCTTCCCCAAAAACAGAAATAGCCCTGCATCAACTTTGATGTAGGTAAAAACATTTAGAAACAATTCAAGGCTGCTACAGATTATACCCTGTTGGTGGTAAAGATAGTCAAGAAAAGTTGATTTATATGAGCATAGAGACAATGACTGATGAAAGATAAACCCATGAATTTAAAATACTTGTAGACAAATATATATTGCATCTGGAACAAGGGGTAGTTGATATTTAAAATGGTATTAGTTTAATAAAAACTACATAAACTTCAATTACTTGATCTAAATTAAATATTTGTAGGAATTAAACACTAGCTCACGTTCATCTTCTACAAGACAAAATGGTTCTGTAAATAAGAAATCTTCATCAAAGATAAAAGATTCAAATCCATTTGGTACACCACGTGATGATACAAATCCATTTGGATCATACCATGATGATTCTGATGATGTAAGTATTATATATAGTATCATTTATGTAACAAGTGTTTTGATCTGTTAATGATTTCAAATTTTATAATTCCTTGCATTCTGATTGGTCTATTTATTGATAATTGTAATAATCATTTCAGTATGTCAGTTGTGATTGCATAATTAGTCAAAATTTTGTAATGTTAGGCTTGTCTGCAAGGAAATAACTATGTATTACATTTTAAAAACTTTTTTGTGGGATATGAGTTCCACATAATGGTTTTGCTTCGAGCTAGCAAATCCAAGATGCCAACATCCACAAACCAAAGTTGAGAATTGTAAATGAAAAATAGGCTAAATCAATTATCACTACACTTAGTAAGTTTAACTGCTCCAACAAAGTTTATGCAATAAATTAAGAAAGAAATAAGTATTCTCTAAAAAGAAATTATTCGCAAAAGGGGCAGCCATTTTGAAAAGCAGAAGTGTTCTAAATGTTTTTGGTAAGCAAGGAAAACTTGATAGGTATTGCTATAATATAGTGATTCAATTTGTTACTTGGTAGCTTGGTAGACTGTTTCATATGCAATACAAAGGGTTAGCCTTGTAGACTGGGCTCCAGTTTTGATTGGATAATTAACCCAAATTTGTAATGTGGTACATTCTTATATGAAATATTATTACAAACTTGTATATTTCAGGATATGTTGAGTTAAATATGAGAAGATTAAAAACAGTTAATAGAAAGTAAAGAAATTGCTTCAATACATTACCTATAGTGTATAGATACACTTTAACATTATATAACAACTTGAAATCCACTCTACAACTAAGTATCAGGATTCTGTGATAGTATTAATTTGCTTCATTATTTCCTTTTATTCGAAGGGAGGTAATTGGATTATGTGTAGACTGTTATACACTGTAACAGACAGTTAATTCCCTTTTAATTTTGTAATTACCATTTTTCTATATTACTGTATTTAGTCATTACATGATTTCTGCTTTGATATAATGACATCCTTTATAATAGGTTATCTCTTATAGATGAGTGGTGATTACAAACTGCTTATTTCTACAGATCTGATAATTTCAACATTCCATATCAACCATTCACTTAATTACTAAAATATATAATAACATGTAGACACCTTGTAATACATAACTTATACATATTTTGGTCATTTGTTGATTGAAAGGTTAAAGATGTTTTTTTTGTGTAATTGTTGCTCGTTGTTGTATGTACAAGGATATTAATTCATTGTAGTGTTTGAAGTCTGTTATCCTGATTTAAGACTGTAGCTAAGAGTTCAGTAAAGCCACTTTTATTGATAACCCTCATAACTTCTTATACTGAAGCTACATACATTGTATTAAACCTGTCTACCTCTCTGCTGGATAGGAACCTTACAACAACACCTCTTCATATGTTAACTACAAAAATCTCTTTGAATACCAATGTTACAGGTCTTAAACTCTTTAATTTATTTCTGTGACAAAAAACCCAAAGACTGAATTAATGGCTTTAGATAAATAGTGACATTTTGTGTAGAATTAAACTTTTAGATTTATTTGATGAATGTTATTCATTTTAATATTTTACAGTCTGTTTAAATCACATGTAGACATGTTGATACAGTATAATGATGTCTGTTTTCTTTGTACAGTTTTTTTGTTTCATACATTTTGTTTTCTCAACTAACTACTATATATCAGTTTAACTTACACTTTTATGTAAGATTTTATTTCTGTAAGTTTGATGTGGGTCATTTCACTGTTAGTATTTTTATTTCATGCATCATTACAAATTTTTTTCAACATCCCCATGTCATATTATGATGTTTGAAATTATAGTTTTATGTGTGTTTGTAATTTATTTGATATGACAATGATGTAAAGTAACCAAATATAAATATGTACAGTTACAGCAAGTTTGTACCTCTCCAGTTTAAAGTATAAAACTTATATTAGATTTAAAGAGACAATTTGTTAGTAGGTTTATGTACATGAAAGACAAAATATGGGTCATTATTTACAAAAGTGTATTATTTGGGAGGTTTAGAGAATTTGTAACTTCACATTAAAATAACATGTTAAACATGGCGTTAGGAAATAAAATAAAAATGTTAATATTGCTCTATGCAATATTTGGTTTGATGGGTTGTTTTAAAAGATACTTCATAAAGTATCTCCCCACTCAATCACCTTATACTCATATATTATAACCTCCGTCTTTGTGGCAGACAGAAGTAATATGTGTATGGTTTTTTTTTAGAAAGCTCTTAAACTACTTTATAAAATTGAATTGTACAGAATTATCATTGTCTTCCATTGTCTTAAATATGTATGTTATCTTTGATTGTATGAACATTTTATCACATTTATCAAGCAGTGTATGTCAGTGACCCATGACTGTATGGTCTTCATAGTAAACTTTAGATTACCATTGTCCATGTAATAGTATAGTTCATTTTTTTCTCAGGGGTCAAAACATGAATAATTTTCGGTAACTTTGTGTTCTTTGTCTAACATTGTTGATATTGCAGTAGTGTGTATTCAATCACCGTAAAATTATTCAAACTTTGACAATTTAGAAAAAATGGACTATACATGCATACACTGTATATACTGCAGGAAGGTTGAGTCAAAAGTTTTGTAACTTAGTTAAAGATATAAGCAAATGATTGCTACACGAAATGTTTGGAAAGTTGCTCTATGAAAAATATTTTTTTGAATAATAAGCTGTAAAATCTTGTTAAATGTTTTATGCTATAATTTTTACAACTTTGTTCTAGATAAGACAGACGTTGCTTCATGACTCTTATTTTTCTTTAATTTATAATTCAGTTTGTTAGTTGTTTTTTCTTATTTTTATAAAAATTAAGACGTTGCTAACCATATATTAAGCTTGGCTTTGTTAATGTAACCAATAAGGAATGAGGTGTTATATATGAATTTGTAGTGTATTTTGTTAGCAATAGACTTGCAATAATACTTTTGTACTTAAAGTACTGTAGTGAATAACATGTATTGTAAGTTTTTATAGGTATGACATTCATGTTGTATCTTGTTCATTTATATAAATCTTAATTATCAAAAATCTGATGTATTGATAGTAAATAGCTGAGAGATAATTACAGAAATATTTTTTAAAAAATGCTACACTTATGAAGTGATACTATACATGTGTAATGTATGCAATTAAAAGAATACTCTATTTTACCTTATTATTATATAGATAAAGACAACTAAATACATGAATGAGATGCTAACAACATTTATTCTTATCATGGGTGAAAGTTTTCTGGAGTGATTCAGAAATTCAAGATTTTTAGAACATTTACCAACAATTTTTCCTATCCAAAAATTTGCGGGCAGGCGTCTGGGCGTCCGGTGTCGTTAACAATTGCGTTTTTCTTTACCATATATTTCTACCATTTATTGTAAGATCTTTATGAAACTTACAATGATAACATACCATGTGATGAACAGAATTAGAAAGTAACCACAACTCTACTTGGCTTAATTATGGATTATTTTTTATTTTTGCATTAAAGTTTTTAGTATGTTGGATATCTCTGTCATTTATGGTCAGATCTTGATGAAAATCCGACTTTAATGTGGTTTCCACATTACATTTCTTGTTAATGTTAATATAATACTTGAAGTACTAATAATGTACATGTAATTTGATTTTTGTACATTAAGCATTGGCTACACTTAAATGTTTATAGATTATTTCTAGGAAAAGATAACACATGCAGCAGTTGATTTTAATATACAATGCTGCTTTGACTGATGATAATTTTCGTCATTATCTGCTCCTTAATTTCTTATCTCACTGACTAGTTCTTAAATCTTATTTTTGGTTTGATTGTATTTATGGTTTGTTTGAAGACTGTTATAGCGTATAATTGACTGACAGTATGGTATTGTCTTATATATGTGACTGTATGGTAGAGTATTTTAGAGTACTTGTTCAGACATTTCATGTTTTAAGTTCTTACATATCATTATTATATTACATAGTTATGTTTATTTTTCAATATTTATGTTTATTTTTGTTGCAATGTACAATGTATATTATATAAACACCTGTGGTTTGTAACCTGACATATGTAATGTCTGACCTTCAAGTCCTGGTGAATGCTATCAGGATAGCAACCAAGTCAGTTTGTCTATTGCCACTGGAGTTATGTCCCTTTATGTGACAGTCATATTTTGTGACATTTTGATCCTTTGTTTCTCATATTGTTTCTTGCCATATAAGTTGATTTTTTCTAATTTATAATTAATAGCTTCATAGTTAATGTTTTATTTAAAACAGAAGGAGAATACTTAACAGATTTGTTTCCATTTTATAAACTTTAGGAAAACCCTAACAACATTGATTTGAATCCCAACCTGAAATTGTTGTAATATTGTGAAAACTCTACTAATCAAAAGAGCTATATTTTATTGTATGTGTTCTATCAGTTACCAGACCACATTTGTATGGAGATATTCATATAAAATATTATATTGATATAAAATATGATATTGTAAGCATTGCATTAATTTTATTTTATTAAATATCAAAATGATACTTCATTGTTTTTGTGCTAAACATTTTATTTTCTACTCATTGGTATGAAAGTTCTGTCCATGTAATAGTCATGACTAGTTTTGACTGATGGCTCAAGTTGGTTTGATTTTTATATATTATTTTATATTATGTGTACATACTAAGTTGATTTTTGTGACTTTTCTTCTTTGTAATAATAATCTTACGTTTAATCTTTCTTTATTTCTGTGATATGTGAGTGAAGATGTGAACAATTGTTTGAAGTGCTGGTCAATTTTATATATACATGTTTATTAATTTCAATGATATTTTTCCTCTGTTCTATTTTGCTGTATTTGTTTATTTCATAGAGTTTTGAATGTTTGTATGTATGTTATTAATTATAAATACCCAAGATTTCATGTTAACCCAAAATTTCATGTTAATTCTTTATTTACTTTATTTCATGGATATTAGAAATAAATATTGTTGGTTTTTGCACACATTTTACTCATATAATGTATAATTTCCATAGAGATCATTCCAGTAATATCAAGACTTTCTATATTATCATCAGTTCTTGTCAAGTTTAACAGTTTAGCCTCAATGGCTTGTATTATGTTTACTACTAGCCCCGTGTCTGCTTGTAGCTTTTTATGATCCCTTGACATACTGATCGTCATATTTACAGTTACTACTTACATTCAATAATTGGGATAGAATCTAGTTTAGTGGACACCGCATGTTTACCATATTCTAAAGCTATTACCCAAGCTCGAACATTGCTATGCAGTACATTGTTTACAATTTTGGACGCCACTTTGTTTCTTCATTTCTTAAATAAATTATTTTAATAACTCTTAATGGTTTTTTGTTATTCATTTTTGTATTTCAGCGGTACTGTGGGGCAGCAGCCCCCAAAATAACAGAAAACTAGCAGCATTTACTTATGATAGCACTTGATCACTTTGTGCACCTGCTCATAGTGACAGTGCTTTGTGCGTGCATATCTATATTTACTTCCAGGGTTTCGCTAAGCTAGATGTGGTCCAAGGATTGAATTGAATTTATAAATTGTTCTCACTTTTCCATACAATCTAAGTTAAAGGAATACTGGTAAAACTACTTTCTTTAAAAAGAAATACTCCTGTAAACAGAGACTGTTTGTCCATGCAGATATCACTTATGAATTTAAAAAACAAAAACATTTTTGAAAAAGGGTCATACATGTAGTAATAATACATGCTTTGTCTGGGATGGGATCATTGTGAGCTTAATATGCAAAGTACTATGGTTAAACTTGGGCTGTTAATTTAAAATTCAAATTTTTAGAAATCTGCTATCTGTTTTAATATGATGACAAATGGAAGATGTGTGTGCTCACTTATTGCTGAAAACAAACAAAAGTAAATTTACGAAGTGTATATCATACATGTATTTCAATTTAATTGTCTGACTTATACTGGTGTTGGTTCTAAATTAAAATAACTGTAACATGTAGTTGATAAAATTGTGATCTTTTCACTACTATAATACTTCATAACTACCATAATATACAAAAATACAAAGCTTTAAGTCTATGCAACACTGTACAAAGAAAACTTAGATATCGTGTTGGTGATTTTTTTTTAATTATTCAAAACCCATTTTTTTACTGATTGTTGTTTGATATGTGTTTTACTGAACATTCTGTAACTATAGTAAGGATCAGGACAATGCTAACTTGTCTGAAGTTATGTTCTGTTCTGTTCTGCTATGAATAGTAATGAAAAAATGTAAGAAATTGTGCATAGTGTTGATAGATGAATGTTAAAGATTGTTTACTCTGTTTAATAATAATCTCTGCATAATTGTAAATATTTTTATGTTTTCATCTATTTGATCGTAAACTTTATGCTCTGATTAGTTGCATTGTGTTTTTGTTGCCTTAATTATACAGCATTGGTTAGCATCATCATTGAATGTTTTATTTGTAATTTTCTTACTTCAAAGCCGAGTTAAGAAATATCTGAGATAATTATCATTTTAATTCATCAGATTTTAAGATTTGTTTTCAAGCACCATCTAAAGTAACCATTAATAATATTGGGCACAGACTAATTCACTTATTTTGTTCTATTTATTCTGTTTATATTCTCAATATAATTAAATGTACTCTTTCAATTAAATTTAATTTAATACATTTGGAAAATTGATTTGTATCAACTTGGGTTATAAACATGGGTTAATTAAGCTTTAACTAAATTAATGCTGGACAAAAATAAACATTTATCCTATCTGATAGTAACAATTAAACCTACATATTCATAATACTCAATATTATTTCTGTAATACTTTTTGTTTAGTTTTCTATTTTGTATCATAACTTATTTCCATTTTAGCTTGACTATTCAGAGAATAGTGGGGCTATCCTACTCAGTTGTGCATATTTGTGACTCTACTTAGTTAAGATTTTAGGGGCAGCATTTTCATACCTTTGAGCTACTGAAGAGATTCTCTTAAAATTCAACACATGCTACTGAGTTGTTTTCTAGTTTATGGCATTTTTATACATAATAGCATGACAATTTAAAACTTTAACCTCTTTGAACTCCCCTCATTTCAATGGAAATGTATATCACTGATTGATTTTGTTTACACTAACACCACAAATAGTCAAGTACACTGTCCATGGACTGCTCTTGTCATGTTTATTTTCATTCACCATTGTATTTAAAACATTTGTTATGCATTATGTGTTTATTCATTTCATTTTAGTTAATGGTGTGAAGTAAAGTATGGATTCTTTATGCTACATGTATAAAGATTGTGTATTATTTGATAAAAAGGTTTACTTTAAAAAATGTCAATTTTATAGTTCTATCGCATTGAAAAGATAAATAGTTTTTGACAAAGTTTTGTCATTTGAGATGTTATTTCAGTATATGTATGCTATTTTTTCTATACATGTACCTGCAATAAAGTACTGAGAAGTTTGAAAGGAACAAAAGATTTGTCAATTTATGTGTAATATTGATTTGTTTCAACTCTTAGTTCCTGTAAATATCATTTTACTTTGCCACAATTTTGTGTTTTAAGCTAAATCTGGGATATATGAAGTAATTATTCTCTCTCACAAAGATTGATGAATATGATCTATCGTTAGTTATATTTGACAGGTATCAAATAATTTATATCCAGTAAACTTGGTTTTGATTATGAGTATCAATGCATCATTAATTTAAACTCATTTGAAGATAAAATCTGCCTCATACCTGATTATGAACTGAATTTTTTTAAAGTAAATCATATCCTTGAGACATTTTGATGAATTTATTAGATAATTACCATAATTTTTATGTATGTACATTGTAATCATTAAAATATCTGGGATCAGTTTATTATGTACTACTTCTAATAACTGATGAAAACTAACATGTTGAAGAATACTTTTTTTACAAATTTCAAAAACTGAAATAGTGTGGTTGCTTAGTGAAGTGCTTAATCTGATTATCTGAATAAACTGTCAGCCATTGGCAGGGAGTAGCTCACTGACCTTGACATTATACCCAGACCATATGGTTTGAGAACATCTATTATAAAATATTAATATGATAAGCTATTTGTTGACTCGTTATACAGTGACATGTTTTTCTCTAAAATTTATAAAACTGTATGAAGTTTCTAGATGTGTGTATTTTGTACATTGTCAAGCTGAATATTGTAAATAGGTGTTGATAAAATATTCAATGTTAACCTATATACATGTACAGTCAGTCATTGGGTTTTGCTTATTTCTGTGGTTAAATGTCTTCTGATATTCCATTGCTGTGTATAAACTAAATTTAATAAACATGTTAATGCTCACTTACTTGTTTTATTGTAATGTTTTCTTGTTAGGTTAAAGCCCTCAATCTTGAGTTGAGAATTCTGGAAGGTTTTTACATTTGACCCATCATTGTGATTGTGGCTGATGGTTTGGAACTCCTCAGCCATTCACTACGAATAACCTTGAACATATTTAGACACTATTTTAGAACTGTACCTTTCATCTCATGCTCAAACAAAATACTTTAATGGTGTAAAAGTAAACAAATCTTCCATCATTTAGGGGATGATTAATGTTTTGTTTTAGCCTATAAATTTGAAATAACACAGTAAAATGAAATCACTGAACAATATTTAGTTAAATATATAACATAGAAATATGTTAAAACAAAGCCTCGTGTGTATTCTACAAGAACTATTTTGCGTAACCGTTATCTGCCTCGTGTAAAAAGTAAAAATCCAATATTCTTGGTGGATCCCCCCACAAATCCTTTCAAGATTATTAATTCAATGAATAGTCGAGGAATTCCGAATGTGTGGCTTATGTCTATAAATTACTGTAATCACTCGCCGAGTGTGGTGGGTTTTAGTCAAGTTTCTGACAGTGCTTTCCAAATGCCCAGTTAACTAGTTATCACCTCACTCAATCAATTACTTGCAGTAGTGCTGGTAAACAACTTGGCCGAACAGACATGGTAAATCGAGGCAAAATCAGCAGAATGGCAGCATTTTGGCTTCTTAAAAGAAAAGGATGAAGTTTGCACATCTAAAATAGCTTGAAGACACTGCCAAATAATGTTAAAGTACAGTGGAAATACCTCCAATCTAAATGATCATTTGACGTGGAAATGCCCAGCAGTTCAGTTTCTAAACTACCCTTTTGTCTGATGTGAATAAATCTGGACCAAAAACAAAACCCCATGATATACAACCATTCTTTAATAATGTGCCAATGAATTTAGTGATGAAGTTGGAGCCGGTACATTTTAACTTTTAGCAGTTCAAACAGACCTAAACAAAGCTTGGACATGATAATATGAAAACTGTTCAATTAAACTGTTGACTGATAAAGCCTCTTACAGCAATTTGGCTCTATATTCTATGTATGGTTACTGCTTGGTATAAATGGGGTATCAAACTAAAATATGATTAGTTTGTTGTTGTTTTTGTAATAAAAAAACTCATGTGATAGTATGCAATAGTTTTTTTTTTTACTTTCGCTATACTATAGCAGTAGCACCTAAACTTTTGTGATAGTATTTTTTTAAGCAACACAATGAGGTTGATTTCAAGATTACCACCAAGTTTAGTGACCTTCTTATTAACCCCACAGATAGGAGTACAAGACTATTGTCATATAGGCCTTGGCATATACATTTGTACTTGAGAAAACTTATATAAAAATATAAACTCTAAAGTATTTACTGTGAAAGTTCATCATTTATTTTATATTATATACAAATAAACACGAGACAAAAATGATGAAATATACATCAAAATGTAACACAATAAATGAAACTGTATGAAAGTAAAATTGTAAAGTCAATATTCAACACTGATGGTAACATGGAATAGTTTAATGCACCAACTATTGTATCCTCTAACACAATCAACTACAGATCTATTGTTTCCATGGTTATCAAAATAATAACCTATTGATATATTTTTTGTTTGTTTCAATACTTTTATACACAAAAATATAAAATTTGAATCATTTTGAAAAGCCAACTGAAGTTAATGAATATGGCCATTTCAACAACTTGTATTACTATTTCAATCACTAAAAAGTTTTTTAACAAAATTATGGTCATTTTACACAATTGATCAATTCAAGATAATTTGATCTTTTCAACATTCATAGTTTTCATGGGATGGTTTAGTTTATTTTATTTCATATATTTATCTTCCTGTTCAGCTAATATTTCAATCAAATAATTTTGATCATATAAGGTTTTTTAACAAAAATATGGTCATTTCACACAATTGATCTATTCAACATAATTTGGTCATTCTAACATTCATGGTTTTCATTGGATGGTTTATTTTATTTCATATATTTATCTTCTTGTTCAGCTAATATTTTAGCTGATGATTTAGCATCATAGAATAGTTTATTGGTTTCTTCAATCTCATCTTTACCTATTGTATCTCTACCATTGATTTTAGACAACAAATTAGATGGTGTAAGAAGTTGTACAGCATATCTGAAATAATGAACAAGAGAAGTGTTAATAATGTACTTCAAGTCAACAAGATTTCAAGGTCTAAAAACTTTGATAAATCTCTCACATGTAAGCTTAGTGATCTAGAATTTTGCAAAATGAACAACATTTCTTAACAAGTCATATATATCACTCTTTCATAACCTTCCTGATTTAGGGGTAAAATATGTAAAAACTTTGAAATTTGCCTAAAATAGCAACAAGGAAGGGGAACAAAGCCAAAGTGCAGTACAGAAATAACAAATGTACGGGGCTGACTGAAAACAACACAGTCATTAGACATGGTATTAGAGAAAGGGAAAGAGACCAAAAGTGAAAGATGTTGTAAATGCTAGCTGCATTTGATGTGGCTGAGACACAAAATTAGGATCAACATTATAAGTGTAACTTCAAATGTACCATTAACCTGGCTATACAAGCTAATACATACCATTACAAAATATATGTCCCATGCAAGTTAAGGGGGTCCCTGCTGACTTAACACCTCAATGTTGTTGAGTCCAGCAACACTAATAAGCCAGCAATAGAAACTATGACATACAAAATATGAGAGATAGAAGTAAGGATTGAACAACAATTTACCTTAATGTTGTATCCACACCAATTTGTCCAAGTTGTGCTAGAGAATCATCTTCTATTTGAATACCTTCTGTTTGTGCTCGAAGTTTTAAGATCTGAAATATAAACAATTAACATTTTGTTTCATACTGTTCTACATTCATGTTCAACAGTGAGATTATAGACAGGCAGGTCAACAAACCATAATTCCTGGGACTAACAGTTTACTAATGCAGAAGATACTTGAGCTCTAAGGCTGCTATTCCACATCTTAGTATCAAGATCAAGATCCAATCATTCAATCAATCAATCAAATCCAGATGGTGTATTAGTCAACTGCTGCCAGTGTTCCAGGGACTTGGGTAGACAGCAGGTGGCTAGATCTTCTTACATCTGACCTCCATGTAACACTGTCTAGGGGATCACTATTATGCAGATTGCATGTCTTCAAATCTGCTTCAACACATTCTAACCAAGACTTTCTTGGCTGTCCACGTTTACCAGAGGATGGTATGCTCAAGTTTGTAATTGAATTGATGCACCCCGTTTATTGATATTAATATACAAAATAGAACATGTTGAACAGTGTAGAGGCTATTGCAAAATTGTCCTGATATAATGGCTCTGCGATCCACTTAATCCAGATGTGGACGACATACGGATGGCACTTGGCAAAATGAGTGACAGGAAATTACAGAAAAACAATTGAAATGGTCACGGAATTTCTAGAACTATATGACCCAAAAGTGCTACACACAGAGACACAAATGTCACCAGGAATTTATAGAAAAGCATTGCACAAGCTCTAGACCATGGTGTCATCATTAAAATCTTACTGAAACAAATCCTGATAAGAGGAATAGCGGTCTAAAAAATGACCAATCATAGAAAAAAATAAATCAATGTACAAATTTACCTGTGTCATTTCTGCTTGTGAATATGGTAACGTTCTAACAATCATAACTCTGTCTAACAAATCTAATGGCATACCATGAGGTGAGACAATATCTTCTGTTCCTCTGAAAATATACATTATATATTATAGTTTAAAGTAGCAGTCACATAAGTTCATAGATTCAATTTGTATAATTTATCCATTTTACTTTTAGTATAAAAGGAAATTAACTAATAGAGATTATCATGATTTACTTTTGACAAATCCAAGACTGTCTTGTTTGAATAAAATGATCCAATTTATCAAAATTGATTAACCCATTACCAGACAAGTTTTCAACCCCCCCCCCCCCCCCTTTCCAACAAAATTCTCTCTCACAGACTCAAATGGCCTGTCTCAGTTGGATTTGGTTGATTTCAATAAAGCAATATTGCCCCTTCCCTCAAAAAAATCCTTATTGAGCATCCCCAGGTAAAAGACATCTTAGGGGATCCCCGTTTGTTCATGGGATGAATCAGTACATGTACTAAGCACAGAGCAAGCCTAACACTGTCAACTATCTTACATAAAGAATGATCAAAGATATACAGTACTATATTGTAGACTTACTTGATGGTACATTTTCCTCTATTTGTAGCAAATATAACAATAGGGGATATAGAAGATTCTAAAGCTCTATGTAGATAAGTAAAACATTCTATATCTAACATATGTACTTCATCTATAAACAATACACCAGGAACTAACTCAGCTATACCTTGATCTATATATTTATTTACTACTTTGTTGATCTCTTTACGTAATTTATCTGAAATTAACAACATACAATTATATCTATATTACTTGTAAGTTTGAAGAGCTTGACATTAAAGGTCGTCCTATTGCCCTTGATGACCTATATTTGAGTTTCGGGTAACCTGTTACTGTAAATATGGTTCCAGCTATAAAAATATAGCTGCTAAATGAAAGTAATAAACATAGCACAAGAATGATAAAAACTTTTAACATAGAATACAAATATGGTAAGTATACTATATTCATTGTACAAGGTAATGTTTTCATAAAAAAGGATAGGATTAGCACACAAAAGAAGATGTAAACAACATGAAAGAAGAAAATTGAACAGGTTTATCTTAAAACCCAAGATTTTGTCCAAGAACTTTTGGAGGGCACTGTATCAAAGTTAATTACAAAGTAACACGGTTTTATTTTAAAGTACCACTGTAAGTCAATTATATATCAAACAAGTAAAATATTTACCAGTGATTTCAGTTTTCTTTGGTTTCATTAATTGACCCATCATAGACATAATATCTTGTCCACCCTGAAATATTCACATTTATATAATCACATATCTCACGTACTTAAAAACAATCATACACAAACTATGTACACTCGTTTTTAATGTATTTCAATAATGAAATCCTGAAGAATAAGTAATACCACAAAAAACTTGCATTGTACTTCAGAAGAAGTAAGAGTTTGTCAACAATCAACAACAACTTGTCCACAGACCCATTCACTATGTTGGGATCTAAACAAATGAACATGCATACTTTCTTTCCTAAAATTTATCTGGTTTTCCACTTAGCTAAACTTTATCTTGAAGTAAAGGCCTACTAGCACATATTTATCATTAAAGATTCATTGTATAAATATATCAAGCATATATTGGATACAGTGGACAAAAGTTAAAACAATGGTAATTATCATTCGGAACACCTCAACAGGGATGGGGTACTTGTACTTGAGTATTATGAGTACAAGTACCACTTTTTGCAGTACTCGCCTGTACTCAGTACTCAGGAAAATAAATTGTACTCATACTCGTACTTACTCAAGTACTGAACTAGCAGTACTCGATACTTGTGAGTATTTCTGAGTACTAGCCATCTTATTTCTATCTAGTTACATTCTTGATTGAGTTTTCTTTAAAACTACATTAGAAATGATAATGCATAGTACATGTAATTGGTTATCAGATTACAAGTTTTATAGGTAGCTATTGTTATGGGATTATGCATATCAATGGGATGTCTGACACCTTTTTGCAGTTTATACCTCTTCATAAATTGTGAAAACAATGTTTGTCACAGTTTGTTCCTCATATAGCTTATAAATTATTAAAATCATCAGCTAGTTATATGCATCAGTCATAATATTTTTTTAAGTGAATGACGAGAAATTACATTCTCTGAAACAGTCACTTTTGTGGTGAAAAAGCCCTGCACAATGTTTTGATATAAATTGAGATGAAACGTCATGCAAATTTGTAACAATAGCTAATTCAACAAAGATTTTAGTTTTGTTTTTCATTAAGTTAGTTAGTTAACTAAAAAAAATATAACTCAATTATTTTAAGCTGAAACATACTATCAGCTGTCTTTTTTTCAAAAATTATTTGTTCAAGTTTAATTTGGATTTAAACTTAATCTTAAACTTCTTCATTTGATTAAACGCCTATTTCTATATTACATATTCAATGGCGTTATACAAAAGATAAATTATAAAATCTAAGTAAGTAAAAACCCTCCACCATAAATATATAAAATAACACAGAATAAAATAAAATTCATTCGCATGATTTTATATAGTGTGATTATGCATTCAGTTTTCATATATCAAGTTTATAAGACATATATTAATCTTAGATCATGATTTGACTTTATTCTTACATTTGTTTTTACTAATTTGATAAGTTGTTGTCCTGAAACTGAAATGTGGGAAAAAAGATTCGATTTTAGAATGAGAATATAGCCCTTAGACGGCAATAAAACTGACCTAAAATAAACACTGTTGCATAAAATATTTGCAGCAACATTTTGACTGTCTTGTTTAAAATTGAATTTGAAGCTTGATTTGATGTTTAATTGAATTAATAAATAAAATTCGTCTCTTTTATTTCTACTAAAAATCTTTTATATGCTCATGCAAAACAATCTGGTACTCAAAAATACTCATGAGTACTTAAGTACTACTCGAGTACTACTCAAGTACTGAAGAAAAACCAGTACTCATTACTCATAAGTACGAGTACAAAATTTGAAATACTCAAGTAATACTCGAGTACTGGAATCCAGTAATCGACCAATCCCTGCACCCCAACCATTCATTGAATGAAGAATAATCTAAGAAGGATTTGTGGGGGGGGGGGGGCGGGGTACTACGAGAATATGGATTATTGATACATACACGAGGCAAAGCACATAACAATTATGCAAAATAGTTGTCGTAAACACATAAGGCTTTGTAAGTGCCCTTCTTATGCTAAATATGTGACTATATAATTATTGTCTAGTGGATATCATTGAATCGTGCATTTCATATTTATGGACAAAACACAAGAAATTTATCGCTGCCTAAAGGATGGTGGATTTGTTTACTTCAACACCGGTAAGTATTTTGTTTGGGCATGTGACACAAAGGGAATTCCAAAATGGCGTCTAATTATGTCTGAGGTTATTCCTTGAATATGTGAATGGCCTAGGGGTTCCGGATGTGGTAATTGATAACAAACAACTGTTAAATGAAGAGCATCTTGACTAAGTAAAACAAGATGACAATATACCTGAGGTCTAGCATTAGCTATATCTAAATCATGTAATGTTACATCTTGTATAATTTCTTTCTTTTTATGTACATCACCTTTAGGTAAAGGTACATATTCTTCTGCTTCAAGATCAAACTCTGTAGCAAAACTATCAGATCTACCTTGTCTCTGTAATAATAGACAAACACATGTTACATTGTTTAGATTTCAATATTACAAAAATACTTAATTATTAAGATATCCAATGCTACAAGACTGTAGTAACCCACTCTTTAAGGCAATGCACTTACTACAGTCTTGCAGGCAACCCTCAACATGTAAAGAGAACAAGGGTTAAAACAATCTTATGAAACCAAAATTTTCTGTGATATGTGACAAATGTTAATGCCAAGTATATGTAAAGAACAAAATATTTTTAGATTGAATCTTTCAGTTTACCTCTGCTTTTTACCAATGACTACAGTCCAAACAAACACAGGGAAAACTGCGACAGTTAAAAAAGTTCAATAACAACAAAACCCAAACCCTTTCTTCTTTATAATTCATATACTGTATTAATATACCTAAGGAAGCATATAGAAATGTCAAACATATCACTATAAAAGATATGCAATATTTCATAATAGCAATTATAAAACAACACATGACATGAGATCTTTCAATCATAATTATGTTTTTAATAAACACACATTTGAAAGCACAAAAGAAAATGTAGATATTTATTTTAGTAGCAAGTAATATAAAAAGAATAAAAACCTATATAAAATATTTACCTTGACAGCACCACTATTGGCTTCAATATATATAACATCTCCTGTTTCAACCTTCTCTTTCTGTAAACTTTCATATATTGATGGATCAAGTTTTAATTGTTTTGTACCTTTAGCTGTCTTTAGACCAATTATTACATGACTCACTGTTTTACCATAACCTGAAGTGAAATAAGAACAATGGTGTGAATGCAAACTTCCATAAAATGAGTGGAAGAGATGTAACACTTATAGTGATACCATTACTCCACACCGTTCATTAACTTCTTTAGTGACCTAAAATGTTTAATTGATAACTTGAAAAGTAAGTAGTCATTAATAACCAGTCATTTACATTGACATTAAAATGAAAGCAATGAAGTCTAATTTGGAAACAAAGCAAATTGACATTCTTGATCTTTCCAGAAAGAGAACAAAAGTACTGCTTGATTCAGGTTTAGACTTGCTACCACAAGTTTGTACAGTGGAAAAAGCTAAATACATTAGAGGGATTAACAGATTTGTCTGATAAAAAAAATCCTGAGATTATCATAAGATAACTTATCTAAATATATTTGGCTCACAATGAAGTGTTAAAGGGACATAATTCTTTCAAAAAGGTTTAACCACTTTTTTAGCTGCAACACTTACCTCCCATGGGATTTTCTGTTTCAACAGGAGTTAGCTCAGTAACTTCACCTTCATACACCTCTTTTGTTTCTTTAATTCTTAAACCAATGGCTCGTCTAAAGTTTTCCATGAGAACCTCAGTCTTTTTTATTTCATGTGAGTAAACTTCACTTCCAACCATAGGACAGAATGGTACTTTGCTACCTAATTCCTGAGCTATTGCAAGAGCTATGGCTGTCTGTAAAGTACAAAAAATAAGAACTATTACTATATTAGATGATTTTATAATATAAATAATTGTTTGTTAGTGAGCATGCATTAAACATTCTTAAACAATTAAGGATATAAAATGGAAAATATGTTTTTACCAGATTATCAATATTTAGTGTTATCACAAAACATAATCTAAATGATAAGAGTCAGGTCCATCTATGATTCTATCCTATCAGACCTATTTGGCTCAGAAATATGGACAGTTATCGCAAAACATAGCAGACCATGGACATATCCTATAAAAAAATAGAATGTGTGTAAAGATATGCAGGTTTACAGGACCAAATGGTTTACAAAAATATTGATATCATCCAACAGTTTTCAATTAATCAAAACATGTAAAATGTCTCTGGTCCTGTAAGAATGGTTTGTTCCTGTAAAATTATGACCTTCACAAGACATATTATCCAGTAATAAACTGTTTGAGTTTCACAGTGACTGTATATTTATTTATTGAAGTTAACGCCGTGTCAACATAATGTAGGTCATTTCACGGCGTCCAGCGCACCTAACCTAGCTTTCCTTGTCTATAACCAGTACTCACCTACCCTTCCACAAGGCCGGAAACTTCTCCACACTATCTAATCAATGGAGGAAAATCAACATTATTGTCAAATTTTCATGGAAGGGTATAACCTACCGGGTGGGATTCGAACCCGCACCCCCTCAGGCACGAGATTCCAAATCCTGGCGCGCTACCAACTGCACTATCGACCCGGATTCAGTGACTATATAGATGAGACAAATAAATATAAATTCAGTAACTTCTCAGCTGATCATTTCAGAAATGTTTAGAAATGTTGGCTTGTATTTAATGATTAAATTTTAGTTCAACATACCTTTCCTGTACCTGGAGGTCCAGCCAATAACACAGCTCTTCCTGCCATCTTCTTAGATCTTATCATTTCTACAACTATTCCAGCAGCCTACAAACAATAAAATACACATTATATATACATGTATAAATTAGGGGTGTAACAATAGGTCGACTTATCGCTGTATCGCGATAGTTTACCTTGCAATAGCAATAGGTCGATAGAACTTTTTCAAGTCGATAAATATCGCGATAGTTTTTTCTGACTATCGACTTTTTCGATAGTTTTCTTGAAAACGAGAGTTGAGCCCCATAAACGCTTTACTTTCATCTTTTTTTAATGAGAGAACTCCACTTTGATACGGATCAAATTAAATCTATTTAGAGGCCGCAGAGGAACAGATAAGCTGCGTATCTGCGTAAATGCGCAATTAAAAATCTCAAAAACCCTATAAGAATAAAAAAAATTGCGTATCATAACCCAAATAAAAACTCCTTTACTCATAAAGTCTCGAAATCGCCGCGTATCGAACATAAATAAAAAATCGAAACTGGTCAGATAAGAGATGCGAAAAATGAAACTTCACGCGACAATTACATGCCAATTACATTTCATTAAAACCCAATTGTCGTTCACACGCTGGGAGTTTAACTCGCCGACATATGAATGCACAAGGATGTCACAAAATCGATAATAAAGTCGCCGACTTATGATTACACGCTCGATAACATCTGTATATACCTTTACCTAAACACGTAAGAGTACATTGGAAATAGCGCATATATATATTTTAATTGTTTGCAGCAATTAAATCAATATTAATCCTTTGTTTGAGGACAAATATGTGTTTGCAGTTTGAGCAGAAATTGAGGTAAACAATTTAAGATGTGTCGGCATTTTTTCACACTTACTTTGTCGTTGTTTGATAGCATAACAATGACATAATTGCAATGTCTCAATATGTAATCATGGAGTCTAATATAAATTAATTGTCATGAAAAATGTATTCTTAAACTAGCGTGACCTAATTGTATTATATATAAAACTTTATAAAAACGATATCGGCGATCCCAGGAAGTCATATTTTCTTTGTTAAAATTACTGACGATAATTGTCAAAAACACCGTCTTGTGTAATTAAATTTTATAGAGTTTTGTATTATTTTACAACAAAAATATTTTATAATATATAATTTAGTATTGTTTTTCGTAAAAATAAAATCCCTTCAATCATGATGACTTATGGTCATATATTTTCGCGACCCACGCTATCGCAAATTAAGTAAAACATTCTTAAATCTTCATAATTAATGTAATAAGCTTATTATTTTTCATTTGTTTTCTTAATTTAGCAAACAGTGCCCGAGGAACCAACAAATTCGAACTTACGTTCTCGTTTTCTGGTGTTCGTTGATAAAACAAATGTCAAAATGCCAGACATTTTTTTACTCGCAAACATTTGTTTCGGTGTAATTTTAAAAATGAAGCATAATTACATGTTTTTTAAATTCAATTAAAATAATGAAGATGCTATCATAACTGTACTGTGTTTATCATTATCATTATGTAATTATGGTAATCGATGACAAAGAGTTAGAATAACCAAAAAGTTAGTTGAATAAAACAGTTGGTGGATTTATCAGCATTTCAAATAACCAAATAACTGACAAGTTGTTATTTGATACAGAAAAGTTATTTTCAAATTAAGTCATTATTTTGTAGATTTCTCCACTCCTGTGAACTAAATTCTGGCGAAATCTTTGAAACATTTTCCTGCAATGTTCTGTCTGATTGGTCAAAGCAAAATTCTTTCAAACAAAACAGCCACTGTTGAAAGGGTTTTCAGCATTATGAATTCCTTGTGAACTGTTTCATGCAATAGGATTCGACAGTCTCTTTCGGATCCTCTAAAGAGGACATGTTGTCATTATAAGTCATTAGACTATAACCAGCTTGAGGCTGTTGTTAATTGCTTAAAGAACATGCATCTAATATTAAGAGTCTGAAAGATCTTGCTTTGTAAAGTTCTGACAATCAAATTGAATGGAGAATAAAAACTGAAGTCATTGTTTTGAATGCTATTGTTACCGATTGGCTTGACATTATATTTTCCCAATTTAAACCAAAATGCCGATAAAATTCCCAATTCTAGGGGTATGGGACATATTCCCAAAATTGTGAAAAAAAACACTGGTGGTTGCTGTCCTAGTTATTTTATTTTTATAATAAAAAACTATCGTGATAGTATCGCAATAGTTTTTTGACTATTGCAATACTATTGCAATACTACTTTTATTATCGCAATACTATCGCGATAGTGTTTTTGGCCGCAATAGTCACCCCTAGTATAAATATACAATGTTTAGTTAATGTTCTCTCAACAGTTTGTAATCACAAAACTTTGTTGCTGTTCATATTTGTTTGCACTGTGATTCTGTCTAAACAAAAATATCTACCATAATGTCAGACGCAAGTTTTAAAATCAGAGTTCAAAAGTAGATCTTTGAGATCTAAAGAGAAATTACTGCGCCTATCATAAGAGACAAAATGTTAAAAATGCTGTCTTTCTGACCAAGTTACATACCTAAAAATGTGTTTGCAGATAGAATGAACATCAATCGTACCATATGTATACTATTTAAAATCTCACACACGTACAATAAATATATATACATATATAATAAAATGAGTTACAAATGAATTCCAAGTTTTTTTTTCATGTTTTGTTTCAAATTTGTTTGTCTATACAAAATAAATTCACATTTACAACTTCAACTGATACGATAAAAGCAGTGGCTAGGAGTGCCATAACTCTATACAATGCAGATAGGCTAGGCTAGAGGTATGCAAGTTTAATAATATGGATATGTTTCAACATTTTAAAGCATATTAATATGTATTATTCTAAAGATAGACATATTAATTGTTGTTAATTAACCAACAGTCAATAAACAAGCAATTTTTGGTATTGATAATATGGATACTGATGATACAATAAAACTGGATATTTAACAATAACAGTTTTGTCCTTCTTTTGAAAAAAACACCAAATATAATCTTTTTTTCATGTTTAAAAGTTGAAACACATCCACATTTAAACCCCCGTAATTCTAGCCTCCCCTCATGGGGTTGTCTATAGTTATGGCCCTCTCGAATCTCTAGAATCCAAGGCTAGAGTTACAGTACTGAACTACAGCCACTGTCTATGATAAAACCAGTACGATTCAGTCTCTTAGTGAACAAGATCTGTTCAATTATGAAAGGTCTTTTTCTAAAAATATACTGTGTAATGTTCATGAATAGAAAACGTGAAGTGTTGAGAGAAGAACAAACCAACTATTGATCAAATAAGCTTTCATGTGACATGCATAAAAAGTGACAGATCTAAAGTTTAGTTGCTATGGCCATGTTAATAACTGCTCTAAAACATGCACTAAAACCAGTTCCTAATACGGACATTAGGAAACGAAACTGTTATTCGAAAGAAACAAAAACATTTATATATCCATTTGAGATGACTATCAGAGACAACATTCCTCTAATATGAAAAAAAAAACATAGATATAGATGTAGAACATTCCAGAAACATACTTCTCTGGCCAGCTCTTGTCCGACAAGACCGGCGGCACTTTGAATAGCGTAGCCAATTTCATCCAATCCAAGGCCTTTGATGTGACTGTGTGTGGCTATCCGTTGAGTTTTGGTGGTACTTTTTACTTCTTCGATCTTCATTTTGTTGTCAAACCGTCTTTAATATACTTTCGGGTCGAAACTTGCGGCAATTTCCACGCTTGCCAAAAACCGTCTGTTTACGTTGCTGTTACGACAATCAACTTTTCTTTTATTTATTTAATACGAAATAAAAAATGTAAGAAAATGTATATCTAGACAAAATATATTATTTTCTTATGAAAAGAATTCAGAAAACATGTATTTAAGGCATATATTAATAAGACGATACATTACGACAAACCATAAATCACATTGCGCATGCGTACATCCTTAGCAACAGTTTCCGTGTTTATGTCATGGCGGAGTTTTAATGAAATATTGATGAAGGTAATGAAGACGTCGTAATTATTGGAGTCTTGCACGCCAAGGTAATGAAAGATTTTAAATCTGTAATTAAGATAGTCACGAGATACATTTATCCGCGTGTTATTTATTTCCCTACGGTATTTAAACACAAATTAATCGTATTTGCTGTGATTGGCTGTTCTTTGATTTGTCCATCAATTCCAGCACAGTTCTGATGTTTATTGAGCATAATATTGAGAGTCATGCTTTGTCACCTTGTTGTTTTAGTTGATTTTGGGTTTTCTCAATAAAATATGTAGCTTATTTGTAGCAGAGGTAGAATATGGCAATATATTTTGTATTCTATTGTCTTCAAGTTAAAAAATGTAGCTTAAAAATAATTGGGAGAATAAAAACCATCTGCTCTGACTGGGAATCCTCTAGGGTGGTAGGCGAGACACTCAACCGCGTCGCTAAAGTGTAAACCCAACAGCAAGGCTGTTGGAAGTAACTATATAGTCACCTACGATCACCACACTCTTTCCCTCTTTACTTTCCAGAGAGCTACGTCTAAGTCCCTACCAAGGGTTTGACTTACTGGAAGATAGATAGATAGATAGATAGATAGAGCTGGTCTGGCTCTCAGTAACGAACCATCCATGCATAGGCCTTGCATGAGTTCGTCAAACACTTCTGACACCATTAAAGTAAATTGGTAGATTAAAAACTATATGCCCTGACTGGGAATCGAACCTGGCTTTCCAGGGTGGTAGGCGAGACATTCAACCACCTCGCTAAAGGGTTAACCCAACAGCAAGGCTGTTTGAAGTGACTATATAGTCACCTACGATCCCCACAAGCTCAAGGTTTTCGACTTGGGATTTTATCAGAATACATTTACAGTTTTGCTTAATAAATCAGCTTCTGTATTCAAATGAGGGCAGACAAAGATGGCACTTCCTACCAGTTTGCATACTTTGATTGATGAATATATTTCTAAACACAAGTTCAATAACATCAGATATGTTGACTTATTAAATATTGAAAGTTTCAATTCTGTCTTTAACATCATTCTGGTAAACTGCAATCTAGGAATGCCGATGGGCTTGTTGTACAATTATTCAATTTTAACATTTATTCATCAAAAAGACTGCTTGACCCTTTAGCCTAATTTTTACCAAAGAAACCACCATAAACAGAAATGTGCTGATTTGGTTATTTATTTAAATATGTTTCACTTAAGGGTTGAATATGACTCCATAAGCAGTTTTGATACTGACTTTAGTCTCAAATTAAACAAAATTTCTACATGTATGCTTTATCACTTGGCCAAACATGACTTTAATGTTAAATGTATTCTCATATTCCAGTTTTAGAACTTATTTATTGAACATCTCAAATAAAATTATATTCTGTCAACTGTGAACACATGATTAAAACATGGTCATTTTGCATGCCATGAGGAAATAGACCAATTATTTAAACAAGAGCATAATTAATTAAACCTTACATGCTGAGAACTCATTAAACAATGAATATGAATTTGTTCATTTAGTTTTGTTGTGCCAATCATCTCAGTATTGGGATTTATTTTATCTTCACTGTACTTTTTATTTTTGGTATTGGACCTGTAGTAATTAGTTGTATTCTATCTGGTCCATTAAAATTATGTTTTGCATTTATGAAAGGTTTGTTTTGTTCTTTGATGGACTAATTTAGAGTTATTTCTAAATACACATTCATGTTAATATGATAGGCTTTTTTGATAGCAATGATTTACTGGATTGGTATTTAAGTTATAACTAATAAATTTATTGATAAAAAGTTAGGGTGAAACATTTTTCAAAGAGTTGCTGATCTTCTTGTTTGAATATTATTAATGAAACTGCCACTAAAATATATTCTGTCAATTTATTCTTTCAGATTCAAAATGAGTGATACAGGGGTTGACGGTACAGGAGAAATTCCTGATACAGATGTCTCTCCTGATGCTCTGGAATATGCAGCTCCTATATCTGCAGTACCCCCTAAAGTTATCCATCAAGAAGAAAGCCAGGTTGAAGTATCTGCCAGTCCAGCTTTTCAGTGTCTTGATGAAGTAGGTTTCGTTATTATTTTTTTATTTATTTTTTTAAATAGTGAACTTAGCCAACATGAAATGTCAGTAGGAATTATTCACTTTTAACAAATGCTAATATACCAAACTTGAGTATTGAATGACAATATAAGTCAGTGGAAAGAGAAATGATACTTTCAAGGTATTTCAAGAATTTACCAATTTTTAAGAATTTTTCTGCATATAAATGGGATATAATTTATTGACTTAAAGAAATAAGTTTGCATGTATGAGTGTGGCTCTTTTTGTTACAACTTGTTTTAATTCATTTCAGCTTTTTCACCAAGGGAAGCTTACTGGTACCAAGGTTGCTCATCTTAAAGCAAAGTACACAGAGTTGCATGAAATTCTAAAGAGGTAAAACAATTAATCTACAAAAAATATGCATCCAGTTCAATAATATTTTAGATTAACTTTCTTTAATTTGCATAAAATTTGTTATAACGAAATTTGTATGAAGACTGAATGATATCATATCATTGCTAAAGTGAAATATAATAATTATAAACATGTAATTTATGCTTGCCCTGGATAAGTAAAACAAATGTTATGTCTTGGTTTGTCTTGTTGTTATAGATAAAATATCCTTTTTTGAGTTATCCAGGTTATTGATGTACTTTGACATAGACCCTATTTTTTCATGATTGATGATATTTATTGTTTTAATCATGTTTGATGTAATGTTTTATGTATATTGTACATTTGTTAACCAAATAAATCTATCTATAATCTATCTATATTCAGCACCAGGGATAGTGAAACTGCTTTGTTGAAACAGGCCAAAGAATACACTGTAGATCTTGACAGGCAAAGAATAGAACTTGAAAAAGCAGATAACTTTCCTGATGGTTCTAACACAGAAGTTTCTAAAATGAGACAACAATTGTTGAAGTATAATAATGATTTAAAACAAGCTCAAGAAAGACAATATCAACTAGAATACCAAATTGAAATGTAAGAATGATTACTCTAACATCTATCTTGTTTTAATGTTTGATACACATTTATTTGTCATTTTTTTTACCATTGATTCAACCAGATAAAAATTATTCAATCCAATAGACATTTATTATGGTTTATTACAGGTAATTTAACAATATTTTTTCATAAATATTATTTTGTTAGCTACAGTTCTTGATATGATAATATTATGTTGTTGTTTTTTCTTCCATTGTTTTCTTACTTCGAGGATTTGCCACGAAAAGGAAGTTTTTAAATTGAATATTTCAAATAAGTTGTTGGATTCACTAATTTTATTGATTGTTTTATTTCATAAGATCTACAGAAGAAAAGAAACTTATGGAAAGAGAATATGCCAGGATGCCAAAAGCTGGTGTAAGTATACCTATATTTATATCGTTAAAATTGAGAAAGACAGAAATACTTTAATTAAGACAATACCATTTTAATGTAATATTGCAGATTTATGAAAAGTGAAAATAATTTGTGACGCATGGATTGTTCTTTGCTGGTGATTGTATTTATGTTAATTAAAGTGTTTATCTATTAATCATACATGGCAATTTATTTTCTGTTGTAAGAATTATTGCAAGTTGACTGAAATTCAACATCTATCTATTGGGATACTAATACAATTATGTATGGTAATCAAACAACTCTCTATTAATAAATTGTGCTCTGTTGTAACATCCATATTTATTACCGAGTGACTTTCTATTAATATCTAAACAGGAGATAGAAAAGAAGATAAAAGAATTACAACAAGCATGTGATGATATGAGAAAAGAAATAGTTCAACGTCAGTTAGAAGTTAAAACATTAAAAGAAGATTTAGAAACATCAAATAGACAAGTTAGCAAAGATAGTAAAGATTATGAAAAACTCACTGAAAAAATGGAAAACCTAAAGGTAAGGTTCTAGATATGTTCATAATTATATTTTGATATGTTGGTGCTATTAGTCTAGCTAGCTTACATTTATTTAATCTCTATCTGTGTTCTGTTGATTTTATCCCAGATAGTTGAACATCATTTGAGAGAAATCTGTTTCTGTAACTCTGCCAAGTTTTAAAATATACAATTATGTAGCTGGACCCAAATTTACTTATTAACTTACTATCAGGAGTCCATGTAAATGTTTGACTTTTCAATTTTATGAAACATGTGTCTTGTTTGCAAATAAATTTCTATTTTAGGTTTTTGTTAGCAGCATGAAATATATAGCTACATGTTTATAATATATTTCAGGGGGATTTAGTTCAAGTTAATACCATACCTAATCAGTATGCAAAGGAATGTGACAAAATGGCTAGAAAGAAAAAGTAAGATTTGTGTTTCATTATCCTTTGTTTATACATGTACTTCATTTAAATGACTCATCAAAACATATAAGTATGGTATTAATGTCTTTATTATTATTACCACAAACATTCTTGTATTTTGATTTGAGATCAAAGGTCATGCAATAAGTACCACATATTTATAATGACTAACAGTTGCTGTTAGACTTGTAATACAAAATGTTTTACATTATACAAATTAGTTTGTTTTAGTCAGTGATATGTTATCTCAAGATTGCTCTTATTTTATACACCACTCAATATCACCCAACACTTTATGACACTTTCTTTAAAACATGATCCCAAAGTTAGACAATTAAGCTTATCTGAAACCTGTTATATTTTTATTTTTATTAGAAGGTTACATGACATTACACTACCGGGTATGTTACTGAAACTAATATTTCTGCCTTCATGCCCTTTTGTGAGTTTTCTTAGTTCTAGAAAAATTCACTACATTCTACCACATCTTGTTATGATAAGTAAAACTTACATAACTGTTATTGTAATAATGTGTATTCAATCTTGACTTAATGATGATCTTTTTTTGTGTAGTGAATTGCTCAACAACTTTGGAGAAATGGAATCAGAATACCAGCAATTATTAACAGAGAAAAAGAATATTGAGAATAAGTTAAGACAACTTGGTGAAGAGAAGTTTGATATGGATAATGATGTAGAGAAACAGAAGGCTTCATTAAATGAGAAAGACAGAGAGATGGAACATTTACAAAAAGATTATGAATATGCTAAAGATAGAGAAGCTGTTCTTATGGGTGACAGGTAAACATTTAGTTTGAAATATTTGGTGTTTGTTTGTTTCATGTGGTAGAATTTGATTTCCTTTGGTGATAGTTGGAAACCATGGTCATAGTTCAGTGGTAGAACACTCAACTTAAAACTTAACAATATATTTTTCAGTAGTTTTGATGTAGTAACTTTATTATAACTCAGTTACTTTTACAAACAGTAAAAATGTGTTAAAATACATGTCTAAATATTGTCTGTCTGATCTGATCAAATATGTGACCAAAATGCTTCATATAAATTTATCATGTTTTGATTGGAGTTTATTTTATCAAAATTTTATTAAATGATGAGAAAATGATAAAAGATTAAATGTTAGGCAATTAGGTTATTAAAGCAGTGCTTAACAATTAGTTTAACAGCGTTAAACACCATGGTTTATTTATATTTTACAGAGCTACTTTAGATTTAAACTTAAGACATATACATCTGGAAAAGAAGAATGCACATGATGTACATTCAAGAAAATTAAGAGAAAAAGATAGAGATTTAAGAAATTTAAAGAAAGCAGAACTTCAAGCTAAAGTGGCCGAGGAAACATTAAATCATACAAAATTAATACATGAAAAGATTAAAGGACAGGTGAGAGAATACTTATCTTATATTTCTGTTACTACATACTACAGAGTTCAACACTTACTTATTTTACCAGGGATCCAGAAGGAATCCCTAGTCAGTTAATCAGAGATTTCTCTTTATATTTAGGGATTCATCCAATAATAGACAAAAATTAAGATACAGGTTTCAGTCACAAATTTTGTTAAACAATTCATAGGAACTCAAATTCATGTAGGAGCAGGACATTTTTCAGGGATCCAGAAGGAACCCCTAGCTATGCATCACTAGGATTCCTCTCAAGTTTTTGGGATCCTTGGAATCCCAGGACACTGTTAGTGTTAAACCCTGATACTATATTTAAATACTTCATACCCGGAGTGTTTATTTCTTGATTTCCTTATAACATTTAATCTAACTCACATTACACTTAATTTCATGCAATATTTTTGCAACAATATGTCCACTTAGTAATTTAGATAATTTTAGATATTTATATCTCATATTCAAATAGTTTAGTCTTGAATAATAAATATTGTAAACCTTATTTCTTAAAGTAAGCATGAAATTTTATTAAATTTTCTTCTCTACAATTTTCAGGTTGATTCATTACCCAAAGATGATGGTACTTTATATAAGAAAAGAGAAGAGTTACAAAAAGAAGTAGAACAAACAAAGAGAGCTCTGGCTACACAGGTAATTTAGTAACAAATATTGGTAATCTTAACTATTGTTAGCCGGATTTTTCAACCAAAAAATTTGGCTGGGTGGTCGGGCGTCCAGTGTCGTTAACAATTGCGTTAAAGTTTTTTCTTTACCATATATTTCTGCCATTTATTGTCAGATCTTTATGAAACTTTATACAATGATAACATACCATGTGATGAACAGAATAAGAAAGTAACCACAACTCTACCTGCCTTTATTATGGATTATTTTCCTTTGTAATTTTTGCATTAAAGTTTTTAAATCCGGCTTTAATGTGGTTTCCACATAACATTTCTTGTTTTTTGACATAGGTTGATTGACTATTAGCAACTTTTAGAAGCACATTAAATACATAAATTGATAACAAAACTACAAAATGATTGTTTTTGTTGGAATTAATGTAATGTTCAACCATCATTTAGCACCTAATTTGAGTTTATCCAATTAAACACTTTCAACCTCTAATATATCAGAAGAGGGAACCTTTGGACACAGTTCTAGTTATGAATTTACTTCTTATATCTTTGAAATAATTTATCAGTTGTATTGTTTAAATGTACAGATTAACTATCTTCTTAAAAACAAAAATAATTGCATACGCTTTATATATGTACCTTTATACATTTTTCTATGATTTCAAATAGTTTAATGTATATTATTTTCTATCATTTATAGAATTCACTGACAGCTGTAGAACACGTTAAACTTGAAGCCAGTGCCGCAGAAGAACAAAATTTATTATATGAACAAAGTGATCTTAGAATAGAAGTTGTAGAGTTAACTAGATTAGCTGCTATAAAAGTAAGTATTGTACACCACATCTTATCTTACATATATTTACTTTAATACTAGTAATTGCTATGATTGTATGATCATGATGATAGTATCTTTGACACTGTGTCATGCTTGCAGTATTGGACTGATAATATATCCGAAATTCAAGAACCTAGGTTTTTCCATGCGGTACAAACAAACATTCACTGTTACAATGAAAAAATGTGTACAAAGAACAAAAAGATTTAATCCATATTTCATGCTTTTCAGCAATAATGTGTAGAAAACTTTGTACAAATTGTACTTTGTACAAATTCCAAGTTTTCAAGAAAATTGACTGTTTAGGACAATTTTTATGGTGCCTTATTTCATGAAAGGGTAGTTATAATAATAATTCATTCACTGTAGGTAGTAAATTGCTGAAAAATATACATTATCACTCCTCTGCTAATAGCATAGGACTTAGTGTATTACATTATAACTATATAATGATAGTTTATAGTTTGAATGTTTTATCTTATAATTGTAGGCTGATGAAAGAGAACAGAAAGCTCGTGATTTTATGCGTGCTGAGATGAGATATCATAAAGCTGTTGAAGATTTAAAAACTAAACAATTACAAATACAAGATCATGAAAAGAAACATAAAGAAATGCAAATAAAGTAAGACTCTACTTTATTGTTACTATTTTTACAACATCATGTATAATGTACTTTGTGTTTGATTTTTTCCAATTCATTACAACTCGTAGAAATATAATTTTGATTTATTTTCAAGATTTGGCAGTAATGAAGCATTGGCCAAATGTCTAGCTATATGTAGAACGACATAAAATGTGCTACATTTTTATGTGTATGTAGTAGCAACAGCCTTTTGAGATGATTCTTATTATATACAAGTATTGTTCATTTTTATATGATCAGATATGGATTTAAGGTGTAGTATTTTCATCCAAGTTCATTTTTGTAAAGACTTGCGTTCCATTCTTGATATTTGTTTATTTTCAGATTAAAAGATTTCGCCAAGTTGTATGATGTAATAAAAAATGAAAGAAATAAATGTGTCAATTTAATACAAACAAGTACACAGAAAGCTGCCGAAATGAGGGAAAAAATAAAAATTCTACAGAATGAAATAGAAATTCTACGTACTGCAGTCACGCAAAAAGACAGGTAGCTGTTTAAAACAGAAGTTATTCACATTAAAACAGATATACGGCTATCTTTGTATATACTGCATTCCTCAGAGGTCATGGTCTGATAAAGTTTGAGTCAACTAGTTCCTACATAAGTTTTTTACTAGTTAAAAAGCTATTATAAAATAGTATCAGAACTTCCTAATTGCTTTTTTAGATAGGATTTCTGAACTTAAATGAAGATTTATGTTATTCACAGACTGTGATTGGACAATTTAATGGGAATTGCATCTTGAATGTCATATTAGTCAAAGTCATCTGAATGTGACCCATACTCCCAGCTTGTCCAATAAAAAATAAGCCAGTAGGTATGCGGAGAATTTAGATCAAGATTTAATCAGTTTGCGTCAACCTTGAAATTATGAAATAGAGCTAAATGTATGTATATAATTTCTATCCATGAATGTTATACCATTTTACCACAATTGTTTAATTTAAATGTTTTTTTCTTTTCCAGGCAATTACAAAAACAGAGATTAAAACACATGAATAGTATTGTTATGAGAGATAGTTTAAGAAATGAGGTTGCTAAGCAACAGAGAATTGAAGAAGAAATGCATGAAAAACGTGAACAACAAAAAATGGACATTTCTAAATTAAATACAATGATAAATCAAGCAGAAGAACAAATGACAAAATTAAGAAATAGATATGAAAAGGCCATAACACATAGAAATGAAAGGTGAGTGGTTGGAAAACTTCCATTCATATTATATGTATATTATATGTTGGAAGATGGTTACTTTGAATAGACTATTTAAACCTCTCAAGTTGTTTTGCAATCTTAACTTATTCAGGTTTCTATGGTTACCAATGTCTTTAATTCATGAGCTAGAAATTAACTTGCAATTGCTTCATTTCACCAAGATGTACTGTGGGGACCCTCTGCTTTAATAAGATTTCACTGTTCAGTGTTTTTTTGTTCAAGATTGTAATTTGATTGATCATCTATATAGAGGCAAACTTTAAACTTTTTTTTAACTAAAACTGAACCAAGATTAATTAACTGCATAATATCCAGATAAAAAAACATAATACTAAATTAATGATCAAAATTGGATATGACATTATTTTCAGTAAATGACAAAATGTTCATTAGTATCATAACAAATAAATTGCTATATTTGTAAATGGTGGCTATTTGTTTATAATGCATCATTTATTTTATTACTCTCTCTGTTACCCTGATTGTCTTACTGACTATACGTGTATAAATTTTCAGAGGTATAAAGTTGATAGAGAGAAATGAAGAAGTCTGTATATTTTATGAAAAAGTCAACATTCAAGGTAAGGATACTAGTATATTATGTTTAGAGTTCAGTTTCATGTTTACTGTAAGGCTGTTACTTGCTTGAATGTTATTGTGCAGTGAAGTAGTTAACAGTAACTTTGTAGTTAACAGATTTTCTGTCTTCTTCTTCTTCTCCCAGTATTTTACAAAATCCCCTCTTGGGCATTGTTGCACAGGTATTAACATAGATCAATAAGAGGAGCGCAAAAATAAAAGTCTAAAAACACTGATAAAACAGTTCAGCTTAGGTATAAAAACAGGCTCTCTCATCTATGGTGTGCTGTGTAATGTTGCCTTGAAGACCTTGATGGAGCTAGAGTTAAAGTGCAGTTTGCCTGCCTGCGGATGATTTCAATGATCAGGAGTTATCATACAAGATTGTAAAGTTGGCTGAACATGTATATGGAAGCAGACTTTAAACTGCACTTTAGAGTTAATGTCATTAGAGACAACATTGATTTAGGATGAAACAAAAAATAAACACAGAAAATAGAAAGCGCTTTTATTATTATTTCTAAGTAGAAATCTAATTTACTGGTTTTTAAATGGTAGCAATACCTGATACTGCTTAGAAATATTGCTTTACTCTCAATTTATTTTATCAAGAAAGACAACCAATTGCCCTCTGTGTATCATTTGACAATTTATGGAAGAGTTGTTCCCCTTCAATAAAAACTCCTTAAATTGAATGATATATTTTTTCTTTTCATCTCTTATACTTATCACAGACTTCATAAATATTTTTGTCATATGCATTTTATAGATCAGATGATCAGAAATGGTAATGTAGAATTACAAGCTCGTGAAGAAGAAATCAGATTTATACAGATGCAATTAAATGAAGAAAAAAGATCTATTGGAGTATTACGTGCTCAAACACCCAACAAAAATAACCTGGAACAAGAACTAGTCACATTACAAATTCAGGTAAACTATTTCCTCAGTTTGTAATGTAATAGTAATCATGTAAATTGTCACAAGTATGTGTAAATATTTTAATTTATATTTCAGAATTCATTATCATGTGTTAATAAAATTGTGTTATATTACTGTATCAAAGATTCAATATTTTAAAAAATAATGTACAAATGCTGTCTTTAACTATTTGAATGCATTTCTGGTGAATATTGTTTCGTTAAAACCTGAGGTTGCTATGGTTACAGAATATCTTGCTTGTAAAACTGTTTCCACTTGTTTGACAATCCCATGGTACAAAAAAAGGTGTAAGCAAACATATCAGGGACAGTAATAGTAAAAAACAGACCTACCACACTTCCATAAAACAAAGAGGGAGAGATTTTTAGATTTAAATTTTTTATAAAAGAGCATTTTATTTCACTATAGTTCTGTTATATTAACCTGTCACAACTTGAATAATTACACGGTCACTGAATGTGTTAGTATTTATCTTCTTTTAAACTATTGAGCCACCGATCCATTTTTATTATTGATGATCTAACTATATATGCAGCAATTTTGAATATCGTTGAAATAACATGTTCGAAAGAAGTTAAGAATAAAAATTCAGTGACCGTGTAATTATTTAAGTTGTGACAGGTTTATATAACAGAACTTATACTTTATATAATTTTTATCCCCTCTCTTGTATACTACAATAACCTGCACTATTATTTCTATTGTTTATTTCAGCTTCAACAATGTCAAGATCGTATGTTAGAGTTAGAGAAAGATTTAGAGAATCCATATGATGAAAAACGTGTCAGATATTTAGAGGGTAAAGATCTTCCACCGGCTGAAATGCATGAAAAAATAGAAGATGTAAGTTCTCTGCCTTATGTACTTAAAACATTTCATTTTTAGCTTAACTTTCTCTAAGAAAATAAGAACCTGCACTGTCTCTCTTGTTGGCTTTGGCATTGACATCAGTGTTGGCATGATATTATAAGTTGGTATACCAAATTATGGAGACCCTCAGCTATATCAGTACTACATCTGCACAATTATGAAAAATCATTACTTTGAATGAATTACTTTTAGATTTATGCATTTTTATACTTTAAAATATGAGGCTTAAGTTTTTTAAGTAAAACAAGCAAAATATTTAAATGAAAGGTTAAAGTTGTTTTTAAAAAATCAAAAACAAATCATTAGTACTCTTTCTACAAAAATGGTCATCACCTGCTAAAATATATATCTGAATTAATTCATTTGAAATACTAAGCCTTGTGTTAAAAACACTCTGGTTTTAACTTAAGCTTTGCCATGAACAAAGAACCTATGAATGGAGCATGCTGGCCTATAAACTAAAACAATCAAACTGTCTTGGGATGAGTTAGACATTTTGTTTGTTCAACTCATTATCATACAGGACAAGTTGCTAATTTATCAATATGTCAAGTCTTGGCTAGTTGATAATGAATCTTATATTTCCTAAAATTGTGTAACCTGAAATTACGAAGACAATCCTCTTGTCTGTTCATTTATTGGCATTTTTTATTTTATGTGATTGTTTGTTAATTTTAAGGGTGAAGAGAGAATTTAAATTTTAGTTGACCTTTAATCAGAGTGAAATAGGTCATTGACGGTTTTGTGTGTGTGATTCATTTCAAGATATCAAAGCTTTAAGGTTAAAAAGTTCACCTGCAGTAAAATGGTCAGTGTTGATGGTTTATGGCCATATTTTGACATACTTTGTATTAGAGGAGTTGGCAGGCTTGATAGGTCAATAATAATTATCATACCGAAATGTAGAATTTATAGTAGTTCATGATTTTTGCATGCTGGGCAGGTCATGTTTTATGTAAAAGCTGCTGAAATCATGCAATGCAGGAATTTAAAAAAAATTGAAAATTTTGAACTTTTATCCCTGTGTATCATATTAGACAAGTCATGTTATTCATGTATGTATGAATTTAACACTGTTGTATATGTTTACAGCTTGAAACAAGATTAGCAGAAAAAGAAGAAAATTTATTAGAAAAAGATTTAATATTTGAACAAGTAAATAGACTTGTAGGTAGAGTAAGAAATAAAGCTGAGACAGGCAAAGATGATACACTGGATCTAGCTAAGAGAGTAAGTTTGTTATTTAGGGCTTCAATAAGGTCTTTAAGTCATATTATGATGAGACTGAAGAGATCCTATGTTTTGGGGCACCAATTGGGGTCTAGAATAAAATCAGCTTCTCAAGTATATAATGTTTGTTAACCAGATTTTAAATAAAAGACCTCTAAAAGATTATGCTCAGGGCACATGCAATGTTAAATTCTTAGTCTTACTTAGAGCTGTCATTGACTCCAAAAAATATCAATGTATCATTGATATTTTTTTTCCTAATCAATAATCAATATATATGTATAACATTCATGACAAATATACATATATTATGAGATTATGACAACATAAATAGTCTGTATAGTACTGCAGTGAATGTAGCAATATATATCAATGTATTGTTGATATTTATTTCTCGATATATCGAAATCGTCAGTACACTTCGAGCCCAAACAATGAAAGCTCTAGTCTTACTGATTAGAAATATGACATTTGATATAGACATTTAACAGGTAGGTATAGTTACTAGTGTGGTGGCATAGACAAAAAATATATATCAGTTTTAATTTGCAATGTTTTATGTTTAATTATAAAATTTCTGCCATTTTTTCAGGTAAATGAACTTCAGTTTAAGATAAAGGATACAACACGTAAAATGATGGCTATGGTATCGGAGGTATCAATGAATCAAGCTAATGCATTAAAACTTCAACAATCTCTTAAAGAAAAAGAATCAGAACTAGAACAGTGCTATATTAGAATGGAGAAAGGTGAACCACCTAGTGAGGAGATAGAACATGATTGGTTGAAATATCTCCGAGATGAAGATAGAAGAGCTTATGAACATGAAGAAAAGAGATTGGTAAGACTTTTTGTGATCCAATCATATGGCTGCCTGGCTGCTTTCAATTTTGTATAGACTGGCCAAAACTGCTATATGTTCTATACAAATTGTGGGCTTAGTGCAAAATGGTTATAACTCAATTTTAAAAAAAAAGAATGAGTTATCATCAGGATTTGAACTATTTGGTTTTAGTTGATACTGCGTGGATAAATGAGAAATTAATGATATATATTTCTTTAGGGTGGGGATCTTTGTTGTTTAAAATACCTTTCATCTATACACAACACACCAGTATGATTAAATGAATTATTTGCTAACTAGATGTGAAATGTCATGATGGTCATTGTTTTTTGGTTTCTATTAAAACAAAATTTAATGCTTGAAAACTGTATTGTTTTAGTTGTAACATTGTTGAGTTAAAGTTGATAACCATTTAAAACAAAGAAAACATTTCCTTGTGTGTATTTTATAATAAAGGTGGTTGTTTACTTTATAGTGGTTAAAAATAATTTATGTATTATGTTATTAAAAGAGCTCTTCTAATTTGAGACCAGTCTTCACTTCTGGGTTACGTATTAATACTCTGTAAAAAGCTTTGTACAATAAAGTTCCACTGTTAGAACCATCAAAATCAATGATCTTATAATAGCAGGATGGTCTTGATATATAATATTGAGACATTTTTCTTCACAAATTAAGCATAATTGTATCTAAATATAGTAAAGAATGGCATGATTTTGCAATAACCAAGGTGGTCTTTATAGCTGACCATGACTGTATATTGCTGTGGTTTACCGGAATTTGAAAGACTTGGTGTGCCAAGGTGCATTGTCATATAAAAAATGTTTTGACTAACTTACTTTACATTCAACTGCCGATCCGTGTTGCCTTTCACAATGAATGTATTATTGACTTACTTTACATTCAACTGCAGATCCGTGTTGCCTTTCACAATGAATGCATTATTGACTTACTTTACATCAAACTGCCGATCCGTGTTGCCTTTCACAATGAATGCATTATTGACTTACTTTACATCAAACTGCCGATCCGTGTTGCCTTTCACAATGAATGTATTATTGACTTACTTTACATCAAACTGCCGATCCGTGTTGCCTTTCACAATGAATGCATTATTGACTTACTTTACATCAAACTGCCGATCCGTGTTGCCTTTCACAATGAATGTGTTATTGACTTACTTTACATCAAACTGCCGATCTGTGTTGCCTTTCACAATGAATGTATTATTGACTTACTTTACATCAAACTGCCGATCCGTGTTGCCTTTCACAATGAATGTATTATTGACTTACTTACATCAAACTGCCGATCCGTGTTGCCTTTCAAAATGAATGTATTATTGACTTACTTTACATCAAACTGCCGATCCGTGTTGCCTTTCAAAATGAATGTATTATTGACTTACTTTCATCAAACTGCCGATCCGTGTTGCCTTTCAAAATGAATGTATTATTGACTTACTTACATCAAACTGTTTTGTATTGTACAGATGGAGGAAGAAGAAGAACAATACCAGATAGCAGGTGGTGTTACAACTACAGCTGAACCTAGACCTAATGCTTATATACCTGATGATGATAGTGAACTTCCTATACCTCGACCTTATGGTAAACATGCTCCATTCAAACCATCAGAACCGGGTACCACTATAAGACATATTAGAAAGCCGGTTCCCAAACCTATTGAAATCTGAGGATATAACTTGAACAATTAGTGATTTTAAAATTATATTCATACTTTTTCCAAGTATAATCTATGGAGAAAGGTAAACTGCCTGGAACATTGAGAAAACCAATCTGTGATATATAAGTTTGAATGACTTATACAATAATACTTTGTGTGTTCTATAATAGATAAAAAAAATTGCATATGATCATCTATGAATAAAAACTGCATTTCAATTCAATTTCCTTTTTTGTAATTCTTTTTTTTGTGGTTCATATTTTGTTATTGCTTGTCGTAACATTTGCTGTATACTCACAAACATCTCACAGTTTGATCTGTTGCAGATGTTTCAAATATTGCCTTCAGCTATCATTATTTATTTAGCTTTATTTTAGATTTAAAGTGACTATTCTTATTCCTCAAATATTTTTGTTTGGTTTACCTAAATACCTGTGATCAGCTTGTACTTGTTGATTATTTTAACTCAATGAAAGATGGAAGTCTCTACAATTTATGTTTCCAACTATTGACTCATATTTTGGAAACTTACTTGTTGTAAGAAATTAGGAATCTTCTTGCCAACAAAATGGAGTATTGAAATTTAGACAAGTTTTTATCTTTAAAAGTAAAGATGTTACACTAAGACATTGGGCATTGCTTGATTTCATGAAAAAAATAAAAATCTCTGTCTGTCTTTATGTCTAAATTAAATAAACTACATTATGTATTCTTGATATTTATTTTATGCTTTCCAGTGGAATACCAGGATTTATCTGTGAAATAAAAATCAATATTCCACTGTTGTGAAACAATGAAAATATTTTGTTATTTTCACTGTTTGGATGCGTAGTTCTGAGAGCATATCAGAATTAAACATTGAATAACATCAGTTAATAAATAAACAGAAAATTTGTTTATTTAAGTGTAAATTTGATTTTTATTTCACAAGTGAGCTTAGGATATTATAATTTCACTTGTGGCTATGCCAGTAATGCCACTTGTGAAAATATTGCATCCTTAGCTCACTCCTGAAAAATAATTGATTCTACACCAAAATAAACAAATATGCTCTATATTTTACCATTGTAACTAAGAAGTCATCGTGTGAACACTATGTAATGCATAAAAATGATATCTAAAAGTTTGCATTACACTGAATATAGAACTTCTACTTAATGTCAACCTCACATACATGTATACAGTACTGTTAAGATATAAATCATTTTATTACTTACTGAACCTCTTAACTCAGATGAAGAAACAAGTTAAAAGGAAATGATTTTTACATATTTGTTATTTTTGTTTTAAATCATAATGTTTATGTTAATTGATGAATCATGTATTTGTTTGATAAAAATGTACAAGTTAATAGATCATACTTGATGATGAATGGATTCGTGCTACTTTAGGCCAAGAAAGTTAATTTTGGGGGTAATCACCTAAAAACATTTTGTCGGAAATAGTTGGGAGTTGAGAACTTTTCAGCTCTTATTTTAAAAGTGTACTCATAAACTTCACCTCTTAATCAAAGTATTTTGGGTAAATATGTCACCTTAGCTTGTAACTTATCAAGCATCTGTCAACAAATATTTCTATATTTGAATATAAAAAAAATGTAGAAAAGAAATCTATGCCTAATTTATTTTCGTATGTGTACAGTTATAAATGTGTTGATGATTTATCAATTTTCCTTTGTATCAATGACCACAATGTTTATACACTGTGATGACCAATGATACATGATCCATACTTTCTCATGTCATTTGTAAAAAACCTCATCATAATTATCATTACAATAAAATACAAAAATATATTTATTGATTTGTGTTGTTATATATAGAGAGAGATATCTACATGTATGTTATATGAGACATTTGGGTGATAACCTCAAGTAAGGTTAAAGTAAAGGTTAAGGAGATTGAATGACTGACTGATGATTCATCTTTAGTTTAATGTATTACAATAACAAATTCGTTGGATACGAAATAATTGGCATTATCTTACAAAACATAGTGTCATGTATTATGGTTCAACAAAACATAGTGTCATGGATTATAGTTCAACAAAACATAGTGTCATGCAATATGGTTCAACAAAACATAGTGTCATGTATTATGGTTCAACAAAACATAGTGTCATGCATTATGGTTCAACAAAAAAATAGTGTCATGCATTATGGTTAAACAAAACATAGTGTCATGCATTATGGTTAAACAAAACATAGTGTCATGCATTATGGTTCAACAAAACATAGTGTCATGTATAATGGGTCAACGAAACATAGTGTCATGTATTATGGTTCAACAGAACAAAGTGTCATGTATTATGGTTCAACAAAAAATAGTGTTATGCATTATGGTTTAAACAAAACATAGTGTCGTGCATTATGGTTTAATTAGACTCAGTTTCACGTAATATGATACGAATTTTAAAGTCGTGCATTATGGTTTAATAAAGCATAGTGTAAAAAATCGTTCAACAAAACTTGGTGTCATACTACGGTTAAACATACATAGTGTCCTGTATCACGGTTCAACAGAGCATAGTGTCATGTATAATGGGTCAACAAAACATAGTGTCATGTATTATGGGTCAACAAAACATAGTGTCATGTATAATGGGTCGACAAAACATAGTGTCATGTATAATGGGTCAACAAAACATTGTGTCATGTATAATGGGTCAACAAAACATTGTGTCATGTATAATGCGTCACAAAACATAGTATCATGTATAATGGTTCAACAAAACAAAATGTCATGTATAATGGGTCAACAAAACATTGTGTCATGTATAATGGGTCAACAAAACATTGTGTCATGTATAATGGGTCAACAAAACATAGTATCATGTATAATGGTTCAACAAAACAAAATGTCATGCATTATGGTTAAACATACATTGTGTCTCGTAATACGGTTCAACAGAGCATAGTGTCATGTATAATGGTTCAACAAAACTTGGGGACATGTATAATGGGTCAACAAAGCATAGTGTCCTTTATAATTGTTCAACAAAACATAATGTCATACATTATGGTTAAACATACATTCTGTCCACATAATACGGTTCAACAGAGCATAGTGTCATGTATTATGGTTCAACAAAACCTGATGCCATGTATAATGAGTCAACAAAACATAGTCTTATGTATAATGGTTCGACAAAACATAATGTCATGCATTATTATTACAGAAGACATAGTGTCATGTTTTAAGGTTCAACAAACATAGTGTCATGTATAATGATACAAAACATGGTGTCATGTATTATGGCACTACAAGACAAAGTGTCATGCATTATGACATAAAACAATATTGCATTATTGTACAAAACATGTTGTTATGTATTATGTCCCCAAAAAAATAGTAATATGCATTTTGGTTCAACAAAACATAGGGTAATGTATTTTGGTTCAACATAACATAGGTAAATGGTTTTTGGTTCAACAAAACATGTGTCATGCATTATGGCAGAACAAAACATAGTACCATGCATTATGGTTTTACAAAACATAGTGTCATGTATTATAGTTCAACAAAACATAGTGTCATGTATTATGGTTCATCAAAACATAGTGTCATGTATTATGGTTCAACAAAACATAGTGTCATGTATTATGGTTCATCAAAACATAGTGTCATGTATTATTGTTCAACAAAACATAGTGTCATGTATTATGGTTCAACAGAACACAGTGTCATGTACTATGATACAGAACACAGTGTCATGTATTATGGTTCGACAAAACATAGTGTCATGCATTATGGTTTAACAAATCATTGTGTCATGTACTATGGTTCGATAAAACATAGTGTCATATTTTATTATTAAAAAAACATAAAGTCATGCATTATGTCCCAACAAAACATAGTGTCATGTTTTATAGTACAATATTACGTACTGTCATGTATTTATACATCAAAACGTAGTGTTATGTATTAAAATTAAACGAACTTACATAACTTTGTATACAGGGTTAAGTATACCATTTTATGTTGTTATTATATTGTTATTTTAGAATATGTTTTCAAAAGCAAATTTGACAATAATGTTTTGGTCTGAGCCCTCATTTTTTTGTATAATAAATTCATAGTGAATAATGTCAGGTAAGATAACAATGTAAGTCTCAAATTATATAGTAAACATATATTACTGTAAAACAAGCAGTTCAATTGGAATATATTCCGCGGATTATAGTATATAATGTACATTGTTTGCGACAAGCTGTTAATTTCAAAATTCACTGGACCGTGGCTGCTGAATGCTGACGGTGATTCGCGTCAAAAGTATGTTATAAAGAGTGTAAATTATGTTGAGAACCAAAAAATTGGTATGTTATAACCGAGTGTATGCTATATCCGAGTATGTTATAACCGAGTGTATGCTATATCCGAGTATGTTATAACCGAGTGTATGCTATATCCGAGTATGTTATAACCGAGTGTATGCTATATCCGAGTATGTTATAACCGAGCTGATTTTATATAGAATATAGAAGGATGAAAAACGGGCCAGGAAAAATGGTATGTTGTCGCCGATTGAGTGTATGTTATAACCGAGTATGTTATAATCAAGTTTTACTCTACATTGAAAAAACTGAGTTGTACGTATATCATAGTATGAGACAATGTTTACATATTATATTGTTTAGATTTGTCTTAAGTTATCCTAAACGACCTATATGTGAATTAATTAACAAGTTCCTGAATCTGCCCCAACAATTGTTGTCATATTAACAATTACTGGTATTAATTATAATTATTTTAGTGTATATATCAATGATGATCTGTTAATAAATACAATGTAGGTATAAGCCGTATTTAACAGGAAACCAGTTATATATAACAGTAATACAGAATATCTGGGACATAGTTAATACATTACAGTACTAGGAACATTGCCAAGGTAACTCTACTAATACAAGGTAATAAATACTATACTATACTCCTATAATACAAGTATGTTTGTATATCAAGGAATTACTATATCAACAAAATAATTGTATTTGTGCAGTGCTGTAATTAATATATAAAAATAATATTTGATTGTTTTTCACTGGAATTCTAAATAGTAAAGTGTAAACGTTTATTGTAGTGATATAAAAATAACACATTTCTATAAGAAATTTTGTTTCTGGAATTTATTTACACATGTATAAATTCCAGGGTGGTATACTGCAAGCCTTGATAGTATAGACAGTTTGTATAGAGGTAATTTTATTGTATTGTTTTCGTACAATATGTATACGTACAATATTGTCATTATTTTATACATCATTCTCAAACTGAGCAAATAAATTATAAAATATAAGGTTTAAGCGGTCTATATATTTTATGTAGACAATCAAAATATCCTAAGATGCATGAGAATTGAGACATGTAGTAACTGTATCAGCGTACACAAGTTTCTATTATTTCCTATATTTTGTATTAAGATATATACATGTACATGTACTTACAATGTACGTTATGACATAGTGCTTACCGAAAGTATTCTAAAACTAAAACTTGGTGACTTTACCTTATTGTTGTAATTGTAATTAATTTACTTGTATCACAAACACCAACAAGTAATTAGTGAAATTGTTCTTGTATACTACTCATTCAATAATACGATTATAATTTTGTTTAAATTTACTTTCTATAAGCCGTATTTTTTTCAAGGTTATCCCTCATGCCATGTAGGAGGGTTAAGAAATAAACTCGTAGACAACTGTTGAACTGGACTTGTTATTCACCACAAAGCTATGCCAACAAGTATTATGAAGGAAAATTTTGATAATGAGGTTTGAATATTTGATCATTCTTTAAAAGATTTGTCTACATAGCAACAGACAAAAGTATACTCGCCACTGGTCAAATTCATGCTTTTTTAGTTGACCTCAACCTTGTTTAAATGAAACTACGTTGCAGTATCACTCGGTCAAATCTGTATGCAGTCTAAAACACAATAGATATCATTTCTTATAAATTTCAAGCAATTGCGAAATTCATTTGAAAGTTATATATCATCTAACAGCATTGTTACTAAACAAAATATTACGTAATAGGATGTCGTCAATATTAAGCTTAAAATTTCGATAAAAGCTAGTATAGCGAACACTTATTGTAAACTGCAACAGATGAAAATAAGTTACAATGATAAAAACAAAGAAAGCATTTAATACCTTGTCTCACAAAGAAATGTGTGTTGTGGTTTATAAATGACTTTGAAAATGACAGAAAACGAGATGAGCAGCTACATGTAGCTTCTATCTGACATGAAAAAGTCACTGTAGGACAAAATGAAAGACATGACATGCAACGCACGTATATTTCTGAAGATAATTGATAGAGTTAAAGATTGTTGTGTCTTACATGTTATATGTAGACATTTATAAATAGAGTTCAACTAACATCTAAACATTTAATAGTTGTAATTTCCCCTTCATATATATATACGTGAGTCAGACATGTCCGTGTATTGTACAGTCAGTACAGCCAAATATAGACCAACCACAACTCCATATCATTTCTTTATAGTGTTCATTTATACCTATCCAAAACTGCCAGGTCTTAATTTGTTATAGAGCGCAACGCCGAAACGTTGCACTCTTTTATGTAATGAGTTTTGATACTGTCACTGCATGCATATTCAAGTGTATATTACATTTATTCATGTGTATCATCTACTAATTAGAACATTGGTCATTTATTGGTCAATTTAAGGACGCTAGTTTCAAATTATGTTAACCTCTCACAGAGAACCATAGGCTTTAACAGTACTTTCGTGTTCTTATTTTTTGTGCTCTTTGATGCTTTGCATCGTTTACTTTCTTGTAATACCTGTAATATGGCGAGGACATGTTCCAGTACTATTGTACACTACAGTAACCTCTCAACAACACCAATCTCTCAATGGTAGCGACTTCAGAATACCATGTAAAACAACTCTCCTAAATAAAGTCACATTTGTATAATGTTACTTGGAATATACAGTTGACAAGTTTTGATGTATGTTATTCTCAGTAAATAAACAACTGTTATCAACACGCATCTTCAATATACAAATGTACATGTTTCTTATAGTGTGCTCTGAATATCTGCGCATATTATCTGACCAGTTTTTAAATTTAGTTTCTATGAATTTATTGTCCGTGTTGTTTTTCATAGAACAGAACACGTATGTACATGTATTTGTGGTATATCTTATAACGATGTACATGTTCTACAAACTTGTTACTAAACATATGTTCTGTTTTGTTTTGTTGTTTATATAAAAGCTTTTTTATATAGGTATTCTTATCTGTATAGACCTATGCATAGGCGGATCTAGCGGGGCGGGGTTCAGGGGGGGGGGGTCCGGACCCTCCTGGAATTTCCAAAATGGACTTGTCCATTAGTGTATTTCTTGACTGTAAGTCTTTTTTCAGCAGCATGAAGCAATTTTTCTCGGTGCTTAACATAGATTTAATGGTTATGTAGTTTTTATTATTAATAAGTTGCATTATTCTGTAAAATGTGTATAATGTGGTTGTGGTTAGAAAGTTTGGACCTCCCCTAGAAAAAAATTCTGGACCCACCCCTGCCTATGCTAATTAAAATGATCTGATTTTAAATAGGTGACAGCAAATTAATACTTATTAATTTTCTTGGATTGTGATATTGTGACAGTTTATAGTTTAGAGAGCTGCGGTACGAACCAAACCGTAGCACACATACCGCAGTTTGATTCTAACCGTGAGGTGGGTAAACCGCGGCAGCTTCATTGAAAGGTTTCAATATTTAAAGTACCTTACAGTATAACATGAGAGGTTCGATCACTGAGATTTCAGAGTACTGTAAATTTTGAACGAATTTCTTGAACATATGAATGTTAAAATGTCTAGGATATCTAGAAACTTGTAAAAATTAGAATACTTTATTTGATATTTTTTAGTTTTTGATTTTATGTTACGCTGTGGCTGTATAAGTAAGAGTGTAACGGTTAACCGATGTACCGGTTAATATTGCAATACGAATCCTGACGGTTTTGAACCTGTTCGTTTTTTCCTAAACCGGTTTCTGTAGTTAAGTGCCACATTGATTGTTTTTGTCAGAATCTGAACATTAAATGTGCTATTATAGAATTAATATTTAGTCAAATGAGAGAATAGTTCTTCTCGAAAGTCCGTTTCAAGTATGCATTTTTAACATAAAGGCATTTAATCTATTTGTATAAGATATTACATTGTATTTGAAAATACATAATGTGTGTTATGCTGATTCAATTTAGGCGATGCGTATGCATTAATTCCTCTTTGCATGTCTACATAAAAAGCAATACGTATTGTATTATATTACAATACGGATTTGACCGTACTGTTATATCCCTATACATATAAGCAGGGATTCTATATAACAGGGATTTGTAACGAAGTGCTTTTTTGAATTTTCACGGTCGTCACTGTCTATAACTGGCTGAAGCAGGTTGTACAAACTATTCCAGAATTTAAAAACTGGATTTATACTTCTGTACATGTCTTCCATACAACTTGTGAATGTTTCTGAAGTTTTTGACAAAAAGTTGTTGCAATTATGTCCGAAAATATGACTTTAGGTGATGTAAAATGGGGCTAAAAATGGCAGATCGGCGGGAAAATGCATTATTTTGTGAAACAGTCTGTGAGCGTAATTTACCTCAAAATCACCTAGAAACACATTTTTCCTAACATTAATGTCAATTTGACAATTTGGTACTGGTACAAAATTTCATGTAAATATCTTTATTTAAACTTGTTATACTTGTTTTCCGTATGGGCCGAAATAAGAGCGACGACAGTGAAGTTTGATGAAAATCTATTACATTTACTTATCGTTACAAATCCCTGTTTATAATATATAAAATCCCTGATATAAGCGAATCCTTTTTCGATCTAATCATCGATGTCTTACTGTATATATTCCACAACAGTCAAATAAATGTTTACCTGAACGTTGATGTTGGTGTATACCTACAACATATTAATAAACTTAATGACTGAATCAAATTGTCGCAGCTTGAAGGCATATATATAGTAAGTTTTTATTGTCACGAAATTTAACAGCGCAGTAAGTTTTCGACATTTGATGTGACTTGTATAAGCTATGTAAACTTGAGTGAACGTGATTTATGTTCTTAGATTTGACCAATTAAAATTCACGAGTCGATGACCAATTATACGTACGTAAGTAATTATTTACTTCTTATATACATACATGGATGTACTCACGAATATAAGTAGTGGGGTCTACATAGTTATAATGATTTGATGAGAAAGTTTGATGGATATGATGTGTTATTAAGTATTTATAGTTTGTTGTGACATATTAATGTAGGAAAGGATGATATCATTATAGTGTTTGATATACTTAAGTTATAATGAAATGAACGGTGAACTTAACATGGACCAAGTGTATACTACTAGTATATTCGAAATCACTAATATATAGTTTACTAAAACTGTGAATCGTCATTGAGATAGTTACTTTTTGTTATTTAAACTTGAATAGTGAAAGTAACTTATTATTCTTTAAAAGTGAATCGTATATTTTAGACAATTAAAATGAATGACTAGGTTATATTGATTGTTAAAAACGTTGTGATAATTAAATTAACACCTTTCACACGTCAGCAGTTATAATTATTGAATTTGATAATTGAAACTTACGTCAGGTATATTGTTACGTGGAGTACGTGTTAATGGATGTCGTAATTGAATGATAAAGTTAATAAAATCATAGAACTAAAGGGCATATATTTCATCTATATATGAAGGTAAGTGTTGAAATATAATAGCACCTTTTATATACGTGGGGTGATTGTGAAAATATAGTGATAGAACGGAACAAGGATGGTACTGTCTTTCTTTCTTGCAGGAAGATAAGTGTTTTACACAACGTTCCTGACAAAAACAAATTTAAATTCGCGACAACAACTTTTAAAATTCAATCCTTCTATATATTACACTCACAAAAAAATGTTGCTGATAGAACTGTGTCATTTTATTGTAAGATGATAGCATTAGAGGTATATTATCACACGTATAAGCAGAGACATAGATTGTTAAATACCATTATCTATGTATATGGTATAAGTAAAACATTTGTCAATGAGTGAATTTATTTGATTTTACAATCTTACATACGACCACTTCCAGTACTGTATAATAACATAGAACCTAATATAACGCTGTTTCTTTTCGTATTCAAGTGAATGTGCAATGTTTGTTTTGAACTGGCTCACTTCACTCCATGCACCACCGAAATGACCAGAATGTAGCCCTTCGTTAATGTCACTCCGAGATCGGGTTGGAAAACATTGGGAAGTAACGCCAGCAGTTGCTTGAGACCACACCTTCCTTTTTGTTGGTATATGTGACTAGTCAAATTAAAATGTCACCACAATCGTGATTATGATAACGATCAAGGAACTTATATTTAATGAATAAAAGTGATATGTTAAACAATAATAGGCTTACTTTTAGATTTTATCAAGGAAAACTATGTCTTTAGGCAATTAAACACGCTTTAGTTTCAGTTTTAGCTAAGGTTCATGCAGTAGTCTTTCCTTCTTGCCTGGCGAAGGAATCATAATACATGTAGTTACTTATAATGAATACTTAAGGCAGTACCTCTTGTATAAATAAATCTAGCCGAGTCTCGAAATAAGGCCTTACCTTGTTATGAACATTTATTATCAAATATCCTGGGTTCTTATACAACAAAGTGTCAGTACAACTCCGATTAGAGAATAGAACAGATCAGAAACAATTCTCAAGTATCGTATATACAAACTTAAAAGTCAATGGTTCGAGAAGTATCAGACTGATTGTTTAAGGCTTCATACCCAAAATTATACTTATGAGTACATAACAAGAATCCAAGAAACTTTGACAATGTGTATTACAATGCCTGTAGCTAGTATAATTAAAGGAGTTTAAACACTGTTTTTATTTGAACATGGAATGTATGATGGAATCCACTAAACTTACTATACAACTTCCTTTGTTCAGCATACTATCATATTGACACTTTATATAGTTCGTACAAAAAAACTCAACATAACACAGTTTATATAAATAATACAATGAACTAATTTACGACAGGGGATGCTCGGGATGATAATAAAATATATAATTTAAATATGTTTTATGAGTGTCTTGTTGATGTAATGGTAAAGCGTTCTACCATTACAAGCATGATTGGCTAAGGGGCGGTGGTTTATCCGCCACACTAATTTTGTTAAAATGAATTGTACAACTTTTATGTCCAATGCTGCCTTACCTCTGGAATGGATTGTTTCATTTTCAATGTTTACACAAACACGTTTTGATATTATGTTCGAACTATAGATGTTCAGTTTAGACGTCTTAAAACGATTATATGATAAACGAGCTATTGATATGCTATTATGTTAAACAAAATATAAGGTATTGTGAGTCTAGTGAATTCCATGTTATAAGAAATTCCGTATTAATATAATATGGTGTATGTATTTCAGTACTAACATCCTCTCGCTATGACTTTTTTGTTCTTATCATATAAAAAATGTTAGTACAGGGCATATTCTAAGTCATGCGTGTTTTTGTACTTTAAACAATAGACTTGCCCTCTGAATAGGTGAATAAGCTGATCCATGAACAGTATTTTACTGATTTAAACATACCACTTTGATATTTAACATTTAGTTAAAACAGTGTTTATGCATATTGTAAATATTATATAATGATATGTTTATAATAAGTGTAAACTTACTAAACTACAAAATTGTAAAAAATAATTCACCCCTAAATATTGGTGTGTAATGAAACTGGCTATGTTTATATACACAATGTTTACGTGGACGATCTGTATATGAATTATTTGTTAGTCAAGTAAACTAATACAATCAAACAAGTTATAAATTGTTTACGGATGTATAAGAATGCCTGACTGATGTTAGTATTATAATGACTAGACTATTATACTTGACTATAATCTTGTAATATGTGTTGTTTGTTCAACAATATAATTAACAATATTAAGTGTATCCTTCATTGTGCATTCCAATGCTGATTGTATTGTCGCATTTCACACTACGCATTTCTCAACTTATCTCGTATAATTGACTGAATATAACGTGCGTTGTAGAATGACTCTTATAGGTTTTAACATTTTGTTCCGATCCATTCCGTGGTTATGTACGGTCATGTATTGTTTTGTATATGATTATGTAAATATGTTGGCTTTTGAGACAACATAATTATTTACATAAACATACACATGCTGTCTCATAACTCAACAGACATGCAGGATATTTAAACAATGTAGTTCATTATCATATATTTACCATTGGCTGTATTGACCGATGTTGCACAGTTGTTTATCTTCATGCTTACTAAATGGGGTTTGAACCCATAAGATGTTATATCCGGAGACTAAGACTTTGAACAATGTGTTTACTGGTCATCATTCTATAGTTATCTAAATACGATAGTATTATGTGATGATGCACGTCATTATCGATTTAATAGTCATAACTTTGTACTTCAGTCATACTGTCTGCACTTTACATTCATTTTTTTCCATTCTTGAGCCTATTCATTTTCTTGGCTTTCTGTAGTGGATACATGTATCCAAAGATGTACAGTAGATATATTTACTGTATGAAATAACATTACATCTGGTATGCTTTTGACTGATCTGTACATAGAGAAATGTGTTTGAAGTAAACTTGATATGATTAGCTTGTAGTTTGTATATACGTTGTAACTTGTAGAAATCATCCAGTTAATGTAGTCAAATAAAATTATGTATCAATAAGTAAATAATACTGTTGTATCTTTAATTGATCGTTTATGAAAGTAGCCTCGTTATTTACTATCAGTCTTTATTGACTCTCATCAAGAAATACTCAAGTGTTTTAGTTTATATTAAAGCTTTACTAATCTTTGATGATGTTATATTATTGTACGAGCAAAGTTTTTCTTTCATGGAAAACGCCTAAGAACAATGGCATATGTGGTTCCTCCTTTGAACTGATACAGATGTTTTCTATTTATGTCTATAAACTACACACTACCCCTGTATAGCTTAGTTCATTATAATGCAACGTCTGTAGCGCCGCTAAACGTCGCAATTGATGCTAAACGCCGCAACACTAACACTAAACGTACGTCGCAACAACCACAAAACGTCGCAATTGCCCTTACGTTAAACGTCGAACAAAAATCGACCGACACTAAACGTCGCAGCCTTGACGCTAATCGTCGAACTTAGTAGGAAGGAATATTATCGAACCTTAACTTAACACAAGTATTACATACTAGGACAAATAAAAGTAGACTTAAAAGCAACAATTCTAGGACCGATAGCAATCATCAACATATCATAAGTAACTACTGTTAGGCTCATAGCAACCCTAAGCCAACCACCGTAATTAATTTACTATATCGTCCATAGCAACCGTTTTGATGTCCATAGCAACCGTATTTGCACCTAAACAGTCCACTTCAATGTCCAATGTAGCAACTCACGCAGTCACAAAACTTTATCCCAATGTCTATTTTAATCATCTTTAGATCAACTTTAAAATTGGCCAGTTTGGGTAAGACCTGTGTAGGTAGGTACTATAGAGCCTTATTCTAGCTTTAGCAGAGGTTGCGACGTTTAGCGGCGGTAGCGACGTTTATCGTTAGTGTTGCGACATTTAGCGATGGTTGCGACGTTTAGCGATGGTTGCGACATTTATCGTTAGTGTTGCGACATTTAGCGATGGTTGCGACGTTCAGGGATGGTAGCGACATTTATCGTTAGTGTTGCGACATTTAGCAATGGTTGCGACGTTCAGCGGTTGTAGCGACGTTTAGCGGTGGTTGCGACGTTCAGCGGTGGTAGCGACGTCTAGCGGCGGTAGCGACGTTTAACAATTGTGTTGCGACGTTTAGCGGTAGTTGCGACGTTTAGCGTGAGTGTTGCGACATTTAGCGTCAGTTGCGACGTTAAGCGGCCTTACTCTTTTAAGTCGTAGACTCTGGAAGCTTCAGCGTACCAGTATTTAACGATATTATAAATACTACAGTGCGTTTTGTGATTATACAAATAACAGCGTGATTTTAGCGCATAATAATTATTAATATAATTTATTTTTCAGACAAAATGAGTACTTTAATTCGACACAATATTTCAACGATATTATTACTTGGTGAGTACTAACTTTTTATGTGCATGCCACACTTGTATCCTCGTGTATAAACAAAAAGAAAATGAACCTAGGTTAAATAAAATAGCACCTGAGTATTTCTTAAATCTTGTCAATTTTGTATCAATATCAATTTTGAAAGGATTACTTTAAAATCTTACAGCTTTTATTTGCCACTTAGTCTTCTCCATAGTGAAAATGTTTTACAAAAGTCATGTTATTGTATTTAGTTTTTCTATTTTATCTATAGTTTATATGTAGTATGGTCCAGAACTACCCGGGATTTAGATCTTATATAAAACCTATTTACCATTTTGATAAAACATATTGCGGGCTTAGCCAAAACGGTCGTAACTCACTCTTTTTTATATTGAGTTACTACCGTTTGGCGCTAAGCCCGCAGTATGTATTAACGTATGAATTGTATAATAAAATATTATTTTCCAGGTATTTGTCTTTGTATTCTGCAACATGTTGCTGGTGACCACTCCATTTGTAGGTAAGTGTCTAAGATAAATCATAAAATTGTGATAATAGGAGTTTCACAGAATTATAATTACCAACACTATCGATCTTTTCTCATAATAAAAAAAGTTCAATTACTATTAGTGTCCGCCATACAGCAACTCCTATATTTTATAAATTGTTAATGTGAAAATGAATGCATTTCTAATGGATTTAAAACAAACATCACGTACATATGAAAATTCATCTGAGTATGTTAAATGATGATGCATGTTTGCACAAGTAATAAACAAATGATCATTTTAAGCGGAAAAAATAGAGGAGTATAAAGTGATCTTATTTTGGTGAAATTTTGATATTACATGTATATTTATGTAATTCCCAAAAATACATGAAATTAAAGACTGGGTTGAACTTTAATGGGATGAAGTAAAACAAAATGCATTCTTTGGTTGATTGATAATTGATTTAAATGTCATACGTTCTAAGTCTAAACAATGTGCATAACAAACTGTTGGCCCGAGGTTGAGGGGGTAGTGTTTTGACATACGACACCGGGAGACAGTTCAAAATACTATCCCCTCTACCTCGGGCCAACAGTTTGACTAAGATAACCGTTTTATCACCTAATCAATTCAACAGTACTTGCAGAAGAAAAAAAGCAAGAAAATTGCTTTGCAAATATATTAGTTAGTATCAATATTTCAACTTCCTTAATTAAACAATCGTTGCCTTACATCACGCTGTCAACTTATATTAGTTGTTGACATGTTTACGTCTGGTTTATGATCAAGATCTATGGACGCTTGATGCGTTCGAAAGAGCCTGGTATAGCTCAAACCGCATCACTTACTTTCCTTTATACCAGTACAGTAACAGTTCGAGTAATATAGCGTGTCATCAGAGTCCGCACAGAAATCAGTCAAATTTATTAACCAGTGAACAGTTCGCGAACGTGGATAGTTTTTAGAATTTCAGAAAACAGTAAAAAAATCATTTTCATTTTTATTTTTGTTGGGTTTAACGCCGTAGCAACACATTATAGGTCATATCATGGCTGTCAGTCCACCTACTCACTGTACCTGGAAAGGCTGAATCTCTAGATTTAGCTGTTAACCAACTACTAGGCGCATACTTCCGTCAGTGACTGACTACTGCCATACATGATTTAGAATCAGTGGTAAGAGGGGGAATGGCCGTAGGAAATTATTTCATGACCAAGCTCAACGGACGTATGCCCGCCCGGGAATTGAACATACGACCCTTCAATCAGTGTACTTAAATAAGGAATCAGGTAATGAATATAACTATTGTATTGATTTCAGTGGCGACTCAGAGATAGATATAGTAAATGGTTTAAGAGAAGTATTGACTCAATGCTATCCTTTAGCTCCCAACATTCTATATGGATTAAGTATTTGTTCTGGTCAACAAGTCAACTGTAACTCACTCAGAAGTTGTAAGTTTTATGAATTCATATATTTTATTATACTGTCACTCAGGGTATTTATAGTCACCTGATCTCTACTATGTCAATAGGCACGTGTTTTACGTCATATTTTACAACATTCAAAAATTTGAAAAGATTCAAGTAGCCCTTAAAATGACTGTTACATTTCCTTTTTCGAAAAAAAAAAACACATTAACTCGTAAGCTGTAATTGTTAACTCGGAATCGTGTGCACAAATTATTTTTACCGGACAATTCGATTTGTATGTATGCAAATGGTTTAAATTAAAGCCAACTGTCAAAACTCAGAGTAGCCATTGGTTTTCTTTCGGAGAGAGAAAAGATGGGGTTTTTGCGTAATTTAAAATAATTCAATTATTAGACTGGACAAAAATCGGCGAAAAAAAACAACAAATGTTTGCCTGCCTTATTGATTTTTATTGTAGATCAAATGACTATAGATTCTGTATAGACGTGACAGCTCTAAACAGGAATTGTTTGATTTACATTGGCTGCCTGTAAAACAAAGAATTGAGTTTAAAATATTGACATATATATATATATATGTATAACTGCTAAGTTGGAAACGCTCCTGGGTATCTGATGGAACTCCTGTCCACTAAGACTTCTACACGAACACTAAGGTACCCAGCATCGTCAGTAGGGTGCTATGAGGTTCCTCATAACAGTAGAAAAACATTTAATGACAGAGGGTTTCAGACAGCAGGTCCACAGCTTTGGAATGATCTACCTCTCGGGTTGAGACAATGTAATTTCATCGATGTTTTAAAAAAAGACTAAAACCCCATTTATTTCAAAGATATTTTAAATAGTTAATCATGTATACATTGTAACTATGTTTAATATATGTTGTAATTGTAAAACGCCATTTGATATGTTTCTTTAACGTAGAAATAGGCGTTTAAGAAAATAAAACAAGTTTCAAAGTAATAAATAGAAATCACACCAAAGGGAGATAACCCGTTATGTACTATTAGGTATTGATTATCTCTCTTAGTCTCGAGATGTACTTTAAGTTAGTTATTATTATTATTATTATTATCATTATAATTATTATTATCATTATGATTATTATTATTATGTTATTATTATCATCATCATCATCATCATCGTCGTCGTCGTCGTCGTCGTCGGCGGCGGTGGCGGCGTCGTCGTTATCATCATCATCATCATCATTACTATCATCAATATCACCATCATCACCATTATCACCATCATCATCATCATCTTCATCAGCATCATCTTCATCATCATCATTATCATTATCATTATCATTATCATTATCATTATCATTATCATTATCATTATCATTATCATTATCATTATCATTATTATTATCATTATTATTATTATCATTATTATTATTATTGTTATTATTATTATTTTATATATTATTATTATTACAATGAATTATTATTATCATAATTACCATCATCATTATCATTATCATTATTATCATCATTATCATCATCATTATTTTTTTTTTAGTATAATAAGCCCCTCGAACAGTTTTATGCTCACTTACTTACCACTTTTAAATGCACAATGATTGGTCTAAATCAATTAGCTTATTATACATGATAAACTTGTTTCATTTCAATGTCTTTATTAAACTAATTTAATACATTTGTTATTAAATATCTACATATATTAGCGAGCAATTGCACGAGTCAGAAAATAAAATGACGTCATTGTTTTGTTGACGCTGAATTTAAATGCCATCGACCTGAATAAAGCTGAGGCAATTATTCATTCATGCGGACTTATAATTGCAATCAGACCCTCCTCAGCCGTGTACTATATGTGGTGTTCATGGTACTGATATGGAAAGTAATATCACCAGATTTAAAGACACCAAAAAGACCACAGTCTATTAATTGTGATGTTTTGATGTATTGATCAACTAGTAACAGAAAGGATTTTACCAATTATCGCATCTAACAATACATGAAATACTTAAGATGAGATAATTAGTAAAATATAAAATCTCGGCTTATATTTAACATGCTTGTAATTGGTATGGCTCAAATATCAAATTCTTAACGGTATAAAATCTCTTTTCTTTTCAGTTTTTGAAGTGATCCCAAGTTGTCAATATTGTTCACGTAGCGGCGTAGACGAGACAATATGCCTAAACTCACAATTGAATGCGACAAAATGTGCTGTAAGGCATTATTCTGAATCGTTACATTGTGTAAAAAGAAATGGAGGTTCATGTACACAATGTGATCTAAATACTCGTTGGTCTAAGGACGGTTATGGTTACAGAACAACCCCTACAGATCCCCCTGATACGGCTGGTGTAGACATTGGTGTGACAGGTGAGTTCTGGTGACTTGTATAAAATAATGGGGTTTGTGGCCAGTTTAGTTGATTGGTAATCCAATAGACAATGCACTGTATTACATTTCGTTTTTAGTCAGTCGTGATATTTTGGAAATTTATAGAGACATGTATAGATGTTTTGGCTCTTGTTCCTATACATGATGTGGAATATCGGTCGCATTAGTCTTTGACATTTTGAGTTCTTCGTCCAAACACCAGTGCTGCTGATTGCGTTATGGACTGTGCATGACTCTGTCCTTGTAACCTAGTTTTGTGAGGCTTCTTTGTTCTGAAACTAGTCACATATAGTTTAGTCTGGTGCAAGCCCGTTAATCTAAAATGCTGATGTCCTCATCTAGTGTAGTACAAGGATTCTGAAATATCATGGTGACAATTCTTTGTTCGTTAATCTGCATATAAACCGCACACATCCAGCCTTCAATGACAACGTTTCCAGAGAACGGTCCGAATAGGACGAAGAGAACGGTTCGAGAGAACGATCCGAGCAAGTGGACAGAACATTTAATATGATAAGTTAATTTAAAGCTGATAGGTAGTTCCGAATGGTGCTACTTGTTTAGATTTTGTACCGGCTTTATATAATTTGCTGTACTGGTATTGATTTGTTTTGTCATGACATACCGATATTAACTAGTAATAACATATTGAGTACAGAATTCATTTCATAAATCAATGTCCACTATGCATCTTATGAAACTAAACTTTGAAATTAAAAACGTAGTTGTAACAGTACATTCTTCCAAGTTACAGCTATTTTCTTCCCGATTCATTGTTGGTAAATCTTTATTTTACGACATTTGTACAATAAAAATAGAGACAATGAATGTAATATAAAGTTATATATGCATAATCATTTCCTACTTTCAATCAATATATTTTGTTATATAGTCTACTTGATTTTTATTTTCAGATTCTTATCATGGTAAAAAACGATGTCCAGTCTGTGAGCCATGTCATTGTGACCAATCAGGAAAGCAGGAAGCTACAATCAGTGTTTGGTCAGCTGTGGGATTATTCTTCTTTGGTCTCTTCTTAGGAATAGTTATAACATCGGTGTTGTGTATTTGTGTACCGTCCTTACATAGGTAACTCATTTAAGACCTTTTGAAATCACTATTATCATACGGATAATTATTTTGCCATGCAATACATCGTTAGATATATCTGTAATAATATATACATTTATATAAACCTGAAGCATGTTCAATTACCCTTAACGTTCCAAAACATTCCGTAACAATACATTCGGAACTCCTCGGCCATTCGCTGCGAATAATCTAATATAATAAACAGATATACGATCGTTAAGGCAATGAGTGATGTTTCAAAATTTATGGACTAAAAACGAAACATCACTCATTGCCTAAACGGTTGTATATTTGTTTACTTTAACACCCGTAGTTTCAAAGTAGCGTCTAAATATGTCCGAGATTATTCGCAGCGAATGGCCGAGGAGCTCCAAATGTAACGTTACAGAACGTTACAAAACGTTCGGGGTAATTGAACAGACTACAGATACATGTATTACATAACCGTACTGTGTGTCGCCTTATCCAGCTTAATACAGCTAAGTTCACTTATTATAACTATCATTATTAAATGGCTATGAGTTATTTGCCCAGTAAAGTGCCAATTTCACTGCACAATACTGGAAAACCTATTTAATAAAACTGAAAGCATGGCAGAAATCTGTTATAGGACCAACAACACTTATTGACCCTGGTCCAATACAAATTTCTGCGCTCAGATTGGTTGATAAAACAAGGCAAATATCAAAAACCAGTTCGTAAGTACATGTAGTTATTTAATAAAATAATTAAACTGTCATTAAATAAGTGAATTGATATAGGCAATGTTATATTTCTTGGGACAGTCATATTGGCCCTTGGCCTTTGGCCTCGGGACAATACAACTGCCCTTGAAAAAACAACAGGGCCTATATCAAATCACTGTTTAATAACATACAGAAAAGATCATATCAATAGTAGAATGGTCTTTACCATCCAACATCACACAACTTGAAATACAAAACTCCTTCAAATTAAAACAAACTATGACACAGTATTTTTAGACAATTTGCCTTAATTCTATGTATGTTTTTTTTATTCTTAATTTTTTGACATGGTCCACATAAGCTTTTTAATTATGTTTAACCTTCTTAAGTAATAATTGACCAAACTCCACTTTATGTTATATTGATGTTTGTTATTTACATGGACACTTTATAAGATGTATTTTACCACTAAAATGTAATATTTTAACAGTATGTGATAAATAAATCATTTCCAATGCAAAGCTCATGACTATTAATTAAACTGCGATACTTGAATATTTCATGTGATAAATTTTGTGATACAGTATAACATCTATCTGGTGCATATATCTAACATCTATATTCAATTATCTGTTATAGTAAGTCTTATAATATTTTTATTCATTGTATTGGTCTAAATAATATTTTATTTCATTAGATGTATTATTTTATCATTGCCTCTCTATGTCATGCCACCAACACATAGGGACCACAATGGAAATAATGGCTTGCCCTTTTTGTGCCACCTTGGAGTTGGTGCGCTTGTCATAGTAAATTACTACATGCTGTGATATATGTTTTGTACTCAACTTGTCTTCGTAAATACAATAGATTGTACATACGTCAACCAAGAAAAGTTCAATGTACCTATGTTATACATGTCCAGTAAATAATGATGTTGTTTATCTCCAAGCCTGTAAATGTTTTATTGATCTGGTCAATTTCAAATTCAAATACCAGCAAAGTGTCGTATACTTACCATATACATGTGTACAACTAATTGGTATCGCATATTATTCCACGATAAAATATCTCCGTAATGATCCATTGTGCAGTTAACAAATACGGCGATTTAAATTTCATTGTAAGAATGTAATTGTTCCGACTAAAAATAAAGATTATTCTACTCTATTCTATTCTATTCTATTTTAGAACTTCGGCCAACAAATGAGCAGGAATTATACCAAAGCCGTTTTAATTTAACATTTAACTAAAATTTTATATCCTTCATTATTCAAACAGTTCTTGCAAATCGTTAGATAGTTAGTGGCCTATTTAGTTCACATTTTATTTTATAAAATATCATACTGTAAATCAAACAATACTTTGACGACTTTGTGTGCGATGTGTTTCGTATGTTGACAAATTCAGATACTAAGAAAACATTCTTTTATCTTGCTTTTAAAAATTGTAACTACGTACTTACCAAATGATATACGTAAAAATAATAAAAAATATTTACTCAAAAATACTTAAGTGAACAGATGAGCAATGTCGAGAAAATAGGTTTTATATATTTATAATGTTGTCATTGTTTTTATATGTACATGCACTACTTTTAATGTTTTAAATTATTTATTATCTTAAATAGGTAGTTATGTATTTTAACATTTAATTATGATTTACGGCAAAAGACCCCATTAGAAATAAGTCTTAGGACTTTATGGCATATCCTATCATGCTATTTTTCGTACTTCTGGATTTAATATGTACCTTAACAAGTTAACATTATATTGTGTATTTTTACTCAACATGGTTTTATGCATTTATCCTGAACTGAGATATTTTATACCATATTATTTGTTTTCTTGTATTGTTAAATATTGTATGTTATGTAAAAAGCATCCCAAATAAATCTACTACTATGACCATATAAATATATATTTCCAGTAAATCAAGTATATTACGTGTAAAAATGAGAGAAAACATCAAAAGACGAAGTTTACATGAAGAGAAATCACAATCACAACAAAACTTGGAACATTCGGTATACTATACTTTTTTGATTTACTTTTTTATAAATCAATTTGTAATTAGCACAATCTCGCCAAAGTGAGCTAATTGAGCTATTTAGGTTCAGCACCGTTTTAGCATGCAATAAAATTCATTTTTATTTTTTTCCTTATTACTTCTACTTATGGCTACGCTTCGAGTTTGTTGCTTAAATTCATCAGTCCAAGATATGAAATGAATCTATTTTAACTTGATAAGAATTCAGAAAAAAGTATAAAAGCAGAATAATAATGAATGAAGGAGGGACACTGCATAATATTCATTGTTTTAACAGCATACTCGTTCTTAGCTTTATTTATTAATGGATTGGCCACTAGCATTTTTATGCATTTACTGTCATATATAGGAAACAATATTGAGGGATTAAATATGTCAGTACAAAATTGTGTACAGTTTATTGTGAATCAAGACAGGTTGTACCAATTTTATACTTAATATTATAAAGTAACAACTGCCAATTTCACTACAAACACGTCTTTCTAAATAAATCTACTTCAGTTTGTTGTCATGAACAGTTTCTTATTTTTCTAGACTGGGGAAGCATCACTAAATTTTTGATATATTTCTTTGTTTATTTGACATGACTAATGTTAGTTTTGAAGACAAATTCAGGCACAATTTAGAGACGAATTGATGTCGATATATTTGGTTTATTTATGAAGTATTGAATGTTTGTCTTGACACCTAACTCTAAACAATGTTAAGACCATTTCTATCAGCTTGTTTTGACGGATATGAATAACTAAGATACTAAAGTCTTTTGACTTTTCCTAGAAATATAGCTCTAGATAAAAATGCAGACTAAAGATATAGACCCCTCGATTGTTATATCTTCTAGAATGTTGTCGACGTGTCTAAGTGAAACTAAGACTTATATGACAGACATATAATGTATTATTGTATATTGAGTTCTTAAGTAATTATTGGATCAGAATATACTGACATAGTTGTAATATATCAAACCTCTTGTATTCAGTAGTTTAGAGGAGACATTTCTATGGTGGCATATTTCTGCCATCAGATAACTACATAACTAACTAGTTAATTAAGAGGTTAACTAGTTACTTAACTAACTAGTTAATTAAGAGGTTAAATAGTAATGTAACTAGTCACCCAGATAATTAACTAGTTAATTAAGTAATTATCTAGGTAACGTAACTAGATAACCACTAACCACTTATCTGTAAATAGATATTGTGTAATATATATAGTCTGCGATGACTCCAGTATGACTGTGTATCAACACAATGGAACAAAACAATGCTATTTGTTGATAAGTGGTAACCGGTTATGTAGTTACGTAACTAGATAACTACTTACCACTTATATAAAATATTTTAAACTTTTGGTTTAAAATTGGTTATCTAGTAACATTAACTAGATAATCACTTAATTAGCTAGTTAATTATCTGGTTATCTAGTTATATAACTTGTTAACATCTTAATTAACTTGTTAGTTATCTGGAGGCAGAAATACGCCACTATAGATCACCGAGCTTTATCTGTAACAACATAAGACGAATTACATATTGATTTACGCGTATAGAAAATACACCAAACTGTTTCATAACTCTTTTGCTAATGATCGCCGATTGCCCATTTTAAACCAATTTGAATATACGAATATATACCATGGAATTCACTTAACAATAACGCATATCGAGAAATCATAAGAATGTGAGGCATCGGATTTTCAAATTTTGGTCTTTATGGCACATGAACAAAATTCACAATCATAATTCACAACATTTGTTTTTGATAAAAAGAACAACTTGTTTTTCATGCTCCTCATGAACTAAACTAAGTGTTAAATCATGTATCCTATGCTTTGTTAGATCGATGATCTGATACCTGTGATTGGAGGCCCGTATTATAAAAAGTGACAATAAAATGAATGTAAACCATGAAGTAATTTAGTAAATGTAACATAAATAATGAACTATCTATTTGCTATTATGTTTAACAAACGGGAGATGTACTGTAAGTGAATTGAACTTATATTACCCATGATATTATTGATGATACATTTCATATTCAATGTACAATGATTATTTCTCTTTAGGCTGTGGACAATTCATCACCGGTGGCACCTAACATGCGTCCTGTACCTTCAGCCCCTCCAGGAACTGGCTCAATACAAGCCGGGTACCACACATTAGACTTAGCATCCAATATCAGAGACTCTCATATGTATACAGGGCTCCATCCCAATTCAAATATATATCAAGAGCCAATGGGGGAAGACGACACATACAGAGAACCTGACGCTCTACCAATCGGAGGACAGAACAGTATTTCATCGCCAGTTTACCAAGAGCCAGATGACGTCATCAAAAGTGCTGCATTGAACAATAAAAACAAAACACAAAATGACAATTCTAACACAAACCAAGTTGAAGGTCAAGGTCAAAGACCTCGTTCTGATCATCATTACTTCGTGCTTGAAGAACCAGCGGCAACATCAGATCAGCAGACGACTGAGTTTGATAAACCTTATCATGATTACTTTGTTCTTGAGAAAGGACAAACTTGAACAAATATTTGATCACTATTTCTTATCGTCTGTACTGACACTTAAATGTGCAATATGTAAACTAACACAAAAATGTGATTCATACATGTATATATATTTAATTAATTTAAATATCATTTCTCTTGTAGAGAAAATACTACTGGAACTTAAATGTTACTATTGTATCTGTTATAGTCGTATGTCTACTGTTTAAATGTTTTCTTTTATACTTTACTAAGATATGCTAGGTTCTGTTCTGTATATTTCTTTTTTGTAATGTATGTAATACATTTGTTTTTGCTGTGGTGAAATAAGAGAAAGACGTTCGCTTTTCTTCTCGCTGTCAATAAACGCATTAAAATGCTTTTAGAAACAAGAAATAACCAAAGTGTCAACTATGGATTAAGATCGTTTTACATTTTAACGCATATGCCTACGGAGAATATTTTATTCCTACTTCAGTAGGTCTATTTCATCATTTTCTGAGCTCATTCAGGGAAATGAAATTTGATCTTACACTAAAGTCGGCGAACAATTATATTCTCTGTGTTATTGTTTATCGTCAAGATCGACCAGCTGCTTATGGACATTTTAATGGAGTTCTGTCATAATGAAATCTCCGCAAGAATGGATAGACTTAAATGGCTTCATATGTGAGAAACTTCTATCTATCGTAAACCAAGAACTTAATTAGTGTATTTATTATTTAGGACCTGGTAAAATAGTCTGTATATAAATGGTGGTCTTATTTTCTAGAAAATTGAAAGTGGTTTCTACTTCATATAAATACTACCTAGAAGAAAATCCTCTAATAGTCCAGTGTATAAGATTACTGAGATCTTAGGCCTATTGTTCCATTATTCTAATTTAAAATCAATTTTGTCTTAAAACTACATTTGTATATTGACCTTTTTTTGAGAGAGTCTCTAGTACTTGAACAATGATGGTGAAATTTGTTTATAACATGCATTGAACTACTTTATCATTTGGACTTTGATAGGTTAAAAGCATAATAAAATGGTGTCTTGTCTTTGGAAAACATACCTCCTGAATAATGTATTTGTTATATATTGTATATAGTACTTCTTGTTTTGATTATGTTTTAAATTAAAGTGTAACATCAGTTGTTTTTTCTTTATACTTTAAGCTTTTAATGTGTTTTCTCTGTCTGATCCTTCTTCAACTTGGCTCATGCTGACATACTTGAATTAAAACTTTGAATAGAGAATTGAATTCAAATAGACAAACTAAACTTTCAAAATGACAACACTTTCAGTCGTGTATGTAGCGCCGTTAAACGTCGCAACGCCGCTAAACGTCGCAACTGACGTTAAACGTCGCAACACTAACGCTAAACGTCGCAACCACCGCTAAACGTCGCAATCGCCCCGCCGTTAAACGTCGCAACGCTGACGGTAAACGTCGCAAAAAAATCGAATGCCATTAAACGTCGCAACCTTGCCGCTAAACGTCGCACTTAGTAGGAAGGTATAGTGTCGAGCCTAATCAACACACAAATATTACATAGGACAAATATGACATCAAAGCAGCCACTCTTAGACTCATAGCAACCATCAACATATCCTTAGCAACCACCCCTTGGTCCATAGCAACCACTCTTACACCTTATGCCAATCGCCTTAAGGCCAAAAGTATCAACTATACTGTCCATAGCAACCGATTTGAGTTCCATAGCAACCGTAATTGCACCTTTAATATCCATTTAAATATCAAATGGAATAACTCTCGCGGCCATAAACTTTATCTCTGTGTCTATTTTGAATAAATTGTGTGTCAAAAATTGTAGACCCTAAATTCTGTATTTTTCTTTATTAGCTCACCTGAGCTAGCTCAGGGTGAGCTTTTAGGATCGTTGGACGTCCGGCGTCCATCGTTTGTCGCCCGTCTGACTACTGTTTGCGAACATTCTAGTGGATACATTTTTACCTCAATTATCATCAAACTTTGTGAGGATGATTGTCTACGTATTTGATCGGATGAGTTCGAACATGGGTCATCTGCGTAGAAAAACTAGGTCACCGGAGCTTAAAATAAAAACATTGTTAACAGTTTTGTGGCTATATTTTTATACAAATACCATGGAAATTGGTTGGAAATTTTTATTTACTCTGAGTATGTATAATTATTTCAGTGGTACCCCGGTTAGCGATAAAAGGCCATAATGACCCTCTTGTTTAATTTATGCTTAGCTTTCCTCAGCTACTTGAAATGATTATGTTGTCTATTAAGTACTGACTATTCATAATCGACTTACTTTAATTGGAATGCTATTTGATTTTAGTCATTAGCCGATCAAATCTCACCAACGTGTATATAGAAATCTCGGAAATAAAAATATAGTAGACTTTGAAAGTATTTTTTATATATACACGATGTAGAGCTGCTAAACGTCGCAACGCTACTAAACGTCTCAACCTTGACACTAAACGACGCAACCTTGACACAAAACGTCGTAACGCTACAAAACGTCGCAACCTTGACACTAAACGTCGCAGCATTGACACTAAACGTCGCAACCTTGACACTAAACGTCGCAACGCTACTAAACGTCGCAACCTTGACACTAAACGTCGCGTTTAGTAGTAAGGTGTAAGCCACGGAAGTCAAGATGTAATAGCTATACTACAGTTATAAGGCACGATTATAAGGCTAATGAAAATAGCTGGGCAAAATCCGAGTAGTCCACCTAATCGGACCTACTTATTTGCATTCGGAACACCTCAACTTTTCATGAATGAATAATCTAGGAATGATTGTTGGGGGTCTATCCTGGCGACAAGGGTTTTTACTACATACGCGAGGAGAAGCGCAGGCGAAGCATGTAACGACCATGATAAAGGTTCTTATAGTATACATACAGATCTTTGTCAAAACATTTTCTATGTTATATATTTAACTAAATATTGTTTATTTGTGGATTTGTTTACTTCAACTCCGGTCAAAGCATTTTGTTTGGGAATGTGACGAAAAGGTAGTTTTAAGATGGCGTCTCAATATGTCCGAGGTTATTCGTAGCGAATGGCCGAGGAGTTCCGGATGACTGATTTGAAGACAATGCAAGGGGAAATATCTGACTAATGTCACTTACAATACACTCAGGGTCTACAGTCACGTGATCTATAAAAACAACTATTAAAGTACACAAATTTGTTTTTACCGATTTCTCTTTCCAGACAAAAAAATGTGAAATCACAAAGCGCATAAAATAACTGCATGTTAAACTTTTCCTTCTCGAAAATTCACAATCGGTCCTGTACGGTTTGATCGTTAGTGAGATATAAATTGCACAAATATTGAATCGAGCGATAAACTAGTCATGCGCAAATATATTGTGCCGTGAAATTAGAGAAAACAAATACAACTGTCATTCTAATAGTTGTATAGGCATTTTGAACTATGGAACGTTGTAATTAATTATATGCACTTAATTAATCTTTCTTATCTTGATTTCTTTATCTGGACGAATTCAAAAGCTTGTTTAAATGCTCACAATTACGGGATTATATGCCCTGGTACAATATACATGCGCCTTATTTCTCTGGCAAGGTTTTTTTAATTAGAAACCAGACCATTTAATATTCCTTTACGCTACATTCTGCTTCATTACGCCACATTTACTATAGGACGCCGATGTTGTGCGTTAAATATAAGTCACTTGGTACTTCTAGCATCACGTGATCTATGTGATGGCAATGTATTCTCGACATTATTTATTGTAAGGAGTGTGTGCTTCACATAATGATGAAAGCATTAGTTCATAATGATACGGGGTTCTGGAATACTCAATCATAACATACCCATAACATTGAAATAGGAACTCAAAATGATAACAGGACCAAATGTTATAATACTTGATCGAGAGCTCCCTACTCAAAGAACAATTCAGTTCCTAATAAGTAAGCATCTTAGAAACCCCGAATAAATAGGTATTGCATTATTCAATTATATCAATAATATCATAGAGACATGCATGAGTACTCTACACATGTAACAAAAAAATGAGCTCTTGAGCATGGAGTCCATTGTCAAGTTTTATAGCATCGATCCCGGATCAAGTGGATTCCGACTTCGCGGTATGTTCATAATTAGGGACTTTAGTCAGTTATCTTTCCCTGATAAAACCTGAAACAATCCAATTGGTAAGTATGTCCTATCAGTTGGAATCCTTGGATTTTATCATTGAAGTCCTATGTAAGGATAATAAAATACTTCATCTAATATCTTTCTTGTTAATGAAGATATTAACAGAAGTGATGAATTCAGATAGTTCTTTACCTTAAAAATATTTAGCTTGAATTTCAAACAAATAAAATGATTTCCAAAAAGTTATTAAATACTAATTTTGGCAAATTTGCATTGAACAGTAAGGATAAAATCCGAGTAGTCCAACTAATTGGACCTACCTATTTGAAGAGTATGCAAGGGGAAATATCTGACTAAAGTCCCTTATTCATCCATCCATTCCTGTATTAAATGTTGATATTTGCCTGGTATAGATCTTCAATGTTTTTTTCAAGCAAATCTGTAGCGTGGTCTAGTGGTTACATATAATTGCCAGAGAAGAACTAAAATAATTTGTTTGAAAGCAATATGCCCAAGAGTTTATAAAAATAATCCACTAAATAAAGATTAATCAATATGATGGCTGTGCAGACATATAGATTAGATAGTTAGCCCAACAACATACATGTAATTATGTAGATCTGTACCAGGCCAATATCAACAATTATAGTTCGTAAAAATAACATTACGTGTTTGTGTAAACATTAAAATAAACTAATCCATTCCAAAGGTAGGAAATAATTGAAAATAAAAGTTGTATAGATCATTTTAACAAAATTAGTGTGGTTGATAAACTACCACTCAATAATGCTTGTCATGAACGAAATCTTTTCCATTACACCAACAAAACACTCGTAAAACATATTACAGCCGTTTCGCGTTAAGTTAAGCAATTGCAAAAATATCATGTCACATAGTATTTTTACTAAGAATATCGCATGGTTTATTACCAAATTTGTCCTTTACCTAGGAGACATATGTCTTTACCGAAAACATATACATTTATAAACATAACCATTACTAGATGATAATTTTACTCAGCGGGAATGTTGCATATTCATCAAAATACCTTGTCCCACTGTTTGGGTCAATTGATATTCAGATTCATTGTCGCCCTATTCTGCTCAAGGAATGAGAATTCTGACTTTCATAATAAAGCATACACATAGGCCAAACAACTGCAATAGTTTGAACTTCCACAACTTACATCATAAAAATATTTACGCATTGACTTTGCTGTCCCACAAATTCACGTGAATTACGTTACCATTTTCCACAGGCTTGCTGGCATGATGTTCATTGCATTATATATATGTATTTATCTTCTGGGAACTACTCAATGTATGTAGCACAAAATTGACAAATGAGATTGGTTGTTAATTAATTGTATAATCCACACATCTCCTCAGAACGGTATTCACTCAATAAAACCTAGGTTTAGTGAATTACGTTACTAGCTGTTTTCATACACACTAACATTACCTATATCCACTTACTAAATTCCATCTAAACTACCCTCTTATAAGCTTAAGTAATAACCAAATGAATTAACATTGCCTTGATGCAATTAAATAAACAGCCCAATAAACAATCGATTCGTGAATTACGTTATTGTGAATTACGTTACCGCAAATATCAGTTAGTCGCCGAAATTAAGACCCAGGGTCAATTATAACAGGTTAAATTTACAGCAACACCTAAGAACGTTGAGGTCTCAATATTTTGAAAGTTTTTGAAGAAGGAAATTGCATAAGTAAGAGACTTTCACGAATAATTTATGATGAATGTGAGTCATGTATGTTTCTTAAATAGTTTCATCATACAAATGCATAATAGATAAATCAGTTTTGTATCAGTTGTTTTTTCTGGGGCATTATTTTAGTTTCACAGTAACAATTATTTTGTATTGTTCATATGTCCATGCTAGACACACATTTTAAATAGTAACGTAATTCACAGAGCGGTAACGTAATTCACAATCCCTCTAATTTTGTTTGGCCAGTGGGTAAAAGCAAGGTTGAGATGCAAAGGGCATAGATAGATTGAAGAAAGCCAAAACATGGCCAAAGCTACTGGAAAAGAGAAAATTAATTGAATTAAAACTTTGAAACATTTTACAAACTAACAACCAATAAAGGTCCAAATATATTTAGAATGAGACAAGAATGTATACGATTATGGACCCATAAAATATATAAATTTTAAAGCAAAAACCTAGGAGGCGCATGACGATAAAAGGCAAAGTTGCAGATCGTTGTAACACTAATCTAAATATGGTAGCGATACTTGATTATAAGGCAGATGGATTATGCGATTTAATTAAAATGGTAGCAGTGCCCAATTCCTTTTATGTAGAGAAGGAGATATTCTGACATGGTAGTAAACATGAAGTTCACAGAGAGAACGGATGGCTGGAAAACTACATGTTCTGTGAAGAAGACAGACAAGAAGATAGAGAGAATCTAGATGTAAAATGACCGTGCTACAGTTCAAATTTATCAACACTTGACACAAGAGACAACCAGCGGTGCAAACTTGTGGGCAGACTGTTAGATACTGTTATGTATATTCTATGTATAAGAACGTTAGTAATAATTACAATAATAATTACATGTAGGCAATAAAATATGTTATATCTAAATTGGTGATTATGTGAAGTGAGAAAACCATGCACTTGTCTTAACAATAAGAAGTTACATCATCGTTACTCAACGCTGACGTCGGAATGCTTCAAGTTCAATATACTAGAAGTGTTGAAACATGTTACATGTAAACTTATTTTTCATGCATCAAATATATTTTTTAAAGCTTCAAATCAATCTTGACAAGGAGTATTGAGTGATGTTCTTTTACGTTTAGTCCCATGAAACAGAAATATATCATGTATAAACTGCAGGCTTCCAATTATGCCTCGTATGTAAAATATGAAAATATTTCATATAACAGAAAATATGCCCCTTCATTTAAATCATTTTTAACAGTTTGGAAAATTGTGTTTGCAAACTCGTTAACTAATAATAAATTATACATAATGACCAATAAGTTAGTTTTCATCATTGGCAGAACAAGGATTTCTCTATTGTTAAATTAAGTTAGAGTGTCAGTAATATAGAACATTTTCAAACATGAAAGAAGTTTTGTACAAATATATTGTGAATTACGTTACCGTTCTTTTCTTAAATTAGCGACATTATGGTTTTCCATGATATGTCCTTTTACAGCTTTATCAAGTATTTACTACGTATTCAGTGTTGTAGACATTTATTTGTTATCACAGCTTGCGTATTAATCATTTTGCAATGTATTTTAAAAGGCATTTTGAAATTTTATAAAACTGCGTATGTCGTACAAAGGTTTCAATTATATAAAGGTCCGAAGTCATCCAATCTACTGCTTAAAATCTAAAAATTAGCACAAATGAACTATACACTAAAGAGATTTTTCCATTTTATATCTCTAGTTAACAGTATTTACTTTTATAGATTCACGCCATATAAAATAAAATTTATGTGAATTACGTTACCATTAGTACATATAAATACACACTATTGTACTACACTATCCTTTCAATATTTTGACACCGTAGTTTGAATGCTTTTAGGAAAGGGTATAACATTTTGTATCGATATTTCAATGTTAAAGTATGCCATGCTTATCAGTATCTATACTTTTTGACAGGGAAAGGACTTTTTCTAAAAGAAAAAATCCAATAAAATTGTCTATAATCTATTTGTTTCGTCCTTATTATGTTTGATATACATATTTGTTCTTGTTATGTGTTGGTTGTTTGATAGGTAGAAATGATCAATGAATTGAAAAAAACTCATCATCGGTGTCACACATGGTTTGTATTTTAATTTTAGACATTGTTAATAATTGATTCACTACAGTAACGTAATTCACGGATAAGAATTACCAGGTAAAACTCATCACAAGTATTTACTTATGAACGAACTTGTTATTAAAAAAACTTCTGATTTTAAGTCCGTGAAAGGTTGAAGTTTACATTTTTAAACAAACTTTTTGAGTGCTGCAACATAAATATTATGTGACATATTTTCTCAATAATTGCTTAACTTAACGCGAAACGGCTGATTAAATTCAATACTAAATAATATTTTATTGTCATGCTGATCACCCCATGTCGTGGATTAGTTCATTGTATTGTTTACATAAAAATTGTTATGTTTTTAGTACGAACTGTATACTAGTAGGGTTATTGATAGATATTTACTGTAACATCTTCAAGTCAATGTACGAGGCGAGAGTTTTAGCTTATTTTGCGCTATTTTTAAACGGATTTGACAATATTTCAAACGATTTGTCGTACAGACTAGATAAAAACTTATAACATGATCAAATTATAACTTTTCACATCGGTTACTTCCCTCGTTTTTCATCCTTTAAAAAGGGAGGAGGCAACCGCTGAGATATTTAAGTAAAGGTATATGTACGCTGAGTAAAATTCTATTGTTAAGTTTCATTCAACTGTCAGTAGTGCATACATTAACCTCCCTGATTTAAATAGATGAGCAAAGAAGAACTGTACTGAGTATTTAAAGTCATAGGGGAAAACATGCGCCACTGGCAGTTGAATTAAATTTAATAATTACATCTACTAAATGTTGGGATCTACCTTTGAATATTATTTTTAGAGTTCCCAGTCCTATGAGCATATTTAGGGAAACAAATCCTCGCTTAGTACAATAAGCTGAACATGATACAGTAAAATATCTACCTAGGTAGAAAAAAAAACACTTTGAAAGCACACCTTGTCATAGAGCATTTCATGCCCTGGTGTGCTTAAAGACCATGCAGTTGTAGTTTAATAGATATAAAATACACAAATATCCTTCTGATCTTGTAGTCGTATGTATATGTTTATAAATAATGTCTGTGGCTGTTGTATTGTTCCTTCATTTGAATACATACACGGACATTCTCTATCAAGCTTGCTTCACTACGAAGATCTTACTGTAAATAGATCTGCAGAAAAATAAAGAAATTAGAAACTATACTAAAACCAAGAAAACCGTATTATTTGAAAAAAGGAAACATAATTTAACATCGAATTCACTATACTCACAATATATTTTTGTTTTATTCAACATGAAAGCATATCGCCAGTACGTATAGGAGGTCACAGATTTACAATTGTGCTCATATGGAACATATAAAGAATTCAAATTCATTTTATCTATCAGTTATTCATTGTAAGAGGTAATATTTCATCATACCAGTTATTCGTTATGAAAGTGAATTTCGTTTCTGCACCACATGAACTAAATTAGGGTTGAATGTCAAAGTTTTGAATCAAGTAGTTAAATGTTCTAGCAACTGTGATTTTTTTAACGTCGCATTTAACACATATACAGGTTATATACACGACGGCCAGCTCTTCCTATACTATAGGTTTCCTGGACATTTTTTTCTATCACCAGTACTAACTTACCCTACCACGAGGCCGACAACTCATGTATAGGGTATGACCTGCCGCGACCGGGTTTTGAACCCGCGATCTCCGGATTCGAAGTCAGACATGTTAACCACTACGCCACGGCCGCGGCTAACTGTGATTCAATACGTCATGTATTATCAAAAGTAATGATAAAATTGGTGTTCAATTTAAAAGATAATACTAAGTTCAATGTACATGTTTACAAACTATGACTTTCTTTCCATTATTGCACCGATGTAATGATACCGTAAACGCTTATATTAGAAAATGAAATTTGGAAGTCGTGATTCAAAATCTGTATTTTCATAAGTGGTAATAAAATGTGTCCATTTCTTTAAAAGCTTGTAAAAGTTATAAAGCTAATGAACTGGTTGATATGCTTAAACTTATGTTGAACAGAAGAAGAGTAAATTACATGTTATATGATACATTTAATATCCAAATTACTTGGTATTGTAATGATATAAGCATTTGATACTACTTTATTTGGATTTAATCAATACTTTATTTGGTCATTTACTACTGTTATAATGTCACCTGACATGCTTATTATTTAAATACAGCACAATGAGACGACAACCTCTATATATTGTAAAACATCACGATCATGGAAAGATATAGCCTGATTCGACAAAAATAGCTATATGCTTTCATAAAATTGTTTTCTTTTTAGATAGTGTTGTTGTATTCAATTGTCTATGCATAAATAATAGCCATACATCAAGACATTTCATTTCTTAGTAGGCCTACCACTTCTGCATGGCGATTTTCCCGATTTTTGATCGAAGAACTAAACAGCTATTATTACATTTTAGTTCGAGCTACACTATAATGAAAAACTTCAATTTAACATATAAATATTACAAGATTAAATATTTACCTTATCAAGATCCTGCTCATCTTAAGTTGATTCGTGTTGAATAAATTGTGCGATGATTACTACATTCTGTTGTTGGGTGTAATTTAAACATTCTACAAAAACATAAAACAAAAGTTTAGTTTAAATAAATGAAAGTAAGACAATTTGATAAGTTGCTTTGAAAGTTTACATATCTGACTTTATCAATCAGAAAGTTTGTGTTGAGCATTAAAACCTCAGAGGTCATTTTCACAAAAGCTCATGAAAAATATTTTAAGTCAATTTCAAAAATTTACAATAAAAGCCTAAAAGATATGATATCATATAATGATATGTTTTTCAGAAAGTGTTCATTATCCTACAAAATTGAAGAATATCATAAATTGGTTTGACAATGCATGATGGTACAATGATTGTTTCCTGCTTTTAACTTGATGATTTTTATCGTAAGCTTTTTTGTGTGAAAATAACCACTGATTTTTATTTGCTAAATCCTCTCACTGATAAATGATGTAGCATAAGTAACCCAACGTGTTATCTGAGAATGAATAATGTTCCTTAAAAGGAAGAAAATTTAGTACTGGTGCATCCTATAGGAACGATAGATTAATAGGTAAACTATCCTGCTCACACGTTCCTGACTAAATCAAACCAAACGCATGGGTGTCTCTAGCATCCTATATCTTATTGTACGCGTCTCTAGCAACCTAGATTGTATTGTAGACATGTAAGTAACAGCTGTAGGTATTGATTCAGGTCTGATATGACAAATCCAAATTTAGATTCTTGATGCTTTCTTATTTTTGGATAGGGCGTAAATTTACGCACTTCTGATATGTTTTTTATTCGGTAAATGCAAACGTCTCTTCAGAAGAGTTGGTAAAGTGACGAATAGACAACTGTCGCTGTATGTATACATCGAGTTTGAGCTAAAGTGGGAACGTGCTTCTAATGATTTGGGTATGTCAGCAGTTCCTGAATTTTGTTAGAATCAGTACAAATCTAATCATCTAATAAGCAAATTAGCCAAACACATGTGACACTAGGAAAATTTACAGAATATATTTTATCAAATCAATAAGTGATTATGCTTCCTTGAAATTCTGACTATAACATTATACTATCACAATAATTGAGGAATAATTTCAATAAACTTACCGCTAGAACGTATATCCAAAGGTCAGTTTTCCATTTAATCGTAGAATTAACTCAACATGGAACAAATTCAGTCACCTTTAACCCATCTTCATCCAAAGACACCAGTACATACCTAGAATATATAACATCCAAATGTACAAGGACCAGAGTTGTGTGACATGTGACCAAAATAATTCAAAATGGCAGATGTTCCCCTCGTTTTTATGAAGCAATAAAAGGAAAGTATACGCTATTTAAATATGGCCGATGGCCGAAGCCCAATACAGCACACGGGATTTATTAATGATGGTCATAAAGACATTAAACAACAACACTTGTATGAAGTAATACGTATATGTAGTTGGAATGTTGAGGGTTTGAGTTCTAAACTGTGTACATTTGATCTTCAAAATATTTCTAATTTGTATGATATTGTGGGTTTTCAAGAAACTTGGGAGGTTGATCAAGATAATTATAGCAAATATTTTACAAACCATGTCATTTATTCATGCAATGCCAAATTATCACTGGTTGGTGGTAGACCAATGGGTGGAGTTACTGTTATTGTAAAAAATAATATATCAACCTATGTTAAACGAGTATGTGAAAGTTTTGAATATGGTGTTGTTTTAATTATAGACAAGATGTTATTTGGTCTGGAGGAGGATGTTCTGTATGTTTGTTTATATATACCACCAGAAAATTCACCATTTTATAACTATACTAATATGTCTTGTTTTGAAGCTCTAGAGCATCTTATTGTAACTAATAATTTTATTGACAAATGTATTATGTTAAATGGAGATCTAAATGCTCGGACTGCAAATGATACTGATTTTACTATTGTAGATTATGACATTCCAGAATTTGCTGAATTTAGTGAAATCATAGACAATAAGATTGAAATGAATAGGAATTCAACAGACAATAAATTGAATAAATTTGGTAGAGATTTATTAACATTTTGTAAAACATTTTCATGTTATATAGTTAATGGTCGTTTTGGCCCTGATAGTTGTGGCAGTACTTTTATAAACAACAATGGTTGTAGTGTTATAGATTATTTCATTGTATCTAAACCATTATTTGATATTGTAAAACATTTTGAAATTTTAACATATACTGAGAGTTGTCATCTTCCTATTTTATTGTTTATTAGTATTCATAATGTATTAAATCACGATGTACAGATGGATGATACACCTAGCATTAGATTTGATTTAAATGATGATAATAAGTCGGAGTACAATGAATGTTTAACAGATAGTATTTTAAGTGGCTGTTTTAGTTCTTTAGATGACATGTTAAATGATGATACATGTAATATAAATTTAGTTGTGGATGAATTTGAAGCTGTAATATTGAACAGTAGTGATTCATATAAAGTCTTATCTAAAAAGTATAAACCTAAATGCAATCGCCCATGGTTTGATTCTGAATGTAAATTAGCAAAAGCTAATTCAAGAAAGTTACTCCATAGATTTAGATCAAACCGATGTTCCCAAAATTTGAATATGTATATTAGCAGTAAAGAAAACTATAAAGTAATATGCAAACATAAACGATACACTTATGATAAAAAATGTATTGAAAAAATAAATTTGTCTATAAAAAACCAAAAACTATTTTGGCGTGAAATTAAAAAGCTTAGTAAGAAACATAGTACTAATGATCAAATACCTCTTGATACTTGGTATGATCATTTTAGTAGTTTATTTGCCAATGATATAAATGACAATGATGTAAATCATGCACATGTACCTATTCCTAATATTGATGATTCATCTGATATCGATGAAATAGAAAATGTTATTTTTAATTCTGACATCACCTATGATGAAATTATTGAATCAATAAAATCATTAAGTTTGGATAAAGCTACTGGTGGAAATTTGATACCAAAACATTTGAATTATGGCTTACATGTTTTATTACCATACATTTGTAAACTTTTTAATAGACTTTTCTCTACTGGTGAGTTCCCAGATAAATGGACTCAAATTGTAATAATACCACTTTTAAAAAAGGGAAATGTAAATAACCCGAATAATTATAGAGGTATTGCTTTAGTAGACGTTCTTAGTAAAGTATATATATCTATTATTACAAAAAGATTAACATTTTATGTAAATGCATATAATAAATTATCAGAAGCACAAGCTGGCTTCCGATCAGGATACAGTACTATTGATAATGCATATGTCCTTTATTCTATTGTTAACAAATATTTAATGAAAAAAGGTAAACCTGTTTATGTTGCCTTTGTAGATTTTCAAAAGGCATTTGATTCTGTCGATCGTTCAATTTTGTATAATGTTTTAAGACATAATGGTGTTAAAGGTAAATTGTACCAAGCTATACAATCTATATATATATCAGTAAAAGCAAATGTAAAAACCAATATTGGCATTACTAATAGTTTCCAATGTCCAGTTGGTTTACGTCAAGGTTGTACCTTAAGTCCTATTTTATTTGTTATGTTTATAAATGAACTGTATACACTGCTTTTGCAGAAGGGTACGCGTGGTATTCAATTATTTCCTGATATTGTTGAAATATTTTTATTAATGTTTGCTGATGACATTGCTCTCATTGCTGATACTATATCTGGGTTACAAAAACAACTTAATATCCTTCATGAATTCTGTTTTACAAGTAAACTTTGTGTCAATATTTTAAAGACAAAGGTATTGGTATTTAAAAGGGGTGGACAATTAAGTAGAAATGAACACTGGGTTTACGGGGGTCAACCATTAGAAATAGTAAATGGTTTTACTTATGTTGGTTTATATTTTTCAAGGACATTATCTTTATATAAAATGGCAGAATCTAATAGTTTAAAAGCTAAAAAGGTGTTTATGCATGTATTTCAATGTTTACAGCAACTAGGATGTTTACCTTATCATATGTTTTTCAAGATCTTTGATGTCAAAATTGTTCCAATTATGTTATACGGAAGTGAACTGTGGGGTCTTTTTAAACCAAAATATATCGAGATTGTACATTTATATGCCTGTAAAAGATTTTTGAATGTTAGTATAAAGTCATGTAATGATGCAGTGTTAGGTGACTTGGGTAGGTTTCCTATGTATATTTTTGCTTTTAAACGTTGTATTAAGTATTGGATCCGTATTTTAAGTATGCCTAAGCAGAGATATGTAAGACTATGTTATGAAATGTTGTATTACTATGATAGTATTGGTTATAAGAATTGGGTATCTGAAGTTAGGTTAAACTTATTTTCTAATGGTTTTGGCTATGTATGGGAAAGCCAAAATGTTTCCAATCCTAAATTATTTTTGTTACAATACACTCAAAGATTGAAGGATCAATATACTCAAGTCTGGAAGGCAGCATGTTTAACAAATTCTAAATTATATTATTATTCCTCATTTAAAAACAAATATGAAATGGAAAAATATGTTGAGGTGATTGATATTAACAAATTTAGGAAAGCTTTAGCAAGTTTTAGAAGTTCGTCTCACAATTTAATGATAGAGCATGCAAGGCAATATAATATTGATAGAGAATTCCGTTTTTGTCCGTACTGTGATTCTTGTATTGAAGATGAGTTTCATTTTATCATGATTTGTCCTTTATATACAGAAATACGATGTACTTATCTTCCTGAAATTTATATAGAAAACCCAAACGTTGATAAATTCATTGCTTTGATGAACAGTGTAAGAGAATCTGTGTTAAGAAATCTAGCTATGTACATATTTTATGCATTTGAAAGAAGAAAGCATTTTTTGTCGTCCTTTCAGTAGCAAACAACATAACTCATGGATTAAGATGTAAATTGTTTTTTATATATATTATGTATGATATTATGTATCTTGTATATCCACTTTCTTTGTATGTTGTATATTCATGTATATGGGCCGGAGGCCATATGTACTATATGAAATAAACTGTTAAACTGTTAAACTGTTAAACTGTTAAACATATAAATACGCGAATTTGTGTGAATAAAACTGTTTAAATAATAAATGATGTTTGAATTTAGTAGTAGTAATACATCGTTAACATTTTACGAAGATTTCCTGCTGTTGGTTTACGATATTTTTAGTCGTAAGACTTTATAAATGAAGCCCTTTGCTAAATATGTGTCCATCTTGTAAAACCTTTTTGTCTTGTGCAATGTTATTGTTCCATAGACATCACTCACAACCTGAAATAGACAAAAGAAGAAAAGAGAAACCCGAAAAAATATATGTAACAAAACATGTATAGTATATTGAAGATAAATTATAAAAAGATAACCAAAGAAACGCTGAAAAAGAACTAAGGAGTAATGGCATAAAAAGGAGATACGGAGCACGGAAAAGCATGCATGAGGTACATAGAGGGGCACGAGCAGGGATTTTTATTCCATGGGGTTATGTGGTCCGTTTAGGGCGGTCATTTCCGCTACCATTCCCACCTATCCACCAGGGCTATAGGAAGTCTCTGATCACCATTATTACAAGTTGGCTGGCTGGTTTACATGACAATTAGTTTTATCTAGTTTAGACAAACTTATGAACACACGTACTTCCAAACCGACCTGTATCCTGAAACATCCCCTTCCAGTTATCATTACATTCTTAAACCCTAATAAAAATACAACAAACACTAAATCTAGATAGGCATTTTACCTATATATAAACTCTTCAGAACTTTTATATTCCCTTTCAAACTTACTATATGGATCAAATTACCCTTACAAATATCCACCTTAACTAAGTAAAAGAGTACCCCATGCAGGTTGTTCCATGATCGCCACACTTGTAATCAACGCCTTGTGAAATTTATAAGTAATACCACGAGACTAAACCATGTGTATTCATTATAGTTCCAACATTATTAAAAAGTTGTTTTTATTGGTAATACACGAGAGTTTTGTTATATTTAATTACATGTACACATATTCTCGTAAAAGTATTTATATTTTCAAAAACCTAGGCTGAACGAGGCTGACCTGCGTTAGTTTTTAATGTATAAAATTCTCAATCACTTACAAAATGATTTTAAAATATCAATTACGACATAATGACATGTCATCTACCGCAAATATATACCTTTCATACGTTGCTTATTGTTAATATATTGAATCTTAGACGCCAGAAAACAGATAAGATAACAAGCCAACAGTACTTAAAAAGGCAAGATATAAGACTATGTCCGTACGAACATTTGGAGGGGGTATATGGCCTCAAATTATTTTGAAAGTATTGCAACTTCAAATGAACCAGATGAAGATGTTCTTTTTGCGATAGCGATCAATTGATTTGCTATAGACGATTGGGAGAAAGGTTAAATTGTTTGTATTTTTTTCTGTTTGATTTTTTTTTCTAAATCGGTCAAAAAATAAGAGCACAGAAACCTGTTGAATGAGGTAGATGTGTTCGTGTTTTCTGAGGTTATGAGTTATATAACTTGACTGTATTTGTGTGTATATAATAAACATATTTTGGGGTGTGGTATAAATAATAAGTTTGAAAGGGGACTTTTTCATGCCGATAGCTTGGGGACTAGAGAACTGTCTGCATTCATGGATTGTTATTTGTAATTAGTCTGGCTGAGATGGAACCATTTGTCTCCAAATGAATGTGAATGTCATTACACCATTATGCAAAGAGTAAGTATGGGTTTTACTGATTGATACAGGGTTTGCAACAATATTTATGTACATTGGATTTGTATATGTTCAGGTGGGCAACAATCTGGCGAAACGAAGAATTTGAATGGTGAACAGATCAAGAATTATACAAATGCTGTATTATGTGCGATAGGGACAACTATTAAGTAAGGAAGTTAGTTTTAATATATTGTGCGTAAGGTGACAGCAAAATCATAGTAAACACAAATTTAGATAAAGTTTTTGACCGATTACATTGTTTTGTAAGATCTTTTAAAACGGATAATAGTCCCCCCTATTTTGCATGAAAACAAAATGATTTTAAAACATTAATTACAACATAATGACATGTTATCTACCATAAATACATAGCTTTTATAATCCAAATCCGTCAAGAAATAAGAGCACAAAAGCCTGTTGAATGAGATAGATGTGTTCGTGTTTTCTGAGGTTATGAGTTATATAACTTTACTGTATTTGTGTGTATATAGTAAACATATTTTGGGGTGTGGTATAAATGATAATTTTGAAAGTGGACTTTTTCATGCCGAAAGCTTGGGGACTAGAGAACTGTCTGCATTCAAAGATTGTTATTTGTAATTAGTCTGACTGGGATAGAATCATTTGTCTCCAAATGAATGTGAATGTCATCACTCCATTTTGCGAGAAAATATGTGTTTTATTGACAGATACGGGTTTGCAACAATGTATATGTAAATTGGATTTGTATATGTTCAAGTGGGCATAAATCGGGCGAAACTTGAATGGTGAACAAAGCAAGTATTATACAAATGCTATATTATGTACTCACACTGTTCAGTGTATAAGGACGACAGTGACAATTCTTTAGTAAGGGAATTAGTTCTGTCAATGTTGTATGTGTCTCTTTCAGTACAGAACTTCATGTATGCCAAGAAAGCAAGTTTAGTTAATGTTTGTATCTGGACAGTATTATTATCAGTATAGTCTTGTTTCTTTGACAAGATGAGATAAATTGAGGTTTTGACGAATATTCAAGAAAGGGTATACAATTTGTTATTACAATCTATTGTAGCTGAGATTGAACTCATATTATAAGGGTATCTGCAATAGAATCTATAACTATTCTCAACCATCTCGTAATAATAGTTCGTTTGTTTGAAACAGAATATTAACTGATTAGTATGTTCATATCTCGTTATTGAACAACGTAAAATAATATGCGAGTAAAACATTAATTGATAGCAGTGTTTGCAATTAAGACTATTATAAATAATGTAGCTGAACAAAGTTCGATAAGAAAACATTGGAATAATCAAACAAACGGTTCTATATTGTACTCTAATGAAACTATTCGCTGTACAGAAAAAAAAGCAACGAGATATTGGAAACAATTTACAATGCACATTTATAAGTCCTCAGAATGATAAAATATATCATTACTAAAGAAGTGTATCTTATACACTATACTTTATATAAATTATTTTCAAAAACGGGTTGAAAAAATATGTTTATTAAAATAAATACTTTAAGTAGTAATGAGTCACAATTATCTGTTCATATAAACCGATTCTTTGCATAGTTTATTACCTTTTTCAAAAACAAAAATGTTATTATATTTACATTCTGAACGATAATATAGCAACAATATCGTAATAGTATTAAAAATATAAAGTCATGTTCTATTAAAATCAACAACCAAACCATGTAACATGTGGATTTGTACCAATTGACAACCTCTGTCAGCAGTAAAAAATCATAACAAAATATTGGGTTTTATAATCAAATCCCAATTGGCAAGTTTAGTATTTTATAAAAAGGACATTAGACAGAATGTCAGGCGATATAATAGTGTTTAAAGTAGTTAACATTGTCATCTTCTTTAATTAAATCAACTATCAATTAGCAACACAACGGAATAAGATTGTTAAATCAATTAAAACTCTTTAGAAGCAAAGAAAACTTCTATGAACCGAAAGAGAATAGTCCAAACAGTCTAATTTCCCCTTCACTTAATTTAAAACACGTTTAAATAACACGGCATGGTAGAAAAGTAATCCCTGTTCATCGAGTTTATGATTTTGAAACCGGTTTAGACTCACACCGAACTCGTGCATTTCGTGTTTAGCTTTGGCGTGTTTGTTAAAAAGTTGTATGTTTACGACCGATATCTCTTCCATTTTCAACACAAATTATGTATTAATATGATTTAATTGTGTTTAATGCCGTGTCAACACAAGTATAGTGCGTACAAAAAAAACAAAACGTGTTTTGATAAACATTAAAAATGAGACAATTCATTTCAGGGGTAGGCAGTAATGAAAATAAAATTTGTGTAATTCATTTTAACAAAATTAGCATGTTTGATAAACCACCACCACTTGGTAAACCATGCTTGTTATCGTAGAACGCTTTTCATTACAACAACAACGAAGACACAAGTAAAACATATCACAATTGTTTATTTTAAAGACATCCTGGGCATCCCTCGTCGTGGGTTAGTTCATTATATTGTTATTATAAACAGTGTTTTGTTTTTTGTACGCTTTATAATGGTTATTTTACAGAGGACAGTTTACCTGACCTATATTCCCAGTGTATCTTCCAACTGAACTCGCCTAGATGTCGATTTTTAATCTAACAGCGTAACTATCTCTGTATTCATTATTCACTTTAGTTACAATACTGCTATATGGTGTAACGTGGTAGAATTTCATCGTATGAACTGTAAAAGAAGGAAAGACCTTTCGAGTCGTACAGGCGGACACTCTACCACATCGCCCTTAAATTCTTAGAGACAAGGTAGTTGTACAGTTGTTGTTTATTGTACCTCGACTGATACATTCTATATGTTGATATAAAGTAGACATTGATTTGGTCACATGATCTGATATCGTATTAGCAGACTTTAATTATCCTAACAAATCATCCGATCTAATAATCAAGAATCCTTATATAAGTACAGAATTTCCTGCCGCAATTTTCCAAGAAATAATTCCTTCCGGTATGATCATTTCTACTTTCAAGTTTAATAAGCCTGTGCTGACATGACGACTTACTTGTCTGTATACTTGGAAAAAGATAAAGATCCTTTACTACACGTCTACACAAGGAAACCTTTGGTATACCATAGTAGTGATCGACGACCGATACATGTGATAGTCTCGGTGCGATGGCAAATGATCGACGTTGACTTAGCAAGCAGACATAAAACCTCTTATTCGTCTGTTCTGTCCGACCATTTTAAAAAACACATTATCAAAATCTTAGGATTGTTGTACGATGAATACTACGATATGAAATACAAATGTATGCTAGCTCATAGTGATTCTCATACAGTATTTAAAAGTAGATTAGTAAGTCATAAGTTTATAGTCAAAAATTTCAAAACTGTTTTTGTTGTGTGGAAGGTCGTTGCTATTCCTGATAATGTTGTTTACACTTTTATACTGTGAACTGATATTTATTTTTAACCATCTTCATATCACAGAACAGATAAAAGAACAGAACAGAATCTTTAATACTTGCTTGAGAAATACTCATCATCTAATTCAACATGAAGAATGTGTAGATGATCATATGAGAGTCTATACATTGACTCATTCGGAACACCTCGACCATTCATTAAATAAATAATCTTGGAAAGATTCGTGGAGGTCCAACAATAATTTGGGATTTTAACTTCATACTTAAGGCGAAGCACGTAACGGTTATGCAAACTAGTTCTCGATGTAACACATAAGGCCACAACAAATTGATCATATGTTCTATGGATTCGCTCGCACCTTAATTTTGACGGTTTTTACAAAAAAAATATTTTTATTTCCTCGCTCGCCCATAAAAATTTGGTCAAACCGCTATATAAAGCAAGTGAATAAAGACTTTTTTAATTTGGTTTATTTGCTCGCTCGCTCCATATTTTTCAGAAAAATCCGTAGAACAAATGATCAACTTGTGACTATATATTGTTCAGTAGCTATCATTGAATCGTGCATTTCATATTTATGGACAAAAATCGAGACCATTTATCACCGCCTAAGCGATCGAGTTTTTTTTTACTACAACACCAATTAAAGTTTTTGTTTGGGCATGTGACGCAAAGGTAGTTCCAAAATGGCGTCTAAATATGTCCGAGGTTATTCCTAGTGAATAGCCGAGGAATTCCGAATGTACAGTTGAGTTCACACTAAAGTTTACACCCTAGTGCACTTGGAGTGCACTTCATCCACACCAGTGCACTTTGAGGTGCAGTTTAGTTCAGCCAATTTATTGAAGCTAGAAAAAATACTTGTTGGTTGATTGAAGACAATATTGAATTAATATTTAGGTTTATAAAACCTGGTAAACAGTTAAAAGATGATAATAAATTCAGCAAATTATTGACTAATTTTTATTTTATGGAGTTCAGAATTTTTATAGTCTTATTACTAATGTAAATTTGCATGAATTCAATTCAATATTAAATGTTTGCATTGAATTGATTGTCATGTATAATGATTATGACTAAACAGAAATAATTATTATAATCATTTTATAATTGTCACTTATATTTTAATAGAAACAAGTGTTTTGGGTGAAAAAAATGCCACACAAGTTATTTGATTGTCTAAATTTTAAATGATTCAGTCTTTATAATGTCCTGTCTGGTTAATTTATCAATATCTTATATCTAAATATTATATAAAATAAATCAAAATATAAAAACACCAAGTCTTATTTCAGTTTAATGCCTGTCATCTTTTTTGTTTTATAATAGTATGACATTCGTATTAAGTACTTGAAAATGTTAATGATATATTTGTATGTTTTATCATACATGTTAGTCGCATGTCACTTTTTCATTTAAAATACTAGAAACCCTATAGACATCCTGTCTTTATTAAATAGGAAAGGTGTGAAAATATTTTAACTGGAACATTTTGCTGTCAAGTATTGTAAAATTGGATAAAATCTAAGTTTATTTAGTAATCAGATCATAAACAAAATCAGCTTCATAATTACTTATCCATATTGAAATATTTATTGATTGATAATTATAACACTAAAATGAGTAGAGTTAAACGTTTAACTCCTTACATAAGAGAGAGAATTGTGCAGTTGTATTTAGCTGGCACCTACAATTTAAATGTATGCATTTTAATAACACTTAACTGTATGATATTTTGACTACAAACTATTTTTGTTTTTATTTATTTGAAGATCATTAAGAATGTTGTACAAGCTATGCAGTTAGAATGTTTCCCAACAACAAATTCATTCTTATACAGCCATATTTATGGCCCCTCTTTCCTGTTATTGATATCCCCTGGTAATAATGACTAAAGATAATTATCAGGGATTAACAATTGTCTAATTGTTATCTGCCTTATCACATCTTCATCTCATATGGTCAGCAGACAGTATTTTGTTAATTATGAATATTTGATGATTCATTCTCATTGATACTGAGAATTGTAGAATTAGTGTAAGTCAGTATTAGAAGTTGAACCAATTTAGATTAGTTTTTTACCTGGAAAATTGCACATGTGACTTGAAAGTACTACACAGAATAAAAAAGAAGTAGAAAGAAACAAATTGTAACAAATAATCAGTTTGTTTACAACCTGAAGTCAGATAATTAAAAAAAAAAACCAGTTATTTCAAATTCTCATTAGGCTATTTACAACATCGGATTAACTTCAGATACTTGTAGATAATTATTATAAATGATGCATTTAGATTTATTTATGAATTATTTACAACTCTCTCTACCTATTGTTCATGCATTACAATACATTTATTGTTCAAATTGCTTTAAAATCATGTCACAAAATTCAAGTTTCCATGTCAATTTTACATATAATTTTTCACAATTAAATTCATCTTTGTACATATAGTACCGAATACTTGAAACAACATAACAAAGTTCAACATTATTTTTTAAAGAAAGCTGTTTATTCTTTAATCTTACATAATGATGTAACTAGTAGATGTCTAGATCATATCTCGTCTGTGTGCATCAACTCAGATGCCCTGCTGAGAATGGTATCCTTAATTGGCATACTGTTTATATCAGGGGGCTATAAAATCATAGCACAAATATACATGTACATGTGTATAATGTATATCAATGCAGATGTTATCTGATAAATTCAATGATAAACTAAATGGATCCAAAACTCTGGCTCTTTGTCAATTTTTTATTTTAAGTCTTATTATTTTACCAGTCACAGTTCTTTCTATTCACAAGTTTTTTTCTCTTAATTTAGTTTTAAAAGGTTGATTAAGCTTAAAATATTGCATAAAAATACTAACATTGTAAGTATAAACTGAAGATTTCTTATAAGTTGTCTTTTTTATTGGTTTCTTGATGCTTGTTGGCTGTTTATGGAGTTTGTTCTCTAATGTCATCATACTGTCAAATTTCAAATAATAATAACCCCTTTAGATAAAATAACATAGTGTTGTTATTACCAACTTACAAAAAATATTATTTTAAATATAATTGAATATCAAATTTAAGAAGCACAGTACATTGTATATTATAATTTCACCAATAAAAAGTAAGCTTAAATTCTGTCAGGTACAAAGTAAAAGCATATAGAGATAAACTCATTGTCAAATATATACTACGTTTGAGTTCATTATTACATGAATTAAATATTTTGTTACCTGACAAAAACTGTTGTCTGGCTGTCATTTTTTGTTGAAATATCCCAATGATAAGAATTTATATCAACAATGATAGGAGTATGTTATGCATTTAAAAACTTTCTTAAGAAAGAATTATAAAAGTGTCCCAGAATTGTATCACAATTGAAATTGAATATGATATACGAATTAATGTAAAATCAACATAATAAAACATCTCATAATTAATTGCAATAGAATCACAGTTAATGTTTGTTCCCTATTGTAAAGATCAAAGAACCAACTGAAGTTTTAAGACATCAGGTGTTATAAACATTATTGTGACACCAATTTGCAGTTTTATCTTTATTAAACAATTATAATTGTTCAACTTGATTTTAATTGACTTAACTTTCTTTTGTGTTCTTTATCATTCAAAGTCATGAAAATTACTATGTCATACATATATTAATGACAATTATTTCCTCATGAATGCATAAATCTTGGAAATTGAACAGTGTTCTAACTAAAAAGTTCTTGTGACCTCAAAGTTCATTTTCAATTTAATTTTGTAAACAATTTGCTTGATTATAAATTTTTAACTTTCTATCATGTAATAGAAACCTACAGATAAAATCAATATTGTCATCAATCTATAAACAAGTCTTCAAACTTCAATATATTGATAAACAAAACTGCACTAAACTGCACCTCAAATCAAAGTGCACTTCAAGTGCACTTCAGGTGTGGACGAAGTGCACACGAAGTGCACTTTGTGTAAACTTTAGTGTGAACTCAACTGTACAATGACTGAAAAGTTAGGCAACATTTAGTTATTGATACAGTTAGCATTCACCTGATAATGTGGTGTTCATATATCTCTTAAAATTTGTTTATTTTCTTAAACGCTTATATCTACGTTGGAACATATTCAATGATGTTTTACAATAACAATACAATTCATACATAGTTATACAATGTACATACTTGTATATTAACTATAGAAATATCCTTGAAATAAATAAGTTTTTCTTTTTTGAATCACCTTGTTTTAACCCGAGAGGAAGATCATTCCAGAGCGTCGGACCTGTTGTTTGAAAGCCTCTAACACTGTCTTATTTGAATATGAAATGTACCATATAACATGGAATTCACTATACTCACTGTACAGTTCATTTTGTTCAACAAAATAGACTGTACGTAGCCTCTTCGTATTGAAGTTTTCAAATTTTGTTCATGCGCCACATGAACAAAATTTCTATTCTAGTTCATTATACTAGTTATTGGTCGATAGAGACTGTATATAGTGGATTTTGTCCATGCGAGCATGAACTATATTTGGACTGGATTTCAGTGTTTAATCCTTAGTGAAGATGTCCTAACACATGTAATACATTTTGTCTCATACTTGTAAAGGGGCTACATGATGTCTCGTGTTTATTAGGGTTTAAGGGGCTACATGAAGTCTCAATACGAATAGGCTACATACAGTCTATTTTGTTGAACAAATTAAACTCTACAGTGAGTATAGTGAAAATACATTCCACATTCAAATAAGACAGTGTTCTCTGTTATTTAATGTTTTTAGTATTATGGGGAACCACATAGTGACCTACTGACTATCCTTAATCTCTTAGCGTTCGTTTGAAAGTTTTAGTGGACATGAGTTCCATTTGATACTCAGGAGCCTTTCCAACCGAGCAGCTTTACATATATGTCAATATTTTAGATTTAAATTCTTTGTTGAGTATGGTGATTAGTGATTTTACTTTAAAACTACAGGTGTGAACTTTATAGGTTAGAAAAATAACTTCATCTCCGTGGTAAAAAAATCGCAATCTATAGATGTGAATGTATGAATATATATCAGTTTAAAGGTACTAGCTCACAGATTTTTAAAATGCCATTAAGTGTGTGTAATTGTGTCAAAAAATTAAAGTCTTCAAATTTTAAAACAAACTTACCAATAGGTTGCAAGAAATACATGTATACAATAAAAGTCTCAAAATGTGACTACATAAGATGAGCTTTAAACGATCTGTACAGTCCCATATTAAAACAAACAAACCTGAGTCCGGGTCTTAAAAATCAGATATTTTTGCTCGAACTCAAGGGTGTTAGGATTTCTCATGTAATAAAGTATCATTCTTCATCAAAACAACAATAACCAAGGCAGATAAGACATCAATTTCATTTATTTATAACAATGATGATAAACTTGAATGAAAGGAAATAATTTAAAACATAATAAATGATGTCCACGATGTATCAAATCAAAGCTGTACAATATCATGAATATTACAAGAATGACAAAAACGTAGGTACACTTCTGCAAACACTAAATCGAATTATGACTGATCACTTAAGTCTTAGAAATTATCTCGTCGATAGTCTAGTATAAATGAAACACAAGTTGTTATAATTCTGTAACCATTCATTTTAAAAAAGCCAAGTTTTGGAGATATTTATCAGAAGAATAAATTTAAAACGTTCTGATTGAGTACCATCATATTTCCATAAAATATGATAGTCAAAGAATGACAATATCCACGTTCATAATATCAAACCATTCTAACAAAGGAATACGTCACCGACCAAAATAAACGTCTGGACTGTCAATATTCATTTCTGGTTAATTTATCTTTGATAGGTTGTTATTCAATAACATATCAGTTATGCACTATTACTTCTAAATAAAGATATTAAAACCGAATACGTCAATTGATATTCTCCTGTGACGCGTACCATGCTGATGGAATATCCCGATGATCGCTGATCCAAGACAATCAAACTTTGGCAATGTATACTATAAGCTGACGGAATATCCCGGTGATCGCTGATCCAAGACAATCAAACTTTGGCAATGTATACTATAAGCTGACGGAATATCCCGGTGGTCGCCGATTCAAGACAATCAAACTTCGACAATGTATACTATAAGCTGACGGAATATCCCGGTGGTCGCCGATTCAAGACAACCAAACTTCGGCAATGAGTACTTTAAGCTGACGGAATATCCCGGTAATCGCCGATTCAAGACCATAAAGACAGCCAAACTTTGGCGATGTGTTCTATAAGCTGACGGAATATCCCGGTGATCGCCGATTCAAGACAACCTAACTTCGGCAATGTTTTCTATAAGCTGACGGAATATTCCGGTGATCGCCGATTCAAGACAGTCAAACTTCGGCGATGTGTGCTATAAGCTGACGGAATTTCCGGTGATCGCCGATTCAAGACAAACTATCTTAACAGTCTATCTCGATCAAGCTTTGTCGTTTTCCTGGTGTAATGTCTGTTGTATTAGAATGATGGTCATTAACTGAGTTAAGGCTGAGAGTTAGTCTATGGTCAGTACAAGAGACAGTGTGTTGATTGACAGTACTGTCAACTGGTACTCTGTCAACATTAGCAGCACAGTGGAAACATACCTTTACTTTATGGAAAAGATTCTTGTATGCTTCGTTGAATTTCCTGTTTGTTATATAATAGATAAGCCAGTTCATTGAGGGATGTAGGTGAGCAAACATGGTGATGTATACATGTACGCTATGAGGAAATGTGTCCCTGGAATCTAAAACAATTAATAAAGCATATGGAGCCCAACATGTCAAAAATACAGCATATATAATGAACAAGGTCTTGGCAAGGTGAACATGTTTCATAAATGGTGAATGCTGTACAGTAGATCCTTGATGAGCTCTCACACGTCGCCGATGTGATCGTACAAATAAATATATCTTGAGATAACATATACCTGTAACTAGGGATGGTATCCATACCAACACGATAGAAAACACTACAGTATATGGATAAGTTGCCATCCGATCCCAAATACATTCTACACTTTTTCTGTCAAATCCATGATCCCCAATGTCAGCAAAGTTCAGCATGACTAAAGTCCCACCAACCAAGTATAAACATACACAAATACCTATACAATGCCACTTTCTGAATATTCTCTCATATTTCTCGTGTGCACAGATGTAAACATATCTGTTGAAACTCATTACAGATATTGTCATCAATGACGTCACACAGGATATCGTGCACATGCTCGCTATAGTCTGACATAATCCTGGATGTCTGTCGAAGAATTCTTCTCCTTCAATCTTTGCTGAAAATATAAATTATACAGACTGTTAGATATTTATAGTGAGTTTTCTAGACCCCAGAAAAGAACAAGAAGATACAAAAAAATGTACAGGGTGCATCAGAAGATTGATGTTTCAAAGTAACCATTTCTGCATAGGGAGGGGCGAGAAGACAGGCAGGGAGAAGTGAAATGGGCGTGTTGAAGCAGCTTGCTATTGAAGCACCCTGCTATTCTACACTTGAAACATCAAGATGTGTTCAAGACTATATCAATTCACAGTTTGTATTTTACCCAAAAAGATTTTATCAGACAATTTGACAGATTTAACACTCAAACCCTGTGTGAGCTGCATACAAATACGAGCGGATGATTTGCTCCAGTTAAAAATATATCAGGAAAAATTGTAACTTAACCGATATTATCTAGGTCACAAAAATCATTCTTACGAGAGAAAATTTCTTTATTTTATCATAAAAGTGTCTAGATTATAAACATACGATATCTTAATTTATACTCATTTTTCTAAAGATAGATATTTCTGAGTAAACTATATGACTACAAGTCATAAACATTTGTTCAACTACTTATTAACATCATGACTTGTGTGACCAGCCATTCTTGTCTTGAAGCTGTAAAAAAGGTGGTATAACCCCAGTGCACCAAGTACCACAATCCCGCCAAATATACACTGGAGTCTGGGATTGATTCCCGAGCACGTACGTAGTGCACCAAGTACCACAATCCCGCCAAATATACACTGGAGTCTGGGATTGATTCCCGAGCACGTACGTAGTGCACCAAGTACCACAATCCCGCCAAATATACACTGGAGTCTGGGATTGATTCCCGAGCACGTACGTAGTGCACCAAGTACCACAATCCCGCCAAATATACACTGGAATCTGGGATTGATTCCCGAGCACGTACGTAGTGCACCAAGTACCACAATCCCGCCAAATATACACTGGAGTCTGGGATTGATTCCCGAGCACGTACGTAGTGCACCAAGTACCGCAATCCCACCAAATATACACTGGAGTCTGGTATTGATTCCCGAGCACGTACGTAGTGCACCAAGTACCACAATCCCGCCAAATATACACTGGAGTCTGGGATTGATTCCCGAGCACGTACGTAGTGCACCAAGTACCGCAATCCCACCAAATATACACTGGAGTCTGGGATTGATTCCCGAGCACGTACGTAGTGCACCAAGTACCACAATCCCGCCAAATATACACTGGAGTCTGGGATTGATTCCCGAGCACGTACGTAGTGCACCAAGTACCACAATCCCGCCAAATATACACTGGAGTCTGGGATTGATTCCCGAGCACGTACGTAGTGCACCAAGTACCACAATCCCGCCAAATATACACTGGAGTCTGGGATTGATTCCCGAGCACGTACGTAGGCTAAAACTTTCCTGGATAATGTATTGAAAATTCGATCAGTTGTGATTTATTATTAAGAACAACTTATATATTTTCACTAAATGATGAATGCGCAGTTATAATGTCAAAACAAGGGTTGATTTTACCCATGGATTCTATATTACAGGGATTTGTAACGAAGTGCTTTTTTGAATTTTCACGGTCGTCACTGTCTATAACTGGCTGTACAAACTATTCCAGAGTTTAAAAAACTTGATTTATGTTTTTGAACATGTCTTCCATGCAACTTGTGAACTTTTCTGAAATTTTTGACAAAAACTTGTTGCAATTATGAATTTATGACCAAAAATATGACTTTAGGTGATGTAAAATGGGGCTAAAAATGGCAGATCGGCGGGAAAATGCATTATTTTGTGAAACAGTCTGTGAGCGTAATTTACCTCAAAATCATCTAGAAACACATTTATCCTAACATTTATGTCAATTTGAATGGTACTGGTATAAAATTTCATGTGAATATCTTTATTTAAACTTGTTATACTTGTTTTCCGTATGGGCCAAAATAATAGCGACGACAGTGAAATTTGATGAAAATCTATTACATTTACTTATCGTTACAAATCCCTGTTATATAAAATCCCTGTTTTACCTCATCATATCAAACACAATTATATCAATTTGGTTATTTTTCCTATTCGGTGTTCTTCTTCTTGTTTATTTTAACAGTTATAGTATTTTTCAATGTAACATTTGTTATATTTTAGGACATTTTGAAAATGAATAAATCACTTAAAACTGCTTTCTGGTTATAATGTACAACGCTGTCAGTGAATTCTCACATAAATGTTGGGCAATACATAATACTTGATAAATATGACTCTGCAGTATCTAAAATTTATTTATGTGTTGGGTAAGATAAATTTATCATCTACGTTTATTTACAGACAAAACATAAAACAACCTTTTCTGCAGGATTCTAAAACTAATTACGATAAAACAGTACATTTAGTTCTCCCATCTGAACTTATAGTAATATCTAGGTTTACATTGGAGAGTGCTTTACAAATGTAAACCTAATGGCATGCCTTCTGGTAACTGAATTATTATGTACTCACAAAACATTAGACAAAGTAGGGCCTGTTCAATAATTTTCTCTCAAGAAATAACGAACAGAAATAAACTTGTGCATTAGTAGCGACATATACCGCTAGTACAGATATGTTCAAGTGTATCAATGGATTGTATAATACATTTCCGTACTAGCTAGCGCTTTTTTGGAGCGATTTTTTTAGCAAAAGGAGTCAATGGAACGGTTTGCTTCAAGCTAGCAAATCCAAGATGGCGTCTTTGTCAAACAAAACGTTTCAGAATTGTAACAAATGAAAATTATTCAAATCAATAATCATCATGATTATTCTATTCAACCGTATTAACAAAATATATGCATTAAATAAAAAGTCAGTATTCTTGTAAAGAAACACGTTCCCAAAGGGGGTCAGCCATTTTGAAAAAGGCAGAAATGTTCCGAATGATACGGCTAGCAAGAAAAAAAACTTGTACGTATCCCAAGCTAGCGATTTAATTTGCTCCATCGTAGCAGCCCGTTCCGTAAGCTGGCGTCACACTGTACCGAAACTGACACCCGATGGACATACGAATTTGGAATTTCTAATACCCTACGAAGATGGGCCCGAAATTGGCCGACTATCAATCAGCACCCGAAGCAAGTACGATTCCTACAGAAGGCCACTCGATCGCATCCGATCCACACACGTATCATTCTATATTTCACGCGATCGCATCCGATCTACTCACGAAGTCACCTGAAAGACGCAGATTTTTACCAAGTTGTAACCAGCAGGACATGCGAAGGCCACACGATGGGTATACGACGTCGTATTGTGAGTATGATGTGTAAGAATGCAGTCACGAAAGCGTCACGTGACTCCCTGTTCATGGTCCTCACAAAAACTCGAAACATGTATGCAAGAATAGCAAAGATCTACAACGCGCCTGGATATGGAGAGTTAATAGTTATACTTAAGGTAATAAGAACAATGGGGAAGAAGGCATTTTATTTTCTTTAAAAGGCTAGTATTCCAAGGACATATTATAACCGTCACATGCTTGCCATCCAGAGCACCACAGCATGACATATCTTTTCAAAATTCTCAGCAATGGCAGTCCACTCTTCCATTATAGTAGACCACTGGATCAACTCAGATACAATCTTGACTTTGCTGCCATCGCAAACTTGAACATTTGATATAAGGGATATTGTGTTTGGAGCTACTCTGAAGTTGTAGGACAGGCTTCGATCACCGCAGGTAGGCGTCATAGAGTAATAGCTTGAGACTAGGAGAAAGAGATTTCCTGTATCACTGTACCATGTGTCCTTATTCTGTATTATGCATTATATATCCTTTGTATGACCTCATCGTAGAGGCATCTGAGCCGCCCGGCTAGCTCAGCTGGTAGCACGCAAGTATACTGATCGAGGGGTCGTGGGTTCGATTCCCGGGCGGGGCATACGTTCGTGGAGTTTGGTCATGAAATTATTTCTACGGCCATTCTCCCTCCTACCAATGATTCTTAATTATGTAGGGCAGTTGTCAGTCACTGACGAAGTATGTGATTAGTAGTTGGTTAACAGATAAATCCAGAGATTTAGCCTTTCTAGGAGGAATGAGTAGGTTGACTGACCGCCGTTATATGACCTATAAAATGTGTTGCTACAAGACAAACAAACTGTAGAGGCATCTAAGAAGTCTTGTATAGCTATAGAAGCTAGTTGTCCGGCTAGCTAAGTTGGTTACACGCAAGTCCTCTAATAGTGGGGTTGTGGATTTGATTCCCAGACGGAGCATACTTTCGTGGAGTTAGGTCATGAAATAATTTCTACGGCCATTGTCCCTCCTACCACAGATTTTAAATCATATAGGGCAGTTGTTAGCCACTGGCAGATGTATGTGCTTAGTAAAATCCAGAGATTTAGAATTTCTAGAAACGGTGAGTTTGTTGACTGGTCGCCGTGATATGACCTTAACAACGTGTTGCTGCGCTGTAAAAGCAAACAACAACATTTTTAGAAAAAGTATCATCTTCTGTATTCAACTCTTCTAGTAGAGTACTATAGTTGCCATGCGTTTGTCTTTTTCCCGAACAGCCATTTTCTGACCCTCAAAGACCCCTATTTCTGTCTTCGATTTTGTCACCTTTTCTAGGTTGACTAATCTTCAAACTAATGCAATTCTGCTGGATATTAACTTGTAAAACTAATTTGCAAATGATCAAATATTTTGTAGTCTCAGTAGAGATGTACAAGACTAATTAGGAAGATGGTTGGAGGCAAGTCTTTATATGTCAACCATGGTGCGCTTGAGCCATTTAAATTCGCTTATTCGGTCCACATCGCAGTGCCATCTCGATGTCATCGTACCAAAATACGATAGCGACACGACGGTATCCCGGGGGCTTCGCGTAGTCGTGATGCCTTCCTCAGACAATCGCATAACTTCTTGTTTCCCTCGTATTGTCTTCTTGAGGCGAAAAATGCTAGATGGCACCGATGATCACACGGAGTAAAGACGAATACTACACGATTGACAAGAAGGCTTTACGACTGCCTTACGAAGGCCAAAATTGAGGTACGAATTCAACACGAAATTAACCTTCGCAATGACTTCCGGCAATTTTTTAGCATGCTAAAATTTTGCGATCGCTGACGAAGTTATCGCCGGAGCCTAAAAATTCAGCCGATGATCATACGATGGCAAAAGATGCCCTCACGAATGGCGCGATCTTATAACGATCAGATCCGAATGTAAACTTTTCTTTATTCGTATGTCCATCTAGTGCTAATATCAGGACAGTGTGACGCCTACAGTAGGAAATTACTAGGTAGCGATACATAGCGCTCGCCTTGCGGAAAGTGCCCATAATTACTCACCTACAACACTAAGAGGTCCAGCAACACAAACTACATATGAATCTGAGATAACCAAGTTAGCAATAAATATTGTATCAATGTTATGTAATGATTTATTTGTCAGTAAAACAATTATAAGGAGGATATTTCCCACACATCCAACCAGACTGGACACGCCTACTACCACAGCTGATGGTATTGCAATATAAGGATTCTCTCTAGCAAACTCTAATCTACCGTAACTACCCATTTCTAAACGTCCTTCATTCCTTTTTTTATTTAAAACCAAATATAATCCACGACATTTCACAGATCAACACTATACAATATAATTATGTACCACTTTTAACCTGAACCTACATTTCATTTACATGTTTACGACAAAATTAATAGCACTATTTCCTGGCACTTAAACTTGCATTTGTTTTCATTAATTTATTTTAACAGCACACTTATTACTTTCGCATTGTAATTAACTTGTTTGTTAATAAACAGATATTTATCTAGTTTCCTGTTTTTCATGTTTACTCTATCACTGTCCATTAACGTACTAATGTTAAGGAAATAATTATTAACATCCCATGATAAATCGGATATTCAAATATTATTGTTTTGCCACGAGCATTCAATTAGAATGTTGTTTTTCATACGTAATAACAGATATTTTATATAACATCCCTGTTAATAAGCATCAATCTCTTCTGTACTCCTTATTGTTTTACATTTTAAGAACTAAATACAAAATCTGAAGAATCATCACTGACAACCTTTATGTATTTATTAGGTTATTTATAATCATATAGAGATGCATATGATCGTTTATCCATGGCTATAATAACGTATTCATACAACTAGTTGTCTGCAAAGGTTTTCATCTTATTTCCAATTATCATTTTGAATACGCGAAAGAAGTTTAAAATTACGTTTTAACCGATGAACATTTTTATACATGTATGTATACAATGTATTCCTACATACCGTAAGAGTGAGTATTAATCATGCAGCTAAATGACCTGAACATACACATGTATTTAACACAAATAAATTAAAAAACATTCCTTATATTTATAACTTAATTGTCGTCATTTTCTTCAATTATTTTTTGGAATGTTTGACATGATAATCCCTTTTCACATTTAGGTACACATCATATTTTATCACCAGCATTAAGAACTGACGACAAGTCGATCATAGATCTATAAAACTCTAATCAATCAGACACTTAAGTCTTTTATCATTTTAGCTTGATCATACTTCTCAGTAAGTCATGACTCTACATATCTTACACTATTTATCTCCAGAACTCAGAACAAGTGACCAGTCTTTACCAATAACAATGTCTCACTTGTATATATGTACACTTTTATATACACTGCCCTCCAAAAGTTTCTTCACACTTTAACAGTTTACATTGTACTACATGGAGTTTCAAAAGTTGTTAAAGCAGTTTTTTTAATAAGCTTCAATTTTGCTTTTTCTAGTCAGTACATTAGTCTTATTGATAGGATTTTACAAAAACATCTCAAACTTGATAATGGTTTATTGAGATACATTGACCAAAGTTTCGGAGGCTGGTAGTTAACTTTAGCTGCAACTCAAAAATTTGAAATAAACAAATAGAAATTCCAGTTCCACTGCATGAATAATGAATAAAATAAACAATAGTGCAATAATTCTTCAAATTTGAACTTAGAAATTGTGGCAATTTCATTTATTGTACCGTGAAGAAATTGTGGAGGGCAGTATATAGTCAATACCAAACTATGGTATATAAAGAGAGACTGGTATCTATCATGTTTCTATATATTATGTCTGTATAAGTAAATCTTTTATAACAGACATTTTATTATTTCATTATTGATCAAATGTCTTCTGTTTATCATCTCCTAAAACTTTCCTAATCCCATGTCAGTATCGTAGCCAAGAATTGATGTACACTAAAAGACTGTTCTATAGGATATGTAGGCATATTTCAGGAAAACTAAATTTTATTTCGTTTTCCTAAATAAAAAGTTGCTTTGATACTTGGTTTACATGGTTTCAAACGGTCAATGAACAGTTTCTGTCATGTTGCATTGTATGTCTGCCGTACACGCAATTTAAATTCAGTAATATATTCTGTTATTATTTATCATTTTGTCATAAGACATGTAACAGACAGTAGAGGGTGTGTGAAGTGCATGAAGACTTTCATAAAGTATTTGTTTATCACATGTATAAATTTTATCCAAATATTTAAAATGACATTAACCATCCAGCAAGTTAGCAAGTCATCTAGGTTTTAACTACTACTTATTGTTTAGTACACATTGAAGATCTGTAATCAAGTGATATGTCAATACTGCAAAACATTCATGTTGATTTTAAATCATTAAGGCCGATATAACACAACGACATCTCCTCTAGTATTATTATTTGGCAACATTAAACATGCACTGTATGCATAGTCGTGAATTTCCGTATGAAACCTCCGTAAATTTACAAATATACATTGTATTACTTTAACTGTTTAACAGTTACTGTTTATTAGTACAAAAAGGCCACAGGCCCATAATACATTTTCATTCATATACAACAAGTAAATTCCAAATAATGATACAATTGAGTGTGAATGTGTAAGGTATCAGAAAGTAATGGCAACCTGTTTTATGGTCTATATAATGATATACATACAAATACATATCTGCTATATACATACACATGGATACAGCAGATATGTTTTATAAGATTTATACGATATGTGACTTTATGGTTTAGTAATAGGACACAAAGAGGCATGTAAGGACTTGGTGTAGTGGTAAAACGTACCATCTCACAATCACGAGGTTACGGGTTCAATCTCACATAAAATCATATTTTTTGCAACTTAAACATTATCGGTACATGTTTCACAAATACTTGTTAACACGACAGCGCACGGACTATTTTTGTTTTAAAAATACCTGCCGCGAAAGTGTATTACACACATCATTGGCGTTTTCATTTATGAAAGTCCTTCAGACCACAGGGAATTGTCAAGTTACCTCCCTTTGATTTTTCAAACATACCTTTAATATACTTATATACAAGGGGTACAACTGCATTTACTTGACCACTTCATCTTGATTTATTATTTTGAGAATCACAAAGATTTCTGATACCCTAGCGGCGCTTTAACGGAATGATTAAATTGATTAAACATAACTCTTCGAGCTATGAATATTAAATGTTTCATAGGGCAGACCATTAATACGATTAAAGTTTCAAAAACATAAAAAACAACACAAAAATCTCAACTCGGACAAGTTAGTGCACAGATGAAATCGACATTTCTCGAGGAAATCGCTTTATTTTCATATTTCAAAATGACATATTTACCCCAATCAAAGAAAATATAACAGAAAAACAATATTATTGAATAAAAATGTAATAAATATAACTCTCAACCTAGAGAGAAACACTTGCGAGCCATAAAAAGCGAAATTAACAAACTCTATTTGATAATCAATGTTGTAGCCGGTATCCTTAATTTATTCAAGAAACTTGTAAGAAACTTTTTGATTGGTTAATTTTGTAAACGAAAATCGCCAAGACTTCCGACTAATTGACTGATACAAATTTGGAAGATTTCGACTTTTTCATAGCATTTTGGTTGTCTCGTTTGAAAGTAGGAAAACCCCCGTACGGTTCGACGAATCAGAAATTGTTTAACTAATTAGACTATTATGTGAGTGACGTATTAGTGAAAATGGTCGTGAGAATAATTTGTAAGGGATATACCACGAGAGCTGTACAATATGTTAGATATTGGATAGCTGAGGCGCGTTAGCGCCGAAGCGTATCCAATGTCTAACATATTGGGCAGCTCGAGGGGTATATCTTACTTAAACCACAGCTTACCTACATATTATTATTATTATGATACAAACTCAATTATAATTTACACCTATACAAATAACGATTTAAAAATTATACTTTTAAATCATTTATTTATAGAATTTAAATAAATATAGAAACTATTTATTGTTTCCCGTATGGTGCCCCTTAAGTCCGACAATTTAATGAATTTTCTGTTCGCGAGATTTTCGTGCAGATCTTTTCACATGTAAACTTTTGTGTAGTTATGACTGTAGTTTTTCATTTCGTTTCTGTTCTTCATTTAGTCGGGTACATTATACAAGTGTAACAATTTTTGATAGATCTAATTGATCACTGGAATTAAAGTGTATTTTTCTCATGGATAAACTTCGGAAATCTTTCTGTTGGATATATATTCATTACAACGCTTGACATGCATAGAAAACGTGGATTATCAACTGATTCCAGTCATGTCTAAGAAGAGATGTCAGTCACAGCCTGAAAAACAATGCTGATTTATTGTAAGCTTGATAAGAAGCTTATATTGGAGCAACAGGTCATTGGTAAGTTTATATTTGCAAAATATATTATGTAAACAATGGTCACATGGAGACCTGAACCTGAGCCCCGTGTGCACCAAATACCCCGTAAAAATGTTTCACTGACAAAACGTTCCAAGTCCCAGTTAATGATATATGTATATTACATACATCTTTCGTAAGCATAATGTCTGCCCTTCTTTTTACATTCTAATCTATAGTCGCTTCAAGGCTCAAACCTATGATTATTTGATCACGGAGAGAGGCCGTTGTGCATAAGGTCTGATTTTTAACTAAAATCTGTACCTTTTGTATTTGATATTGTCTATTGGTCATATTTTTCAAATAAATATAGTTCTAGCGATGTTTCTATATCATTTTGGTTACGCTGAGTGTTAATGAAATATTTTCAAAGTTTATATATGTTGCCCAGTGCATGAATATATTATTTCTGTTGTAATATTGCCTGTGCCATTGCTCAATAAAACACTCACTGGACGCCAAGGTCACAGCATGCTAAATGCACAGTCACTTTTATTTAAAATAAATCTTCTTTACGTTGATGACGAATGACATGTTCCGTTCTGCAACTAATTCTAAAGAACGCTCTTTTATTTTTATCTTATTAACCTTACGCAAGAAATGGTTAACCGTTTTTGGCAGAGTATGAGTTAAAATGTGCTTAAAATCTACTTTGGGTCTTGGTATTTGCTATACTTAAACATATCTTTTTTTCATTTTCAGAACGACAGTGCCACGTCGACTAAATGTGAACAGGAATAACATTATTATTATTAACGTCTTCATTTCGAAGGAGAATGAGTACAGAATTTACAATTTTGATTTTATTTGTCAATTTTTGGTCTATAAATGAATCAATAAATAACTTCACTCGTTCGTTTGTTTTTTTCATTGAACAGGTAATCGTTCACTATTAAGGTTATGCGTACATTATCAGATGTGTTGGACAATATCTAGCGTGTAGTACAATATTAGACTTACACGTTAGATATTGTCCTAACACATCAGATATTGGACGAGTAATCTTAATATTGGACGGCTACCTGTACATTATTAGATATACGGTACTGTGAATACAATGGAATGACGTCACAGCTGTGGTTTAATTTGAGGTTAAATCAGATAAAAAGTGTACATATATTCGTTTTGTTTCATGTCAGGTTATAATTGGCACGATGTTTTGTATTTTTATAACTAGTGAAGCGAGAAACACAATATAACACGGGGTACATCATGCTTGAAACGACGTAACATTGAAATTTGGTCAATTTTCATTCTGTTCAACTGTGCACTAACTTGTCCGAGTTGAGATTTTTGGTCTGTTTTTTATATTTTTGAAACTTTAATCGTATTAATGATCTGCCCTATGAAACATTTAATATTCATAGCTCGAAGAGTTATGTTTAATCAATTTAATCGTGCGGTTAAAGTGCTACTAGGGTATCAGTATTTTTTGTGAGCCACACAATAAGAAATCTAGATGAATCGGTCTAGTAAACGCAGTTGTACCCCTTGTATATAAGTATATTAAAGGTATGTTGGAAAAATCAAAGGGAGGTAACTTGACAATTCCCTGTGGTTACTAGTGTTTGCGAGATTACAAAAGAATAACAACCTGTGCGGGAATCGAACCCGGTGTATTTAGATTGACATATCAGTACTTAACCTCTACACTACAAACCGTTTGATATAATACAATTGTTATTTTTTATCCATACCTTATAGTGTCACTCATTGAAGAAACGAAACTTGACGAATGTATACGAACTAAGCCGTAAATCGATACGGAAACTAATGAAGTGCATGTTTATAATGTTGTCAAATAATATTTGAATATTATGTACGAAGGTCAACTTTTCACAATATTTCCACGGAATCCTTTTATCTGTCAACAATTAAACAACCAACTTCTCCTACTAAGGAAAGTCGATGTTATCGTTGAATTTTAATAGAAAGGTAAACCTAACACCGACTGGATTAATTTAATACATATTTTATTCTATAAATTGGATTGGATAACAGGCATATAATGCCTATACACATCCTCTCCATGGTCAAAGTAATACAACATGGTTTTTAAATGTGAATAAATAAATAAATAAATAAGTAGAAAAATAAATAAATGTATACATGCATGTACGTACATTTGCAAACAAAAATCATTATGAGATAATGTTATTTTAGAAGTTAATGTGTAAACTACGTAAATAGATAGTTTTCACTTGATGTACATGTATAAGACAACATAACTAGAATGAATGAGAAGACAAAAAGCAAAGCAGAAAAAGAAAAAGTGAGTCACTCGAATCTCCTAGAACCATTGATGAATGAAGCAACAGCGTTATGTAATTGTTTATTAATGAGCGACTGGGTTGTCTGTGGCAATACATTCAGATACTATCAATCTGATTAAAACCTGATCTTAAATTCTCCGCTCGCGTACTCGCTAGTTTCGTTATGAGGGTTACGTTCATGTGACTTTTACTCATTATGATATTCATGACGCAATAATTATGTTTAGTAACTAGTTCACTCCGTTTACGTCACACAATTTGAAAAGAGTCGTCCAATCACAGACTGTGAATAACACCACCGTCCAATTAGCTCGTAAACCTCGGTCTAAAAGTAGAAATTACGAAATCAAGGTGCTATTAATAGTGTTTCGTCTAGATGGAAGCTAAGCATTGATTAGTCGACACAAAGGTCATCTTGATGTGACCCTCGGAGCGACTCTAAGAGATCCTATGCGACAGTGGTCTTTAGGATATATGTTTACGGAGATTAAGATACATGTACTGTCCTTGTTTCATCGTCTATAATCCTACTACTTTCTGTCGTCTTATGTAGACAGTTATTTCGCTTATAGTACAGTTCAGGAATCAAACTAAGACGTTTCTAACAAAAATTACGTGAAAGATACAAAACAGTTTGTGAGATGTGAGAAACGACTTTATCTGTCCAAAACAGAGAAATAAATACTTAATTGTATGTGTAAGCTTGAATATTTGATACAGCTGTAGACAAGACAAAGATGGAACAAAATTAAGAAATTTGTAATGAATCGACTGTGAGTGGAGTTTCCACAGTGAAGCTTCTGTGTTGTTTACTGTTGCTGTTCCTTATATGTTTCAGACTTATTTTTGTAATTAAAAGTCACCAATCGTATTGTGCTGACTGACACTGTGCCTTGGTCGCGCCTGGTGACTTTAAGTTACAAAAATAAGTCTGAAACATATTAGGAACAGCAACAGTAAAACACGCAGACCTTGTATACAGTCAACATCAAATAGGAAGATGTTTTAGAATTTTTAACTTTTGTTAAAGGATGCTTCAAACAGACAACGAACGCAAGAACCTATGGATGTTTCTACCTTTTAGTTAGAACTAATTGAGGTAAAATAATTGCCTAAAGGTAATATAATTGATAGGTGAAAGGTTTTGATATAACTTGTATCATAATATATCAACTATAACAATATCTCATACTTGGTTACTGGTCAACATAATGAAGCCAATATTGTCATTTATTGTTGATATATATAATGATTATATTATACAGATATTATCATGGACACTGTCATACTCGTTAAATTGATAATATGAATATTTTATGGTAATACAAAGACAAGAAAGATATAAGAGATTATTAAAAGAGTCTTGTATAAATGATTTAGTTATTTTCTCCCACATTTTAATGACAATTTTCTTCCACTGTAAATAAGTTATGGTCCTGTAATTGTATTCATTGATAATGAAAGCTTTAAGTGTACAGCAAGTTTTAAGACTTTTTAAAACTGGTCACTGTATTCATAGCTAATGGTGGGACCATATAAATAATATACTCAACAACTTTACTAACTCTATACTTTTATATACATGCCATTTCTTTACGTTTAGTCGTAATATATAAATTTTAACATAGAAAACTATCAAATTACTTTAAGCTTCGCAAACATTTTGTGTAAAATTAATTGTGAAACACATAGTTTGCTAGGTTCATGAAGCATGTGCATTTCATGTTTTTGTCTGGAAATTGCTACCAACAAGTAGAATACATACAAAACTACACATATCTCGTCTGTAAGTCTAGATACGTTCGGAAAACACTTCACTTTAAAACCTGTAGCTATAATCATGGCGAGGATGTCAGTGGAAGAAAGAGGGAGTGCTGTTAGCACATGGACACACACGCCATGACGTGAAAGTGCCTGAAGTGCCTGAAGTTCGTTTAAATACATTTACAATGATTGTCAACTGTTTAAATAAATCAAGCAGTAAATGCAAACAATTGCTTTAACAAGAAACTGCGGAGTAAGAAAAGTTGTTATATTAAAACAATAAATTTCAGAAAGACTGTCCGGTTGCTTCTTTATTTCTCGGTAAAAAGTCTCTTCACGTTGAGATTGTAAAACAAGGTTTTACATCTTTAGTTAGATAAATCATATCTGAATCCGCTTCCTGGTCCACGAGTACTGAGCTAGTAGTAACAAGTTTCTTGTACCTAGAAATAACGGGGTAGGTTTTGGATGCGACTTGAGCCAATGCGGACATGGCTATCAATTGATTACAAGTCCAACGTCGTAACCTCTCCGCCACGCCCGCTACATTAGTTGACAATTATGTTTTTAAGGGTGTTTTATTCTTAAATAATGACGAGTTAATTTTAACATAATTCAAGACAAGCATTTACTAATGAACATTTAAAATACAGACAAATATTCTATATACTCCTACTGGGGAATATAACACATGAAATACGAATCAATGATGATATTCTAGCGCAGGCTATGTTGTTAATAACTAAGTTATCTTTTAAGCTCTCGTGTACGACACATCTATAAGAAGATTATAACTTGACGATGATGACGACATTGATGAAGACTAAAATCATTGGTGACTGAATCATATTGAGGTTGGTCTTCTCCAGTCTATATTTACAATACAGTAAAGTTCCGATATCAAGATCACCTTGGTCAGGCCGCACTTTTTATAGTTTAGTCTTACTTGAAAAATGAGTACGGTAGGTCGAAATAAAAAATATAAAAGATGTCAATTAAAATCGACTTTCAAACCCATTTTGTACAAGCTCTGAGTAAAATTAATATTTATCTTAGAAATTCACTAACATTTTCTCAAACAGAGCGATAATTGACACGTTGAGCTTATTCGGATTTTAAAACCCTACATTTTCATTGATTATACACTTTAATACTTATGCCTGATAGGTTAAGTTCAGTTTAACATGGAGGGATCTAATTCTTGTGTTAGGAAAATGTACCCAAAGCTATTATTGATCAAAATACTTTACGGAATCAGTCAACACATGTGTTTCACAATCTTCAGCAAAGACATAATCAAAACGTAACATTTGTATTCTGAACAGAATCGTTTATCTCTGGTGACAAGTGGTTACCGATTTCTTACCGCCAGCCAGATTCGGGCTCAATGTCCAAGTCCCGACAGTCTTTACATTTCTTTGAATATTAATCATATTATTTATGTTTTCTTTACATAATTATATTAGGAAGTTGTCGGTTCCTTAAAAATAGTGCCGGTTAATACCGGCAAATGTAACTAAATAAAGTTGTGATAAATCATTCTCCACGATAGGATCGGAAAATGTCTTTAAGCAAAATAAAGCATCTATGTTCCCAACTCTTTCACACAAAAAATGAAAGTTAATCAAAACAGGAAACACATTCATTGTCGTCATATTTAGTCTTTTCCATTATAAATACACTTGTAGACTTAAAGTATGCAAAATGTGGTAACCTTAATGATACTATTTCGTAATTATTTTAGTTCACTCCTGGACAATTTGGGGAAACCGTTTCAGGGTTATTGTCATCGCAAGGTGTTTACGAAAATGCCATCAAAATAAGAAATGATCGTATACGTACCAAGAATACTCATGGGATCAGCTATAGATGTTACATATAGATCAGATACTGCTAAATTAACTATAAATATTGTTTCAAGTATTTGTAGAGTTTTGGTAGTTGCTACGGCAACCAATATAAGTACATTACCACACGTACCAATCACTGTGGCCAAGAATAATATAATCAGTGTAAATAAAGCTCTAACAGTATCTTTACGTATAAAGTCATGACGTCCACTGACTTCACTAAAATCAAAACCAGTATTTCCAAGTGATGAGTTGTCCTCCATCAAGTCTAAACCAGTTGTGGTGTTTAAATCCATTATACTAATTTCCATTATTTTATCCTTTTTCAAACTGAGAAGCCTTAATTACTTACTTAAACATTTCAACGTACAAGTATAATTATATTAGCGTCTAAGGTCTCTACACGGAGAATTAACGTTCTCCAATTTTAATGTTAACTCATTACACTACAATGGACATTAGTAACTAGAGATCCCAGTGGAACAAATACTAACACTGAACAATAAAGACTTCACTTGATGAATATACAAATTGTTTCACTTAACGATGATTAGTCTACTTGACAAGGAAATCCTCTCATCAATATTGGAGAAAAATCAGTAATAAAGATGTTTGAATGTTCCATCGTGAATATTGACTTATATAAGCATACACTAACACTAGACATAACCATATGATTGTTTTGTATTAAAATAATTCTTCTACACCTGAGTGTTTAAAGGTTTAAGAGGAACTAATGTTCGGAAACAGTGTATAGGATCTGTTCGCCTGGTCGATTTGCCATCACGGAGTTTTGTCAGGAGTCCTCTCTGGGGACATTCTCCGTCATATCATTGCATCTTTTGGAGCATATGTCAGTCTCTGGTATGTGTATGTACTTAATATTGCATTTACCAGGAATAACCTCGGACATATTTAGATGCCATTTTAGAACTATCTTTGCGTCACTTGCCCAAACAAAATACTTTAACCAGTGTTGAAGTAAACAAATCCACGATCGTTTAGTCGGTGATAAATGTCTCGTTTTAAGTTCATAAATATGAAAATCACGATTCAATGATATTCACTGAATAATACACAGTCACATATATAGCATATAAAATGTATTTACGAAGCCTTATGTGATTACATCGAGAACTATTTTGCATAACCGTTACGTACTTTGCCTGTGCTTCGCCTCATATATGAAGTAAAAACTCACAATCATTGGTGGACCCCACGAATCCTTTCGAGATTATTTTTCAATGAATGGTCGAGGTGTTCTGAATGCTTAATATTGATTTAAAGATATGCTTGGGAGATTTTAATCTTTCCAAGGATAATAATAGGTCGATGGACTTACGACATAATTAAATTTGTCAGAAGAGCTCAGTTAAGTTCAAATATTTAAGACAAACAACAATGTATACGTCACCAATGTTACGATGTAATGTTGGTCAATACATTCCAATGAAAATATAACCACTTTGAAATATAAGTTCTTAATGTAATACTTATTACAAAACGAGGTATTACAAACTAATAGAGCCGCCTGGCTAGCTCGGTTGATAGCACGCAAGTCTACTAATTGAGGGATCGTGGGTTCGATTTCCGGGCGGGGCATACTTTCGTGGAGTTTGGTTATGAAATAATTTCTACGGCCATTCTCCCTCCTACCAATGATTAATTATGTAGGGCAGTTGTCAGTCACTGACAAAAGTATGTACTAAGTAGTTGGTTAACAGCTAAATCCAGAAATTTAGCCTTTCCTGGAACAGTGAGTAGGTTGACTGACCTCCGTTATATGACCTATACAATGTGTTGCTACGGCGTTAAACCCAACAAAAACAAACAAACAAAAATAATAACCCATTTTGTAATAAATACTTGAAATGTATTAAAGTATCTGATTATATCATTTTAAAGAAAAAAATGCAGTTTGAACAGAATCGTTACTGTAGAAAGAATGATTCTTAACTAGCAATAGTATTATGTACAAATAGACCAATTGCTTACGTTATCATGATCACCCGCTTTTGTAATAACCCGTTTAGTAATAATAATTACAATTGGACTTTTTATTACAAAATGGGTTGTAACAACTGAGCTTTTTTCTTAAACACAAACGACAAAAATATCTGAATCATAGGTAAAAGGCAGAAAACGTTAAAGGTTTGTTATTTTACAAATTCTAACAAGGTCTTATTTGGCTTAATAAAGAATATCATCATATTAGAATTTCAGAATCTATATCTTTGCAGAGTAATGAAATGGACTAATGATAATTTTAAACTTAAAATTTCTTGTTTGAAATCCTCACGGGAATTGTTTTGCCACCGTCCGTTTTTAGGCGGAAACCGCTTAGGCTCTTGTATTCGATATTTGTTTCATGTTTGTGTCGTCCAATTTATAACAAAAGTTTAAAAATTTTAAAAATCTTCTTTTTTGCTTTTTGTCTGCGCGGTAGGTCTGTGTGTTTATTTACTGTTGCTTTTCCTGATATGTTTGCTTACACTTTTATATGAATCATCTTACAATTTATATAATGATATCTTGATTTTACCAGAAACAACCAGGGATATCGTGATCACTGCTTTGCTTAAGATAAACACCATGTTTAATCAAACTATCATGAAATGTACCAAATATACATGTATAGTGTTTACTTTCAATAAATATCACCCCTTGCTTTGTGTTTATCAATATCTATTTGTTACATTACTCAGTAAAATCGTGTATCGTTTATTAGCAAGATAATATGATACATGTACATGTTTGCCTCATTTAGCACACAGACTACATAAACGAGGGTTGTTCATTTAATTCCCGGACGAAGACTATAAATTCTGTCTCAGTTGCCTAAATTCAATAAAATTTGGTATAATGATACTTGTGCCAATTTCCAATTTAGTTACATTTTACGAAAAATAAATCTTCAATAGTTATGAAGATATGGTAACCATAGTAATCTATAGAACGCCAATACCACCCAACCCTAAATTACGATATGATGCAGTATATTTCATATAGGAAAACACATTCTTTATTTATTAATATGAGCGGGAAAACTTCAAATGACATCGTGCAAATACTGACGACAATGCATGTGAAATTTTGACATCATTCATGAACATGTACTCTGTGTAGAAAGAATAATATATCAACGGTCGTCTTTGAAGGTTTCAAAACAAAATTAAAGGATAAGGAAAAACAACGCAATATCATTCAGTTTTGTGAAAGTATTGGACCACATACACATACAAACAAAAAATCTTCTACGTCAATCATTTAGAATGTCTGCCGTGAAACATACAACAGTTAGCACATGGTACAAACGTTTCCATGAAGGAAGAAGATCGCTTTAGGATGATTTGAAATCGGGACAACCGAGTATTATATGAGGAACATTGGGGCTAGTTATAGAAATGCTGGACCAGGACAGACAGTTTACATAGCTTAAGACAGGAAGTACATGGTAAACCGTTAGATACCATCATTGGATAAACAGTGGTTACTTAACGTATTTTTGTGGGTATGCAGACATACGAAATGTGTGGCAGCAGAGGATATTTTTAGATGGAGGACCGTGATAGTTTAAAATTGACCTTGAATATTTTGACGTCTCCGTGGGCCGCATACTGTTTGATATGTGTTTTAAGGTTCTGAACCAATGACTGTATCACATTGAAATTTACAGCATTTATACAAAGGTGTTTCTGGCACATGTCTGTGTTATTATTACTTTGAACTCCTTTTACTTTACAAGTAATGACGGTCGTCCGGGAATTAAATGAACAGCCCTCGCATATATTATGAACCTAACCTACAACCTCCTGGGCTATGTCACACAGTACATAAGAAACCTCGAGATAATATGTTGTTTACAGCTTTTATTACATATGTATCTGTATATAGTTCGTACATAATAACATTGTGTGTGTGTGTAAACATTAAATCCACCAATCAATTTTAAGGTAAAGCCACAGGAGCTTGTCATTCTGTAGTTTTCATTATAAGATGGAGGCTCCTGTGGTAAGGCAGTATTGAAAATAAAGGTTTAATCGTTTATTTTAACAAAATTAGTGGGATCATGAAACAATATTGATCAATGTTGATTTTGTATTGCTTTTAAATAGGCTTATACACTGTACCCGGCGCACGGTAGAAAATCACAGTTATTCATCGTATATTTGTTGCTAAAAACTAATAATTAACATAAAAACTGCTAAACTTAATATGTTTCTTTCATGTTAAACCACAGCTGTGACGTCATTCCATTGTATTCACAGTACCGTATATCTAATAATGTACAGGTAGCCGTCCAATATTAAGATTACTCGTCCAATATCTGATGTGTTAGGACAATATCTAACGTGTCTAATATTGTACTACACGCTAGATATTGTCCAACACATCAGATAATGTACGCATAACCTTAATAGTGAACGATTACCTGTTCAATGAAAAAACCAAACGAACAAGTGAAGTTATTTATTGATTCATTTATAGAACAAAAATTGACAAATAAAATCAAAATTTTAAATTCTGTACTCCTTCTCCTTCGAAATGAAGACGTTAATCATAATAATGTTATTCCTGTTCACATTTAGTCGTCGTGGCACTGTCGTTCTGAAAATGAAAAAAAAATAAAAAGATATGTTTAAGTATAGCAAATACCAAGACCCAAAGTAGATTTAAAGCACATTTTAACTCATACTCTGCCAAAAACGGTTAACCAAATCTTGCGTAAGGTTAATAAGATAAAAATAAAAGAGCGTTCTTTAGAATTAGTTGCAGAACGGAACATGTCATTCGTCATCAACGTAAAGAAGATTTATTTTAAATAAAAGTGACTGTGCATTTAGCATGCTGTGACCTTGGCGTCCAGTGAGTGTTTTATTGAGCAATGGCACAGGCAATATTACAACAGAAATAATATATTCATGCACTGGGCAACATATATAAACTTTGAAAATATTTCATTAACACTCAGCGTAACCAAAATGATATAGAAACATCGCTAGAACTATATTTATTTGAAAAATATGACCAATAGACAATATCAAATACAAAAGGTACAGATTTTAGTTAAAAATCAGATCTTATGCACAACGGCCTCTCTCCGTGATCAAATAATCATAGGTTTGAGCCTTGCAGCGACTATAGATTAGAATGTAAAAAAGAAGGGCAGACATTATGCTTACGAAAGATGTTTGTAATATACATATATCATTAACTGGGACTTGGAACGTTTTGTCAGTGAAACATTTTTACGGGGTATTTGGTGCACACGGGGCTCAGGTTCAGGTCTCCATGTTACCATTGTTTACATAATATATTTTGCAGATATAAACTTACCAATGACCTGTTGCTCCAATATAAGCTTTTTATCAAGCTTACAAGAAATCAGCATTGTTTTTCAGGCTGTGACTGACATCGCTTCTTAGACATGACTGGAATCAGTTGATAATCCACGTTTTCTATGCATGTCAAGCGTTGTAATGAATATATATCCAACAGAAAGATTTCCGAAGTTTATCCATGAGAAAAATACACTTTAATTCCAGTGATCAATTAGATCTATCAAAAATTGTTACACTTGTATAATGTACCCGACTAAATGAAGAACAGAAACGAAATGAAAAACTACAGTCATAACTACACAAAAGTTTACATGTGAAAAGATCTGCACGAAAATCTCGCGAACAGAAAATTCATTAAATTGTCGGACTTAAGGGGCACCATACGGGAAACAATAAATAGTTTCTATATTTATTTAAATTCTATAAATAAATGATTTAAAAGTATAATTTTTAAATCGTTATTTGTATAGGTGTAAATTATAATTGAGTTTGTATCATAATAATAATAATCTGTAGGTAAGCTGTGGTTAAAGTAAGATATACCCCTCGAGCTGCCCAATATGTTAGACATTGGATACGCTTCGGCGCTAACGCGCCTCAGCTATCCAATATCTAACATATTGTACAGCTCTCGTGGTATATCCCTTACATAGCATTTCATATGTTCTAATTTTATTGGTGGCGTCATTTTCGTTATTTTTGGTTGATATCGCTAGAAACGCTACACGCCGGTATTATTAATAACGGGGAAATGACGGACACCAACAAATTAGAAAATCGGGCAATTATAAAGTTTTGTTGTAACTTGGTAATGATACAGACAAAAACAATACTTGAAAAGATTAGCAGGTGAACAGAGCTAGTAAAGTTTCAAATCCATTCGTGTTTAAGTAGCATAAGAGATTCAGTGATGGATAGAAAGACATCAAAGATGATGAAAGTTGTGGACGATGTACCATTATAAACGCTCGCAAGACTGACGACGTTAAAGCGTGCCGTGATACAGATAAGCGGACCCAGAGGTAACATTGACATTCAATTTAAAGAACAGTAAACGCAACTTAAATTCTACTCTGTTTTAAGTAAATAAAACAAGACTAAAACAACTAAAAAAATAACACAGAATATGATTTATTTACATTTAATTGGTACTTTCCGATCAAATAAAACCTGGGTAATTAACTAAAACTTCACGCCTAAAGCAGAGTTTATTCATATAATTTTCTGATTGCATTTTTTTGCAAAATTCATTGATTTCGACCAAGCAGAAGATTTATTTTATATCTCGGTACTGTTTGTAAACATCAATCGTTGTTTTGGAGAACAACAGTTTAATTCGTTAAATACTAATTACAGGTCAAGGGACAACTGCGAGGTCGCCAGTACTAGTCCATTGCAAATCTACTGAACGCAACACAGCGTATTTCGTGTCGGTTAGATACAGCCTGGTTTTTGGCTGAGTACCAGCAATGGTTTCATGGTCATGAACGATGTATGCAGGCTGGAGGATATTACTTTGAGAAGCAGTAATAGGCATTGACTGCCTTACGTTGAAGTGCAAGTTGTACGTTATCATGACGTTGCCGTCATTAATTCTTTGGAGTGGTCCGCTGTCGCTGACATGTGTTTAATTTAAATGTTATAATATTACAATAAAACAAGCTAACTTGATTTTTTCTATGTTTATTAGTTAATATTTCTTCCAAACAGTATAAGGATTTCAAATCAATATCTCAATTTTATTTTACGCAACAAAAAAAACGAATTTTTGGATAACCCCTCGTACATGTATACACATATCACATATAAGTATCAAGTATACATGTATTGTATTGATTATCGCACGTGTACATGATTGATGCTTATAATATTTGTCGAATACTGTATATACTTATATTGCTTGCATGTTTAAGAAATTATGCTTGTACTTAGATTTTTTACTTAAAATGCGTGTGTTATACATTTGTATATGTAAGATGAAGTTCTCGCCAGTGATTTCTTGATATGTGTGAGTAACAATATTGTTTTGGAATAACTTATGGGAACCTCATCATAACTTGTTATTAATAGTATAAATCAAATAGAACTTTTTTGCGCGGCAGACAAGACAGACGTACATTGAGCAATACGCACTTTTAGATGGCCATTGCTAGTATGGTATTACGTCAACATGCAAGAACATGTTTTCTTGCATTTTTGTGCATCCATCATTCAAATATAGTACGACATATATGTATTTTTAAGTACCTTTACTGTTCATACTTAACGTCTTTTATGTTTGCAATACCTTTTATACAGTTGAGTTGACAGATTACACGACAACGTTCACTTGAGCTGCGAGGGGAGAGTACCATCCCCATCATTCTTGTTATGGTAGAACGCTTTACCATCACACTAACAAGAAACTTATAAGAACATAATAAAAATTATATTATATATATAACATTTTATTGTTATCCTAAGCACCCTCTGCTATAGATTAGATCATTGCACAGTTTTAAACAGGGTTTTGTTTTTTGTACGATCTTTAGCGACTTTTGTATCTTGTTGTAACGTAGGACATACAACATCGTCGGTTATCTCACGATACATAACTCCGTGGGAACCGTGGGCCATATTGTTAGCACAATCTCGCAATCATGGATAATAAATGAGGCAGTTTCATTGGTTCCTCAAGGAAACCACTGCGGAAAACTAGCCAATGAAATTACGAAACAATTTTTGAAAATAAACATGTGAGTTGGTTTCTATTTAAAATAAGAAAACTCCAGTATGACGTCATTGTTATCAAAGAGTAACATGCGATTTCATTGGAAGAAGATTGGTCTCCCTTGCCTATTGCATATTCATGAAAACGAGATTTTGCCAGTCAAATTGCCCACGGTACATATGAAGTATAACGGAAGAACGTACTGTGGTTGCCGACGATGGACGTACATGTACCATGTGACAAAATTCTACAATAATCAATAAATAACTTTATCAAATATGTAAACTATGTGTTTTGTCCCGTAAAGAGCCAAATTCATCGAACAATACTTCAATAACTGTTTAATAAAGCTGAAAACAGGACCAAAATCTGTTATAGAACCAATCATTGGCCCTGGAAAATAACAAATTTCTGCGCTCTGATTGGTTGATAAAACAGGATCAATATCAAAAACTTGTCCGTAAGTAGTTATTTAATAAAATTGTCATTAAATAAGTGATTTGATTTAGGCAATGTTATTTTTTCCATCGGGACGACTATAACAGGATCTATATCAAATCACGTTTAAAATAACATATAATATCGTATTTCTTTATCTATGGAACATATTTTAAGTATTTATTAATTTATTGTATAATGGCTAGTTCTTGTATGAAATTCTTTCTCTGATATGTGTTTTAAATCAGAGAAATCTCACTGATGGCATTATCTGTTGATTTCAAGAATTGTATCTTATGCACAGAAAACCCATCGTTGGCAACCACAGTACTTCATTCCGTTACACTCCATACATAGCGGAGTAATGTATCGTGGGATAACCGACGATGAGAAAACCATACTATACATAGAATATATATTATAAAGACAAAACACGCGGTTATTTTAGAGTTTCGACACATGCGAACAGTTTTTATCAAGATCTGTATACAATAGAATGTGACAAACAATGTATGCACATTAAAGACGACAAAGGAAAGTTACATGTCGTTCATATAAAAAATGTATTAACTATAAACATGGCCTATTCTTTCAAAAACCAACATTGGGAAGTAAAACATCAAACTAATTTAACTAGTTTTAACATACTTTATTGATAAATCATTTATCGTGTACAAAATAACAATGTACAAAATAACAATGTACAAATGACAATGTACAAATAACAATGTACAAATAACAATGTACAAAATGACAATGTACAATAACAATGTACAAATAACAATGTACAAATAACAATGTACAAATGACAATGTACAATAACAATGTACAATAACAATGTACAATAACAATGTACAAATGACAATGTACAAATAACAATGTACAAAATAACAATGTACAAATGACAATGTACAAATAACAATGTACAAATAACAATGTACAAATGACAATGTACAATAACAATGTACAAATGACAATGTACAATAACAATGTACAAATGACAATGTACAATAACAATGTACAAATAACAATGTACAATAACAATGTACAATAACAATGTACAATAACAATGTACAAATGACAATGTACAAATAACAATGTACAAAATAACAATGTACAAATGACAATGTACAAATAACAATGTACAAATAACAATGTACAAATGACAATGTACAATAACAATGTACAAATGACAATGTACAAATAACAATGTACAATAACAATGTACAAATAACAATGTACAATAACAATGTACAAATGACAATGTACAATAACAATAAACAAATGACAATGTACAATAACAATGTACAAATAACAATGTACAAATGACAATGTACAATAACAATGTACAAATGACAATGTACAAATAACAATGTACAATAACAATGTACAAATGACAATGTACAATAACAATGTACAAATGACAATGTACAATAACAATGTACAAATGACAATGTACAATAACAATGTACAAATAACAATGTACAAAATATCAATGTACAAATGACAATGTACAAATAACAATGTACAAATAACAATGTACAAATGACAATGTACAATAACAATGTACAAATGACAATGTACAAATAACAATGTACAATAACAATGTACAAATAACAATGTACAATAACAATGTACAAATGACAATGTACAATAACAATGTACAAATGACAATGTACAATAACAATGTACAAACAACAATGTACAAATAACAATGTACAATAACAATGTACAAATAACAATGTACAAAAAACAATGTACAATAACAATGTACAATAACAATGTACAAATGATAATGTACAAACAACAATGTACAAATAACAATGTACAATAACAATGTACAAATAACAATGTACAAAAACAATGTACAAATAACAACGTACAATAACAATGTACAAATTACAATGTCAATACAACAATGTACAATAACAATGTACAAATAACAATATACAAAAAAACAATGTACAAATTACAATGTAACAATAACAATGTAACAATAACAATGTACAATAACAATGTACAAATGACAATGTACAAACAACAATGTACAATAACAATGTACAAATGACAATGTACAAATAACAATGTACAATAACAATGTACAAATAACAATGTACAATAACAATGTACAAATGACAATATAAAAAAAAACAATGTACAAATTACAATGTAACAATAACAATGTAACAATAACAATGTACAATAACAATGTACAAATGACAATGTACAAACAACAATGTACAAATAACAATGTACAATAACAATGTACAAACAACAATGTACAAATAACAATGTACAAATAACAATGTACAAATAACAATGTACAAATTACAATGTACAAATAACAATGTACTAATAACAATGTACAATAACAATGTACAAATAACAATGTACAAATAACAATGTCAAAATAACAATGTACAATAACAATGTACAAATAACAATGTACAAATAACAATGTACAAATAACAATGTACAAATAACAATGCACAAATTACAATGTACAAATAACAATGTACAAATAACAATGTATGCTTACACGCAAAAAACTATACAGTCAGTAAAAGACAAATTTGACATACAAAGTTAAATTCAATGTTAATCTTTGTTTTCTTTGTATTAACTTCGGAAAATAGTTTAATAATGTGATTATACATCAATATATGTTATTTCCACCACGTCTACGGATCACGGCAAGCAATCGTAAACGCATAAAACTGCCGTAACGTCTAATTACGTCGATCGGATTATTAAACTATTTTTCTAAGTTAATACAAACAAACAAAAAAAAACGTCCCTCTCTTTTTAAATGTAAATTATGCTTAAGGTATTATGTAGTTAAAATGTGATAAAAATTTACATTATCTATGTACATGTAACATTGTATAAATAACTATGTACAAATAACAATGTACAAATGCAACATTTATAATGATATAGATGTACATGTATCCACTTATTTACCCATTGAGTACATATTTCTTATTATAAGACATTTTTGTACCTTTATCGGTGCATGATATACACATGATACTTAATTAAATAACAAACATTTTATCAGATACATAATAAATTTTAAATACAAAGTTTTAAATGACTGATTCTATGCCCAGCTAAGTTTATCATAGAAACAATAGGTAATTTTAATACAAATTATAAATGTATGTTTATAAAGGACACTCCAAGCAGTCAAAGACCGTTGAGTGTTTAGTAGCAGACCATTGTCATTTTTACAGCATCAATGTATGATAAATATAACGTACATAGAATGAATTAAAATACTCAATTACAAGTATAAAGGGTTACCGATGACATCCTCACACCATCATAGGCGTCAAGTGCTATATTAAGGAGCGGGCGTGGCCAAGCGGTCACGACGTTGGACTGATAATCATTGGATAGCCAACATCGCGTTGGTTCGAATCACATCAAAAACCTACGATGCAAGAATCTTTATTCTATCAGCTCAGTCTTGTGGGGGAACCAGGAGGCAGACTCGAAAGTGATTAAGTTGTAAGAACTTGTTTCACAATTGAGCTAAAATAGATTAGTGTAAACTAAATGGTACATTTCAACATTTACTCATTCCCATGTTCAGACTTACATTACCAACAATGTCTACATTTTCTAAGTCTATCGTACATGAACAAACAGGTTGTCTTAGTAAGGAAAATGGCCATTTTCTTCTATAAATACTGATACGTATTTGAGACATATGTGCTGCCATAAGGTCAATATTTTTAAAGTAAATGTCATCATGCAGTACAACAGCTTCCTCGTTCACAACAGGGAAGGCTTTCGTACATTTTCTTCGTCTTCTTCCAGATAATGAAACTGCTATAAAACAAGTTATAGGTTTCCGCTTAGAATTAAACAGATAAATGTCTTTTAACTTTAATAGCGATATCTTTAAACGTTTTGTTATTATCAGAAACTGTACAGAGAACTCTATGGTCGGTTGCTTGTAATTAACACTGTTTAATTTACTCAGAGAATGTCTGTAATTTTCTCGTAATGAGTTTTTCAAAGCATTGTTCCGGTCTCTTTTAATCAATCTCTCTTGGTCAGGTGAGTCTAACTTAGATGAATCAGTTGACATAAACTCGTCTGTTTTTTCCAGGTAGCGTACTTCTCTTCCAGTTTTCAATGGTGAGAACGACTCGTCGATGGATGAAAAGTTGCTATCAGTAGACGTCTGGCCTACGAAATAATTACGCTTTGGAGAAGGTGACCAACCCAAATGGTTGTCCCTAAATGGACTACCTTTCATAAACATGATATGATCACTGCCTGGTTTCCTTGAAGAAGACAGACTTAGATTGCTGGAATAATCCATTGAAGAAGTGGTATCAGAGGTGTATGACATATATTTTCGTTTCGATCGTTCCTTCATTTCACTTGGTGATTGTTTATGTAAGTTCGTTGAAAGTGATGTACATTTGTATGCAGATTTACCAATGTTATTCCCAGGTAATTGTTGTAACCATCGGTTTATTATTCCTGTTGTTTGAACAGATTTATCATCAAATGCATTGTCTATCAACAAATCACCATTTTCTATCGAAGATTCCTTTCTTTGTTGAGCTCTCATATAGCCGTCAGGTGTCTTACAGCCTATACTTGTTCTATCTAGCAGTCTAGGTGAATTGATAGCATACTTTTCTCGGAGCTTTTCCCGCAACACATCGCGTGATGGATTTCTCAAGAGTACTTTGTTTTTAATTTCTTCAAATGTATCTTCAATTGTTTTCATGTCGGGTAGAAATGATGTTATATAAGGTCCTGTTTCAGTAAATATATTACCAAATGACTGACCTCTCTCTGTCTTCTTACTGTAAGCATCACAACTAGGAAGAGGTGATGGTATTCCACGAGATGAAGAAGACGGACTATCCTGAGAGTATCCTGATACTTGATCAACAACACTTCGAATTCTACTTCGAAAATTTGATATTTCATCCATTTTGTCTAATAAATTTTAAAAACAGCTGTATGTTCTTAGTTCTTATACCAACTGTTTGCTTGGTCTCAGTTTCAATGAAACTGTTATTTTGATGTGAGCGCATGTACACTGAGTATATATATACATATGGTGGTGCTACATGATGGTGCTAATAAGTCGAGTACGTCAGTGACTCTAACAGTGATAATCAAACGATGGAAGGAAAGGTCAGTACACCTTATGATACGCATGTTTAAATATATTAAAATTTCAAAAGATCTTGTTCACCTGGATAGACAAACGGAATGAAGGAAACAAACAAACTCATTGTCCAATAAATAGTAAATTGATGTCAATGTAAACAAAGTTTTCATAAGTTACAGCACGCCAACTTGAAGGACTGCAAACATGATTTAAGAACATGTATCCAACATGCAAAGAATAATACCAGAGAATATGAGATAAGTACGGAAACGTATCAGGACCTCCACTTATCTAAACGTTTCACGTCATGTCGACTTCTATTTTCTCGATTTGACGAAAAAATCCCATGAAGACGTAATGACTAATGCGTAATACGTAGAAGATTTTAATAATTGCGATTAGATTTTGTCGAAGAGACAAAAACATCTAGCATATCGAGAAAAGCTAATATCTTGTATGTTTTGAAATGTTTTTCTCGAAAAACACGAAGTATAATTGTTTTCTACTAGAATCTCGTCAAAGAGACGAAAGCATCGAGCATTAAATTTTATTGAGATCTGCAAAATCATCTCATCAATGCGAATAAAATAAGTCGACTTAGCGCGAAACATCTCATCAACTGCTGGCTCTGTTACGTTTCCGTAGATAAGAACATTTTACGGTTTGTAAAGAAAACATGAAGTTTACACAAAATTAAGGAACCGTCAGAGTAATAAGGGAAATTGCATAATTATATTACATTATGAAATTTTACTTTATTTCCTCCAATTACTGAAGAGCATAATTTATGGTAACATTCATATATACATGTACATGTACAAACATACGACAAAACCAAAATGACATGCAGATACAAACCGTCATTAAAGAGGAACCTGTTCGAGATAAATTAAGGCAAAGTACCATCTACCCATTACAAGTTATAACAAGAACAGATCAAATACATAATAAATATGTTCACTACCAGAACCATCTCACTCAGGGACGAAAGTGAAAGGCGGGTGAGATGGAAGAACTGTCTAAGAACAGTGTACACGAATATTAGAGAAATGTCTGTTTCGAGATGTGAGATGTATAATAAGTGTCCAACACTCAAATTCTGAGAAAAATAACTAATTAATTCACATAAAATGGTATATGATAATTATGTATTTCTGTAGAAAAAATGTCCGCTTATCTGGTGTGCAAGCAGTATAAACTATACTAAACGAAACTTCTAAGTACCACGATTTCCATATTGTTGGACATTTTTATTTTTCAACCTTTATGTCTGATCGATAATGGAAATGTGTATAGGACCGTAATATCGTTTGCTTGCATAGAATCAACTTTTATGCTTCTATATGGTCGCAAAACCGGTTTTTTCGTACATAAGTTAAAAAGCAGAAATGAGAAGATTTTAATAGCTATAATTTAACAGAAAAATTAGCAATTAGAAATTTTATCTCTGCAGGTGACGCACCGCCTAGCAAAAAAAAACTAAGGCAATTAATTGTTCTTGTAGTGACATTCGAGCTATTTCTTGATCTTTTGTTGTGCATATCAACCCACTAATGATTTTCACCAAAACTGACTACGTGGGTTTTTTACACGAGAATAACGTGCCCATTTCCGCTTTTCAACACATGCTCGACAAAACTAGATTTGTATCGATGTAGAAGAATGAAAACCATACAAGCAGACCACAGTATGGTCCTATTCTTGAGTTGATATGATGAATGTACGTGAAAATAACCATAACACATCGTTAATAATGTAGTTAACGTAGAATAACAGATATTTCTAGTTAAGATAGTTATACCGTCGTGACGCCCTCTAAAAAGCAGAATTTCTTGAGGTTTTGTCCACTGTCTGTAAATAGTGTAAATAGAGTTTTCCGATTGAACTTTTGGTCCAAGAAAGTGAGTGATCTGAATCAATGTAAGATAAAGTTGACTCTCATCATTAATGACTTCATTAATGCTGAAGATGAAGACAAATACGGGAAGAGGAAATGGATTGGGACAATCAATCTGTCATTTATTTTGTATTTTACGACCCATTTATTGTTTCATATACATTTATTGTGTCTATTTGCTTGTTTTTTAGGTCGAAACAATGAAAATGGGAAAGAGAGGTCACTGAATTATTGATTCTTATTTAAAGAAAAACGATAATTAACACACACTTTTAAACAACAGTCACCAATATTCTGTATTAAATAACAGGCATATAGTTATGTTTTTAATAAAATCATCTCCAATAACTAATGATAAAACTTTGAGTAACTATGGATAGTTAAATAGTTTTTACATGGGGTTTCCTCGTGTTTGGTAGTAGACTGTGGCAAATCCTCATTAAAATTTGTCGCGAACGATTACATTCGGCTGTGCGTGCGCATTCAAAGGGATAATTACCACTGCAATTAATGTAGTCCGCAATACGCGTTAAGAAGCAGACGATAAGAAGTTCATGTACATCTAATCTGGCTTATGTAAGGCAAATGTCCTTTGTATCGCTTCCGTTTGTTGTATAAGCCATATATTCCATTGAAACCGCATGTCTGACAGTGTTATTAGCGCTTTGATTAAATGGTGCATCTGCTAGATAGGATCATCACAAATCCATATCGATATAAGATTCTGAAATCTTATTGTGTTTTGGCTTAGTGGGATGTCCCACGAGTACATATTTTCAGTATAGCAAACGCTAACGATTTCTGTCCGATTGAAAATAAAATGTTCTATTTAATGGAGAACTTTGTATAAATTGTTTTTCATACGAACAAAAGACAAATATATCATGTGTTTAATACACTTCAAGTAAGTTGACGTATAAGAATCCAATCCCTCACTTGAACCTGGCAGGTTGATCTTTCAAATGTTGTTTTTTATCAGGATAGTTGTTTATGATCAACATTTGTTGTGACGTATTATAAGACCCATTGTCTTTTTTGTTATTCATGGATGAATGGGGTATAGTGCATTGTGTTTATCACACAAGAAGACCAACTGTAGATATAAAAACTGCAGTCAACTACTTGTTGGTTTTTCTCATGTTGTATCTTACTAAATGTACATGTATATAGTTACCGTTGTTGTCGAGTCATATTTATCGTAAAAGGTAACATTGGATAGTTGCAATAGGTAATAATAAATAAATAACACATTTGTCTCATTTGCTTCTTTATGTCCTGCCACCAATACCAAGATGGAAAATAATGGAAATGATGACTAGTTCTCAGGGGTGGCTTCAGGATTTTTTTCTAGGGGGGTCCAAACCTCGAACCACTAGCACATTATTATACACAGTTTGCAGAAAAAATGCAACATATTGATAATAAAAACTACATAACCATTAAATCTAAGTTAAGCACCGAGAAAAATTGCTTCATATTAATTAAAATTACTTACAAGCAAGAAATACACTGATGGACATGTACATTTTCCAAATTCCAGGGGGGGTCCGAACCCCTCTGACCCCCCCCCCCCCGCTGGATCCGCCCATGGCTCTTTTTTGTGTTATCCTTGGTATTTGGAAGAATATCATGGCACTACATTTGTACAGTCAAGTGCATGTTTGCATGTTCTGTTTTAAATTATTGTCTTAGTAATAAGAACTATATTTCATATTCATATTCTGTCAGATTATATTAATTGTATCATTATGTGTTACCTACTGCCGAAATAAATCTATCTTTCTAAAATCTATCAATAAATCTATCTACTTGAAATTGGATGAAAATGCACTTAAGTGGCATGTTAATAAGGTTTCTATACAGTACCCACCAAAAGTTAGGAGACAAAAGAAATTTACGACAATTCTTGAATTTGGAAGATAATTTTAGCAGAATCATTATTTTTGATATATGTAAGCATTGTTTGGGATAAAATGGAAACAAATTTCTTGAATGCAACACATTTTTAAGATTCAGCATATTACATCCTAAAGCCTCCAAAACCATGTTTATTGTAATTATTTTCAATAACTAAGCTTTTATGCTATTTTTGTAGGCTCAGTTATAATAATAATGACAACCAAAAAAATATTAGCATAAGTAAATGGCAATTCAAAGTTAACAGTTATCTAATTTTTGATAAAAGCTATTCAGTTGGCCAACAAAGTGAAAATGTCTCCAAATATTTGATGGGTACTGTATATAAGGCATTTACTCCACACATTAACATATCATCATTTCTTATTAATGAAGTTAAGCATGATTCATTAAAGACACAACTTGGCTGGATATAACGGTAGAATTTCAGTATGTCACCGTGAATGGATATAATCATTGAGGCCCTGCAATGAGCGTATGAACCTAGTTCAAATGTAGCCATAACATAAATAAATCTTTGTATCGAACAGCAAAAAACTAACATGTCCTAATGGACTACATTTTTTTGCCGTTTTGAGTTTAAGTTAAAATATTTTATACAACTGAAGCGATTAAAGCATGTTGACACAAATGGCGAGACATCAAATGCCGACACTTGAGTGACAGTAATAAGCTCTCTTTCTCTTTGAAAAGCCGGTCTTAACGGTTCTGTTTCCTGAGTTGTATATACCGTCATATGTGGCTCATATATGGAAGATAAAGAGGATTTGGTACACTAAGGTACTTGGTGACAATACTTCTATGAAAGTTTGATTGAAATCCATTGACAAATGTAGATGGAATTGTGAATAGAAAAATACTTCCCTATTTATTACACATGTCTATTGGCCGACCGGCTAGAAAGAGAAGTGTTGTCTGCTTAATTAAATGTTGTTTGCTAAATTTAATCTTTTATCCATTTTTTTAAAAGGAGGAAATATTGTGTAAATGACTAACAGTTTGGAACCAGGTGCCATAAAAACAATTTACTTACTCAATTTTGTCAGATATTCATAAATACATTACTAGTAATATTATCAATATAGCTATGCGTGGGCCTTAATTTATTTCACTTGTTAGCAAACACGAAAAAAGTCATGAAACATGTAATACTTGAAATTTTCACCTCTATTATGATGTAACCACTATACTACAAGTTTCCTTTGATGTCCCTGTAGTGTGTTTAGTTACCGCGAACATTACAGAACGTTACATAACGATACATTCGGAACTTCCTTCCTTATTTGTTCTATCATCCCCCCAGATACATCATATTCCAACTACTGATAGCATGCTCATTGTTAGGTTGGAACAATTTCAGTGACTTCACATCTGTACAAGTTTCATTGTTGATGGCGAGTTAATTTTCTTTAAGGGTATACTTCTATGTATTTTAATTATCAAGTTGACAAAGTTACTATGATTATTGTTAGTGTTTTGCGTTAAAAACAATCATGCAGATCTCAATTGTAACATAAATTAAATTGTAAAAAATGCTCTTAATTCTCTGATTTTGTAATAGAAAATATTCTGTTTAATTTCATAGGCGGATCCAGCTGGGGGGGGGTCAGGATCCCCCCCTAGAATTTGGAAAATGTACTTGTCCATAAGTGTATTTCTTGAATGCAAGTCATTTTTAACTACATTGTATAATGAAGCAATTTTTCTCCGTGATTAATAATTGTTTTTATTATTAATATATTGCATTTTTTTTCAGCAAAATGTGTATTATGTGATTATGGTTCGAAAGTTTGGACCCCCCTTAGAAAATCCTGGATCCGCCCCTGAATTTTGTTTTATTTGTAAGCTACTACACATAAATCGTAGAATGATCACAAAGATTTACAAAACAAGTTGATTACTGCACAGGACAGAATGTTGTGGTTTACACAGTAAACACATCAGTAGACAATTATTTATTTCACAGTTTTTTTGTGCCCTTGCGTTAAGTAAAAGCATACACATAATATTGTTTTAATTTTTTTTGGTTTGCCTACCATAAATAAGGATTTGATCATAAACTATTTGTATTAATTTACAGACAAGTACTTTTACACATTTTATTTGTGCCGAGATCATTTGAATGCACGACCAATAAATAATTACAGTTATTGTAATTTATGTGACTTAACCTGTGAGTTATAAAGTATACCCTTTAACTCTCAATTTATCCTTATGTTCCACATGAACAAAACAAAGATAGAAATAAACCAATTAACAACAGAAAGTCATTACAGATCACAGAGATGTTTTATTTTTTCATATATTTTCAAACACAAAACATACAACAGTAGAGCCCTGATAATTTACTAGCATTTAGTAATTTAAAACAAGATATTCCACATACATTTACATTAGTTAGCAAAGCAAATCAAGTCAGGACATTTGACGTGTAGGATGAAAATAATGATATTATTAATTAACACACAATTCTTTTACTGTTAACTCTAGCTAGCTTTATCTTAAAAAAGTACAAAAAGAGAAGCAATCTTCTTAATAACTTGATTTGAAACACATAAATAGAAAACCTTTGATTATATAATAAATAATGTATCACAAACATAAATAAGAATCATTAGTGACCATTTGTTACTCTTAAAACAAAAACTACAAAAATGATATACCATCATATCAAATATGAAATTCTACCCATTGTAAGGTTAAGACTACAACAAATTGAAAGTTATTTCCAAGTCAACCATTCCATAAAACACACATGTATTTATGTGAAATATTTCAGTTTTAGGAGTAAGTTAGTGAAATATAGAAACAATAGTAGCCCAAGGACAGCATGCTTAACTTTTTAAAAAGATTTGTTTACGAGGGATGATCCAGAATAACGTGGACTTTTGCTACAGTTAACGTTTGCTTGGTACAATCAGAAAACAATGTACATCAACATAAATAAGAACATGTCCTGCATATTCTTACAAAATATCAGAGCAAAATACTGACTCAGTAAAAAGTACTGATCATTAGAAAACTATCACTATCAGTGACCCGGCGCGCGTCAACGACGTCTTCGTAACATTAATGGCGTCGTCACTCACACAGCACAGTACTCAATGTCAAATAACGGCAAATAGATTTGAAAATCGATTCACATTTGACATTTGCAGGCTGCCGATAAACATGCCCTTGATTGTACCGTAACCCATTTCAAGCTTATCTGCCAAATCGCCAATGGTTAGACCTCGGTCCGTATTCAGTGCTTCCCAAATTGATTTCTCTGCCGTCGCTTCGTTTTTCCCGTTTCTTCACCCACCCTGTCTTTCTTGAAAGCTTTCTCTACCCTACCCAAACTTTTCGTGTCACTTAAAAACTTAACTTCTACTGACTGGATTTTTTTCTTTTAGAGTTTTCAATCAACTTAAACGTCTTGGTTGGCATTTTTATGAGATTGTGACAAAATTTTATGATGCAACATACTTCCATCCGGTCAGGTGACAATATTTTAACGTTCGTTCCGTTGATGAGATCGTGTTATGAATGTTGTTTTCTCCATAACGCCTTGATCAAATGAAGTTAAATTTGAACATGACGTCATGTATACACCCACAATTCAGTTGGTTAAGTTTCGCGCTGTTTGTTTCATTATTTTCTGAGAAACAATACAATATGTTTCTCAAACATAGTGATTATAACGGTGCGCGCCGCATCGGCGTTACCTTGGTTATGAAGACGCATGGTGCGGTCTTATGATTATAAATATTTGTAATTTTATTGCTTTGTTTGATTCATTTTATGTTCCGATTTACAACCATATAAGTTTTTAAAAAATATTGTTAAAATTGTAAGAGCAGTATTAGAAGTCCACGTTATTTTGGATCATCCCTCGTATGGCAAAGGTTATATTAAGCCAAGAGTTCTACGTAGACAACACATATTCTTTAAATGAAAATAATTCAGACAAAAGATAATTACATCAATCCCATGTTTGTAGAATGAAAGGGGAATAACTCCAAATAAAAATAATACACCCAGTTATCTCACTACAATTGTGTCAATGTAGAACATACAAATAAGCCTACCAAGTATCATTCAAGTATTAGGTAAGTGTACAAAGATATTAATTTATTTGAAAACAAGAGCTTCGCTGAACATTATATATTATACACCGGTGTGCCGTCCAAGCCAGGAACTGTAGGAGATAGAGGTTTGTAGCAATGAAAACGTTAGGAAGATATTTAGACTAGGTAAGCTTTTTCGTAATGTTGAAGTCCTGATTCAGAGTTCAAACAACAGGAAACTTAATTCAACTTTTGCATTTAAAAAAACAAATAGACATTCACTAGTTGTCATACAACAATAAGTGTGTTAGTTTCAAGTTGAAACAATGTGCATGTTGTTGTAATGTTCTTAAACAAAATATGAAGGTGTTTCAACCATTTTTCCCTTAATTTATCACCCCTTCCCCCAGGATTAAATTGAAGAAATAGTTTTGATGAATCTGCAATAAACAAATGTACCTGGTGAGGTACAAAATATTAACAGAAATGTCTATTTTATAAATTTTCCAATAATTCAGGAAAAAAACACTTCATATTTCAGTTAACACTAACAAATTTAATTATCACTGACACAACAAAGTTTACACTTGAAGTGAAAGTCACTGAAACATTAGAACAAAAACAACAGTGTGTTTATCTCCCCGGAGTTCAATCTTGTTATAAACAGGCCTAACATGAAAATTGAAGCTGAAAGTGTTATTAACAAAGTTACAGTTTAATTATCAGTTTCAATGTGTTTAACAAAAACAAGGATGAAATAAAAAGTGAGATTTATCAAATTAAATAACCAATAGAAGAAAACCATGCACATGTATTACATAATACCCAGTGATAAACTACCATATGTATAGAGATATTTTAATAAATAACTGTCAACAGTTATATGTATGTAACTCTTTTACAACAGCTTGGCCCCATTTTCACAAAAAAATATCAACTTAGTACTCAAACTCAACTTTTTATTTTGATAATTCATTTTGCTAATTAATTCAATGTTACAACACACATAAGAACATTAGAAACTCAAATAATTGTTAAAAAAGTCATTTTATACAAAATGAAGCCAAAAACCATGTTTGAATATGGTTTAATTGAACTGTAACAACTTAAGCCTGTTAATATACTGTTAAGTCTCAATGAAATCTAAGATTTTGGCTATAAAAATATAATAAAACCCTAAGTATATTATGTTGAAATTTATTATGTATTTTCATTATTATGATCGTCTAATAACAGCCATTCCAACTGAATTTACATGCTATTTAGAGACAAAGAAGGCTTAAGTCTGTTATTGAGTTTGAACTTAAGTTTGTTTGTGAAACTGGAGCCTGAAACTGGAGCCAGAACTCAAGTTTTAAGTATTTTCTACCGAGATGTAACTGGTATATATACAAATTGTTTTCATAATATTACTGACAAGTTTCCAAAATAGATTAAATCCCCTATTGTTCTTTGTATACATACATTTTTATTCAACAGTAAACTCATATAATTAAGAATACAATATAGGCTATTTTCAACATGATCTTCACCATAAAAAAACATTATTCTCTCTGAATACAAATACAATTCTAAATTAAAAGTTTAATCAACCAACATGATTTCATTCTTACTTAACAACTAAGATTTTGAACTATTCAGTCATTAGAAGAACAATTTTCTGCATAAAAAATGAATAATTTATACGGGTTAAACTTATTTTTTATCATTTTTAAAGATTTTCATCTTTTTGTCATTGTACAGTTCAGATTAGCCAAATGCTTTATATAAGCTGCATACCTCTATGTAAGTCAGACTGCCTAGTAGAGGATAAATTCGATACGGATGACTGGTAACTTGAATTAATGAAATGAAATTAGGTATATATTTTCTATCATGTCAGCTTAGGTAACATATCTGCTTCAGATACCAGGATGTAGATTGTGTCAGTAAATGTGACAGTCCAGTCTACATAGTTATAAAGATAAATGTGTGTAATATGATTTATATCTTGACCAAGTTTCTATCAAACACTATAATCTTACACTGTTGTCATCCCCTCACAACCTAACTGACCCATGAATGGTATACAGTCATTTTTACCCCATGATTTCAATGTCATAATGTGACATACAGCAAGCAACATTTATCATCATGAGTCACATACAGAATACAATGAGCACATTAATAATTGTCAATTAGTTTAGCAAGTGCTATCTTCTTCCTCTTCTCTTCATTGCAGCTGTACATTGAGGACAATACCATTTACCTTTAGGTGCTTGTGTTAGACCTACACATCCATAATGAAACCATTCTATAGGACACTGAAACATAAATAATACATACAAATTACTGGTATAATATGTACAGAGTTATTTCCCTTAACATGTTTTTGTTACCTGGAGCCCATTTGGTAAAAGCTTTTAGAAAGCACTTCTTTGTAGCATACAAGTTCTATGGAATAATTGAAAATAAACCAGCATTCTTGAAAAATATTATTTGGCAAGAAAACAACAGATAACTTATTGCTAGCTAGCAATTCAATTGGTCACTTCTCAGCAAACCATTAGATATATAGAAAAAAGCTATGTAGAATCAATTTTTCATTCTGCAGATTTTGCTTGACCAAGAGTAAATGTTAACGTTTATGACCAATTTCCATTCTATGCATCTAATTACTTTGTGTAAAATGTGTGTTATTTCACTTGAAATATGTTTACTTTTAAATAAATAAATTTATATAAGTTTTGAGAAAACTTTATTATATTTTATGTGTACTTTCTAACAATATATACACTTTTTTGTAGGAAAACACTAAACAACTATACTTAATAATATTTTTCTTAGCTAGAACTGAGTTGGAGAAACTACTAAGTTTGGAATATGACCACTGTGTGACCTCTTTAGGTCAGCAATAAAATATGCATGAAGGTGTAAGGCCATACTTTTAGGTAGTTGCAAATTCTGGAATAATTATTGTCAATTCTTGTTGCAAATCATATGACTAAATGATTGAGAACAAATTGTATGTGGACTTGTTGAACTTATAAATGTCAACTAGTGCTAGTCTCACCTAAATATCTTAGCAATGTAAACTATTTTATCATCACCTACAACAAACCTAAACTCATTTTCACATAACTCATGACAAATCATGAATTTTCAATAAAGGTAAATAACCTCAGAAACATTGACGTAATAATGTAAGTTTTAATCATTATGATACTTGCTAAAAACATCTGATTATTTACAATGTTTACAGAAATATACTTGCTTTTATTTCAACCATTCACACTGAATACCTTAAAGCCACTATATAAGGATATATTCATCAACAGTAGACTTGAAAACTGTTTTACAAACATGAAGTTATCAGAATATAACATGTATCAGAGACACAATAAACTGTTCAAACCACTCTGCCTTCTAAATTTGAATTTGACAAAATGTCAATATTTTTTTAAAAGTGGGGTACTTTTGTAAGAGCACACTTGTATATTCTTTATAAGCTAATGTTCAATATACCTGATCCAAAAAAGTTTTAGAGCCTAATTATGTAATTTGGAGCAATTTTTTTAACAAGACTTCATCTTAAACATACTGTGATCAAAACAATAAAACAATTGTTTCAAGTATTGACTACCAAATTCTACTTTCGGTTTCGATTTACTTTCACATTGAAATGCAATAAATAACATAAACATTAGGGCTCTATATCAGTCAGATTGATCGATACGATATTCGTATCGATACGAAATGCTCGATATTCGATATATCATATGATATTTTATAATAGAAAGCATTTTCTTTTATAAAACAGCAAAACAGTGTTGTTTATTCATTTGTTTTAATTGTAGTAGCACCATACTATTTAATACACTGTCTTATTGATATCTTAAATATTGAAGTCTTTGACATTTGCTTTTTTTTAAAGTTCATTGCATCCAATGAGTCTGGTCTAGATTCGGCAAAAGGAAACATATTCTTTCAGAACTTCAGCTACAAAATGTATTTAAATGACATAATTATATCACCTATGTACAATCAAGTTCTCTTTACATTGTGGATCTGCCCGAACAAATTCGAGTGACTACTGGTTCACAGAATTGATCTACATTCTACATACTGATTGTTAAATTTCCCGGACTAATTAAAAACAAAAGTACATATTAAGGACATTCTAACTGCAACAGTTACTTCCCCTTGATTGAAAAGAACAAAACAGGACGTGACCGTGTGAGACGTTTGCGTTTGAAGGAATGTCATATTATGAGATTGTTCGTTCACAGATTAGTCAATATCGAACTGGAAGCAGTAGAATGTTGATTTGGCAATTCAAACTATCAACTGATTTGCAGGCCTAGGGTTTTATTTGGGTGACCGTCATTAGTCAATATTTTGTTCGATACAGAAACGTTCGATCCGATATATCTATCGAACCTACAATACCGGTATTCGATATATATCGTATACCGGTGTAGAGCCCTAATAAACATATGTAAGCAATATTTGCATTTAAATAAAAATTGTTCATTAGATGTGTTTGAAATGGATAAATGTCTATTTTCTTTGCAATCCAAAAATTGTGTTACTTGTAATAATGGGGCTTTAACTATGTTCATTACTAAATCCCTTGAACATATAAGATCATTTGTCAGTACAGTATTTTACACACTCATATTTTGTCCTATACTTATATTTCAATCACTATGACTCTATCTTCTTAAATAAATATAAACATAGATAAGAGAAACATAATGAGAGGAATCAACCTATTAATGTAAATATGTTAAGTTAAAGATCAAAGTTTTCATGTTTCTACTTACATCATCATTATCACATCCAACCATTTCACCATATGATACTTGATTACATAAACAATATCTTGGTTCATTAGGATCATCTTGCCAGTTAACAGGTTCACCATTCTCATCAACAATTTGTAACTCATTACTAGGTTCAGGTGTAGTTGTTATATCTACACCAGTTAATTGTTGGGATAATGCTGACATTACTTGTTGTTGTTGTTGCTGTTGATGTTGCTGTTGTTTTTGTCTCTGTGCTTGTTCTTGTGCTTGTAGTAATGCTGCAGCTTTGGATGTTTGTCTACAAATATAACAACAATATCATGTATAAAAACAGCAACAATAAACAGGCTCTGATTCCACTTCTCAAAAATAAGATTTTTTCCAAAATATATCAAAGGTACTCATTCACAGATTTCAACTTAAACATCAACTTTTTTTGAAACTATCAAACTTGTTTGGAAAAAAAAAATTTTAGCAGAAAATATTTGCTTTGATAATGACAATTTTAGTGCAAATTGACATACAAGTAAAAAAATGTGGTGTTCGAAGTAGTAAAATTCTAATTTTCAACATGTGCCTATAGTTTAGTTTATACTTATTTATTTTAGCTTTATCATGAAACATGTTCTTAAAACTTAGATTGATCACTTTTGAGTCTGCTTCCTGGTCCCCTAGTACAGAGAGAGTAGGATAAAATTTCTTGCTCAAGGAAACAATGGGGTAGGTTTTGGATGGGATTTGAACCATCGCTGAGCTGACTTTCTAATGATAAACAGTCCGACATAGAAACCACTCAGCCATGCCACCTGATGTGTACCAAACCTAAAATAATTTAGATATAGTCAAGGTTAAATGATAAGAATATTGATTTCTATATAAACATGTATAAGGATATTATTTAGATTTAAAAGAATCATGATTGTAAAGTTTAGTGAAATCTAGCCAGGTAGAGTAAGACAAAGTTTTAGAATTTATTATCAGCGTTGACACTAACAGTGTCCTGGGATTCCCAGGATCTCAAAAACTTGAGAGGAATCCCGGTGGTGCTTAGCTAGGGATTCCTTCAGGATCCCTAAAAATTGTCCTGCTCGTACATGAATTTGAGTTCCCATGAATTGTTTAACACAATTTGTGACTTTAACCTGTATCTTAATTTCATTGGAGGAATTCCAAAAGTTAAGGAAGGATCTCTGATTAACTGACTAGCGATTCCATCTGTATCCCTGGTAAAAACAGTAAGTGTAAAAACCCTGATTATATAAACATAAGCCATGATCTCTTGTTTACAAGACAATATATCTAGAGATGTGATCAAACAATCTCTCTCTTTATAATCACTCATATATGATGGAAAACTGTTAGATAACACACTGGTATTTCTCTCACTTTTGACTATAAATTAAAACCAGGAGACAAGTGTTTTCACACAACATGACAAATACATATAAAAAACTGTAATGACAACTTTAATTCAAAAATTAACAAACAACCATTACCTACATGAAAGAAAATCAACAATTTAAAAAAATTTCAAGGAATGCGTGACCTACCATATTCAGTGGAATAAGTCCTGAATACCAACCAAAATTTGAATCATAAAAAAACGTTAGTCAGGCCTCAATCTTTATACTAGTATTTTTCTGTAGGACTACCTAAATTTTCTAGCATGTAGTTGGACGGGCTGCCAATATTTTGATCAGACTGAACACTGTTGGGGGGGGGGGGGGAGCTACCAAAAATGTCGGGGGCTAGTTAAACATTCCAGTAGATAGTCCCCTTGGCTACCTGATGAAAATCGTTTAGGTTGAGGCCTATTAGTAAGTATAAATGAATAAATGTATACAAACTTTTTCTGTCTTTGAGATCTGCCCTGGTTAGAATCACTATTACTGTTGACAGCAGGTGTTGATGGTTGAGAATATGAGGTATATTCTTGTTTGATAAAATCTTTGGTTAAATCTGTACCACTACCTTTAGTCATAGCAACATAACTAGCTTTCATACTTGGTGTTCTTCTACCTTGACACTGCATCTACAAGTCATATAGTATAATTGAATAAAGGTGTTGGGTAATTGTGGCAAAATATGTTAGACATAACCTTACAGATTGAGAAAACCATAATTTGAATAGCTCCAAGGTTTTTTTAACTTCCGTGAACAAAGATTACCACAATTGCTTCACTCAACCCACATGAAAATATGTTCTGTAATGGTTACCTGTTTTCACTCGTCCTGCAGCAATCCAAACTCGTCCTGTACTTCACTAAAGGAAAATACAATTAATTGTGAATTTGTATGAAGCAGTAACAAACATGTTATTTGTTGTATATGATGGTCATTTCTAGCATCAAAAAGCAATCTTATCAATGTTTTCAGATAGCAAGTGATAAAATATGCTTTATTTGTTGCGTTTTCCATATGACTATGTATTAAAAACTTGAAATTTGATTATTTTGGCTAGAAATTTCACTCGTCCTGCAGGATGAGCGCTGCCAAAATGCCAACTCATCTTGAGTCAATTTCTACTCTTAATGAGCGGACAAGTAGATTTGTCGAAATCTGCATGAAAGTGTTTTCTGTTTTTAGGATTTATCATGCAACATTGTAATGTGGGACTAACATTTATATGGAAGCAATTTTTTTAACCTTAATTTCAGCGATGACACAGGACTAGAAGTAACCTATGGATAGCCAACTAGTAAACTTAAACTGTATCTATGTGACTTTGTAACGGGAAAACCAAGCAGAAAAAAGACTTAAACTTGATTAACTTAAGTGGTAAAGTTTTGTTTCACAAATGCATTTATATAATCTAAACCAGGTGGACCATATTGAAGATTGACTTCAGCCAAATAAGTTGTCCACATTAAATAAAGTCCTTATTGTTATTATGCTTGGAAAAGGGATATCTACTCCTACCAGTAACAAATAACTGACAGTTAATTACTGTTTTGTTTACTAACAATCAAAGCTTAAAACTTAGTACAAACATGTAAGATATGTGCACTTTTAAAGCAATACTGACAAACCTTTGGTACTTTAAGTCAGAGAACGACTTGGGATAAGTTCAATACACATCAAAACAACATGTATGGTTCTAGGGATGATATGCTAATAGCTTTATAGTGAGTTGTATCAACAGGTACAGTCATAAGTCTATTCATTATCACATGAACTTTACAATAACTTCTCCTTTATAACATATACAATAATCAAGTTTAATTCAGTTAGAAAAGCTATAAGGACAGTTTTCACAAGCACTAGCCAAATTCATCATGTTTTATAGTAATAGGTCAAATTATTAACTAGCCAAACTATATAAAATAAGAAATGATCATGAGTCCTAATCATTCTTAAGTCCCCAGCTTCAAGCTAGTGGGTTAAGGTAAAACATAATTTTATCATCAATAAAAGGAAAATTTTCATTGACAGCAAAGCTTGTGTAAGTAACAGTAATAAAAGAGTCAAACATTTACCATATTTTGCTTCGCTGCAATATTCTTTCTTATGCCAAAAATGTTTCTTTCACAATAGAAAAAGAACATAATGTTATTTAAAAACCTGATATCTGGTTAGTCCTGAGGAAATCAAAACTGAAGGGATTGATTTAACAAATAGATTTCATCAAAGTTAAGGGATGGTATGAGGTACCTTACTTTTTAAGGATAAATTTAACAAATGGAAACAAGGGACTAGGATCATGTGAGACATAAGAGAATACTTACAACTTGTTGTGTAGCAGCTATGGCTTGTGAGGCTGCTGCAGCTATTGCTGCATTACTACCAGCACCAACTTGACCTTGTAATATATTGATATATATATACATGTATATATTTTATAAATTATAGCTTTTATATATATTAACTACTTTTTGTTAGTTTCTGTCTTTTTAGGGTTTAACGCTGTAGCAACACATTGTACAGGTCATATAAAGTTGGTCAGTCAACCTACTCACTGCTCCTGGTAAGGCTAAATCTTTGAATTTAGCTGTTAACCAACTACTAGGCTCATGCTTTTGTCAGTGATTGACAACTGCCCTACATGATTAAGTATCATTGGTAGAAGAGAATAGCCATAGAAATAATTTCATGACCAAGCTCCAGGAAAGTATGCTCTGCCCGGGAATTGAACCCATGACCCCCTCGATCAGTGTTTGTCATCAACTGAGCTAGCGGGGCGAATTTTCATTAACTACACTGCCCTCCAAAAGTTTCTTTACAGTACAATTAATTACTTCCATGATTAAGTTTGAAGAATCATGATTTTCATTGTTTATTTTATACATTTTTCATGCAATGAAATTAAATTTCCATTGGTACATTTTATTTTTTAAATTGCAGCAAAAGTTATCTATCAGCCACAAAAACTATGTACAATGTATCTAAATTTAGCAATATTAAGTTTATTATTATTTCATATTCAAAAGTAAAAACATGTACAGATTTTATAACAAAATTGAAAATTATTCAACAACAAACTTTTTGAAATTCAAATAAGTACAATGTAAATTGTGAATGTGGGAAGAAACTTTTGGAGGGCAGTGTACATAACATCACCTGGACTAACTTATACTTAAATGGTGTGAAAATGTCTTCAAGTTCAGAAGTAAATAAAACATACAATTAAATGGTTTGTGCTTATATTAAATAGTTAAAAATTTCTGATTTTTGTTGTTCTGCATCATATAATAATCACAAATCCTACAGAGGGTGATAGAACAAAATGTTCACCCTTGACAAAGCCTCAGTTGAAATTTCTTGTCTCTGGTGAACATTCAAACACTTGTACACTTGGTATTTGATCTTGCTGACAAAATTATGTTTCCAAGGATAAGAAGACAGACCAAAATATTAGATAAATCCTGTACATTCTAATGACTTGTACATCTACTGACTTAAATATGTACACAAGGAGATGAGGGGAGAGACAAACATAAATTACCAACCAACAATACTTACCTAATTTATATGTTAGAGTTTTGGAGGACGGTACAGAATTAAACATGGATATATTTGGTGAACTAGAAGCTGATTGACTTTTTCTAACAAATGAATCTCTAGCTATTTCATTAGCTAATGTAGATAATACTTTCTCTGTTGTCATTCTCTTCTCATTCTGTGGAGGTAATGTTGAGGATGGAAGTTTTCTCTCTACAATTATACAAGGTTTATAATCAACAATTATCTATTTTCTCCCTACAATTATACAACGTTTATAATCAACAATTATCTATTTTCTCCCTACAATTATACAACGTTTATAATCAACAATTATCTATTTACAACAACATTACAAATCACAGCACTATCTATGAGCAATGAAAGCACTCAAACATTCACTTGAAAGTTGAGCAGCTTTGTGAAACAATTGTTATATAAAGCCAGGATAAAACTTTAAAGTCAATAATTCAACGCTAGTGATACCCCTGCAAAAATCTAAAAATATGCGAGAAACAGGAAGTAGATGAGCAAGGAGCATGAAATCGCTTTACATCACATGGGACTATGGGATGAAGCAATATGCAAAGTATTAGGCTGCTGCATGTTATAGTTGCTGAGAAAACTGCGACGGAAAATTTTGTAACGGACAGGCAGACGGACGGACGGATGGACAAGGGTAAAACAGTATATCCCCCTCTTCTTCGAAGCGGGGGTATAATAAATATTACTTTATTGTACCTATATAATAAATCCTGACCAAAAATTGAGAGCCAACTTTATGAATGATTATCTTATATGATATATCAGTGTCTACTTACTTTCAGCTCTGTGATTCTGTATAGGTGGTTTGTCCATTTCTAAAGATCCTATAAAACAAAGACACTTATACTTAAGTCAAGTCAAACATATTCTAAATGCTAATAATAAATTATCAATATGTCTGAAAGATAAATAAATAAAAACAATAAACATGGAAAGAGTGTATTGTCATTGACCATTGTTAATATACTGTGATTTTACCTAGAAATTAATTCTATGGTGTGAACATAATGATTTATATGTATTTATTAATGCAGACAAATTAGGTGGTGGTTTGTACCCTCCAGTAATGTATTTCAAATATTTGCAAAACAAATACTGAAAAGGTTGTTTAAAATACTTCAGTGTCAACTCCAATGATATTAAAAATACATTTCTTAAACTTTTGCATGTACCAGCAAAACAATTAGTTCTACAGAAGTGTCCAAATCTTCAGCTAGCCCTACTATAAAGAATTATCCTGTTTTTTATTATCAAAATTATAAAAAAATCTATATTTGTTTTTGATTTAATAAAATTAAGATATATACACAAGTAAGAATTTGTCCAAGGTTTCAAGCTAGTGACTTAAGCATGGGCGGAAGTTGAAAGTTTTGAAAATACTTGAAACCAACTTTCAAAATACTGAAATAGACAAGTTTCATGTAAATACATTGAGTAATTTATTCCCAAAATAGTGAAATCAGTACAAATACTGAAAACTTTCATCCATGCCTAAGACAAAGATAACATTCTGCTAAACAGTTCAACTTACTTTTTTCTAATACTTCAGTTATCCCAGCATTATCTGCTTCAAGTTCCATTTTAAATTTTGAAAGTTCTTGATCTAATTTTCTTAAATGTCTATCAACCTGAATACATAAGACAATTTGAAACTAAAATATCTCTATCACATCAAAATAGCACAATATACATGAGTAGTAAACTGTCTCCAACAACCTTCTATGGGAGAAAACAACAAAGGCCAATGGATAAAGGGAGAGATGCTTAATACAATAACTAAAGATGTTAGAAATATTTTAAGAACTAATATTCTATTCTAATCATATAATTGTAACTCACAACTATTAATAAATTACAAATTGACTTAATTATATAGTGCGTACAATTTGACCCTGACCTCACCTTTCACATTTGCATCTAATTATCACCTACACATATCCCGGTGAAAATCAATACCACGCCTACTCTACACTTCGACTCGTTACGTATTTAAAATATAATTTAACATGTATAGAGTATACACAGCCCGCATGTATAACAACTTACGATTCAAATGCATTCAAACGGGAAACTTGTGTTCTTACATTTTTGATAACAATTAATAATAAATGGGTGTGGGGATAGTGATAGTGGGGCTAAAACCAACAACCTTTGAATTGGTAGCTAGCCTCATCGTACAATCCTCTAGTCTGGCCTATGTGCAATAGACACTCGTTGTACGCTTTAAATGTACTTTAAAATTAATCCTTGTGTTAAAATTAAATTCGAGCCTTGTCGATAAAATCCGATTGTTATCGAGCATTAATACTACATTCGTATTCAATGTAATGAATATTCTTGCATAAAGGTCAGATTGGGGTCAATGTGTTCGCACTATACTGAACTAAGATGTTTCAATAAAAAATTGTTTTCAAATCAATTTGTAATTTACTACCAAATTTAATGAACAGATGTTACAACAAATCAGAGTAATAATAGTTTACAAATTACAAACAGAAAGTAATATATAACAGTGTAAATATGGCTCCATGTATAAACAATAAACAGTGTGTGTATGCTATGATTATCTAGACATGTCATTGCACTCCCATTTAAAATTAGATCATGACAATAAAAAAGCCAGCGCAAGGATTGAATAAAACATCACTTCTGATATTAACACACAGTCCGTTAAGATGATAAAAACATGTTCTCTACATGCAAAAGCCCGTTACATTATAAACTAATTAATTTAACAAAAAGTTTTACTCTTTTGTATACAATTGCAATTGTAATCATTACGGGCAAATATTACTCTACATGCTTTAAATGAACAATGATCAAAATCACTGTCAGTAAAAAAGTCTATGTTAACAAGCTAATTTCTAGATTAACTCACTCTAACCTGGAGTTACATATATATAATACTATATTACTTACCAGATCATATATATGATTTGCTAATTGTACTTTTTCATCTGCATCTTCTAAAGTTTTATAATAATCCTGAAACAAGATCAAAAATGTAGTGACATTTGTTAAAAGTTCATTTTAAACTGTGAGCCAAATTTTACACCATCTGCATGTAAAGTAGAAGCAGGCAAACATACTACACACCAGATTTGTAATCCTCATCCTTAAGACAATGCTAAGAAGGAAATGTGTTTTTACCTTCCAACTTTCCCTACACAGCCGGCTAACTGCAGGGGAATTGTTTTCACACCCAAAAAATGGGAGGACTATCAATCCTGTTAATAAAGCTAGATTAAGGGTGCAACAATATACTTCTGAATGTTTTATTGTGGTACCAAGGCCACAGTTCAATACAAATATATGCTGGACCATTCTTTACAGTACATGTAAAAGCATTTATTCCTGACTCTAATGGAAGAGAGGCTACTCTAATGTACAATCAATACAAACATGACTGAGTCGCAATCATCTCTAGTAACATATATGATTATCAAAAACCCTTAAGATGCATTTTAGCTTGATATTTAATATACTTGAAGGGTTAAAACAAAATTAAATAGAACAACCACTTGGTGCTATTGTTTTACAGTGTTTCCAAGTTAATACACTTCGGAGTTATGTTCCATTATTCCCAACATCATTCCTTAATAAAAACATATCAAGTAAATATTGTATTGCGCGTCAAGAACTGCAATATGTATCAAAAGAGGTTGGTGTTTGGTTAGGACTTTTATCTAGATACTGTACATGATTTTACAATCGTTAGTACAGGATTTCATCAATGAATTATGTATTTGTAGTCAGAATAAATTAGTTTTTTTAATTATTTACTGAAAATCATCATAGTGCTTGTAAATGTTATAGCTATCGTCGCGCATCTTATTGATGCATTTTAAAAAAGATGCTTCCTGACTTTTATACAGATTGAGATTATTAGTGGAAAGGGCAATTTGAAAGCAAGTGCAATGATCTACCAAAATATTTACTTTTTTAATTTTTCCAAATTGTTCATCTTTCCAATCTGATTTGACATTTGGTTGAGTACACTTTTTGAAAAATGAGTTAACACGTTCATCCAAGCCATCAAGTGAATCTGAAAAAAAACTTGTATGAATGTCTTCCATCAAATAAAAAATAATTGCTGTGATGTCTGGTCATGGCATATTTATTTTTACCAACATGTCAACAATAAAAGATTGTAAAATGATCTTAATTGCAAAAGTACTTTCATGTAAACATGCAAAGTTAAGGTTTAAATCTAATGTAAATACTTTCTAATAAAGTGTTAAGAAATAAATATTCAATCGTTTCAATATGACATTCAATTTCACATAAGTTTAGGGTTTTATGCATAAATGAATTCATATAAAAACAATTTAAACATTTTTTTATTTAATTGGACACTCATTTTCAAGAAATTTGAAATCAAATATTAACACACTAAGCAAATAATTTGACATTGCAATTATTCAGTTGATAAACACCATTTAAGAGGTGTGTTTTAAAACAACAAAAAAGATATAATAACTAATTATAGAAACAGAAACTAGAAGCTACTACTGTAGCAAAAAGGGAAGTAACTCTGTCAACACTAAATATGTTTTCAAAGGGAGGTAATTTTTTCTTTCCGGGTCAAATGCACTTAACAAACCGCATTTTTAGAATTTCCTGATCGTTTACGACAATAAAATACATACTTTGAACTTGTAGATCCATTTCTCTCATCTCAGTAAGCCTTTCCCTCATTTCCATGGGGAGATTTTCTATCACTGAAAAGAGGAAAACAAGGCGTTAAGAACCTCATACCGCAATTTTTTAAACGAAATAGAGAAAATTCCAACTAAAAATTAAAGTACTTACTTTCTAAATAGTCTTCTAAGTACAACATTTTGTCGTTTTAGAAGGTCTGTAAACACGAAGAAACAAATTTTGATATTTTCTTTTTCGATTATGTATGTTTGTTAAATTGATTATCATTGGTCTACTCAGTCCAGATCAGTCGGGCTGTAACGACCGTTTTATCAGACAATTTAAGAGGTATTTTTTCACTAAAGTGAAATTTCAGTTCAAAAACAGTATTCTTCTTCTTAATTTATCATTTTTCAGGTAAAAAGCATTATATGACACCGATATTTTTCTTCAAACAACGCTAACTTATTATAAAGATATTGACCAATCAGCGCACGTTTAACAAAACCTTTCTAAACAGAATCGACGCCATTTTAATATTTTTTACTCGGGTATAACACACGTAAATTAAAACGGCATGGTTTGGCTAAACGGCACTAAATTTTACAACGGTCCCTATGTAGGGATGCGTTTTTTTCGTAAACAGTTGGTCCAAGTCGACTGGTAAAGAGTTGGTGTATATCAGCATAAGAGGCTGTTTTATAGATTTTCGCAAGGAAATATTAATTAAAATATATAATGGTGGATTTAAACCCGGAAATGTTTATTGTCAGGAAAATTTTTATCCTCAAAAATAGAACTATTTAGTGTCCTTTGGCTTAGTGAACACCCACAAGAAATCAATACGCCACAATAAAAGGTTACGGTTTAGCGCTGCTAAGTACGCCTTTTGAGAATTATTGTTCCTTTTTTCATTGATTTCGATTGAAAAGACTCTTAAAAAAACTTTAAAATCTCACGATCAGATGTTGTTTTGTTCAGTGAGAACTTACTTTATTCATGTACGATTACACTTACGAATTTTACCAAAATCTGGGAATTATATTATAGATCTATGTCTCTGCCAAAATATTAGATTTTACACAGGCTTAAAATTTAAAATGCCGGCGTGGGCCTATCATTTGCAATTTTCGTTCACGTTTGTGAAGATATTTTTCCCACAAAATAACTTTATACGTGGTTTTTTACTCTCTGTAGATTTTACCTTATATATATGGCTCATTTTTGGAATTTCTGTAAAAAACTGTAAAGTATTTCTTACACTTCGTCAAATTCCTGATTTTCATGTACAGACCTCTTTTTTAGTACATGTCTTCCATACAAATCATTTAAGGCCCATAAAGACATTAAACTCAAAATACCTATAGTTTTTTTGTCCACTGAAAACATGCATGACTTAAACACAAACTCTTTACAGATTTAACCTTAGAGTGGTCGTTTTTTGCAATTTCAGTTGGAATTTATAAAGAGTTTTTTATACATCTTCATCAGGTTTCTAAGCACATTGTTTTAGAACCTATGTCCCAAACACATCATTTAAGACCAATAAAGACATTTAACTAAAAGATATTAAGTTTTTTGTCCATCAAAAACATTTTATACATGAACAAAAACTCTCTACAAATTCAACCTTAAAGTGGTAGTTTTTCGCAATTTCAGTTGAAATTTGTAAAGAGTTTTTATACATCTTCATTAAGTTTCTAAGCACATTTGTTTTACCCATGTATCAAACACATAATTTCAGGCCCAGAAAGACATTAAACTCAAGGATCTAAAGTTTTTTGTCCACTGAAAAGACATGAACACAAACTCTTTACATATTTAACTTTAAAGTGGTAGTTTTTTGCAATTTCAGTGTAAATTTGTAAAGAGTTTTTTTAAACATCTTCGCGAGGTTTCTAAGTAAAATTCTTAAAGTACCCGTGTCCCAAACACATCATTTTAGGTCCAGAAAGACATTCAACTCAAAAGATCCAAAGTTTTTTGCCCACTGAAAAACACTTTATACATGAATAAAAACTCTTTGTAGATTTTACCTTAAAGCGGTCGTTTTTTTTAAATTTCCGTTGAAATTTGTAAAGAGATTTTTATACATCTTCATTTGTTCTGATTTTTCTGTAAACACCTCTTTTTTGAGTGCCCATGTCTAAAACACATAATTTAAGACCCACAAGGACGAAGTTTTTGTCCACTGAAATAACTATAGACATGAACAAAAACTCTTTGTAGATTTAACCTTAAAGCGGTCGTTTTTTTGCAATTTCAGTTGAAATTGGTAAAGAGCTTTTTATACATCTTTTTTAGGTTTCAAAGTTCAGATTTTTATGAACAAACCATTTTTAGTGCCCGTGTTCCATACATTTAACTAAGAAAATGTCCACTAAAACTTTATACACAAACAAGAACTCTTTAAGATTTAACCTTAAAGGGGTTGCAATTTTTGATGAATTTTGTATTGGATTTATGCACACATCTTGTTTGGTTTCTTATTATATGTAGATATTCATCTAGAAAGTTTTTCTTTTAGTACAGGTCTGAGTTCCATAATATTATTTCATTTATGCCATTCGAAAACTCTTTACCGATTTTACTAGAAATATTGCAGATTTGCAATTTTCCGTTCAAGTTTGTAAAGAGTTTTTGTATACACTTTATTCAAGCTCATTTTTCTAATATTTGTCGTTTTTTTAGAACCTGAGTTCCATAATTATTCTATTTTATGCCAAACGAAATCTCTTTACCAATTTTACTAAAATATTGCAGATTTGCAATTTTCCGTTCAAGATCGTTTTAGAGTTTTGTATACACTGCATTCGGGGTTTTTATTCTGATTTTTTATACTTAAAACTGTATTTAATACCCGTGTACCATTCATATCAATTTTTTCGACCCAGAAAGACTTAAAACTCCGACAATTAAACATATCTTGCAAGATATTAACTTTTAATGCAGTTCTTTCCAACACAATGTCTGTACGATTTTGTATCGAGCTTTTGTATGCGTTTCAACTTTGCTCACGAAACAAAACAGATTTTGATTTAGTTGTTGGGTCCTCTGAGACCCTTGATATTAGTAGACCACATAAATAGGGGCCCTCCGCGGCTTTAACTGAATGACCACCCGAATACACGTTTTTTCATTTTGCTAGGTCTGTCTATATCATGTAGAGTGCATGTAAGTTTGAAAAAAGTAGACAGATTGTCGGCGGAGCTTAATGCCGGACTACTTGCATTTCGAAAACTCTTTACCAGTCGACTTGACCAACTGTTTACGAAAAAACGCATCCCCAATATGTACGGGTTTAATAGCAGACTTGATGCAATACGGTTTTTTGAATAACGACTTTTTAATGATTTGGAGCGACGTCTATACATTAATGCTTTACTGTTATGGACATTCTAAAGAAATTTAGAATGTAATTCATAAGCGAGTCTAGCGTGGGGGGGGGGTTCAGGGGAGTCCGGACCCCCCCCTGGAATTTCCAAAATGTACCTGTCCATTAGTGTATTTCTTGACTGTAAGTCATTTTTAAGTTGCATGCAGCAATTTTTCTCGGTGCTTAACATAGATTTAATAGTTATGTAGTTTTTATTAACAATAATATGTTGCATTTTCTGCAAAATGTGTATAATATGAGTGTGGCTTGAAAGTTGGAACCCCCCCTAGAAAAAATCCTGGGTCTGTCCCTGCAATAACACTTGCAGAAGTCTTTGACTGTAGCCCTACTACTTGTTACCTCCCTTTTGTAAAAAAATTGGAATAAGTAATTCCTCTATCTAACAGAAAACCATTTACATCTGTGTTGCTACAGCTAGACTCTGTACACTTTTATAATCTGAACTACAGAAAGCATTTCCAGAATTGGCCACTATTTTTTATATTTAACAGGAAATGTGTGTTTGGTGGGACAGAAAACAATAAATAGATTTTTTCTTAGTGTAAATCACATTAATTTCAAAATAATAGAGGGGAATGGGGCAAAGCCTCCCTAGCCCCCTGTTCTTACACTCCTGATATCATACTTACTATAATTATTATCAATGGCAAATGAAAATCACGCACAGAATTTAATCAAATACCAACAAAAACATATCCATATAGGATCGTGTCCCTAGCTAGCTATTATAACAAACCTTACCTATGCTGTTAGATATATGTAATTATACAGATGAGATTTAATGAAACTTAACGGATTGTCTAGAATTAAAAAATTAACAAATCTTGAATATTTTATCTGCATTTCCAACCAATGTCTCATGAAAACTTATTGATCAGATTTTCAAGTAAAACCATGTTACAATAGAATTAGGATGACTGTCAGTGTACAGGTTGAACTTCAAAGTGATCATTTTGGAGCGGCTATCTTTTATTTATACTTGGTAGGTGAGTCAACAAACCTTTCAGCTAGGTTATTTTACAGCGTCCAGCTCACCTAACCTAGCTTTCCTAGACCCTTGTCTAAAACCAGTACTCACCTACCCTTCCAGAAGGCTGTTAACTTCTCCCTATACCTTATTTATATTATTGACATTTTTTTCAAATTTTCATGGAAAGGTTTATCTCCTGAGTGGGATTCAAACCTGTACCCCCTTCAGGACACTAGATTTGAAATCCAGGCATGCTACCGATCTGGGTTCAAGCAATCTTTAAAAAAAATCCATTTCAATATTATGCGTATCAGTTCAAATACTGAAATTTAATAATTAAGTTAACGGTTTAAGCCAAAATGTTACAGTGCCTGCTTGTCGTATTATCACAATCATCTATGGAATACCCGTCACATTCTGCATACACTACATAGTACATACCTGACAGATTAGATTACTAAACAGTGATACTCAGAGCACAGGCAGCCTGCAAGGTCAGGATACATCTTATTCTATATTTACATACTTTGATGGCTCTCTTTTAAACTTGAGTAGGATTTACAAGTATGTTTTATCCAAAAAATGAAATACTTGGCTGGGACCATGCAGAAAGACCAGCAAAAAGTTCACAAATCATTTAATCCTCAAGTGTAATGTATTCAAAGGTTCAAGCCTAAACAAACAGGAATTTACTAATGGCCATACATGAGTGTCTCCAGTTCTATAAGCATCACAATCTTAGGTCTGTGGTTATATCTGGTTCCAAACATAAACTTTCCATCACTGTAGACAAAATGGTCTATTTCTACATGTAAAAATTGCACTATGGGGGACGAAAATTACCAATTTAGCATAAGAAAAAAACAACAATACAAACACAGGATGTTTGATCGCTTTATTGCAAAATATAACTTTGAAATATTCACAGAAATTATGCAATACTATATACATGTAATAGATAACAGGTGTGTGTAGAACAAAACAGTATTAATACATAGAAACAAGGATTTGATGCATTCAAATTATAATACTTTGAAAGAGTAAAACAATTCAACCGGGATATAATAGTATGCAACATCTGTTGGTCAAAACTTAGCAAAGTAACTGAGATAATAATGTCTAAGTCCGCAGAGAATGGCCATGAATATTTGATAATGATTTCAAGTGTTTACCAATATTTGTTGCTTAGCAGAACACAATATTCAAATAAATGTAGCCATCAATAATAATTTGAACTTTTAAAACAATAAAATGTCCCATTAATACTTGATTAAATTCTTACTTGCACAAATACAGTTGTTAATCAACAACAAAGCTAAAACAAGTCATGAACAATCAATTAAGTAATTTAGTTTTGATCAATCTGACAATCAAATAATATATAATGGAAGTGATAAGACAATTCATGTATGATACAAGGTATTCATCTGCTTGAGAATGTCAATAAAAGAACTCATACTTCAAACTTGAAATAAACATGGTGGAGATAATTCACCAAACTTTGTCAAATGATAATGTAACATATGAACACTATAAGGCACTGAAATGAAGCAACAAAACAATAGTTACATGATACTACATACAAGACATCATACCCTAGAGAGAAATCGTATAGTATACACTAGTGTGTAGTAAACCACAAAGGCCATAAAAAATGTACAGTCACTTATCACATTAAATTAACAATCACTCATACATCGAGGGTTGCCCCCAAAACTGTAAAAAATGCTCTTTAACAATGCACAGTCTTGGGAGCAATCCTCAACATGAAGTATCTAAAGGAAACAATTTTCAAAAAATGGTATAATCAAATACACAGAGAGCAACAAAAGCTACAAATAGTTACTTCAACCCATACTAAATTACTGCTGACAAATAAACATACCTAAGACTAAATAAATAACAGCTTAAATGATAGGAATAGATGCATTTCAAATTACAGGCCTCTATAATCAAAAGTCCAACAACTGATTATAGTAATAAATCCTATTATATTGAATTGGAACATTATTGTAAGATTATTGTTAATGACTCAAAGTTTCAATCATTTTTTACCCTGACAGTCAGTCAGAGGGTACTATCAATATGCTGAAACTAATTTCTCTTCTTGGCTCAGACACATTTTTAAATAATTCTTAATACGGTGGTTATTAGCAAGTAAGACCAAATAAGTTTCATACATTTTGAAATGAATGTGACATATGAAGTCAGTTATAACTAAATACACAGTAAACTTGAATAAATAATTGACACATTCTTCAATACATGGTCAGTAAATAACACTGTAGTGAATAAAAATACAATACATGTATAATAGTAACTTACTATTTAAAATGTCTAAAAATAGCAATTCTTTAAGTAAGGATCTGTACATGTATATGCAATACAAATAAATGCATACATAAATTCATTTACAAATAGGGCTGCTGCGAGTATCCAAGTACTCTGATATTAGCGATCTTGACCAGAAAATCGAGTACGAATATTCATCACGTCCGAAATCTTCGGATCGCAATCTACTTTTGGAAATAATGAAAGAACATTTTCAGCTTAATTACCACTGAAAACAAGCCGCACTACACTTAATAATTATAATTTAATTCAAAATTTCGATTGATAAAAATGTTATCACTGAAAATTTCCATAAACGCCTCGTAATTATAAATAGAAATGTTTGGACTACATGATTTTCCACTTAGTAAAAGCTTAGTAAAATTCTTCACTTATTTTTGTTATTACATCAATTCCTATATGCTTCTCCATTAACTAGTGAATCTTGGTTCGATTCTTGAATCGCTACACATGAATTGTGGTTTGGATCAGATCGCCACTTGCTAAACGATCCACAGCCCTATTTACAAAGCTTTAGTTTGTACATGTAATATAAAATTATGCGTTCAAATGTATGGTACAATGATGAGAAGTTAATGGACCTAGCATCTCATATAAGTGTTTCAAAATTTTCAATGTTATGGGATTTATCAGTTTATTTCTCACAAATGAAAAACAACAATTTTATATAAATATATCTAGAAACTCACTATTGGTGCATATAATATCTAGTGGAAACAATCAACTAAAAAAATTAAACTTTAATAACAGTTGGAAATTTTAAACTCAATATTTTAGCTTTGATATTAAGACAAGGTGATAGGGCATGAATAAGGTGCTTTACTGGAGCCAACTACAATGTATATCTTACATAAAGCACAGCACTGTAAATATTGAACCGTTCATACTGTATTCACAAGTATGTACATAAATCATCACCAGTATAAACCTATATACTGACAACTAACAGGAATGTGTCCAATCAACATAGTATGAAGTCTTTGAAATATAAAAATGAACAAAAACATAGAGGGAAAACATATACACATGTACCAATGTCTACTAAATACGTAAAGAAAGTCTTTCACAAGGTGAAGTTGTATACTGAATCTAGACATGTAGTTATAACATTGCGATAAAACATACAATTATACTTTAAAATCTTATAAGCAAATCATGCACTGATTCAACAAGGAAGTACATTGTTTCACATTCTTTGGTACAACAGAAGTTCTCACAATTAAAACTGAAATAATGCTAATCTAAGTCACTATATCTTCAAATTGATATTTATATGATAAAAATTCACGGTACAATTAAGTGAACCAACTTAATATTTCAATACATTTCAATAGAATTAGACCTATGTTACTACACAGTAATTCTCAGTTGTCACGATGTGTTCGAGATTGTAATAGAAACATAATTAGAACAAATATAATATACCACAATGTAGCAGAAATAGAATGAAACAATTAAAGGTGTCAAAATGTTAACAAACAATAAGTGAATCATTTTCTAATAAAATCTTTAAGAAACACTTTTAGCCTATCAAAACAATAAAATGTAAGTTGTTTCAGTCATTGTGTAATAAAAAAAATTCACAATTAAAATAATCAAAATTTAAGTTTGTTGCAAGTCAGAATTAAGTACAATAAAATCTAACATCATAATGTATAGAATGTTTACCAAGTTCTGTCAATGTAACCTTACTATTTCACATACCTTTAATAACACATTGATTTTCAATTATTTTTCAATTTTCAAATAACTGGATCAAATGCTTTGACAATGAACAAGTAAACAAAACAATGATACTACTTTATTCTTCACAAAAACACAATTTTTTATTATGGTGTTTTAGTGAACAGTCTTTATATTGTGTTTCTTTAGAACTTCATTACTTTATACTTTGAAGACATAATTATGCACATTTCAATTAATAAATCAAGAATCAATTGACAAAAGTTTCAAATGTTTATAGAAGATTGTAACATTTATACAATGTGACCAACAAAGCTGTCCTAACTTTAAACATTTCAACATATAAGTAAATTGATCTATTGTTCATGACTAACAGATCTAACAAATATTAATTCAGTAAATATTTTGAATACCCATGGCAAGGATACAAACAAATGAATTTTAAAAACATTAATACGATTCCAGCTTTTGAACGTTTGTTTTTCTTGTAACCCTATCAAGGTGTTATATAACAATCACATTATGGCCATCAAGTATTTAACAACATAGTTTGGCTACAGTTTAACAAAATATCTAAAACAAGTTGAAAAACAGAGTTTTAACATGAAGCAATCTATATACAAACAAAGTCAGCATATGTTAATTTTTTTTTGATCAAGTGGTGAAACTATGGCAATCTTTTTTGCTAATAAAAACAAGCTTTTATTAATCTAGATTATCATGTTGCATACAAAATGCACCAAAAAGTTATAAACAAAATATAAATCAATGTCAGCAACATTTCTGACCATAAAAGTGTAACTGTGTACTATACTATATACAAAACCATGCAATCCATACATACCTTTACACTTGTAAAAAGGACAAGTTTCTCATTTATATTTTTCAATTTTTATTTTAGATGTATTTCAGGGCTCGAATTTAACAAAAACTTGGACTCACAAAATTTTGTGAGTTGATTTTCTTCAACTCGCAAAATGAAAAAAAATCACTCGCATTTTTTTCTCCAAAGTTTTATAGCATACATGGTAACTATTTGTGTATGCAATATGAAAGCAACTTAGTACTATACTTAACTACAGATAGAACAAGTGTGTTACTGTGGAATAAGCAAGTATATCAAATATGTTTTTATGGTGAATCTTAAATTATATTATACCATCGATCTATCTGTCCGTTTCAATGCTGATTACTGTCTCATTAGGTAAGACAGTAATATTTTTGCGGTGATTTCAACTTGCGAAAATTTGCGAGTTAAAATAAATGTTAAAAGCATTTTTCAAAATGAACTCGCATTTTGCGAGTATGCGAGCTTAAATTAGAGCCCTGATGTATTTACACATTAGGATAGTCATAAAAGATAGTGACATTTGAAAGGAGAGTAATGATACATTTGTAACTGATATACATGTACTTGTATTTAAAGATATGATTTTAATTTCTCGAGTATTTGTTCAAGTTTAAACACAAATCAAACATAAAAAATGTAAAGGTATTTATGGATGGCACTGTATGAATAGCCCAAATTTATTAACCTGTTTGTATGAATGCATTATGCTTTGAAGAAAGTTTAAACAAGAGATTCTTATAGACATAACCTGGCTTGTATGAACACAAGTTTGCAATAACTGCTCAAGTAATTAAGAAAGGTAGAGAGAGAAAGCATGTATTCGTGACATGCAGATATAATCACAATTATAATCACAATCAGGCGTTTTTGCATATTCTTAAAAGGGAAGCTTCAGAACAATTACTTATAGCATAATTATTACTAAATGCAATTAAACTTTTCTTGATTGTCAGTTAATTAGCATACACAATACAAAGAACCTTAATGTTCGCATCATTCTTCATCGTCATGTAACATATCCATAGAGGCTACAAGATCTAGGGTCAATTACTACAATTATATATACATATCAGGGGAATCCTGTCTGTTTGTCATACACAATCAATGTATAATGTATTCATATGAGCAAGTTAATAAATGTGGACTTAACATGAATAAGTCAACATCTCCTCGTATGGAGAAAAACGTTTGTCATTATTATGATAGCACATTATTAAGATATCAAAATGTCCGCAGTATAAAAACAAACTAAAACAAAAAAAACAGAAATTTTGGGGAACATAAAAATGATCACAGTCATAAAAAATCATACAACACTATATGTACATGATGATGTAAAATAACACATAGGAAACGAAAACACAAGTTTTGTAGTACATTGTACACTATAATAATTCGAGGGTTGCCCCCAAGACTGTAGTAACTCGCTGTTTCACACAATGCAATAACTACAGTCTTGTCGGCAACCCTCCAATTGTAAGCTAGGAATGATTTTGTCGTAATAATTTGAACAAGTGAGTCCTGTAGATCCTGACTGACTTAAACACTTTGATATTCAGCTCTATAAAACCTTGCTCTTGAAGTGGGTCCAATTCTGACTTCAGAGGCATATTTTGAACAATATATACAGAGGATATTGATGTGAAGCTACATCCTATAAAAACAAGCGCTAGACCTAATAGTTTCAGATAAAAACATTTCAACATTTTACTACAAAATTGTTGATATCAGAACATAGACAGACACTGTATAGACCACTCACAATAGCTTACATTGAGAAAATTGTGTTACGATAAACTTACCAAGTAATGGCTAAGCTACTTTATTTTTGTTCAAGAATGTAAATCAGAGCTAATACAGACAATACTAGGGAAAAAATGAAAATTTTTCATAAACTTTAAAAGGATCAAGAGGCTTATTAACATTTTGTCATTTAGCATTGTGATTTAATGTACTTTATAGTACAACAACAGCAGTCCACATACAGCGAGCTCGCCTTTTTTGTGTGGTCATGTAAAAAAAATATAAGTCATTGATATACAATCTCTTCGAGTTATGCAACTTGATATTTGGCCTCCAACAGTAACCTCATAGACATGTATGAAGTTTAAGTGAATTTCTTAAGAGGTTTCAAAGATATAAAAGGTATTAAAATGTCACACCTAAAAACTTAACCAAATGTGTTATGCCAATACTTATGCACAGCTTAGAAGCATATCCTAAATTTTCTGGGAATAGTCAAGCTAAAATAAATAATCAATACAATACTTAGTACTCCACAAACTGGCAATGCTTCAGAGCAAAATTTCTAAATGTTTTTACAATATCTTCAGAATACCTCAGAAATGCAGAAAATTTACCAGAAAATTTATTACTTCACATATCATTCTTTTCAGGAACAAGCACCCAATCCTGACCAAAATCATTCCAATAAGATTTTGTAGAAATTGATGGCTACACATCCAACAAGCCAGCTATTTACTATGGGTGTTGTTAAGTATGTCAACTTCACAAAAACACAAGCTATCTTTGACAGGAGTACAAATGATTATATCAATAGTAAGTTACAGGGATATCAAAAATTACAACTCAAACTAGAAATTTTCAAGTCTAACTATCTCATACATATCACATATATTGTGTAAATGTTAATTATTAACAAAACATTCATACTAAGCTTATCATTGTTTTGGCATAAATGTTACAGTGAATTTAACAGAAACAACTTTTCACCAAGTAAAACAAAATATTGAACATTGAGACGTGATAGCTGTAAGTATGAGAAAGTTTTTGTTTGTTTTAGTTTACATGAATAATAATGCCCAGAGAAAGAAAAATATTTGAGTACATTAACAAATAAAACATAAGTCAGTATAAAAATGAATGTCAAAAAACTTTTACACAGTCTTCTGAAAACTTGGCTGGCATGAACAAGTCATCTAGACACTAAAAACTGATTGTTTTACCACAGCAAACAATTTAGTACCTTCACTAACATACGTATGCTTACTGTGGGATATTTGAAGATTATAGAATATACACATGAATTCACTAACACATTGAAATAGTTGAACACCAGAATGAAAGCCTGACACTGCTATAAAATATCACCAGTCACTCAGATTGGTATCTAGAAGTTTTTATTCCAGAGATTTTACAAATCAGTGGCGCTTTTCACAAAAAATCTTACAATAAAAATCTTTGTAAGTCAAAAGCGAGAAACATTTTTTGGCCAATCAATTCCGAATATTACTGAATTATGTAGAATAGTGTATACCTTTTGATATCATATTATAGTTTTGTTGATTATCCTTCTGACTTTGAACTGCAAAATTTATGCAATTGACTTACGATAACTTTTTTCGTAAGAAATTTTGTGAAAAGGTGCACAGAATTGATATAATTTCCAGACCATATAACTACTTGTCTGAGACAATTTTGCGTAGTTTAGCAGGGGGAGCTTTGTCCATGGGTAGAGAAGCTTTCCTTTTTAATCTTTGAACAGGTGAGTCAGGTGGGGTGAATTTACTACCAGAAACTTTCCTGATAGACATAGTATGATGAGGTGAAGATTTCCCAGTAGATACTGATTGTCTGTTTTTCACAGGAGACACAGATCTTGTACGAATAGTGCTTCTGATTAAATTACTTTTTTCTTTTGAATCATGAGTAGAACCCGACTTTGACTGAGTAGAAGATTGAAGCTTTTCACATAAACCTTTAACATCAAATGAAAGTCTTTGTTTTACTGTTTTCATAGGAGATGAAGGTAAAGATGAACTAACACTTCTTGTGATCTTCTTTATTGTACTATTTATAGGTGTTACTGAACATGATCTTGTTGTCATTCCACGATTTAATAACTGCTTCATTTTCTTCTGTTGTTTCATTTCACCCTTGTTATTATTGTCTGTTTTGTCTGTGTCAGATGATTTAGACTTATTATCAACAGATTCTTCGTCTATGTCAGCCTTGACACCTTCACTACTTGTAGAAGGTAATTCTGACTTCTCCATGGCAACCATTGTAGATGTTTGTGGATTGTAAACTGTTTTACATGGTAGAATAGGGTATGGAGATTCACTAGATACGGAGATAGGTGACGGTATACCATAGTCATCAGTGTCTACATGTACTGGTATATCAACATCAACATGTAGTGGTTTATGAAACATTTGTTTAGGATCAGTATTAAGAGACATTCTCAATGGATCCTCAGTTTGATGAGGACAACTTATACGATCAGGACTACCAAGTTTCTTTACACTACAACCCTGACAACATGATGATAGTATAGACTCAGAATCTGATGATACAGATATCACTGAGAATGAACAATCATTAGATTGCTGTGTTGTTGTTCTTTTATCATTTCTTATTGGAGACATGGGTGTAGATGTGTTCACATTAGCAGCTATACCACTAACTGTAGGTGATAATAACATATTCCTGAGTGTTTTGTAATCAGATTTTCTATTTTCATCAGCACCAGTATTGTCCATCGAGATTTTTTCATGTGCAGCAATATCTTCAATCACGACAGCAGCTTTTAAAACTGACATTTCATACAGTAGACTTCTGTACAATGTTAGTTTCTGCTTTGATACTTCAGCCTCTAACTCTTCAGAGATACAGTTACTTAATGATAATGATTGATTGAGTCGAGGCTGACTATTCTGAGCGTTTCTTTTCTTCAAACCAAGAAGTTTATCTATATTTTTAGCCAGTAATGTTGGACCAGATGGAAATTCACATTCAACATCATCAACTTCAATTCTGGCTTTGAGTCTAAAGCCCTTTATTCTTCCCTTCAATATTCGATCAAGTCTTTTTCTAGGCATCCATTGAAGTAATTTCTTACGAGACAGACGTTGTACTCTAATCCTCAATTTTTTCATTGATTTTAACTTTTCCAAACTTTTCAAATTTAACCCTGTATTAATACGACACATAAATTCTTTTGTTTCAGACTTCTTGAAACGATAGGTATGATTTTGTTTGTGTAAATTTGCTATTCTTCGGGGTCTATAAAGCACTGGGTATGCCATAGGCTTTTTTCTTAACTTCTCTAGGAAAGAGTTCTTCACTGGTGTACGGCAGAATGACCCAGAATCTTCAACAATACTGAAAGGTGATTCAATGTGGATATTATTTTTCACTCTTTGTCCTAACAAAGAACTGATAGGAATATCAAGTAGATTTATTTCATGAGCTGGTTTCTTCACATCAGCTTCATTTTCTGACTCGGATTCAGAATCAGATACGATAGATGCCACAGTTTTGTCACTTTTATCCATTGATATAGAATATGACAATCTCTTTCTTGAACCATGACCACTGTCATCATGACTTAGTTGAGAAATCAAAGATTTTGGCGTCTTTGGAGTCACTGGAGATTTACATGTAGGCTCTATATCATCCAAAAACTCACAACTAATTTCTTCCAAGCTTGGTCTTTGTTCACGAAGTCTGGCAGCAGTGAGTTTCGGTACCAAATCAATGTTCTCAATAAATGCTTTCTTACTTAAGTTAGACCATTTCTGACAGACAGGACTTTTAGGACTGATACAAGGTGGAAAATCATTGTTGCTTGTTTGAGGAAGTGTAAAGTTTGCAGAGTTCCTTAACTCTGGTGGTCTTTCACTACAACCTTTCTGATGATATCTCATTTTGTCTTTACTCAAAAATTCCTTCTCACAAAAGAAACAGATAAAGATTTCAGCAGAGAAAGGCAGAAACCAATCTGAAAATAATAAGATATATTATATTACTATGATGGTTACAGTTGATTCTCTAGTTCACACAATAAGTAGGTCAGTACATCTAATATGTAGGAAACTTTAAAAGCAACTGAAGAGTATCTAATAACAGACATGTCTATAGATATAATTTCTTTAACTGATAAAAAATGTTTTACAAGTTGTCAGCCACTAAAGAAGGTATTAGCTTCATACTGGTTAAACATTGGGTCTATATTATCAGGGACAGTGAGGATAACAATTACACAGTTAATTGTAAGCTTATATCATTTAGTTACCTACAATACTTTATAAAATAAATAAATAATATTGACCAGCTGTAACAAAAGAACCATCAACCTTATGAAAGGTAGTTTGCCATTTACTTGTAAAGATTTATCATTCTCAAAAATGTTGTCTGTCTCAAAAAGAACATGAAAATCTCACACTCTACATCTTAGCTTTACTTAATAAATGTCAGCATAAGTGCTAAAGCTTGGCATACTTAAAGGTTTATTCAGATTGAAGCAGATTACATAGCCTACTGCCTTGATGAGATGTAATGAACCAAAATAAAGGACATTACATTGTATAAAGTAATGTCGATGTTGCAGCCTTTTTACACAATAACTATATAGAGAATAGCTATGAAGAATTAATATTCTATAATATAAAAATGTTGAACAAACCAATATTACTTAAATGTTGTAGGTTTATTAAGGATGTAAAAATTGGCTACCCACTTTAACTATCAGTTCTAAGATGTTGAGAGTAATTAAGGTTGCTCAATCATACTACATGTATATACATAGAAGATGTTGTCTAATATCAAGTTCTGGTATACAGTCTTACCTTGTGGAAATGTTCTCATTTTTAAAGGTGATACAGGATATGAACCAGTCTTCACATCACCACTACCATCCTATAATAAGCAATAATTGATCTATATTATATTATATATTTAATACAATAATATCTCATATTGATAGTAATCACAATAATTTAGTCTGACATCTTACATTAATGAATACAAGAAACTATAGTACTCCAAGCATCTCTAAGTTACATGGATGGAAGTTCAAAGTTTTGAAAATACTGAAAACCTACATTCAAAATACTGAAATAGGCAGATTTCATATAAATAACATAGAGTGATTTATTCTCAAAATACATATAAATGCATGACAGTATTCAAAGACATGCCTTAAATGTTTATAAATGTTAACATAAAATGTACATTTTATGTTAAACAAATTGTAACAACAAAGAAAACTAAATCAACCCATGAGTATATTGAACTAGTCTGAGTAGCTTGTATAATAATACATCTTACTAGAAACATGTGATAATAAAAAAACAACAGGTAATCAAGCAATAAACCTGGCATCAAGTATATTATTATGTCTATTGTAATAGGTTCAAAACATACATGTACATAAATAAATATGTGGTACTCGTGTAAAAAATAAAATTTTGTTCGACTACCTGGCAATTGAATTCCACTAAAATATCAATAATGAATTAAGTTTGAACTTATAAAAATCTAAAAGAGTAACATCCATTCAATGCACATATTGTAACACCATATTTTGTTTTATACACTTAATAACTTATAGTGCATCCTTATCATTAAATGTCTACATGTACAGTAGAGTGACTGACCTATAAACTTATCTCTTGGTAGAAGTGACTAAGGTTATTATTCATTATGTTATATTCTATATATCTTTAAACTTAAATGAAGACTGGCTTGATGAAACAACATCAATAATAAGAGAGTGGGTGTGGTAAAATGTTACTGTGTGAAGGAAACGCATTTTTTTCAGTATGTGGGGAATAGCCTGGTGCCTTATTTTATATAGAGAAATGGGGGAAATTTTATTGCAATTTCATTGATAGGGGGTATGGAAAATCAAAAGTAACCTCCAAATTTTGGGAAAACTGCATAATTTCAAGGAAATTTCAGAAGTGGAAGGCACCTGTAAACGGCCCCTGTCATAAAGAAAAAAAGCCCTGGAAGGCTAGATATCAACACCAAGAAATAACTTGATTTTTTCATCAATACAAACTTTGTTCTTATAGTTCAGAATTCTATGATTAGAAAGCTTTCAAAGTAAGTGGATAATGACCCCAGTTGGTGACAAACATAATCTAACACTCATCTAATGTTAAGACTTAACTAAACAATAAAAACCCCACATGATAGCACTTAAAGGCTGAACGAAACACTATTGTAACATACATTTTAAATTAAGGCAGTTGTAACAAGTGTTTCGCTCAGCCCTTGCACTGTAAGCATTTTCACATGCAGGGGGGGGGGTACATATATATTTTTGATGACACACTTATCTGGTTAGAAAGAATACATAGATTGTTAAGGGGCAACACAATCTGTAAGCACCTGTATTTACTGTAATTAACTATAACGTAGTGTTTTATTCTGATACATTCAGTCTCCTTTATTTAATCCACTAGAGAGATTTTTATTATATCTTATTATATTTTCTATATTTCTGCAATGGTCACAGAATGTCAGAAAAGTATTAAACATTCTTGAATGTATATTGCATGCTCAGCACTAAACGGTTGTAATTCACTCTTTTTTTAATTTGAGTTACGACTGTTTTCGCTTAGTTTGGGATATGACAAAACATAACAATTACAGCTATTTACACTACAATTACATAGAAGTCTTTAAGCTACATTGTGATGGCTAAATGAATACAAACAAAACAAAGATCTGAAGTCTCATCATAGTACACATACCAAAGGTCCAATCACATAAGATTGAATTAAATCTTCCTTTCCAGCATACTTGTAACAACTCTTAACAACTGACTTCAAATTATCTGTCCAATATTTCTGAAAATATATTACAGAAAAATAAATTTAAATATCATATCAGGATAAATTGCCATAGGGTATTATATGATGGTATGCTTGGAACAACATCACAGATTTACAAGGAAACTGCTGGTCAAAAATGTATTTTGTAAAGTTCTAAAATAATTAGGACAGCATTGAGTTTTAAACACAGTAAGTTTATGAGACACTGAATGAGATCATTATTTTATAGTCTGTCCTTCAAGGTATTAGCATTGTCATGATCTATTCTAGTTTATCATATCCAACAAGAATCACACACAAGAGAACTAGATTCAAAGGGCATCTGACACCAAGTCTTGTAACACTTTGTAGCTGTATAAAAACTGTGACCTTGAGGTCATGATCCAAATATGTAAGCTTTTGACCTTTAAGTATTTAATAAAAGTTATTTAACATTTCCTTAAATAACTCAATCTAAAACTTGTGAGCCCTGGGGCAGAGCAAATTTTGACTCAAAGGGGCATAATTTGTACAACCTTTGTAGAGGACCTTGCCAAATACTAGCTGTAGGCCTTATAGTTTTAAACTAGAAGACTTTTTTTAGAAATAGTTGATGCAAGACAAACAAAGACCAACCACAATAGCTCACCTTGATCACTTTGTTCTCAAATGAGCTAAAAATGGTTTAAATACAAGATAGTTACTTTTTAAAGATATTGACATTCTAAACATCAAATTCTATCCAACCAATCATAGTATATTTAATACAAATGAAATACATTTTTTTAAGTGTATTACCTCAGTATACCAATCAGCTCTACTAGCAGCCCATGGTACATCGTCTGGCCACCATTCAGGTCTAGCTGAACGTCTACTATAAAATACTTCTTCTTTTCCTGTCACTAATTTCAACAGTCGTGGTATAAAGTCTTTGAGTTCAGACTGAAAATAATAAGGCATTGTAATTTATAGTAATCTTAAACAATTGGGTTTAAGCTGCAATCCAGCTCAGGACCACAAACTCCATATGCAGACACTTATACCACTTTGCCAGAAAATACACATGAACTTTCATACACCTGCTACAAGAGTCATTCCTCATTTTGAGTAAAAACATTGCTTACTGTTCTTGATATATTTTTTTACATATTTTAAAAAAAAAAATAAAGGTTAACTGCGATCACTGTAATTATTCACATTTGTTTGCTGCCTAAAATCATACATTTAAATTACATACATCTTATAATGGTGAAGGTAATCACTCAATAAACAGTTGTGATTTTGTTCCTGCAAGCGGAACTTTTTGCTGTTAATGTCTAATTACTGCTTAACACACTTTTCTCAGATAATCATTAAGCATTTCCATCAAAATATATTAATGTTTGCGAGAAAGTAAGGGAACCACTTGAGCAAGGACTGTTTTTATTTTATTGATTACATGTGTTTTTGATCGTAGAACTGTTTGGATTTTCATACATGACAAAATAAGCAAAGTGGCAGTATATTCGGACAAAAATTGTCAGTTGTGACTGAATTGATTTTTTTCCTTCGTAAACACACAAACAACCACTAACTGTTAATATAATTACAAATATTATCAACTACAAAAATAGCAGTGAAAAAATTATCACAATTTCTTATACATTAGTCATAGTATTTGAAACAGTTAAATAAGTTGACAGTAAACACATATAGTACCATTCTATACATAGACGGTGAAGATATCACCTCTATACTAAGACACACAACCATTGGCAGTATTCAGTGATTTGGTACGCAACAGAATATAGTGTGGCATATGAAGAGAAGACACAATAGTTTTTTTTTCTGTTTTTAATATAATCATGATTGAATTATAAAATAAATGGCTTATAACTACAGGAATATCAATCCATAGATACAAAGTACTTTTAAACCTCAATGGGTATAGATGCATATGAACACCAGCAGTGTGTTCAGTAACCTTGAACATTCCAAAACGTTCCGTTAAGGAAGTGTCAGAACTACTCAACCCATAGACAACTCAACCGGAGACAGCTCAATCCCCTTCTAATGGATTGAGTTGTCCCAACTTTGAGTTGAGTTATGCACAGGTTATGTTGTCTACTGGTTGAGTTCTCCCATACTGGTAACGTTAGCTAGCCTAACAGTAGTTACTAAACACAGGGCAGAGGTATCTACTTTGTAATCAAATGTCTGTATAGAGAATGACAGATATAAACACATAAGGATGGGGGTTAAACTACAATTTTATAAGTTTTATCTGATGTGCATAATTTGTTGGATAGTTGAATTTTATTGAATAGCCACAAAAAACATACTCAATTTGTTCAGAATGATTTCAACGGGGAAATTATTCGAATATAAACATTGCCACTTTTTTTCAGGTAAATAAACTGTTTACCCATGATGCTTAGTGTCTCTGTACAAAGGTCAGTAAGACCCTTTGTGTACAAAATGCAATTAGTACCACAGATTGAAACTGTTACAACACCAAATTTTTATTTACAGTCTGCCCTAGCGCCATGTATATGTTTGCAAGAAAATAATCAATATTCAATAAAGCTTTGTTGTCCTCCTGTAAGTTGACTACTAACACGTCCCCCTAAAAATACCATCTTTAATAGTGATGGGCCATTCACCTGTTATCCTATGGGAGGCTGACACAAGTTTTAATAACAATTTTATATTCAGTGTATGAAAATTTAGAGACCCATGAAATGAGGCTACTTTTGACACCATTGGCATACTTTGAACAATCTTTGTAGAAATGGTTTTTATTACATGCAAAATATGGAAGCTCTAGGCCTAACAGTTTTAGTGAAGAAAGTTTTTAACTTTCCCTAATGTATCTCCATGTAAAACTTGCGAGTCCCTTTGAGGAGGGGTCAATAATGACCCCAGGGGCACAGTTGAATAAAACCCTGTAGACCTTGAGATGATGCAACATGTCAAATATGGTTGCTCTAGGCTTTATGGTATTACACTCTCAATTGAACTTGAAAACACTGGCCTAACACTTTCAAAAGATATCAGAACTATTCAACAAGTTGCCATAACAACAAAGAAAACAGGTAATTCTTCTAGTACATAAATAAATGTGATAATAAATGGTTCTCACCTTGGTCATACTATCTAGTTTAACTCTAGGTAGCTGAATGTCTTTCTTTACATTTGATGTACATGTATAACTATCAGTTGTATCATGATATTGTCTTACCTGAAATATACAATAAAATTATATCACACTGAAATATGCCAAGTCTAATAAATTATCAAATGACTGATATAAATTTAAGAAGAAATAGGGAATAGTCATTGATTTTGGTGTATGACTTATTCTTACAAAACAAGTAAATCTGTGAGCTAATGCTCACTAGTGATACCCCCGCAAAAATCTAAAAATATGCGACAAACAGGAAGTAGATGAGCAAGGAGCATGAAATCGCTTTACACCACATGGGACTATGGGATGAAGCAATATGCAAAGAATTAGGCTGCTGCATGTTATAGTTGCTGAGAAAACTGCGACGGCAATTTTGTAACGGATGGACGGACAAGGGTAAAACAGTATACCCCCCTCTTCTTCGAAGCGGGGGTATAATTAGTAAAAGGTCACTTAATGACACTGCATGCTAAATATCATATTTCTAGACTATGTTTCATTATTTCAGTAATTGAGATAATTAGATATTTCTCAAAATAACACCTTGTAATCAAACTCCTCACAGCGGTTATGTCACGCCTTGCTACTTTAACCACTGCCTTCATATGAATCAATGTGACACTAGTAGTACCATATGACTAATGTTTAAATTTTAACGAGCAATAACGATAAGCCTAAAATATGTTAGGCGTAATGTAGCGAAAATTAACATTGAATGATCAAAAATGTGGTCAATTTACAAGTACTGCCAAAGAATTAAGATAAATTAAATAGGAATATATCATTATGTACCAAAATTGTTAAATTCATGAATAAAATACACCTAAAAGTGAGCAAGGTTGGGAATGAGCTGCGTTGTCCTCCCAATTAGGGCCTTGGTCCATCTCGCGCTACTTATTGCTTTTGGTGAGAAATCTTAAGTATTCATGATAAAACAAGTAAATCTGTGAGCTAATGCTCACTAGTGATACCCCCGCCAAAATCTAAAAATATGCGACAAACAGGAAGTATATGAGCAAGGAGCATGAAATCGCTTTACACCACATGGGACTATGGGATGAAGCAATATGCAAAGTATTAGGCTGCTGCATGTTATAGTTGCTGAGAAAACTGCGACGGAAATTTTGTAACGGACGGACGGATGGACGGACGCACGCACGGACAAGGGTAAAACAGTATACCCCCCTCTTCTTCGAAGCGGGGGTATAATTATATGTATATGATACTGAATAATATAGCAGTTATATATTAAATGACTAAAATAAATACAATTATCCATTTAATATTAACTTTGCACAACATTTTGCTATTCATGCAATTTTACACACTTTAGATAACCGGTTATGGTGTCAGGGTAAAAATAATCTTTTTTTTTTCACAAATTATTTATCCATACTATTTTTTCCCCTTTATGTACTTAGAACATCATATATTTCACTAAAAGAATACCAAATTTATTGAAAATATTGAAATGTAAAAGAAAAGATGAAAAGTTTTTCAGCTCCATACATGTAAATGTCAGTTTCATTTTGTATAACATGACTTTTATACAACTATTGGAATTTCTAATGACAAGGATAAGGTGTGATTCAATAGTATTGATTTGTGTCTGTTAATGAATTGTTAAGTTTAGTCTCAAATGAAATCTGAGTTTATGGCTTTTGTAAGTTTGTAATAAAACCCATGATATTAATGTTGATATATTTGATGTCTTTTCATTGTTATGATCATCTTATAACTGAAATTCAAACTCCACTGAAATGCTATTAAGAGGCAAATATACTGGAGTCTGTTACTGAGTTTGTACTGAAGTTTGTAAACCTGAGACCTGAACTATTCCAATCCATACTGAAGTGAAAAGACTCACTTTTATAGGGGATTGCTAACTGGCCATTAATACTGCATTATAACTAGGTTGATGTGACAAATAACAAGGGCATAATAAGTTTTAACAAGAGCTGTCAGAGGAGACAGCATGCTCGACTTAGTAAGTATTTATCACAGGAGATGTGGTTGATGATAAGGAACATACATATTTTAAAATTTGAAAATATAACCTTAACAAATTTAAAGTAAATAAATAAATAAAAAAAATAAAGAAAATTTTAAGTTCATGGAGGATGATTTTTAAAAAAAAATGTATTTGGAGTAATGATTCTTGTCACATGAGATGTGGTTGATAATAAGGAACATATATTTAAAGTTTGAAGTCAATACCTAAAGAAATAAAACAGTTGCAGTAAAAACAAATATTTTTTAAAGAAAACTATAAGTTCAAGGGGGGATAACTCTGAAAAAATGTATAAGGAGTTATGAACCTTGTCACATGAGATGTGGTTGATAATAGACCTTTCTTAATATTATGCTCATGAATAATTCATGAGGTAGTGAAAACGAGGTTTAGATGGGTCAAATGTAAACAAACTGATAAGCCAACGTAGTTACACTCTGTGTGATATAGAGATCTTGGGAAAAGTATTGATTTGTTGGTCAGGTTATAACTGATATATGTTAAATAATAAAATAAATTTTGAATTTATTTATTTGATATGAAAAACTTTTACCTATTATACCTATCATTAAACAAAAACAACATAAATGCTGTGTAAATACACTTGGCAATTTATACAGTAATCAGTCTAATGTTAGACTGACCAATTGTTTATTTCATCACAGTATGTTGTTGTAGATCTGATCTTATAATAATTACCATAGCAAATCAAAGGCTATCAGGTTAACATTCCATGCTTTGGAAATTTATTAAGTAAGGGCAATAAAATGATGTAACTATTGATAGTATATTTAGTTGTATGAAGATAAAGTTGGTTTACTGTATGGTACTATATTTATTGTATTCAACTTCACTAATGTACCTATAAAATTTGTATGTAATGTCTACAGAGAAAACTGTACTTCTGAAGAGTTTGTATGGGAAGGAATGAAAAATAAAATAGTCACATTTTTTCATTATTTATTTAAAAACCGTATCTGGTGGACATGTCTTTTGTTCAACAATACACATGCATGATCTTTAAAATGAGAACTGATACAATCCCGACTGCCTTAACCTACAGACACTATTAAAATAGATTACTAATAATTCTTTTACCCTTCTGATGACTTCAATGTTTATATGCTATTTGAAATATCATCAGTTCCTTTAAAAATATATATGTTTTTAATCTAAAAAAAACAAGAACCATGACAAATAATTATGTAGTGACTATAATTATGTAGTATAGTAAATTAAATCAAATGAGACTATACATTATTGTTGTCGACTTCATTATAACGAAAGACATATTATATCCCTGCCTCTATCATTCCTTTCCGAAATACAAATGTAGTTTCAAACTAAATCATTAAGTTGTTTTGTTTTCAAATAGACATTGCTTAGGTATATTAATATTTTGCCTCTCTTCAGTCGAATCTTGATTATTCCAAATTCCTGAAAATGCTTCATTTTGACTTGTATATACGAAGATGCTCACACAGTTGTGAATGTGAAGCGTGACCTGTTTTGTGGTATTCTTGGCTATGGACCAGTCAAACACATTTTGGAAAGTATTAATTTTATTTTTGGGGTCCATTTAGTGTGTTCCTGACACACATACATTGATTTGAACGCATTAGTTGATCATGGATTCTGAATATGAATTACATGAATGTTTATGGTAATATAGGAACAGTTTTGTACTTTTTCATTGAATAAATTCTACATATAACCGTATTTTTACTTTACTAATGTATCAACTGTATTAACTGTGAAATCATAAAAAAGCTTAAGATATTATATGTGTTGAAGAAAGACAATTTAATAAGCTTATTTTTTTCAAAAGTACTGTCTAATGAGAAAATAGCACTAAATATTAACTGGAAACACTTGTTAATACCTTTTGTCTTTTGAATATAAGTAGAAGATTAAACATGAGTATCAACATAAAATATCTTCTGTTTAAGTTAAAGTAATAAACACATCAGCATTAATTGTTAACCTTGTATTTTCTTATAAATTTACTGACTGATACCTCTAACCTCCGCCTGCCGTTTATACTACTAGGAGAGTTGTTTACATCTGACCCATCTTAACCTCGTTTTGAAATTCATGCATAAATATTGAGAATCCTCTATAAGGAACATATATTTAAAGTTTGATGTTAATATCTTAAGAAATAACAAAGATAAAAAGAAAGTATTTTACTGCTCAAAAACTTTAATCTGTGCACAAAAACTTTTATCAGAAATGTAGATGCGGACGCCGACACTGGGGCGAGTAGGAGAGCTCTACATTACTATGTAAAGTCAAGCTAAAAATAAAAAAAAACAATTAATTTACCCTTTCTGAAGATAAAAGCTTTGCTTCATCTTTCATGGTAACATTATTGCCCTTCTTAGGACTGTTAGTTAGTGTATCAATACAATATTTGTGTTCCATGATTGAAGATAGAGCTGACTCAGCAGTAACAGCAACACCAACAGATTTGCTGTCTCTGGGAGACGATTTAACAACCTTTGTACTGATCTTGGATGATTCTTTATTATCAACATTACTGGCCAATTGTTTATTTTCAGAGTTGTTTTGACTTTCCGCTTCAGTCGTTTTTGAAATTTTTGTAGAGCTATTGTTAACACTTAACTTTCTTGATGGTTTGTTAGATTTCATCATTTCTGTTGTTTTACTAGTTTTCTCAGATCTGACACTATATCCATCGACGCTATTATCTTTCTTAGATACAGATTTTTCAGACAGTATGTTTCTTTTCCTGCTAGGTTTGTCACCTGACAGAGACAATGTATGCGAAGTCAATCTGGTTGGAGTCTTAACATCACTTGGACTGGACTTGGGAGACAATACAGTAGTGGGTGAACTAATCTTCTCTCTGGAATCTATTTTCAATTTTTGTGGTGAAGAATTAGTTCTTAATATCATGGGTGATTTTGGACTTACTACAGGTTTCACCCTGGTTTTAATAGGTTGAGAACAAACCCTTTTGATGCATCTAGATTTATAATTATGAGCTCCCTTTTTTTCTATTTTCTTACAATGCTTACAAGTACCACAGTTCTTTGTTCTGCATCCCTAGATCAAATATAACAAAAACACAACTACTTTCTGATTTAACGGTTAGGTTAACTGCCAGCTAATCATAACATAAAAGGTACACATATGTGTAAATTTGTTCACGCAAATATATACTAAGTATTTATAGATGTGTTTAATCAATAGTTGAAGAGATGGTGGGTTTTTATTGCACTTTACTAGGTAACTATCAATTAACCAATTAATACAATCATCATTAAGTATATTGTCTGTAGTTATAAAAACCGATTTCTTAAGTTCCACAGCCTGGGCTCAAATTCAAGATGGCTGCCAAAATATAAAAAAACTGTATATTTTTCATTATAATTTATAAACTTTTATCTTGACAAATTAAAGAAAAAAACAATGATTTTTCAAAACTTTTTTGATAATTACATAATATTATTTTCTAATATTTGTTTTCCCTCATTTAAATTTTGAAAACAAAATGATATTAAGCATTAATTTACTTATGGCTTATCGTGTCAGAACAAACAAGTTTCAACTTTCAATACAAAGTTTCAAGTCATTTAAGATTACATGACACATAAAGCCAAGTATGAGCAAAAGGAAATACAACTAATATACAACAAAACAAAGTCTACACAAGTGAGCTCAACCTTGTCAATACTCAATATCAGCTATATATCAAAAGTTCATGAAGCGAAGCCATCAAAATGAGTCAACTTATACAAGGCTCCAATTAAACAATAAATAAGACTTATAAATTTTTGCAAGTGGATTATATTTCACTCGCAAAATGAAAAAACACTTTTTTATCCAAATTTTTAAATCGATTAAATTTTCCAAACTCATTAAATTATCAACAACGTTTCACACATTTGAGTCAAACGCACAATCTATAAAGTGATTAACCACAATTGGACAAATAGTTGCTACAAGGTATCATGGTTTTTGATATGTCAGAACTTAGTTTTTGACATTGGCAACACTTATGATACTTCAGACACTTATTGTAACATGTAGTGATACTACTAAAACCTGATCTTAGGCGATTTCTATCTCGCGAGTATGCGAGCTTAAACTTGAGCCCTAATACATATCAAAACATACACAAGTAAGTGATAATGAGAGCATAACTTGAATAAAAAACGTATTGATCATACAAGCCTGCAGTTGGAAATCTAACAAGCAAATCATATTCAAATCATGCCAATCCTTGCCTGACCAAGTATATCATCCTGTGCTTTATTCATACACACTTGGGCTACATTCCAGTCTAACTCGTACCAAAGAATCCCCAGACAAGGTTGAAGCACAATACTTGTACTAGTCTACTAGCATATAACTGAGTATACCGTATAGGAACCATGTCCCCAACCATGTTCTGTGTGAGACAGGCTTTAAGTCATAAAAACGTAACCAACCTACCTCACAAGACCCACAAGACAGATTTCTTGATGTCTCTTCTAACTGTTTAGATACTTGTTTTGGTTTAACATCCAGTTGTATAACACTAGGCTGTAAACATACTCTTTTCATACATCTAGTTTTCCTTACACCAGACCTTTTATAACGCTCACAACTTTTACAAGAACCACAGTTCCTTAGTTTACAACTCTAAAATGAGACAATATGACATCTATTCATATTCTACTGTTTAAGAGCTTACAAGAGCTTACCAGTCATGAATAATACATTTTTCAACCAAGTTTCATTTCATATTAAAACATAATAAATCCCATATCAACTAGAATGTTTCATGTTTATAACTCATAATCATAATTCTGATTTACATCAAAGTTAAGAACTCATTTCCTGGTGACCCAATTCAACTATGAATAACATGTTTAATGAACAAGGAAATTATTCTTTTATAAGAATATGATGCAATCATTCTTTTGTAATGCTGTTATATGAAAACTAAACTTTTTAAACTGTGTCTTCACATGGACCAGGAACACTAGAAGATCCTTTTTTATTGATCACATTTTTATAAGATATACAAGGAAGTTTTAGCTTTTAAAAATATAATACAAAAACATTGAAACACAGAAATTTAAACTGTCATACTCTTCTCATCATTAATTAGGGGTGTGACATTTGTAATCTGGTGGAGATTGTAGCAAAATTCAGTTAAACAGTACCTATTAAGCCCATTTTAAATTTAGTTTAACTATCAATTTTACAAAAGTCTGTTATTTAGTATTTGACCAGCTTGTCAATAATCTAACTTCTTATTCATTGTATTTAATTCTTTGTTTCTTAGACTTTTTATCATAGAAAAACGTCTTCCTATGTCACTTATAACAATATCTAAAAGACCACAACAGAAATAAGGGTTAATATTTTCATCTTTGAATATGTATTTTTCCATTAGAACTAAAATTCATTAAAACCAAGTTATAAAACTGCCCATCATTTTTAGTAAATAATAAATAGCTATCAGTGTTTATTCTAGTCTGCGGGATCATCAGAATCCCCCACAATAATTGATAATTGATCATATGATAACGGGCCGTTGCACTATAACTTTTTAGCATGTTTCAAAACAGGGTTTATTATGTGATCCTATCAACTTTTCATCTTTCGATTTCGCTGAAAATAATCGGCCGTATTTTTTATTTTCAATTTCCTTGAAAAAAATCGACCGAAATCTTTTTCTTTTTGCCAAAAACTTGACCTGATCTCTCAATTTTGCAAAAAAATTGGCAGTTTTTTCAGATTTTGCTAAAAATTTTCAATGTTACTAAAAGGTGATATATGAGTGAATGTGTGTTTTGAATGTGTGAATTTGGCATAATAAATACTGAATGGTAATTTTAGATAGTCATTTTTTGCATCACCTTATATCCCCCCCCCCCATTTTTTCAAAATTCCCCACACATTTTTCAAGAGGTGGGGAAAGATCCCCCACTTTTTTCAAATCCTACAATAAACACTGGCTATTAATGTAAACAAACCATGTAATGTATCAATACATCACAGTTAAGAGTAAGAGACAATGTCTGGGCCATGAATCAATTGCTTTTAATGTGTTGCGGACTAATTTTCTTATATTCTTAATTTTCTGTGTATTCTCCAAATAAAACGTCATGATTACAAAGCTGGTTGATTTTGTTTGATCCAAACAATAAAACAAAACACAATGGTCTAAACTCTTTAAAGAGTTAGTTCCAATTATAAATTAATGATACATAAATCAGTATGCAGAAAATTTCAGTAACAATTTTATTTTAACGCAATCAGCTATTCGGGAATTGTGCTTTTAACATGCATTTTTCAAATAGATAAAAAAGGGAAAAAATCTGGACTTTTGATTTTCAATCAAGACAATGAAAATTTGACTAAAGCGTAGTCAAGATAATGCAAATTGACTGTATACATTTTTGTAATTAAGGTAAGACCTGACTTACCTTACAAGTACCACATGCTTTCTTTCTGAATGTTGTCTCTACTTGAGGTGATTTGTTACTTCTTAAAGACACAGAAGAGACAACCACTTTCTTATCCATGTTTGGTATCAATACCTTCTAGTCATTGTTCAAGATGATTCATCAACTGAAATGAAAAAAAGCAATTTGTACTGGTCAAAGTGTTTATGAATTTTTCACCATGTTTAACTTTTATAACAGAAAATATAAATTCAAAGAAAATAATACAATACATATATGATAATTATAATACCTAAAAGGTGGAAGTTGAGAGTTTTGAAAATACTGATGACCTACTTTCAAAATACTGAAATAGGCAGATTTCATATAAATTACACAGAGTAGTCTATTCTCAATATACTGAAATTATTACTGAAAACTTTCACCCATATAAGCCTCAAGGCATTTGAATTGTCAAAATAAGTCAGGGATGAGCCTAGGGGGCAATTCGGGGACTTCTTCACCCTTTCCATTAAAACTTTCCGCTATAAGCACATCAAAGCAAAAACAAAGTTGCAGGCATTTTTGGAAAATCAATGAAACAGATTTTGACCCAGATTCTGACAGTCCTTGAGACCTCGATTTAACAACTGGTTGAGCGTATGTTATGTCTGCATTTCTTACGTAATCAACCAATCAGCTATTCGGGAGTTGTGCTGTTAGTATACACACTTCTGTTGTTTATCAATGGCCCCGGAGTATGTTGTCTCCTCTGAAGACCAACCAGCGTCCACTAAAAAACCAATAGTGCTACATGTTGGCCCGATAAGATTGATTAAACAGTTGCATATAACAAACATAGGTCTAAGCTTTTTGGATGCTTGCTTTATACACTGAGGCATTACTAAATGATGATAGAAGCAACTTAGTACCAACATACAATACCGAGAAAAACTGCTACACTACTGACATTAAGTTATGTGTTATAAATTTGTTGACTGAAGGGGTAGGGGTTCATCATCAGTGGTCGACACTAACTTCTGAGCCAGGTGTCCTGACGGGACTCCTGCTTTTGATCCAAGGTGTCCCTTATGAAAAATTGGGATCCCTGAACGGGATCATCAAAAATTATGAACTGTCAGTTTTAAAAAATGAACTTGGCATTCTATCAGTCAATTAATTTATTCATGATTACAGATATATTCATATTTGATATACTGCATAATTGTAGCTGTATAGACCAGTTGCAGCATGACGTCACAAGCACCTGCTATCCTATGTTTAGTAAAAGGCCTGTCCTACTAGCTCAGTCGGTAGCGCACAAGTCTACTGATCGAGAGGTCGTGAGTTCGATCCCTGGGCAGGGCATACTTTCTACAGCTATTCTCCTTCTACCACTGATTCTAAATCATGTAGGACAGTAGTCAATCACTGACTTAAGTATGCACCTAGTAACTGGTTAACAGCTTAATCCAGTGATTAAGCCTTTCCAGGAATGGCGAGTATGTGGGCTGACCGCCGTTATATGACCTATACAATCAGGGGTCTAGCTAGAACCAAATTTTAGGGAGAAGTGACGTCTCCCTGGACTTGAAATAGGGAGAAGTGGTGGGATTCTTGGGAGAAGTGGTGTTCCGTCATTCGCAGGTTTTAACAGAGTAGGTGTCTTATGCTGCACTGAGTTCATATAAAAGTAGCCTTTCTAGTGTCTACACTGTCTGTCCCTGGAATGGATTGCTTCTGTGGATTGTTATTAGCAGTATAAAACAGCAGTCAAGTATATGAGAAGATTAGCTGCTATAGACAATTAAAAACTACATGCATCAGCAAATTAAGATCTAAATGGCTTGCTCAAGTCTAATTTTGTTTCAAAATATTTTCTCTTTGCTCTGACATGTTTTCAATTAGGAGTCATCTCATCATAAACGTTTTTATGAAATCTTTTAACAACTCTAGATCTATTATTATATCCTACATTGATCTATGTTTATTTTATCATTAAATTATTTCTTAGACATGTGATTGAAAAGAAATACCTTTGGACATTTCATAGACATGATTTTCATTATTGGGCATTATTCTAGGATTAACCAACATTGGCAACAACACTTCTCCCCATTTTAACGAAGACGATTTTTCCGAAAATTTTCTTTAATAAACGTGAAAACGAACAATAGTGTTACAGTTTATCTCTATAAAAGCTTATTATGTATGATATAATATTGTTTTATACGTAACGTAATCGCTTTAACCAATACGAAGTGTTGTCATATATTTTCGCGACCCGCGCTAAATTGCTTTCATATGAAACTTCCTTCGTGATTGAAAGGCTTATTGTCTTTTTGTGTCCGTCTTGATGCTACAAGTAACGCGATTTAATGTAGTTTAACTTGTTTTCGCGCACGCGCGGTTAAATTAAATCCCCCGATACCGTCGAACGTCTTAAAATAAATTGACATGTTCTTTTTTCTTTCTAATAACAATATATTCTCTGACTTATGGTATATGCATATGCGAACGTCATCAAGCGTGTAAAACATCACTTGGCGACTGCTTTATCGATTTTATGACATCCTTTTGAATACTTTAGTCGGCGAGTTAATCTCCCAGCGTGTGACCGACAATTAAGTTTAATTAACATGTAATTGGCATGTAATCGCCGCGGGCGGTCTCAATTTTCACAACTCTTATCTGGATTAACAATGGACAGTCAATTAGTAACAAAATAATTTATTTTTAATCGCTATGCTACTTCACATATGAAGTTTATCCCCCCGTTATTTAAATTGCGCTTTATTATCAGTTTGACTAATTGACTCTATGGTGTATGTTGCTTACAATCGCGGGAGAATACGTGTGAAAACTTAGGTCAATAATCTTTATTGAATTTATAATGATTTATGGCAATATTTTTGTGTTATGTATCTTTTTTAATTTTTTAGAGCTACGCATATGTTTATTATTTTACAAGCTATTGACGGGTTGACTGAAATCCATTGGAACGCAGATAGGGCCGCACAATAACGACGCTTCTGTATTCGGATTGCGTCGGACCTCTTCGTCTTACAATACGTATCTACGCGATTCGTCGCAATCTCTCATACAACTCTGTATGAGAGATTGGATTCGTCGCTCCGTAATAACTTTTAGCGAGTTAGATGTACACTGGATCGACTTTTTGACTTACAAAATGTACTTTTGTGTCTGAATAAGTACTTTATACTGATGTTTAACCATTTAATTTCCCAGAAAATCGAGTGTCCCCACGGAACACCCAGCTTGGCAGTTTTGGAGTCCCTTCCCATTTTTTGGTGTCCTCGGGATCCCGGGACACCGTTAGTGTCGACCGCTGAATCATATAAACAATGTTATTAAACAGGTTCCCGAGATGTGTGGTAAAAGAATATCTAACTTTCCATCTGTCAGCACCATTAACAGGATTGGTGACCAGAGAGCTAGTGTTACATATAAGCAAATCTTTAAACAACTTGGAACTCAGAGAGATGCCACACTGCAGTCTGACGAGACTCATAAACATGGTGATTGTTACAAAGTGTTTTCTGTTCGTGATTCCACAGAAAAGACTTCGGTTTTAGATTTATAAGACATGAGAAATAAAAATTCTGAAAATTGCTTGAAAACATTGAAAAGTATAGTTGAAGATATCAGTGAATGTACATGTACAAATGTTGGAAATGAAATTTTGACAAATATCAAGAACACTATGTCTGATCGTGCTGCTACCGAAAAGAAAATCCATGAACTTTAGAAATCATATCTTGAAGAAATTTTACCCTGCTGCTATTCAAATTGAGATCTTTTAACAGCTGCTGAACAAGAGTCAGGTTCTGACATTAACATTTTTTTATTGTGGCTTGCATATTTTAGTAAATTTTGCTGATCTGTCTGATGGTGTAATTCTGAAATTTGAAGATAGTATGAAAGAAGGTGACATAGGTGATGATGCACATTCTGATACAAAAATGTTTACACAGAAGGGTGAAAGCAGTAGTATAAGGTTAGTTCCAACTGCCTGCAAAAGCTTGGTGCATGGTGGAGATGATAAAAGTGGGTGCTATTGAGATTTCAGAACATTCATGAATGATAAAGATTCAGAAACTAATAGAAAGAGAAAAAGTGCTTCCCATCTTGAGCCTTTCAGAGGCAATCGCTTCAACATTTTGTTATACAATGGGGAGATAGTGTTCTTTCTTGCAGACCACATAATTGAATTTTTGAGGTCAACAATCCATCAAACAGATTACAGAAAGCGGTATATTATGACATTAAGGTAAAGTTGCATTTAGCAGTTATGCAGGTTTTTGGTATATGTTTCAAGTTTGTTACAGCACCATTTTAGCATGCACTTGAAAATAAGGACTGTTCACTTGAAAAAGCAAACTGTATATCAGTTTATGTGCTTTCCTTGAAAGATTCATGGAATACTCCTCAGACATTTTATGTGGTAATGGGGCTCAAATGCCAGAGTTAGTAAAGAAGGACGAAGTGTATGCGACTGATGCAGCCAGATGAATTTGACAGCACAACCTTTGCTCTTCTTCAGCAATTATTTGTAGCATGGCACACGCTTATTATAAAAGCTGTTGGAGATCACCTGTTGGGTGAAAACTTCTCTTAAGTTGATAAATCCATGTCTGCGCAAACACAGTCTGTGCCATGTCACAACATATTTCCAGAGAGGGCATTCTCGCTGCTTGATGCCTTTACCAGATTCAGACCTTAGCATCAACCTTGTTTGTTTGTTTGTTTTGGTTTTACGGCGCACCAACACAGAAAGGTCATAATGCATCAACCTTGTGTAATGAAAGTTATATTATGTTCAGTTTGCTGAAACAGGACAATGAATCAAGAGAAGAGAAAGAAAAGCTGTTAGACGCATCAAGAAAGGAGGGTATAGAAATAAGGAAAAAGTACCAAGATAGAATCAAAGACATAGAAAATAATCAATGAGAGGATTTAGGAAAGAAGGGAAATGCTATTGAAAAGAAAGAGCAAGAAAAATACATCCAACATGAAAAGCTTGCAGATTATATTTTGTATTATGGATTCTGGCAATATCTAGAAACTGTCAATTCCTAACTGAAGACTATGAAATCTGATGCTGAAAAGAAAAAAGCATTTTAAATGTCAGTTACAATTCCGAAAAATTGTGTTGGGTCAGCCAGCTGACAAGAAATATTTCCGTTCAGTGAGAAAGGTGTTTAGTATAACATTGAAAAGCTTGCAGAAAATGTAAAAGCACTAATAAAAACAGCACTAGAAATAACATCAACTTCTGGACATGAAATTTTTTTTGTGGTAAAAAGATCATTCATTTTCGAATGGTTGACAATGTCAGGACACCATTTCATGGAAGAGTTATTTCAACTGTACCAGGTTACCCAAACTAGTACAATGTATTAAATATACGAGGGTGATCCAGCTGTATATGTTTATATGTTATCAGATGATTATAAAAATGGTGACTTACAACTATTAGTTGAAGGTAGCAATCATCAATATGGCATTTTTATGAAAAGTTACACAGTTGTTTTTCATATTATGCTAACAGTAACCTGTTGATAATGTTGATTTTTACAAAGTTGTTTTTCAAAATATTATGCTAACCTGATGATAAGGTTGATTGTTACAATATTACTTTAACAACTAAATGAGTTTAAATGTTTAGAGAATTAATAATAAAGAAAGAAGAGTGAATTAGTCATTATCATTATCAAAAGAGATTTATATGAAATTTTGAACATTTTGAGACAGTGAATTAGACATTATGTAACTATCGAAAGTGATTTATATGAAATTTCGAAAATTTTGAAAACAAAACCGTTATTATTTGAATGGCTAACCACCAACATAATTTGTGTTAATCAACCACTGAGGCTGTATATCATTTCAAGAACATCACAGGGAAGTTAGACAGCAATGTATGTGAGTGTAAAATACTGTTTTTACATGTTATTGTGTGATTGTTATGAAAATAATCAGTTTTACCATTTTTTTTTACCAAATTAAAATGGACTCTAAGAGTAACCTTCTTTAAAATATCATTAAAAATACAATAATAAATTTGTTTAGTACTTCTAATACCCGACTTCAACTGTATGCAAAATTTCATTTCGTTTTCTTGATTTTGAAAATTTTGATGGTTCATGCTACAGACCTGCCAACTTTCCCGAATTTTCCAGGATACTCCCGGATGTAAGTAAAATTTTTCTACTCACGCAATTATAATAGAATCACCCAAATTACGTTTTTTTCTGAAATTTTTAGGTGATGGTCTAATTTTCCATTGATTTCTGTTCCTTTCGTGGTTCTTTTGCCTACTCCAAAAACCAAATCGATAAAAAACTGGTCAAAACTAGATTGCAGGTACTGTAGATTACACATGCTCAAACACAAACTGGGTTACCAGCAGGGTTCATTCTATGACGCTGGATACACACTTAATTTAGAATACCGCGCACATTTTCAGCACATACATGCGAAAAACACATTCTGAATCTCTTTGGAAATCGTGAATAAAATCATGAAATACATTAAAAAAATTGTCAAAACCCACTTTAGGACATTACTACAACTAAATACTGTCACTATTCTGTGAAAACGAAACTCCTACAATCATTTAGACGCATTGTCATATATTTTCGCGACCCACACTATTGCAAATTGATGCAATATATACATTGGTATATTTAATAAGCTTATAGTTTTGTTTATTCATTTTTCTTAATTTAGCAAGCAATGCTTCAGGAAAAGACATTTCGGTATATACGCAGTTGAAATAATGCCAAGAATGACGGACATTTTCTGACAGTCAGCAACAAATGTACTGGTAAAATTTAAGCATTAGCAGGATTTCCTTTGTTTATGATTGCCAATGACATCCTAGTTGAAGTTGTATGATCATGTTAAAATTTTAAGTAAGGCCTACAAAAAATTTGAGTTAGATTATAAGATTACTTAAAAAGTGTCCAGTTTACTAAACCTTCTGGTGTGTACGTATGCCGCAAATTCCAGTTATGTGGACTATTAAAATCGCAATTTCTTGTTACCTCTCAATTGTGAAAGACATGGTCGAAAATTATCGATTTCTTGAATAAACACCGATCTAGCAATGAAATTGATAGCTAGAAAAAAAAGCTTCTCAATTTATCAAGTCACAGTTATCAACAATCATACATTGTTTTTGTAATAATTGAATAAGTATATATAAAGTACAAGTCAAATGACGACTATAAGTGGCTGAAACTAGTTTGGACCATGTAAATGTCTTAAAAAAGTATGTAGAAAAAGAAATGGCAAAAAATGTGTAGCCAAGTGTGAAATATGTGTTGCAAAAAGTGAAATGTGTCGTGAATAAATTTCCCTTGGGATTTGCAAAAGTTAGCAGGACTGATGCTAACGGTAGCCACTGCCTTTTTCTGGGTTTAAACTTTCATCAAACTTTTTTTCAATAAATTAAACTTTGTATTAAAGTTCCATATATTCTGTCAATACATTTTTCACAAACATATTAGGAAATAAATAAAAAGTTTATAAAAAATAAACTGTCACATTTGGTGTTATGTCTTTGGTAGCTTCAACATTACACAACAATAGTGATGTCAACACTGAAACTGAACATTTTTTATTGACTGTAAGCATGCTTGATTGGGCTAGCAACACAACACTCAGTAATAAAATAACGTAAATATGACATAAAATGAAAAATTAATATACCCGATTCATTCCAAAACTAACTTTCAAAACAGCGATTCGGTGAAAATGGAAGATTAAACCTAGATAGTTAAATACTGGGTCATTTGCGTGATAATGACAAATGCGTCAACAATGACAGTGGCCCTCTTGAAAAGGCAATCAAGAATTTCGGAAAATAACAAGATGTGTGCGACATAATACAACAACCGAAATATAGTTCATATCATATTTATCTTTTTTGTAAGAATATATATACATACCAAGACCAGATTTTATCGTTTTATGTTAAAGTTTCCTTTATTAATCGCTTCGGGATTGCGCAAAATGGCGGCTTTCCAGAAAAGCTAACATCCGGGTAACATTGTACGATTAATCTCCCTTGGCAAATACCTTTGACGAGACTTATCGGCCTAATGGAGCACACACGAAAGGAACAACATTTCGATCACCAAACCAGAAAGCTTTTGTGTCTCTGACTAAACAAATGAATATAATTATTTCAAAATATGCTAAAATAACCATTTTATATGCTTAGGCCTATTTTCTGCCGAATTCTCATAATTTTAAAAAAGAATACTTGTAACATAATTATGTCGCCCTTTGTTTTTATAACTAATAAGAAACTGTCATTCAAGAAATGTACTTCATGTATATAATCTTTATCTTATTTCAAATAATACATTTTGCATGTAATTTTACTGATTTTAGAGTAACATTTTCCTTAAAGAAATAAATTTATTGATAGTAGGCCTATGCAAGGAACGAAAATATTGAGATTTCAAAAAATATTCTAATATTTCTATTTCTATTAATAAGTAAAAATTTCAACTGTGTGTGTGAACATGAAGTTTAATCTTAATATTCTATTTTCATATTCTATTTATTTCTTGCAACAGTTTGATATATTAATTCTTTATTCATTAGTTTATGTGCAGTTCAACGTAAGCCTATACATACAATGTATACATACGTACGACATACTTGTAGTGTATAATAAAATATGTAGCCTACTTAATGTTGTTCTATGCATCTGATGGACATACTATTAAGCAAGCTCCTGTCTCTTGCTGAAGATATTATAGTAACTTTTTTGTATAATTTGAATTATAAATTTATGCGGCGTTTCTGATTTTACCAAATATGATTCTGGTGGACATTTAATAAACATATTAACAGCTTTAATTCAGCCTCTAGTATAGGGTTCATCGTTGGTTTGATTAACATTGTTTGTTTGTTTGTTTTGGTTTTAAGTACTGCGCATGAACACAGAAAGCTTATATCGCGGGTTTGATTAAGAAGGTTAGTTATAACCTTGATGAATTGTATAATATATCTATTGTAGAATTTTGATATTTGAGATACATTGTTTTCTGTTTTCAATTTATATAGATTAGTTAAATACATGTACACATTTGAACCCATTTATATAAGCAAGATGTGTAATTTAAGGAATGGAACCAATCAACAGGCAATTTACAGATTATTATATAGAGGCTGGTCCGGGATTTTCATATGAACATTTGTACATGTCCATATTGTAAACAGAAAATTTGAAGGAATTATCTTAATCAGAAAAATATAAAGCGATACTTTCACTTCTGATAAAAGAAGGCAATGAAAACAAGAGGGCCATGCTGGCCATTTATCGCTCACCAGAGTACCATTGATATATACATAAATCAGAGTAAAATAAAAATCAAGTAATAAAATATCTTTGCAAATAGTGAACACCTGGATGCTGAAACATATTGTGATTAATCCTGGTAATGGCCTATCATACATCCCATCACACCATATGCCTCAAATGTAGGCTTTGTATAGAATAATGACCTGTTTTGAAACTTGTCTAAGAACTCATTAAAAAACAAACTTTCAAACCAATTTCCAGTGAATTTGGATAAAAAGTAGCTATTAGAGAGTTAGCAAGATTTTCTGTTTTTAGCTCCAGTTACCTAGTTACCTAGTTTTTCATCCAAGATGTCCCATTTTTGAACGCATTTGAGCAAATAGCTTGACAAGCATTCTGGCCAAGTTCGACAATTGAGTAAAAAATGTTACCACTATCTAGAGCTTTTACAAGTTTTTTCCATATTTAGGCTGTGTGATCCAATTTCCTAGGGCTAGCGTCCTCATAAAATTTGATGATAATTAAGGCAACAATGTGACCACTAGAGTGTTACAAATTTGGACGGGCGACACACGACAGACGATGGACGCCGGACATTCAAAGATCCTAAGAGCTCACCCTAACCTACCTTAGGTGAACAAAAGTCACCAATTAACCCCGAACATTGTCTCCCATACAGACAGGACCACCACCAAATATTGACCAATATACAAGCTGTCATACCAAACATTGGAGATATTTTGGTTACAGGAAGGTTAATCTGAGGATAACATTTGAAGAAAATGAGACATAGTTAAAATTTTATCAAATCAAGTGAATAATAAAACTAATTAAAAAATATGTTGATTTTAAGTTTAAAAAATAAGGTTAGTCTTAAAAAATGACTGTGTAAAACATCTTCATTTACAATTGGAACGATAGAACTATATATACATCTAGAAATCAAGTTCGACATTATATATTCATCGTCTGACATTTTATACTTATTAGAATATTGTAATTTAGTAGGAAGTTGGAAGCTCGTCTATTGCATCTACGTATATATTCCGGGATGCATGGGTAATCAGTCACTGACGCACGTATGCGCCTGGTAGTTAGTTAACAGCTGGATCCAGAGATTTAGCCTTTCCAGAAACAGTGAGTAGGTGAACTGACCGCCGTTAAATAACATATACAATGAGTTGCTACGGCGTTAAAACAAACAAACAAACGAACAGTATGGGTAATCTACAGGTATGTAACCTTGAGTTTACAAATACACGTAGTCATTACATATACTATAGTATAAATCATTGAAAGTATATTTATTTCAACCTATATTATTCATTTGGTTATATGATGTTGTAGTATTATATAATCAGAACAGGTTATTCTAAGAAGTGTTTCAGAAATGGTCAGATAAGCATTAAAGTTAAAAAAGTTTAAATCACTGTGGCGTAGTTCCACTTCCGATTATTTTACTAGTCGGACGATGGTTGTTCTTGATCTGGTTGTACTGCCAAAACGCTAGTTTCCTTTGTTCATCCAAATCAATTGAATAAAGACTCTGTATATTTTTTAATTGCCTTTATTTACAAATACAATAAAGAAACTTCGTCCAAATATGAGCTGAAAGAGAGGTGACGTCTTAAAATGTTCGATCTAACTTGAGCCACGATATACACTTTACAGTATAAATTGAGTTGGCCAAATTACGTAAGGAACGCTCTTTTGTATTTAATTCATTAATTGCCGTCTACGATGTGACTTGTTAGTTATGAATGATTGTGTTGATACACAAATGCCTGTCGTAGCATGGAACTGATACATAAGTTTTGAGGCCGTAGTGAGCAACAGCTGGCCCCTCCATCCCTCCATGCTACATACCAATCAGAATTGAACGTTGCTCTGTCGTAAGCCTTGAATGTTGCCCTATTATTGCAACTGGTGCGGTGTTAGGAGATTTCGATTCATGGGCGTGTTGCAGTTGATCTCGAAAGTAATTGAAAGAAACTAACATGAACACACTTTTAAATGGTCAAGTTTGCACTATAGTTAAATGTGTTTCTAACCGTTGATATGTTCATATAAAATGATTCTGGTTAGTAGACGTGGTGTAAAATCAATTCACTTCAGTTAAAACTTAAACTCGTAAATGTATTTGACATACACTGGGGTCCACAAGTTTCTTTACACATGTTTTTTGTTTAATATTTTCACTGAAAACTTGTACTTTTGTATAGCATTTAATAATTATGAATTAAAGTTATTTTTCATTAAAACTATATTTTGACAAAAAAGAGCGGATGAAAGAACATAATTGAGTGTTCACGTTGAATTGTACATTAGCTGTGAAACTAACAACAACATGTGAAGTATATCTAAATATATTGTAAAATGTAAAAATTAACATGTGTAAAGAAACTTTTGGACCCCACTGTAGATTCTAAAACGATTTATAACATTCACCATTTGCAAAATATATTTACTTAGTATAAGCATTTACACATTCTTTTCATAAACTGAGAGGAAAATAATGATCAAATTACTGAAAACCTGAAAAACTTTAACTTCCTGGTATGTTATTGACAATAAATACAAACTGTTTAATGAAATGTTGTGACATAATCATGATATGATGTGAATATAGTATCCTATGATAACAATTCAAAAACTCATGATTGTTGTTTTAAATTATAATATGAAATATGGATACTATAAATATTATTCCAATCCTGGAATCTATGATGTAAACACTTGTTCATAGCAGTCAATTAGGAAAACGTGTTCATTAATTAGTTTTTAATTAGTGCCGAAAAAAGTAAAGGTATATTGACTCGTGAACAAGTGACGTGATAAAAAAATACCATTGGGAAGTTATGATGAAACAAACGTAAATACGAAAAAATAATTACATTTCATCGCGTACAGATATAAGGCATTGAACGAACTATGAAAGGAAGAATTTATTATCTTGGTTTAAAGTTGTGCATGTCACAATGGATTATTTTAGTAATATTTTTTAATTTACCTTACTCAGGTAAGTTATACTTATTGTATTATAATTTACGTCTCATAAACTTTCAATGTCGTTTGAAGACGTTATGGAAGAATTGCCTGATTTTGTATTTGAAAAAATCACCTCCAAGGTAGTACAGGGTAAGACATGATTTATAAAACGGTATGCACTATTTTATATCCATAAACCTTAGTTTCGATTATAGACAATAATGAGTACAGAAAAATATGGAACTAGTATCAGGTATAATTGAATAATTAGTTACATGGCTTAGTTTTTAGTTCACACTCTTTTGAAAGCAGCTTAATAAAGTTCTGCTGTATTTTGTACTTATTGATTTGAGACATTACATGTTTCGGTAACTACCCCTTTTTAAACTGATTTAATGCAAGAGATATTTAAGTTGCATTTGTTTTTGTATCAGGTCATTTTCACAAGCTTTACTTGACAACTAAACTCAGTTGCAATTTGTTTTTATTTTTTGAAAGCCGCCCGGCTAGCTCAGTTGGTAGCACGCATGTCTACTGATCGAGGGGTCGTGTGTTCGATTCCCGGGCGGGGCATACTTTCGTGGAGTTTGGAAATGAAATTATTTCTACGGCCATTCTCCCTCCTACCAATGATTTTTAATCATGTAGGGCAGTTGTCTGTCACTGACGAAAGTATGTGCTTAGTAGTTGGTTAACAGCTAAATCCAGAGATTTAGCCTTTCCAGGAGGAGTGAGTAGGTTGACTGACCGCCGTTATATGACCTATAAAATGTGTTGCTACGGCGTTAAACCCAACAAAACAAACAAAGAAACAAACAATTTTTTTGTGTTTAAATAGTTTATGTTTGTAAAATTATTTCATATTGTAATAGCTGACAATTATACTCGTATATTCAAAAATATATAAATTGTGTGTTCGAACAATTACACCTACAATGATAGTTTTGACCTGTTGGGCTCTTTCTTTGATAATTTTCGCTGTATGTAAAATAAATGCCATAATATGTTAAATTCTTCAAACTTTCAGAAACTGCTTGTACAGTACCAAACTGTAATCCATTACAATGTAATGGTAACACATGTGATGGTTGTAAAGATGGCTATTATCTACTATCTGGATCATGTAATCAATGTCCAGATAGATGTTCTACATGTACAAGTTTTTCACAATGTACTACATGTAAGGACACATATTGGAATCTTCTAGGTGGTTGCGCTTCATCTTGTCCTACAAACTGTACAAACAATGTATGTGATGATACAACAGGATATTGTTATCAATGTAAACCAGGAACGTATGGTCCACAATGTGGTCAAGATTGTAATCTATGTAAAGATGGACAATGTGATCTTAGAAAATGTACAAATGGATGTAACGATGGTTATTATCAACATAACGGAGATTATGGATTTTCTAATTGTTTTAAATGTGTAAATGATAATTGTATAACATGTTCCAATGGAACATACTGTACTCAATGTGAACAAGGATATTACAGAAATTATTATCGACTGGAACCGGATGGTAGAGGTAGAATAAATTGTTTACAATGTTATGGTAGTTGTCTGGATTGTACTTATGATGAATATTGTCCAAAAGATTGTCAACAACACTGTAGTGAACCAGTAAACCCGGGAACGACAAAGTCAACTAATAAAACCAGTAAGTCAAGCTTCGTCATGGTATTTTTATTTTCAGCATATACCCTGTATTATTGATGCATCATTTATAATTCAGGTTTTTTGCAACACTGTGACGTAGTTTCTTCTCACATGGTACTGATGATAATATTGTTGGTTATTTCTACATCCACATTAATTTTAAGAAACAACACTAAACAATTTTGATTATCTTATTTCTAAATATCTTTTAATTTTAACACAGAAATTAACTACAATAATGGTTTAGTTTTTACACTTTACTTGTATAAGTTCTAAAAGTTGTCTAAAAATTTTAATTTGTGTAATATGTAAAACTTGTCTAACCCGTAGCCACGGGTTGCCGAGTTTTACACTAAAAAGGTTCGCCGAAGCGAGATCCGGTATAATCCGTGGCTTGGGATCCGGAAAAACTGGATTTTACCATTTTTGTGCAATTTGCGACAAACATGCAAATTATAAGAATCTCCCACCTGTAAATTGATCAACATTTATATCATAAGTCATATCAAAATTGAAACAATTATTTCGATAAACTTTGGGTAACCACTACCCAATTCTTATTAGCCATATAATGGGAATATAAAGTTAAATAACTAGTACTTGTAGTTACATAGATTTAATTGATGGGCGTAGCAATGCCCTTAATATTATTCAATACAGAAAACTAATAATTAGTTTACATTCATATGCATGACTATTACTTTAATATAATACAGAGTAGCTGTGAGATTAAGAGAGCATCAATACCTTATTGATATATGACAAAATAGTGGCAAATAAAGGCCGAGGTAGCTTGGCCCAACGTTCGCTTAACTACGACTAATTCCCAGGACAGGCATGCAGAAATCTAAGTAAATTGATATAAATAGTGTGTGGCGATCTGGGGCCTTAACTTGGCAAGCATTTACATAACTACTAACCGAGGTGGGGTGAAATTAATGCAGTATCAGTACATCCAAATATTCCACTAAAGACCCAGCATGGTCAAAATATGTTTTACATATTGTATTCATTGTATACAATCATGTATCTATTTATTGGTATGAGTGCCCCTGTTATTGGCAAATTTACAAAGTCAACATCCATGGTCCATTTTGGTTTACATCTAGCATGATCTCATATACTACCAGTCATGGTCAAAATACAATACTTTAGTCATATACATCCATAATTGGAACTAATTTTGCCAGCCATGGCTACGGTGTATGTTCTTGGAAATTTTTGCAGGCCCGCAATGGCCAAATATTCGGACTATACTAAAACAAAATTTACCAGCTATAGTCTAATATCCAGGTTTAGACAGAATTAATTAAAATATACCAGCCTTTGTCTAATATCCAGCCATGGAAGAAATTATTAAAATGTACTGGTCAGCCTAGGTCAAATATCCAGCCATGGACCAAATTAATGAAATGTACCAGCCTTTGTCTAATATCCAGCCATGGAAGAAATTATTAAATGTACTGGTCAGCCTAGGTCAAATATCCAGCCATGGACCAAATTAATGAAATGTACCAGCCTTTGTCTAATATCCAGCCATGGAAGAAATTATTAAATGTACTGGTCAGCCTAGGTCAAATATCCAGCCATGGACCAAATTAATGAAATGTACCAGCCTTGGTCAAATATCCAGCCATGGACAAAATTAATGAAATGTACTAGCATTGGTCAAATATCCAGCCATGAACTAAATTAATGAAATGCACCAGCTTTGGTCAAATATCCAGCCATGGACAAAATTAATGAAATGTACTTGCGTTGGTCAAATATCCAGCCATGGACAAAATTAATGAAATGTACTTGCATTGGTCAAATATCCAGCCATAAACTAAATTAATGAAATGTACCAACCTTGGTCAAATATCCAGCCATGGACAAAATTAATGAAATGTACTAGCATTGTTCAAATATCCAGCCATGGACCAAATTAATGAAATGTACCAGCCTTGGTCAAGTATCCAGCCATGGACAAAATCAATCGAAGTGTACCAGCCATGGTAAAATATCCAGCCATGGACGAAATCTGTTAATGTGTACCAGCCATGGTAAAATATCCAGCCATGGACGAAATCAGTTAATGTGTACCAGCCATGGTCAAATATCCAGCTATGGACGAATTCAGTTAACATGTACCAGCCATGGTCAAACATCCAGCCATGGACACAATCAATTAAAATGTATTAGTCATGAATCTATCAGTTAGCCATGGACCATGGATATTGTTACTTTTCCTTTGTACTTTAATTTTGATCTTGGACTCAAACTTGGAGCTAAACCTGGCCTATCGTTGTTTGTATTTAGTCCGGACTGGCCAGTTAGCAGGGTCAATATCCAAAGATATAGTATACCACTAAAAGGGTGAGCTGATGACCGCCAGGTCCACATATAGTGCTACTGACAAGAACTCCAGCCAGCCCCTTAGATGGATAAATGAATTCTAGTAGACCACACACACTAAATATATAATAAATCAACTATTGAATTGATTTGAATACACGACTATATAGTACAATAACATATTTTACTCAAGGTACTGGTGATAGTTTCAAGGGCCTTTTGTATTATAAATTATTCCACTTGGTCTATCCTTTAATGTTACTTAGGGGTCAATCACTGAATACCGGGTCCAGCATACGTGCTACCGACAAGTTCAGCAACCCACCCCTAACACTTATAAATTAGTTTTAGTATGCATTGCCCTTATACTAAGTATATGGTATATATATATGGTCCAAAGACTTATGGGGGCTACGCTATAATATTGTTCTTAATAATTACCTTGATTATTTCTACCACCAGCCCCCTGAGCAAGTTTATTTCTATTTTTATAATATGTTCACATGCCTCTCATTGGGCCAAACTGTCTCGACTGTAACCATAATCATTTAGATATGGCACAAAAGTAATTGTTTTCTTTTTCTGGTAAGCACACTGAATAGATCACAAACTGAATGTTTAATAAACCTTTGAACATCAAGTTAATGGCACTATGTCTTTATACCTTTTAATGCTGTCCTATGGTATATGTATGACTGGTTATGATATCCATTGTTTCCTATTTACATCCATTGTTCATGTATCACTTTCATTGTTTGTAATAAAGATTAACCATCTGATTTGTTGTTTGGCATTTCTTCCTAGTTTTCGCCTACGCTGACCATATCTAGGTTGTCACTCTGACCTGTATGTTTACTTTTTCTTAAGTAACTATCTAACGTAGTAGTGTGCTCACTAGTGATGCTCTCTCAAATTTCTTTACATACTTTCTGAAAATATATACAACAGCTTGGCAGTATCTTGATACAACATATTACATCACCATAATATAACAGATCAATGCTCAGGTATATTAAGTATTAAGTATTTTTAAAATTCAACTTTGAATAATCCAGAGGGTGGGTGGGGTGGGTTTCTCCTGTCACGGCAATAGCGCATTAAAAAGTGAAACACATGTTGAGTGAGCGCTTCTTTTATGTAATTGCCGCCGGGGGCGTGGCCTGACGGTTACGCTTCTTCCGGCGATAAACCAAAACAAAGTTACGAAATAAATTCAATGTATTTTTGAATGAAAATAATTGTTATTATTTCATTAAGTGTTACATATGTTCATGACATCACTTCTTATTAATTTGTTCAAACATATTACTTTAAAGCGTGTTAGATACTATTAATACTAGAGAGTGTTAAATTGTACTCGCAATCAGTGATGTTCCAATTATCGCCGATGTCGCCGAAATCGGTTAGAAAAAATTAAAGCGGCAATTATCGATTACGAGCCTGTTCCCAATGTAATCACTTTTCGTCTGCGCGCTTTAATGACAGATTTTGGCAGAAAAATGTGTCCGAAAACTATTTTTCTATATCCTTCCATGACAATTCATTTACACAAATAAACTTAAAGGCATGTAAAATACAGTTTATTTTGTTTATTTTGAGCTTTTTCACAGGGACGAGTGGCCAGGAGCCATATTGTTTACATTAAGCTAAGAAGTTAGATAAGTAAATAATGATACACTGCATTTAAATCATTTAATACAATGACGAGAATTTAGCTATATAAATTTTGACATTCAACCGATTATAATCGGAAAGTCAGTCGTTTGGACCCAACTGATTTCTCCGATTAATAGATTGTGGATTTTCCTGCCGATTGACATCACTACTCGCAATGAAACTTGTTTTACAAATTGTAATAATTTACTTTCAGCAACAATTCAAAGTACTATTTCAAAACTTACATCATCTAAGACAGAGCCACCTACACGAACACAGAAAACAAGTGAAGCGATCAAGTCCACAGAACCAACACCACATGAAGGTAGGTTCAAATTTGTTTTGTAACAAATATTAGTACAAGAAAACTATAAGCCTGCCCGGCTAGCTCATTCGATAGTGCACAAGTCTACTGATCGAGGGGTCGTAGGTTCGATTCCCGGGCGGGACATACTTTCATGGAGCTTGGTCATGGAATAATTTTCTACGACAATTCTACCTCCTACCACTGATTCTAAATCATGTAAGGCAGAAGTCAGTCACTGACGCACGTATGCGCCTAGTAGTTGGTTAACAGCTAAATCCATAGATTAAGCCTTTCAATAAACAGTGAGTAGGTGGACTGACCGCCGTGATATAACCTATACAATGTGTTGCTACGGCGTTAACCCCCCTCTAATAGAAAAAAATTAAGTCGCGGCTTACGTTGATGAACATTACATGTCAATAACGGATTGTTTATGTTCACTTAAGTATGATAATAAAAATATTCAGCTCGAAATAAGTGACGAAATAAGTGACGAAACATGAGAGTAATAATTCAGTACAGTTAAAGCGCTTAACCGGAACCTCTGAAAATCGGGCGATTTTAAATGTCTTACCAGCCCCGTGTTCAGTAACTACTGTTAACTAACGTTACGGATACGGGAGAACTTAACCCGAAGACAACTCATCCCGTGCAATACTCAACTCAAAGTTGGGACAACTCAATCCGTTAGAAGGAGATTAAGTTGTCTCGGGTTGAGTTGTCTATGGGTTGAGTTGTTCCGACTCTTCCGTTACGGAAAGTTTTGGAATTTCCAAGATAAATGAACACGCTGCAGTATTAGCATTTTCAAAAATGCTTGAAATCGCCGTTTAGCCGTGTATGACATCTCCTTTAGTGAAACATTCAAGCAATACATGATGTGTCAGCGTTTTAGTCCGAAGCATGTCTATTTATTAGGGCTCTATATCGGTCAGAATGATCGATACGATATTCGTATCGATACAAAATGATCGATATTCGATATATCATATGATATTTTAATAATAGATTAATAAAACTGCTATACAGTGATAGTTAGTTCATTTATTTTGATTGTTGTAACACCATACTACTAGATGCACTGTCTTAATAATAATTTAAATGTTGAAGTATTTGAGGTTTGCATTTTTAAGAAATATCATTGCATCTAATGAGTCTTTTTCTCGTTCCCAGAGGTTATCTTCTCGATCTTACTCGAGAATCTTGATAGCCTCTGGGTATGAGAATGAGTGGGTCTGTGACTAGACATGATCTGTCTGCTGACAGGGTGACATGTACGGTCAAGTTTGTTGTATTGCACCCTTTGCTTACAGCATTTTTGCAGCATATAGTACACTCTGGTCCGTCCATTGTTTTGTACAATATGATAATCCCAAACTTTATTTTTCGGAGGCAGCATATTCTCAGACAAATGTTATGTTGTAGACGAGTTTTCGTGACACGAGAAGTCTGTGTACTAACATCAACATTGACTTAGTGCGTTCGATAATCGATCGTTTATGTACTTGTGTCCAGGATTTACATAAAATGAAATCATTTTGTTGATACTTGGTATTAGTAAGATTTATCTCCAGTAATTCATATTTACAAGACCCTAAACAAAGATCGGCAAAAGGAAAAGCATACTCTTTCAGAACTTCAGCTATTAACAAGAATATTGCTTCTGGTCATTAAAGTTCTATTTACATAGCGGATCTACCCGAACAAATCCAAGAGACTTCTGGCTCCCAAAATTGATCTGTATTTAAAATACTGATCGTTAATGATCCCAGACTAATTGAAAACGAACGTACGTAATAATGGATATTGAAACCGCAACAGTTACTTCCCTTTGATTGAAAAGGGACATAACATAGCGTATCCGATGTAAGACATTTGCTTAAAGGAATGTCAAATTATGATTTTGTTCGTATACATATTATTACCGAATTGGAAGCAGTAGAATGTTGATTTGGCGATACAAAATATCAAATGATGTGCAGACCATGGATTTTATTTGTATGACCGTCATTGATCGATATTTTGTTCGATATGGAAACGTTCAATCAGATATATCTATCGAACCTACAATACCGGTATTCGATATATATCGTATACCGGTGTAGAGCCCTACTATTTATAGAATGCTTTGAATTTAGCCGTAATCACCTTTTGGCGTACATGTATCCTATTAATAAAATAATATATTAATTTACAATACAAGACCTTTTTTCTGGTTTCTTATTATATTGAGTTCATTTATGTTATTATAATTACATGTATATTTAGAATATGTTACGGTACAGAAAATGAATAAAACCAGCAACAAACTACAAGGAACAAATACAAATTTATTAACTACAGAATTGTTTAAAATTACAAAAAGTAGAAAAATGTGAAATATAGAATAAAACCTAGGTAGATGACTTCTAATTCTTCACTGATCCTGTGTTTCTGAGTCGAAAATCCAACGATGTAAAAAGTCCAATTCATTTTTTTTCAATATTCACATTATGGAAATCCAAATAAAGATGTTAATTCTATTATTCCAACACTGTCTGAAATCTATTATTTCAACACTGTGATAATTTTAAAAACACCCAAAATATAACAACTCTAAAGACTGTAGTGTAATGACTAAACTTGATGACTGAAGTGTATGGCTGAAAAATAGTGACCCAGGACCAGCGGCCTTTCTCGTACATACTCATAGAATTTTCAAGACTATATAGAAACATCAAGGTAAAATAACAATTTCGTAATACATTCAAGACTCTTCCAGAACATTCTATCAACAAAACTAAATCAATCAAAGTATTGAAATACAGAAAGACTTTCGGGCACATTGAAACCTAGCAAGTCCATACTAATGATTACGTCTGACACAGTAGGCCTAGATTCAAGTTCGAATCAAGCAGTGCAAAAAATGCGGGCGAAATGTTAATTCTTCCTGTATTACTGGCAAATACTATCAGTTTAAAATACAAAGATTTTATTTTCCCCATCTACCCATACAAAATCTTAAAGTACAGTTTTCCCTCTAGTTATGGTACAAAACTGTAAAACAACTTAAACTTCAAGTTATACAATTAATGATCCAAGAAGTATCATTACATTAAACAGCTACATACACTATCAATATACTAATCGTTGTATTGCTCTTACTACATAAACTTCTCAACATGGAATGTAAACCATTGGTTTGCTGTGGTCAATATTAACTCTTCATTGATCACTATGTACATGTATATTAGTTATAAAGTATTAATGAGATTTGACTGCCCCCTTCCAAGCGCTTATCTATTGATGTAAACATCTGTCTGCTGACGGAACTATTTTTATCGCTAAAAAATTGACTGCGTAGTATATCAGAGACACGTGTATCAGTCCGTGGTTAAACTGGTCAGGCATTTGGATCGTCGATAGTTTTCGACTTGTGTTATAACTTAAACCTTTCGGCGAAATCGCCGAAAGTCTAAACATGATACAATATTATGTAACAATGTATAAACTGTATACAAGTGAGTGATTCTAAAATATTCCACCCTGGCAACATCGCTGTTGTATATAAGATAGTATATTACAAATATATCTAAAGTTAGTACATAAACTTGTAGTTATGACATAAACCATATTGATTTTGGAGTTACAATCATCGCACCTCGGTTACATGTGTTTACCAAATCGGAAACAAAGATCTAAATATTTGTCCATGCTCTAATTCAAGTACGTAATATAACTCATGCTTTACTCCTTTAAATATTTGTATGTCATTTAATTGTATACTATAATTTTACATGAACATATTTCCAAATTTTGGTTGTAGAATTATTCAAAGAACTAAATAGTTGTCAACAACAAATAAAGATTTATAATGAATGTTGTGAAGATCATGGTCAACTAACATTTGGACATGGAATAGCAACTGGTATAGGTATAGCTATTGTGTTGTTTGGTTCTGGTGTCGGTATTGTTTTATGTATCAGGAGGTAAGTGCTTGTTTACTTCCGTTTTACTTAGTTTGCATTTCTCTACATTTTAGAATTTTACATGCACAGTTTTACGTATAAAGTGTACATATTTCTTACACTCGATATTTGTTTACAGTTTGACATTTTCTCTGTCTTCTTTACTAATAATTGACTATGAGTGACAAAGTTGACAGGCAGAATGGAAACATATTAGTTACAAAATATATTATAATTCATATTACGATAGTATTAACATGGAGTGCTACAATGGACAATGTATATCGTACTATGGGAATCTATTTTCTAGGCTGACAAAACTTCACAAACATGCGGATGGAAATTCGGAAGGACATCATGCGTATGTTAACACAAATATGACTGATATAATGACAGTGATATCACCAGATAATAATAAAGTAAACAATGACATTCATACTGTCTCCAGTAACTCAACAACTGGTGGAGTCACTAATGTTGACTCAAATAGAGACTATGTCATGTTAGGCGATAGACCAACTCACGAATCTGATTATACAGGTAATGTACTTAACTCATAAGTTACTGTATTCATTAGAATGATTTAGAATCACAGTTACCATGTACCGACAACAGTGCCATGCCGTTGTTTATCAACTTTAGACAACATAATGACTGCACAAAATAATTTGGCTGCATATTATTGAACAACAAAAAATACGTTTTAACATTATTGATAATGTAGTAAACCCTTTTTATTAATAGGTAGGTATTTTATTTTAATATTTACTTAGATTTTATTCTTGTTTATTGAAATTTATTGAAACATTTATGCTAGTACTGTAAGAAAGTCTTGTTTAACCAAACACTAACACATATACACAATTATACCGTGGATCAGTTTAGATAATGGGTTAAAACTGGTAAAATGCATTTTCTTAAATTTTATAAATCATGTATAACAATTATTGTTTCTTTATTTAGATTTACAGACCACATAACAAGTGAGATGTATACATGATACTGTTACCAAGAAAACAAAAACCTTTCATAGGATATGTCAACTGTTTTTATAGTCTAACAGAATTAACCTGAGCTTGAACTGCCTAATTATAATAATTACACACTTCACTTACATTAAATCGTAAGTTTCCATATGCGTGTATACGGTTATACACGAGTTTATTACAATTGATGTGACAATAAATCAATTTATTAAAAGTGGCATGTTATTGTACTTTTAATTTTGGACACATTACACAAGTAAGTCAGCAATATTATGGCCCAGTTTTAAAGTATTTATTCTTATGAAAAACAACATCAATCGTTCAGTACGTGTATTTTGCCGAAAGCTTCCGATAAAGCGCGATATACAAACGAAGACAAAAATAGACTGTAAATACTGAGTTTAATATATTCTTGCATAAAGGTCAAGCTCAGGTTAATTCTGTTGGACTATACAAACATATTGATAAAACTGATAGACATGAATTATACATAAGGTTAACTCACTTTGAGAACTTTTTCAATCGGTCATATGCGGTACTTAAGTATCTGAAGGGAAAAAATCACAAAATATAGGACTTAATACCTTTATTATTCGATCATTAATTGTTATCATCAATTGCTTTTGGCGCGATATAACCGTTTTGTGTTGATGCGCCGTTAAATCCAAAACATGCAACAAACTGAATTATACATGTATGTTTGAACAGAAAAGGACATTCTTTTACAGTTTAAAACTTATCTACCATTGATATACTCTTAAATACTGTTAAATGATTTCATTGATTTTTATGTTTACATTTGTACATTCATATACATTGTATTGGATTAGTTGGTGTCATGTTTGACCAGTTAGGTTAGTAACTGGCATAATTAATAGGCATGTACCATTGAATAAAAATACATCGTGTATGTAGACTAACTATTCCCTGGTATACTGGATATTTAAAACAGTTCAAACAGTACAAAATGAGCATTGAACAAATTTATTTTAAGCACAGAACATATTTGACAAATAGAGTTTTAAACTTGTGAGAAACAAGTACACAACAGCTATAAACATAGCTAAGAACTATTATTAAGAAACCAAGGTTGCAGAAACTAATAGTAACTCAAATAAACTGTCTAACGTAACATCTAGCCTATTTGGTCGTCAGAAGTAAATCAATTGCCATCAAATAAATGTGGCTTGACTCTTGCCTATGAAATTTATGTTTCTTCTCAGATAATATTTCTAAATTAAGAGATGTGCTAGATAACATTGATACACAACAATCTGATAACTCTGATTCTCTGACATCGTCTGAATGTAGTACCAAGTTTGTTAACTTTCAACCACTCTCTAAATTGATTCAACAATCCAAATCTACAACATGTGAAGTGGACTTTATTTCTACTCCAAAACTTAAAAAATACTTGCCTTACTTTGCACCACTCATTGCTGAGATTGTGAAAAATGCAGTTATCAAATAATTGTTCAAAAAACATGGTCTTAAAAATTACTGACCGTTGTCAAACTCATCATTTTTGTCAAAAATTCTAGAAAAAGTTGCATTGAATCAAATTGTTAAATATGTGAAGTCAAATAATCTTCTTCCATCATACCAGAGTGCATATCGTAGAAATCAAGAGTAGAAATAGCTTTAATCAAAATGCATAGCGATCTGAATGCTATTGATAAGAATCAAGTTACCATTGAAGTAATGACTGATCTTAGTGCTGCTTTTGACACTGTGGATATTCCAATTGTGCTTCTAATTTTGAAACAGTATATTGGAATAACTGACATTTACCTGAATTGGGTCAATTCTTATCTGACTAATAGAATCATGAAATTTATTGTCAACAATACATCTTCAAAGACTTGTTATTTGAAATTTGTTTCCTCAAAGTAAATGTGCTGTGCCTGTTTTATTTACTATGTATATTGCTGCCTTGAACAAAGTTGTGCAAAAATACCTCACTTCAGTTCTCTGTGGCTATGCAGATGAGCAACAGAAACATTAGTTCATGGTTTAATTTACTCACATTATATTCCTACAATGGTTTGCTAACAGATATTCCAGCATATCAAATAGACAGATTACAGAAAGTTTAAAATCATGCGGCTAGATTAGTAACTAATTCTTCATATGACATTTCTAATCTTGAGTTCTTAAAGAGAAAAATGTTTTAAGTTTTAGTACTTATTTAATGAATTGTCAACAAAACTGCGCCTGTTTACTCCACTGAGCTTCTCAACTATACCAACATTACATACAATTTACGATCCTCTGGTAGGTCTCAGTTAGTTGTTCTAAGAAAAAGAACCAAGATAGCCGATAGGTCAATTCGTGTAGTTGGCCCAAAATAGTGGAACGCTCTCTCACATGACTAAAAATCAATACCAACAGAAGAAAAATTCAGAAAACATCTTATAACTTAGTTATTCACTAAATGACATAGATAAACATGAAATGTTTTTAACTGTGATTTTATTTGATTAAATGTGATTATTTGTGAAGCGCAATCTAATACATAAACTTTATAAATATTTGCGCAATATAAATGGACTTTGATTTGTACTTTTTCCGTTTCCTCTGTTTTGTTTATTTTGTAATTTCTATTGATTACATACATGTGTGTTTTGTATTTTTCTCTTAATCAATAATCTGTGCTTTCTCCTAAATGTTAGTTTTGTTACTAAACTGATGAAAATTGAAAGACAAGTGTTTTTTTTGACATATGATGTTTTAAACAGACTACAATACAAGGATGTATGTTGAACATGATGAAGTATTGTCTTTCTGGAATAGCAATATGGAAATACATGTATCAATATTTTTGTTTTTATGAAATAAACGTTTATTTTATGTTACTGAGCTCGTGTAACAATTTTTAGTGCAGCGTCATGATCACATCTTTTAGCCGAGAACACATAGATCTACGCAATTTATTGGATCCGCGAAGGGGTATCTGTTCCCATTCATAAAACAGAGTATATTTCAACTGTTGAATGTTAGTCGGAGGGTTTGAACGTTGATGTATGAGACCCTTTACTCTTTTCTAAGATTTTTGGATTGCAGTCTGCAGATAATAGTGGTCAATGAAAAACATGGATACGTGATTGCTCTATAAGCAGGGAAGTTTTCATGCATGAATGTCGACAGAACCACTAGTGTAATCATTTCAACTTTGTTTATAATTAAATGAGGTATCTTTTACAACACAAAATGACAAAATTTATCTGTCGCTCTGAAGAATTCAAAGCGCTTTGAATTTTTTAAGGTACCACAAGGAGCATGTCGAGAAAACTTATTATTGTAATTTTATCGTATAAAGCCGCATTATAGAAACTATTACATGTACTTCTTCATTATTGTCTTTTGTTGGGAATTGGGTTAAACATCGTATCAACACATTGTCAAGTCACGGCAGTCATTCAACGTAGTCAACGTTCATTGAAATGCTAAATTTAGCTGTGACCAGTTACTAGGCACATACTTCCGCCAGTGACTGACAACTGCCCTACATTGTTTAGAATCAGTTGTAGGAGATAGAATGACTATAGAAATGCTTTCAAACCTACGACTCCTCGATCCCTGCCTTGGGGTTACACGTTTTACATATAGAAATAGTTATTTAGGGGAATCTTCAGAAATAATCTTGTCTAAAACCATAAGGCCTTCCCTACCATAGTTGGTATGTAGCATAATCTTGAGAACCTCTGCAAAATTTGTATAAATCATACTAATAGGGTCAACATTTGCCCACCGAGGGGTGTCATCAGTTTAACATTAAGTTATATATTGAAAAGCGGTCCAGGGTCTTCAGAACATTCTTTTTACAGACGTGTCTGAAATGTTAATATATGATAGGTTTGAAACGTATGCTTGTAGATGATAGACAATTCTTATATAGAGTATTGTTTAAACTTCTACTTGATGAAGTAGTGAAAATTGCATCGTGTACATTGCCTGATACATTTAGTTTCCTTGATTGTATTTTTATTCTTTTGTTAATGTTGTATTATTCACGTACATAATAAAGTTTAAATATTAAGAACTCTATTGTTCTATTAGTTGTATTGTATTCTCAAGTATTTTGTCTAAAACACCAAATTTGTAAATATAAAAACAATATAATGTGACACAAACAATCAAATATTTGTGGTGTTCCATTATCGGTCATAATTATTATTTAATGTTTGTAATATTTGATCAAATGTGTTATTCCAACCTATTTTCGGTCTGTTCAGATGTCCCTGGAGATCCCTATTATTTCATTCGGGGTTTCTATATCAAGGAAAATCTTTACATTGCCTGCAACTACATATTATTATACATATGCATGATGTTATATCATTTCTGTTAGAACTGTAGGCGAAGAATGAGAAAAATATGCAGCCTGATGGAGACACTAACATTGGTGTCCTCACGAGGCGAGTGCTCTTCCGACTGAGCAATTCGACCGCTTTCATATCATTCCGTGAACAGCTAAGTATCGTGGCATACTCCACACGCACTGGAAGTACCCAAAATCCACAATTGGCAAAGCAATTAAGTCACGGTCCCATGTTATGTGCATAATGTCACAGGGTGAGACAAAAAGCAGCCTGACAAGGACTTGAACCTGGGACTCATTGCTTACAAGTCCAGTTATCTCCCATAAGGTGGACATTAAAGTCTCTTTGATGCTGAGAAAGGCTTCCAAATTTAGCGCTATTAAATGTGAAGAATTGTCAATGAATTGATAATTGAATTATAAGTTATTGATAGGTAGAAAATTGACGAGCTATGATGGCTGGAAGAAAACAAAACGAATACTCATTTTCGGATGCCGATTATGACGATCTAGACAATTTTGACAACATAATATGAAATTAGTTTTTAGTAATGTCTATATTGGACGTGGATCAGACGTATTTTATCTTAACAATGCGTATAAATATGTACCGGCAAACAAATGTAGATTTGCTCTATGTGCTAGTGGACAGTATCAAGTAGCATTATTGACCTACAAAAACATAATTTTATTGTAAAAGCCTTGGACCATTTACATGGTGAGTACACTTCTTATCCCTCAAACTATGTTCGAATCTTGATGGTGGTTAGCTATATATTGTTACTTGACGACATTTTATAGTTTATAGCACTATAACTCTCTACAAATTTAGTTCCAATAGATGAAATACAAAAACTAACACTATTATGAATATTATTTAATTACCATCCGTTTACACTACAAATCTACACCTGTACAGGTCTACATGATGTTTTCAACTCTCCTGTTATCACTTTTTCTCAAGTTCTCTGCGGTCTCACAGACCATTTCATGATCACGTTCATCAACTAACATTACAAAAAAGATAATTCAAATGATGTGAATTTGGCACTTAACAGGGCTAATAACCCATAGTTATTCTATAATTTGGAATATTTATTATTGTTACCGGCTTCAATACGTTCATACGATCTCTATTGACAATATCAGTTGGGCCTTGGTGATAAACTAAAGCGAAAAGATGTCTTCCAATTCTTAAGAGAAAAGAATTTTAACATATGGTTTTTACAAGACACACATTTTGTAGATAAAGAAAGTAAAATAATTAGGAGTCAATGGGGATATGAATGCTTCCTTAACAATTTTAGGAGTATTTCAAGAGGGGTGGCAATTTTAATTAACAATAACTTTGATTTTAAATATTTATCTTCTGAATCCGATGATAATGGCGATCTACTAATGATACATTGTGAAATATACTCTAAAAAGTTCACACTAATTTGCGTTTATGGTCCAAATAATGATGACCCAGTATTTTATGATGATATTATGTCTAAAATTTCTGAGCTAGATAATTATTGTATAATAGGAGGAGACTTTAACCTAATTCTAAATCCTTCAGTAGATTGTTACAATTATGTAAACCTTAATAATCCTCGAGCTAGAGATAATGTTTTACAATTAATAATAGAATATGATCTAATAGACTGTTGGAGAGAACTAAACATAGAATCCAAACAGACTACTTGGTTTAAAAAGAATGCAATAAAGAAAGCACGTTTAGATTTCTTCCTAATTTCATCGAATTTATTTACGGATGTTTTATCTGCAGAAATTTTACCAAGCTATCGCACTGACCATTCTTTAATTAGTTTACAATTAGATATAAATAAGTTCAAGAAAGGTAACTCTTACTGGAAATTTAATAATTCACTTTTAAAAGATCATCAGTAAGTAATAGAAATTAACGAATTGATTGAACAAATAAAAAGGCAATACAGTTCGGTTACACAAAATGATAATTTACCGTTTGAAGATATTTATGATAAAGATTTAATTCTAAATATTGATGAGATGCTTTTCTATGAAACTCTTCTGATGGAAATCCGTGGTAAAACCATTGCTTATTGTACACATAAAAAAAGAATTGAAAATAATTTACAAATGACACTGGAAAAAGAAATAAAAAATATTCAAACTTCTAACTTTGACTCAGACACTATTTTGGAAAAATAAGAAGGCAGAATTATTTGAGTTAAGAAAAAAAGACTTGAAGGTTTTGTAATGAGATCAAAAGCAAAATGGATAATGGATGGAGAAAAACCATCCAGATACTTTTGTAATTTAGAGAATAGACATTTTGTATCTAAACTCATGAATAACTTAATTTCAAAATCTGGTAAATTATTACAAAACCAAGATGACATTTTAAAAGAAACAGAATTACATTTCAAAAACCTATACTCCTATAGAGAATGTAAACATTTTGATTTAAATTCATTATTTGATGATAACCTAGAAAGAAAACTGAGTGATCAAGAAAAACAATCTATTGAAGGTCTATTAACATTAGAAGAAATGCTTAAAAGTTTTAAAAAAAATTCAACTTTTCATCGCCTGGTAGTTCAGGATTCACAGCAGAATTTTTTAAAGTATTTTGGTCAAGAATTGGACATTTTCTCTGTAGATCAATTAACTGTGCCTTGAATTCTGGTGAACTGTCTGTTACTATGAAACAAGGTATAATAACCTGTATACCAAAAGGTGATAAAGAAAAGCGCTTACTTAAAAACTGGAGGCCTATTTCTCTATTAAATACTTCATACAAAATTGCACCTGCTTCCATCGCAAATCGTTTAAAATCTGTACTAAATCTAGTCATTAGTGAAGATCAAACTGGTTTTTTACCTGGCCGATTTATTGGAGAAAATGTAATACTAATTTATGACCTAATGGCTTTCACTGAACAGAACCAAATTCCTGCAATGCTCTTATTAATAGATTTTGCAACAGCCTTTGATTCTATTTCTTGGAAATTTATGGACAAAGTTTTGGAATATTTCAACTTTGGAAACAATATTCGATAATGGATTAAAGTATTATACAAAAATATACAATCTAGTGTTATTGTCAATGGGCATCTTTCTGATTGGTTTTATGTACACCGAGGCTGTATACAAGGAGACCCGTTGTCACCTTACCTTTTCATAATATGTGCTGAGATACTTTCTTTACTAATTAAACATAATAAAAATATTCATGGAATTATTATTAATGAACAGGAATTTATTATTGAACAGAACAGAACAGAACTTTAGTTTCTCAAATTACAATGTAATACATGAGAACAAAGAATGATGGTATAAACAAACACATGAATATAATATATAAAGTAACAGAAAATAGCGTTCGCGGATAAATGTAATACACATTTTATATACATGTATAGTTCGTTTCTTTTCCAACGGTCAAACCATGAACAATCCCACGATGATTTCGTGTTCTAAATACTCATGATATTATGATAGTGTGTATTCAATCACCGGGAAATTAAACCACAGCTGTGACGTCATCCCATTGTATTCATAGTACCGTATATCTAATAATGTACAGGTAACCGTTCAATATTAAGATTACTCGTCCATTATCTGGCGTGTTTGGACAATATCTAACGTGTAAGTCTAATATTGTACTACACGCTAGATATTGTCCAAACACACCAGATAATGAACGTGTAACCTCGATAGCGAACGATTACCTTTTCAATGTATTTCATAAAAAAGCAAAGAAACGAATGAAGTTGGTTTTTATTTATTGAACAAAAATTCACAAATATACTCAAAATTGCATTTTTTTACTTTGCCTCTTCGAAATGAAGACATAAATTTCAACCATGTAATTCCTATTTACATTTTGTCAACGTTGCGCTGTAGTTCCTGAAAATTGAGAAGAAATACCTAAGTTTAGCATGATTATACTTAGACCCGAACTAGATTTTAACAACATTTTAATACATAATCTGTCCAACACTGTAAGCCATTCCTTGCCAATGGTTCAGCATATTAAGTTTTGTCTTCTTATATAAGAACGCGTGATAAGAACAAAATATAGGGTTATTTATATTGCTGAGCGAAATTCATCAGGTCAAAAATGCTTTAGTTTAAATAAAAGTTACATTGCATTTAGTATGCTGGGATCCTGGCGTCCTCTTTGTGTCTTATAGAGCAATACCACAGACAATATTATGGCAGAGATAGGTAATTCTTGTACTAGACCACAGAAACATGGAAGCCAATGCCTAAACTTCCAGCGTTACCAAAATGACATTAAAACATCATCAATTATCAATAATTATCAAGCCACGAACCGAACATAGATTGATACGTAAAAAGAAAGACAAACGTGTTGAATACGAAGGATGTATGAATAAACAGGGAACTTTAACGTTGCGTCAGAGCAACACTAATTATTTGATGCACGCATGGCCAAGGATCTTCATTTGGCTTCACTATAATTGTTAACCTAATATAAATTTGCATTGATATTATTAACTTACCATTACCCTGTTCCTCTAAATAAGTTTCTCATCAAGTTCATTAGAAATCAGCCATGTGTCAGGCTGTTGCTAATATCGTTTCTTGGACATGACTGGAATCAGTTGATAATCCTCCTAAAACATCACATTTTGTATACATTGCAACCATTTTAATGTATGTATCTCCGAACGAATGTATTCCGAGTTATAAACAGTACATCCAAAAGAAAACAACAACTTTAATTCCAAAGATAATTTAGATCTTTCAAACATGTTACATGTATATGAAATATCCGACTAAACGAAGAACTGAAACGGAATAAATGACCACGGTCTTAACTACACTTATGCCCAATTTCTTTACTGGAGGATTAACTCCTGACAAATTCGGGGTTTGCTAACCCGCTATATAATCTTAGATTGTTTTGAATTCGGGGTTATTTCTATTGTGTTTCTCTTAAAAAATTAGCAAATCCTAGATTAATTTGAGTGTAGAAAATAATTGACACGAGTACGGATTTACTCACCAAAGTTCACGTGAATTAATTGAAAATGGTCCCCTTTGGTGACCATGTGACTATGTTGTCAATACGAACGTTGATGACATCACAAGAATGTATTGATATATTTATGGAAAATCAATTTAATAATTAAGATTATAATTTATTTTGTCAAAATACAGTAAATTGTTTTAATTCAATATGTATTCTTCTGATATGCATGTTTTGTCATCTTTTATTATATAGTTTTGCCCTCATACATTGATAAATATAATTAATATAAAAACACAAATAAACTATATATCATGTTTACTGAAAAATCGACGCACATTTTTAAAGGTCGCTGGTGCTCCTTGTGAACCTATGGATATATTTCAATTTAGGAAGTCTGAGGTATACAGATGCGATCTTAATTACTTCGCACTATGATAATTGTTTTTCTTCGTTTCTAATGGTGTCTTTTCAAAAAGAGAAATATACCCGTTCTTTTGATAAAATTCAAGAATTCATTATCTAAACTATTTTAAGAATTACATTACACCATATGTAGGTAGTATCTACGACAAACTTAATTGTCTTATTGTCGAATTTTAATTTTTAGCACCGACCATTAAATTCTGCTTTCGGTTTCAATCATTTTTAATGCAAGAAACAACATTAACAGACTTTCAGACACAATTACATTTTAACTTGAAATTATACAAAAGACTTTATATCAATTCCATCGGATAAATATATTTTGTAGTCAATATACAGAATTAGTTTTGAAATGGTGTGTTTATTTTACAAATTACCGACTAGATAACATTTGGTATGGCTGTACATTTACGCGGCTCGGAGCCTGAAATTTTATTCTTTTACCAGAGAACGCTAGCATATAAAGCATTCCCCTTCCACAACATGGCCATACCCATCTAACAAACTCAATTTTAAAGCTCCAAAGATCATGTATTAATAATATCCCTAATTCAACAGTTGATAACATATCATTCTATGATCCACAGCAGCCGCATTCATTAAATTAATCAGTATATTAGTTCAGATTCCAATCTACACTCGAATTAAACCACCCCTATAGTAGGATTATTTTAACAATAGGCAAATAACCCAGAGTTAATCTGAGAATATGTAAGGGATATACCACGAGAGCTGTACAATATGTTAGATATTGGATAGCTGAGGCGCGTTAGCGCCGAAGCGTATCCAATGTCTAACATATTGGGCAGCTCGAGGGGTATATCTTACTTAAACCACAGCTTACCTACAGATTATTATTATTATGATACAAACTCAATTATACTTTATAAAAATACACCTATACAAATAACGATTTAAATTTATTTATAGAATTTAAATAAATATAGAAACTATTTATTGTTTCCCGTATGGTGCCCCTTAAGTCCGACAATTTAATGAATTTTCTGTTCGCGAGATTTTCGTGCAGATCTTTTCACATGTAAACTTTTGTGTAGTTATGACTGTAGTTTTTCATTTCGTTTCTGTTTTTTATTTAGTCGGGTACATTATACAAGTGTAACAATTTTTGAAAAACCTAATTGATCACTGGAATTAAAGTGTATTTTTCTCATGGATAAACTTCGGAAATCTTTCTGTTGCATATATATACATTACAACGCTTGACATGCATAGAAAACGTGGATTATCAACTGATTCCAGTCATGTCTAAGAAGCGATGTCAGTCACAGCCTGAAAAACAATGCTGATTTCTTATAAGCTTGATAAGAAGCTTATATTGGAGCAACAGGTCATTTGTAAGTTTCTTTTTGCAAAATATATTATGTAAACAATGGTCACATGGAGACCTGAACCTGAGCCCCGTGTGCACCAAATACCCCGTAAAAATGTTTCACTGACAAAACGTTTCAAGTCCCAGTTAATGATATATGTATATTACATACATCTTTCGTAAGCATAATGTCTGCCCTTCTTTTCACATTCTAATCTATAGTCGGTTCAAGGCTCAAACCTATGATTATTTGATCACGGAGAGAAGCCGTTATGCATAAGATCTAATTTTTAACTAAAATATGTACCTTTTGTATTTGATATTGTCTATTGGTCATATTTTTCAAATAAATATAGTTCTAGCGATGTTTCTATATCATTTTGGTTACGCTGAGTGTTAATGAAATATTTTCAAAGTTTATATATGTTGCCCAGTGCATGAATATATTATTTCTGTTGTAATATTGCCTGTGCCATTGCTCAATAAAACACTCACTGGACGCCAAGGTCACAGCATGCTAAAAGCACAGTCACTTTTATTTAAAATAAATCTTCTCTACGCTGATGAAGAATGACATGTTCCGTTCTGCAACTAATTCTAAAGAACGCTCTTTTATTTTTATATTATTAACCTTACGCAAGAAATGGTTAACAGCTTTTGGCAGAGTATGAGTTAAAATATGCTTAAAATCTACTTTGGGTCTTGGTATTTGCTATACTTAAACATATCTTTTTATTTTTTTTTCATTTTCAGAACGACAGTGCCACGTCGACTAAATGTGAACAGGAATAACATTATTATTATTAACGTCTTCATTTCGAAGGAGAATGAGTACAGAATTTACAATTTTGATTTTATTTGTCAATTTTTGTTCTATAAATGAATCAATAAATAACTTCACTCGTTCGTTTGTTTTTTTCATTGAACAGGTAATCGTTCACTATTAAGGTTATGCGTACATTATCTGATGTGTTGGACAATATCTAGCGTGTAGTACAATATTAGACTTACACGTTAGATATTGTCCTAACACATCAGATATTGGACGAGTAATCTTAATATTGGACGGCTACCTGTACATTATTAGATATACGGTACTGTGAATACAATGGAATGACGTCACAGGTGTGGTTTAATTAAAGAAACGCACTTTACCAAATACGCTCAAATCATTTTCTATCGGGATTATAATTGAGGATTAAACTATTTCGAAGGTAAAGAAACACACCGGGTGTTATATCTCGTGTTAATTCACGATATAACACTTGGGTAATGTAAAGAAATTGGGCATTAAATTTTTATGTGAAATATTCTGCACGAAAATCTCGTGAACGAACATTTATTAAATTGTCGGACTAGAGGGGCAACATATGGGAAACAATTAATATTTTCTATATTTATTCAAATTTGATAAACATATGATTTAAATGTATAATTCTGAAATAGTTATCTGCAATAGGTGTAAAGTAAAAATGGTTTTGTATTATTATTATAATTGTTATGTTGGTGAGCTGTGATTTAAGTAAGATATACCCCTCGAGCAGCCCAATATGTTAGACATTGGATACACTTCGGCGCTAACGCGCCTCAGCTATCCAATATCTAACATATTGGACAGCTCTCGTGGTATATCCCTTACTTAATAAAACTTTGTCAGTTGGGAAAAAAGGACTACAGATAATGAATATTTCAAGCGTTACGCTAGTATAGCTTGAAATGATTGTCTTTACGCGTAACATTTTACAAATAGTGATTTTGTGTAGATTTAGGGCGCTTTTCACGGGATTTGGTTTTGAAGCGTTGAAAAGCTTGGGGTATGGTATTTAGTTCATTCTACCAGAAGAAACCGAGCTGTTCACATCAAATTTTACTGTAGTGGTAGAGTTAATTTGTTACACGTGGCAAAATGGACGGTGAAAATTTTATCATTTCAAAGTTAGAGACTTTAATTGAAAGCAAATTCGTAGACATGGAACAACGTTTAAGTCAAAGTCAAAAAGAAGTTTCCAAACAACAGCTAAGTGTTATTCAAGAAAATTTCAACACCGATAACACTTACGTTTTTAAACGTAAAGGACACGAGGAGCAATATAAGATGAATAGTAAAGTTATTGAGAAAATGAAGCAGGCTGACATCTCTTTACATGATGGTGAAACTGTGAAGGCCTCGGAGAAAATTGCAGAAGGTATTAACATTCTGTTACATAGACAAAAGTTGATCAAACTGGCTGATTCTTCAGATCTTGGCTGGAAAATGGTTCAAGAATATGAATCTCATCCTCTAGCAGATGATTCAGAGGATGAAAAGAAGATATTCAAGGCGCAGATGCAGGCTGAACGTAAAGCAAGAAAGATGAACACGTTGAAGAAGAAGAGATTTACGCCTTATACTACCACGACAAGACAAGAAACTAACACAACACAAGCCGTGAAGAAACCTGGAACATGTTTTAAATGTGGGAAGGCTGGACATTGGAGAATTGATTGTCAAATGGGCGGAAAGTCAGATACAACTGATAAATCTCAGATAAGTAGCAATAACTTACTAAATACATGTATTCTGAACGATAATTGCATTTTAAATACTGACAGAAATTGTATGCAAACCAAGACTCAAAATGTGAATAAAATAAATGAATTTGATAATAGCGTTTCGCCTATTGGCAGATTAAACTCATGCTTGAAACATTGGCAAAATGCTAAAGCTGGAGAGCACATATTAGATGTTATTTCGAACGGTTACAAAATTCCATTTTTGACTGTTCCGAACGATGTAGAAATAAGTAATAATCGTTCGGCGTATGATAATTCAAAATTTGTCTCAGAAGAAATTCAAGTCTTACTTAACAAAGGGTGCATAGAGCGAGTTTCAGAGAAACCAAAAGTAGTAAATCCGTTAACTGTAGCAATAAACAGAGTAGGTAAAAGAAGGCTTGTTTTAGATTGCAGGCATTTAAATCCTAATCTGTTTAAGTACAAATGTTGTTTTGAAAACCAATCTGTTGCGAGATATTTATTTTCAAAGGGAGACTACTTATTTAGATTTGATATTAAAAGTGCTTATCATCATATCATGATATATCCTGAGCACAAAACATTTTTAGGCTTTACTTGGATTGAAAATAATGTAAAACAATATTATGTTTTTCAAGTTTTACCTTTTGGTATTGCTACAGCTGGATTTATTTTTACAAAGGTCATGAGAGTCTGTGTCAAAAAGTGGAGAGAATTAGGTATGAAAATAGTCGTATTTTTAGATGACGGCTTGGGTGGTGCCAGTACTTATCCATTGGCTTTAAAAAGTTCAAATTTTATCAATCAAGATTTACAACAATTTGGGTTTCTTTTAGCAGACGAAAAATGCATGTGGAAACCGACTTTACATACAGTATGGTTAGGTTACGATTGGTACATGTCTGAGGGTATTCTCAAAGTTACCGAAGATAGAATTTTACGAACTGAAAACTTATTGTTAGAAATAATTAATAGAGTAACCAAAGGTTTCACGTTGGTACCAGTAAGAAAATTAGCATGTTTAGTAGGTCAGTTAATATCAATGCAAAGTGCTACAGGTCACGTGGTCCGTTTAAGGTCAAGGTCAATGTATGAATGCATAGTTCAAAGAGCAAGCTGGAACTCTCCTGTTCAAGTAAATTCAAATGCTTTAAATGAAATGATATTCTGGAAAGAAAATTTGAGAAAGTTGAATACAAGTTCTTTGAATTTTGATACAAAAAGTCCTCATACTTCATCAATGAGTATAGGTGTCAATACTTGTATTTCTGAGGAAAACTGTGTTTACTGTTTGGAGAAACATGATGATATCTCTGATAATGCATGTAATTCTGTGTCTGATATTTCTGCCGAGATCAGTACATTGTGTAACAACAATGCTGACAAGATTGATGTCATTGATGACATCGGTATTTCTGATTCTGTTGATACTGTCCAAGTATATGTGGACGCAAGTAATACCGGTTTCGGTGGTTTCTTGCAGGGTTTTTCTGATAGTCAGATTTCTGGAAACTGGCTTGAAAAAGAGAGCAAATTAAGCTCTACATGGAGAGAATTAGAGTCTGTGTATCGTGTGATAAAATCACATATGTCAAAATTAAATGGACGGTCTGTTTTAGTTTGTATAGATAATAAGAATGCCCCATATATACTAAAGTATGGAAGCAAAAAACCTTTTTTGCAACAGTTAGCTGTTAAAATTAATGATCTTTGTTTAGAAAACAGCATCCGGTTGACAGCCAAATGGATTCCAAGGTCTGAAAACAGTCAGGCTGATTATCTTAGTAAAGTTTCAGACTCAGATGATTGGTCAATTATTGATAATATATTCAAAAAATTTGACAAAATATGGGGTCCGCATACGTTTGATCGTTTTGCTTGTCACTACAATGCCAAATGTAAAAAAATTTAATTCAAAATATTGGTGCCCTGAAACGTCAGGCATAAACGCTTTTAACCAATGCTGGGTCGGAGAAAATAACTGGATTTGTCCTCCGCCGTATTTAGCTTTGCAAGTTATTGATAAGATAACCAGAGAAAAGTGTCTTTGTACTTTAATTTTGCCACATTGGAGTTCAGCACCGTGGTGGCCTAGATTATTTCCAAACGGTGAGCTCTCGAGCGTAGCCAAATGTATGGATTTTATTCTACCAGGAAGAAATACAAAACGAGGCTTAGGTAGAAACGGGATATTTGATGATCGAACATTATCATTTGGGTTTATTGTGATTAGAACTGAATAAGTTTATCTTATATCGATTTATTGTTTTCTTCAGGTTTAAGACTACAAGATCACATTGATGCTGAGTTAGACAAAGCTGGGATATTGAGTAAAAACTATAGAGATCTAACATCAAAAATGACACATTTTTTAATTACTTCTAAAAGTGACAGTACCATAAAGAAGTATATAAACTATTTTAATAAGTGGGAACATTTTGCATCCAAGAATGGAGCGATCATCATACCTGCCTCACCCATAGTTATATGTTTATTTTTAACGGAGCTCATAGATAACAAACATTCGTACAGTGTTCTTTCGTCAGTCGTGTACAGTATTAAATGGATGCATTCTTTGCGTAATTTGACAGATCCAACAGACAATTTATATGTGAAAAATTTGTTAGAATCATCTAAAAGATTAACTCCAAAGAACGTTAATAGGAAAGACTCTGTTTCATCAGATAGTTTAATTCAGCTATGTGATAAATACATTTTTAGTATTGATTTATTAGTCGTCAGAGACTTATGTATGATTGTTTTAGGTTTCGCGGCTTTTTTACGTTATGATGAATTGAAAAATATCTTTTGTAATGATTTACAATTTTTTGATGATCATTTTAAAATAATTATTCGAAAAAGTAAAACGGACCAATACAGGTTCGGGAACGAAATTGTTATCTCAAAAGGGTGTTCATCAGCTTGTCCTTTTAATATGCTAAAGCGTTATTTAAAGTTGTCGGGTCAAAGTACTGAGACAAACAATTTTTTGTTTAGACCATGTTTTAATTATAGAGGTACAAATAGATTGATATATAAAACAAAACCTCTAAGCTATACTAGAGCACGAGAGTGTGTGGTATCTAGACTGAGAGAAGTTGTCGGCAATCTGAATTTAGGTCTACATTCTTTAAGATCTGGTGGCGCTTCTGCAGCTGCTAATGCTGGAGTGAATGACAGATGCTGGAAGAGGCATGGTCGGTGGAAAACTGATTCTAGCAAAGATAGATATGTTTCAGATTCTTTAGAAAGTAGACTCGATATCTCTCAGAGTTTAAAACTTTAAGTTACTAGTCCAATGTGTGCATTAGTTCGCAACGTCATCACCAGCCCATTCTTTTATGTTGTCTAGGTTATTACGTTCACTACAGTAATAACAACGTTTGGTAGCCGCAAAAGTGTTTTGTTATTTGTTCTTAGTGTAGCATAGACTGAATATTTCAAGCGTTACGCTAGTATAGCTTGAAATGATTGTCTTTACGCGTAACATTTTACAAATAGTGATTTTGTGTAGATTTAGGGCGCTTTTCACGGGATTTGGTTTTGAAGCGTTGAAAAGCTTGGGGTATGGTATTTAGTTCATTCTACCAGACGAAACCAAGCTGTTCACATCAAATTTTAACAAGTTTCATAATTAATAAATTTTGAACCAAAAATTTTAATCGCAAAATGCAATCTGATGCACTAATGTTTCGGAAATATATATATATGTTTATATATATGTATATTTATGTAATAGAAAATTTATATAATTTATCCTCATTCGTATATATATACATATATTTTTGTTCCAATTATAATGGGTTGAATTTATTTTGTTAGAAGAAATAATTGTAGTATTTTTCATATGATATTACATGTATGCACATAGTACACTTAGAAAGTAGAGTTGCAGATATTAGAATGGCAATTATTATTTCTTCATTGGCTCTTAAAAGTGTACATATTAAATGTGGTCCGACATTTCGTTGCAGACATTGACAAACGGACACAGTTTTCCAGAGGAACGTGCAAAAAAGAATAGCATTATCTCTGGTTTTTACTGGGCGAGTCTGTAACATTTAATGAAAGTTTATAATTTGAAAAGGTACATTTTCCATGTTTACATAAACTGTATTACTTAGCTATTGTATGATGTTTCATATTCTATGTATAATGTTTTATTACGTTCACTACAGTAATAACAACGTTTGGTAGCCGCAAAAGTGTTTTGTTATTTGTTCTTAGTGTAGCATAGACTTCATTGAAATAGACTATAGGTAAGGCAAGAGGAATGAGAGATTTGCGCACGTGAAACACGTGTTAATTAATACTTGTGTAAGCGGTGTATTCGAGTTCACTAAAACATATAGGTACGAGTATGGATTTTTTGTTAATAATATAACTTAAAAGTGTTTTATTAGAAACTTAAGAAGGGTAAATTTAAGGTGTTTTATCGGATTACAATATTACAAGGTTACAAAAATAGAGTTTTGGATGTGTCAGGTAAGCTGTTTATATGATAAGCTTAGTATTTATGTGCATGTACAAACGTTAATGACTAATTCTTCCTAGCAATGTATACATAGTTATATATATGGTGAATAAAATAAATAGACAATTGTTCAATATAGGGTTATGGGGGTTTAACATTTGCGAGTAGTATTTTAACGAAAGAACATAGTTTCTTGAGCTCGGGTTGATTTTAGTCCTAAATATAAGACCCTACGTATGTTTTTTATCATTTGGACATTTCTCTGTTACGTAGGGTCTTAACGGATTGCTTCAAAAACGCATAGCAAAAATTTTAGTGTACAGACATCGATTCAGGTCTGAACGTTCTACTCGTTTTAATTCGAAAAATTTGCAATAAAACGACACACCAATAGAAAGATAAACGAAAAATACACATGATAAAAGTGAAATTATTTCAAATTCTAACCTTAGACAGTCAAATAATCCATTTAAAGTCCTTAATTGACGAGTACTTTCAGTTTGTCACAATAACCATGCAATAATAGCCAAAGCAATCCGAATTCAAATTGGGTCACGCGATTTGTAAGAATTGATTTTGAACGAATTTATAAGGTATGCTATTGAAGGCAAGAACGACAACTCTGGAAAAAATTTTCGTTTAACCGAAGCGACACTTTATTTACCGTCAAGAATTCAGTTCAAAATGGCGGCGAACGGCGACAACCCTGGATAGCAGTAAAAGTAATTAGTGTTTCTGTAAGCAAAAAACCTGATTATTATCTTTTGATTTATGGAAAGAATAAAAGTAAACTTTTATCTATCGTTTGGTGCTAATTTGACCCACATTCATTTACTTTTTAAAAAAAATATTTTGCTATGCGTTTTTGAAGCAATCCGTTAAGACCCTACATAACAGAAGAACGTCCGTATGATAAAATAGTTATGTAGGGTCTTATATTTAGGACTAGGGTTGATTTGAGTTAGTTAATAATTTGTTATACTTGATTTGAGTAGGCATTTCATAGTAGTATGTATCGATATATTTTCTTCTGTCTATCATAAAATGTTGGCATTTAAATAAATAATGAAACTCATTAGCTCTTTCTCTTGAATTGCATAAATTACAAGTCCTATTATTTATATCAATATTTTGCCACCTACCAGTTTCTATTGGAAAATAATGGTTACCAGTTCTAAACTTAATTAAATTATTTGAGTCTTGTCTGTTTAGTCCTAATATATACTTTTCTAACTTAATGTTATCTTTGATTAGTGAGTAGTCTCTACTTTTGTTCGAACTATTTAAAGAATTATGCCAATTTTGAGAATTTTGATCTATAAGAGTTTGTTTTATAATATATTTTAGATTGTTAGATTGTATGGTGTGTTGATTTAGCCACATTTCGGTTTTTCCTGTTTCATTTAAAATTGATTTTATTTTGTTGATCCATTTTGATTCGAAATTTGGTATGTTACACATGTATTTATAAATTATTAGTCAATATGCTGATGACACCTCATTAATCTTAGACGGCTCAGAAAAATCTTTAATTCACACATTTGAAATGTTAAAATTCTATGCGGATATTTCTGGCTTAAATGTAAATGTTGAAAAAACCAAATCAGTATGGATTGAATCCATCATATTAGTGATAGAGTCCTATGCCCAGAACTAGAAATAATTCGGGAAAAACACAATTTCAAACTTTTAGGTGTAACTTTCACCCTTGATTTAAATAATGTTATTAATATCAACTATAACTCCAAAATAGAAGAAATTAAATCATTGTTTTCTATATGGTCAAGAAGAATTTTAAATTTTAACACCTATAGGAAAAAATGAAAAACTTTAGCATTACCTAAGCTAGTCCTTTATATAAGACCCTCCGTAACTCATTTCACATTGGAACATTATTCTGTTACGTAACAGAAGCAATGTCCAAATGAAAAAAAGTTACGGAGGGTTTTATATATAGGACTATACCTTAGCTAAATCATTTAATTATTGGTTTACCCAATCCGCCTTATACTTTCATTAAATATATTCAAACACTTTTCTTTAATTTCTATGGGGTAATTCTACAGATAAGATAAAAAGAGAAGTTCTAACACAAGATTTTAAACATGGAGGACTAAAATTTAGAACGTTTTATTTTGGCTTTAAAAATAACTTGGATAAGGAGGTATATGATGTATAATTCAAAATCTAAATGTCTGTTATGTGCAATTTGCCCATTTTTTAATGATTTTTCCAAATTTCGAGGGGATTTTGTAAAAAACGAAATTAACAGGTATAAATAATGATTTCTGGTAAAATGTTTGGTACAGTTACACTAATTTAATGGAGTCTCAAATCGTCACTCATGGGAAAATTTTTTACAAATGCCTGTGTGGTTCAACAACTTTTTTAAGATGGGAGGGAAATCTTTTTGTGAAAGGAAATTTTTAGATAAGGGTATTTTAAAGTTAATGACTTTGTTGATTCAAATGGAAGCTTCCATTTTTTCTATGAATTTCAATGCAAGTTTTCTGTCCAATCAAACTTTTTACAATATAGTAATATTGTTTATGCCATCAGGCAAGGTATGGTTTCTCTTAATATTCAGCAGAAAAATTATAACCAAATTAATCCTATTCAACCTTTGGGCATAAATTTAATTCTAAAAGTAGAAAAAGGCTGTAGAATTTTTTACGATTTACTTTTAAAAAATATAACTACTCCTAAGTCAGCCGACAAATGGACAAGAGATTTTTACCTTAATGAACTCCGATGGCACACTATTTATAAACTCCCCTTTGTCTGCACAACAGATTCCCAACCAATTTCAGTGGCTCCAATTTAAAATTAACCATAGGAATCTGGGTACCAAAAATTTACTTTTTAAGATGGGTAAACGTGATAATGATCTTTGTTCTTTCTGTAACTCGGATTCAGAAACTATTCTTCATTTATTCTACGACTGTCATGTTACAAAATGTTTCTGGGAAAATCTAATGATATTTATAAATGAGTCTTGCAATTTAAATGCTAATTGGAATAAACCTCTAATCATATTAGGGGATAAATTTCAAAAACCTATTATTAATAAAATCATATTAACAGCAAAACAGTACATTTATTATTGTAAAATGAATGGTAAACAGCCTTTCATTGATGCTTATAAAACTAGACTAAAAACATCTACCATACAGAAAAATACATAGCTCTAAAATCTCAAAAAACTCTAAATTTAATAGCTGTTGGGCTCCAATGGCTGCTCTTGCAGACACATGGCACTAAAAAGGTAAACCTTTTCTTTGTTATTAGTTTATCAACTGCTCTGTCTCTATCTCCCCATTTAGTAAGGCAGAACTTTATGCTAGGTTTACATCTGGCCACGATCTCACCGATTAGCCAGAGGGTAAACAATCGGGGAGCTCTACGATGAAAATGGTATACTCTACGTTCTGTTACGATTCCTTACGAAATCAGCACGTTTTGTTGCGCTCTACTGCGCTTTGCTACGATAGAGCCCACGATTTGCATCACGTTTCGTAACGCTTTGTTGCGATCAACACGATTGGCTTCCACGCTCCACCACGTTCCGTTACGTCCTGTTAAGATCTCTTGCGATTTGACCTACGATTTGAGACAAATGTCCACGTTTTACGTCACGATTTGATATTTGAACAAGAAATCATTCTTTCCCAGCGACGCGGGATGAAAAAATGTGTTCACGCTGGTCCCGATCTGTTGCGATTGTACTCCACGTTCTGTTACGTTCTGTTACGCTTTGGTACGTTCCGTTACGTTTTGTTACGAAGGCCACGCTCTGTCACGATTAAAAATGAATCGGGGCAATCGTGGTGAAATATAAGTTTGATTTAAAATCTGTCCCGATGCCCACGATATCCCCGATTCAACCACGTACCGTTACGCTCCCCCACGATCACCCCGATTCGACTCCACGCTCTGTTACGTTCGCCACGATGCTCTGGAATCGGGGACATCGTGGTAATCGTGGCCAGATGTAAACCTAGCATTATGACACTTGTTGTTTATATCTTGTAGATTAAATATTCTGTCTATACTTTCCTTTCTCCTTGTCCCTTTTCCTATTCTTTCATTTTTGAATAAAAAACAAAAACAGATAGAATACAACTATTATTTATTACTAGTATTCTACAATTATTAACTATATTTCATGAATAAATACTTTATATAGAAACATCAAGCACAATCTTGATACTATACCAAGATGTACTTATCATTAAGGTATACAATCCTGAATCCAAACATTTATTCTATGACAACTTAATAATTCTGAAAATAGATTTACAAAAATGTATTTGTGTGTAAATTGTATTCATTAACTTTTTACCTTGTAGTCCTATGTAACTTTAGAACTTTGTTTGTTGGCTGAACACGACAGTAAAGTTTGGATTCAGTATTGTATATTTTAAAGCTGTATTGACACTGTTATGTTTCTATATCTTATATATATAACACATTTATGTACATGTTTCATGTCAATATGTTATAAACTGTATGTTAACTGATGTATTCTAGATGTAAATAAAAATAATTACAAAAAAAACATTACAAAAAAGATAATTCAAATGATGTGAATTTGGCACTTAACAGGGCTAATAACCCATAGTTATTCGATAATTTGGAATATTTATTTTTGTTACCGGCTTCAAAACGTTCATACGATCTCTATTGACAATATCAGTTTACCTCACGCTTCGACGTAACACTGATTTTAGTCAATAAATAATATACAAATGTAAAATGAAATTCGAATATTTAAACAATAATAATTTAAATTCATCGGAGCATTTGTGTAGTTTTATGGCTAAAAGAAAACTGTTGAGATGGTATAGCCTAACTAGAAACGATAAGCTGATATACGACGCTTGTGTTTCCTGATGATTTATTTCGGACACATTCATCGTCATATAAAAATCACATAACAGTTATTGAACTATTTGTCAGTCTCGCGGTTTAAGGAGCGTTCATAGTTCAAGCTTTTTTTATCGTAAACTTGAAAATTCTTTCATGAAAAGGGAGATTACAAATAATCTACTCGCCTTGTAATTTATTATTTAGAAATGATCTATCCAAACACTCATAATAACTAAGTAAATAATATGTAATTTTGATTTTAAACGAGTTGAATTACTTATAACCTTCAAATATTTGCTGGATTCAGCTTGAATATTTAATAGTTTACAAAAAATCGTTTACATTTTACATTTCAATGTGAATTATATTTCAATATGTGTATGGTTGACTGAATAATCTTCTGAAAAAAAACTTCCGGGATAAAAAGTAAATATTTTAACGAATGTTGGGAGTCTTACATTCGCGTCAGCTATTTTGTGAAGAGTTGATATTGACAAGTTGCTTTTCTTAAAAGATTGATGTTTTAAAATCATGATTTTGGTAAAGGGATATTGTAGAGTTACTGTGTTGGATTTAAAATGTGTATGAGAATACTACAGAGTGACTATACTGTAATAAATTGGTATGCATATTTATTGTAAGCCACTTATTCATTCGAATGTTCTCAAAAACTTGAGGTACTTACCTTAAGGTAAGTATTTTATAATTCTCATATTTGTACTCTTCTATATCAAAACTGGTAACTGAGTTGCTTTCAAAGCATTCGCGCAATCATCAATAATGACACAACGCTTATTTCTAACTTCCTCTTTTTATCAAAAAGTAAAGTTAATTATCAAAAGCAAACAACCTAATAAGGTTAATTATTTCTTGAGCATTTTTATTTGATCTTATAGTCATACATGAGTTGAAATTAGTTATTTCATTTTCGTCAGTTCGATAACGGGTGAATTTTGCATTTTGTTCAGTTATGATTTGTTAACAGTAAAGAAAACTTTACATCGACAAACACGCAGTATATTATTTCATAGTTTTGATTATTAGCAGTCATTGTTTTATGTTGAAGGTATATTTAAACCATTTAGAGCAAATGTTGAACATGAAATTTAGCAATATTGCATGTTTATTTAGTTTATGTTTATTATAATTATGCAGGTATTGTGTATCAAACCAACAATGGAAGGACGGCATCATGTTAATTTTAGATGGTACACCATGAAACAGTGTACTCTACTTGTAATATTGTTCATGTTGCCACACTATTCGGGTAAGTTATTACTTTACTTTTAAAAGAAATTATGTTTTACCGTACTTTACGAGAATGAATAATTTGCTTTTTGACTTACGAAGTCTACTAATAGACTGTTCTAATGTTGACTCGAATAAAAACAGACAAACACGGGTGGGCAGGTATACCTCAGAATTACTTTAATCAGTATGTGAGATCCATGCGAACGCTGATGCCAAATGGTTTTCCACAACCATTGAGGCCACACTCAAATGTTAATAAAAACGTCACATACACAATTATCCAGTTTACGTTATCATATTTATATGAAATAAATATAAATTAATGTTGTACCGTCTTTGAACTATATTTGTTGAAAAGTTTTAATAGAAGCTTACGAAAGTTGGAGTACATATATGAGCCCAAATATACATGTATCATTACTTATACGTTTTGTTTATGATAAAAGATGTATAATTAAATGTATATAGAAAGAAAGACTGACAGTTACAAGTAAAAATTTATATGCACATTACAATAAGTATTAATTATATTATAGTATCTAAACAGTATGTAATTTTTTTTGAAACAATTGAACCTTTTAAATTGTAAACATGTTACTATGTTCGTATTGTTGTTGCCTTTGTTAAACGGTGCAAACGGTGCAAAGTACACGTCCTCGTACTACATCTTCTTAAGATAAATATACAATGGCCTATACGTGTAAAAACTTAGATGAATTAAATTATCATTTATTCTTTTAATGTAACAGATCTTAAATAATTTGCTGTAAACATAGTTTTTTTCTTTATGACAGAAATTGTAAGGACAATGATAACTCGACACTATTACAATACAACAAGTAAAGTGAAATGTTAAATGTAATGCTAGTTTAAAGGGATACACAGGCAAAAAAATGTGCCAAAAGTATAGAACCAAGTTTAGTCGTTAAAACAGTATTAAAAACGTAAGAAATCACTTAATAATAACATCTGTCACTTATAACATTCAATTGAACGAATTAAAACATGTGACATACACATTGTTGAAAACGATAGTAGGATCAAAACTGTTTTATAGCTGAATATTTTGCGTTTTGGGAAGTTTTTTCTATCGTAAGACATCATCTGAAACATATTGTTGTAAAAATTATTGTTTTAAGTATTGACAACCAAATTTTATTTCCGGTTTGAAATGCAATGAATAACATTAAACCAAATAAAGACTTCATGTCATTTTTAAAAAAAAAGTAAAATAAATATATTCTACGTACTAAAATTACTAGATTTACAGTTATTCGCTCTATAAATTATTTTATAAGCTATACAGGGTACATAGTAATGTGTTCTTCAAATTGTAAAAATACTCTAGTTTTTCGTCAAAGTCTTGTTGCAGCCAAACAAAAGAAATTAGTGGATAAAAAACAATTACATTTCTTTATCCGAAATTACCAACATTAATTTACGAGTTGTAATTGTTTTCTTTGAATACTTCAAGCAAAATGGTTTGCATATGACATAGATCATAGCTTGTTTCAAGTTATGTGCTAAAATCTTTTAACCAACGATCATAACTCACAGGATTTAGTGGAATGTTTTAATGAAAAAGACAGGACATGTAGTTGTTTTATGTGCTATTAGAGGTCACACAATTATTTAAATATAAGGAGTATTTGACGAAAATTTGTTTTTTGTTTACTTCATTAGTTGTTGTCAAAAATCCCGTGACTATAGACCCTAATATACGATGATTGAAAAAAGAGAGATATCAAAAAGAAATATCGAAGGTAAAATAAAACAATACTAAATAATGTGTTAATTCATAGTGTATTTACATGTATGGTGAATGTCGACATATTTATGCATGTCAACATTTATATACAACTAAACAAATCAACATAACATATCGTACAACTCGTACATAGAAGGAATAGCAAGAGGACACGCATAACTTATTACATTGATTAAATATGCATAACATGTTAGCAACTAACAGTTGGTGTTTACCATAAATTCAATTTTGAACTATCACTTGCTATAAGCACAAACTAATATATCTACCAAAAAAAGCATCTATCAATCCTTAGAAAAAGAATCCGCAAATAGCTCCGACGGTATGTAAAAATAATTTCACTGGATCGTCTGCTATGACAGGCGGAATAATTTCTGTCCACCTTTCATATTCCTGAAACCAAACTATTTTCTGGTCGGAGCTATGTCCTCGATTAGTGCGATGCGTGCGTCTCAACAACAACATAGGAACTCCTTACAGCAATTACGTTTCTACTTTATCGCGTTAGTCGTTCAATAAAGTGAAATACCGCTGAGGATAGTTTGACATCGTTTTTGTATTAAGATGGTGGCAACGATTTGTCTGTATCGGAATTTAGGCCACAGTTGATTACTTAAAATAGAATCTGAATAGAAGTGAACTGTTTGTTATTTATACCAACATATAGATAAAGTAGAATAAATATGCATATTGGTAACTTTAAGCACAGTGACTGAATGGTACATGTACCAAGAATGTCCCCTTTTACTTCTGATTACCAGGTTTCAAATTTTTAATTGCACAAGAACACCAACAGTATTTTCTTTTAAAGTTAAAAAAAATAGAATATTCAAATTCTGTAAGATTACTGCTTTTGTAACCTAAAACAATTCATTGCTTCAGCGCTTGGATTTACTTTCTCTGACAGTTGGTTACTTTACCAACGTATCGAAAATAATAAAAACATTGGCTCGCAGTATTGTGTACTTGTAAAATAAAACATATTAAGGGTTTTTGAACAAATTTGCTTCATACGTTTGTTGTTCGATTTTCACCGAATATAATTGATTTGAATTAAATATTTTAGCAGTTCACTCTTATCATTTTAAGTGTTTAATCTTGTTTCAGAATGTGCTTGTCAAGTACCAAACTGTTATTCACAATGTAACGGTTTCTCATGTAATGGTTGTACTGATGGTTATTATCTACACTCTGGATCATGTACACCATGTGGGCCAGGTATAAATGGATGTGTTGAATGTAATAGTTCGTCTTGTACTAAATGTACTGATGGTTATTATCTACAATATGGATCATGTGTACAATGTCCTGATAGATGTTCTACATGTACAAGTGATACACAGTGTACAACATGTAAGGACACATATTGGAATCTTCTGGGTGGTTGCTCTTTTAATTGTTCAACAAACTGTACAAACAATGGATGTGATGATACAACAGGATATTGTTATGATTGTAAACCAGGAACTTATGGTCCAACATGTGGTCAAGAATGTAATCTATGTAAAGATGAACAATGTGATCTTAGAAAATGTACAAATGGATGTAAAGATGGTTATCATCAAGAAAACTCTTCTAGTGGATATTCATACTGTTATAAATGCGTATATGATTATTGTGTAACATGTTCTAATGGAACATACTGTACTCAATGTAAACAAGGATATTACAGAAATTATTATCGACAAGCACCCTATGGTAGAGGCATCATTAATTGTTTACAATGTTATGGTAGTTGTCTGGATTGTAATTATACTGAATATTGTCCAAAAGATTGTCAACAACACTGTAGTGAACCAATAAACCCGGAAACTACTAAGTCTACACATGAGTCCAGTAAGTAAATGTCTGCCTTTTAAATATTTTTTTCTAACAAAATGGCACGGCTTGACTTGCGCTTTTAGTATTATATATATATTTTTTTTCTTTATTCAGCATAATCTATATACAGATTATTGCCTTAAACAAGGCGAACACGAACATGAGAGAAGAACATGACAATACATGAAACACAAATAAATACAATAAATAAAACAAGAAAAAAATGAAGGAAAATCATACAATAGGAAAATGAATGGAATCAAATAAAAAATACTTAATAGTAAATTTCTAATTTCGTTCTTTAAAAGCTACATGGATAAAATTAGCTAATTTTTTGAAAGTACCTTCCTTATTTGTCTGCATTAAAATATTGAACTTATTTTTTGTTGGCCAACTATGGAAATATTTTGGTAAATGTTTTACTCTTAATTCTCGATATTTTGGGCATACAAGTACGAAATGGTATTCATTTTCAATTTGATTATAGGTAACATATCCTATATGTATGATACGAAATGTTAATGTAAATCAAATTAAGAACTCTGTAATTACATCACTAATATATTGTCTATTAACACGGATTAAGATAACGATAGAATTTCTAATGTCAATTATTGCAATGAGCATGTAATTTATATATATACATTAGCATACGTTTTTTTAAACAACTAAGGGATATACTTATATTTCATATAATAAAACATTTTAATTTTAGTAAAAGGTGCAGAAAAAAAAAATAAAAATGTTTGTCCTCATTCAACTATATCGATGATGACACAGTTAAAAGAAACTTTTGTTTTTATTTCGGTTTTTGCAAAAGTATGTGTTGCTAAACTGTTAACAAGTATTGTACCTTTACTGTTTAACTGTCGTTTAAGCAACAACTTTTAGCCAAACTGTAAAACAATCATCAACATCAAATGGCCAACAAACGACGACTACTAAGTCAATAACACATTCATCTAAAAATCAACCCAACCAGTCGGAAACAAATCAACACGATACTATGATCCCTACAACTGTTATATCTACCACACAACACAATACTATGACCCCTACAACTTTCCAATCTACCAAACAACCAGATGTACCACAGACTGACTCTAGTGTACAGAAAACAGACGATAACTTATCTACAATTATTGGTGCTGCTGTCGGTGGAGGAACAGTTGTTGTACTTGCCATTGTTGTTATCTTAGTGGTTTGCTTCATTAAACGCAGGTATTGTTGTATAACTTATATATACATGTATACTGTTGTTCGCTTAATTTGTAACCAAAAACATTATGGCTTACATCCCAGTAGGTATAAGGAAAATAAAGAAACCAAGTAAGTTCAATTTTGTATAATCAGATTGACGTTAATTTTGGCTTGTTATTGAAACAAGAGTCACTTAAAGATACATTAAGTTTATTCGACTTTTAACTTGCTTTATATATTTCGTCTCATGATTTAACCATCTTATCTGCATTACAGAATAAATTGAAGACAAATATCAATCTGTAAACGCTCTTAAAATATGAGCATTGTTTGGAAAAGTCCGAGATAGATGCATGTAAAAAGTTAAAGCAATACCATTTACTACGTTAATTTAGATTCACAACGTCATATCTTTAAGGTTCAAACAATCTTATGTTATGAACGTAATATTGATGTATTTAACCTCAAGAATTTCAATCGTAAGACCATAGCAATACTTTGTGATTATCTTGTAGATCAAAAGGTAACAACCAAAATAGAATGGAAAATCCAAACCAAGCACCCATGAGCAGTGAATCTGGTAAGTGTGCATTATTTTACAGATTAAGTGTACAATTTCTTTTAATAAACACACGTACTACTTGGTTGTTGGAAACAATCGATTGTCATGTAATTTAAGGCGCAACTAATTAAAATGTCTGTGTATTTTTGTAATTAAATTGATCTGCTAGGAGAAAGCTTGGCATTCAATACAAATGTTAGTGTACTTCTAATAGTTATTTTAGGTATACGAACGTAATCATCATGACTTATCAATTTGATCAATAAGTAATACCAAAACATTCCCCCAAAGCGGAACTTTTCTAAGCACGTAATTTTCTGATTTTTATGTTGTCAATTTATCTTATATAACTGAGCAATGCTAATAAAACACGAAGATAAACATTCGGTTAAAAATCAAAACTTTATACTATGCAAAAGTTATAACGCAAACAGTAGTTTTCTTTACATATGTTTTATTTTATATAATAAATGGGTATAATTGCCATCATTAAGTCTCTTCCTATGTTCACACATGATACATGATGATAGTGTGTTAAAATTTCTCGTGCGGTCACGCTTGGGTGCACAACACCGGTAAATTCTTTTTACTGAGTTACATGAATCCTGTTAGTGTCTACACAAACAATTCTAGTTTGCTGAGAACTCTAGAGACCGCGTAACATTGTAGCACTCGTCATCTTGGAAACAAGTCAGTAAAAATGTCAAGATTGAGCATTGATGGCCGGGGACAGTCCGTTTAACTGATACCCCATTAACAATTACCATCAGCGTGTACAATAACTACTGTTAGCTAACGTTATGGGTACGGGAAAACTTAACCCGAATACAATTCAACCCGTGGATAACTCAATTCAAAGTTGTGACAACTCAACCCGTTAGTTTGGGATTGAGTTGTCTCAGGTTGAGTTGTCTTTGGGCAAAGTTGTTCCCACCCTAACGTTACGGAACGTTACGTAACGTTCGGGGTTATTGAACAGGTTACAGGTCATGGAGCAAATTTATTCAAACAGTTAATTGTGGAGTGATATTGACCATTCTGTCAAGCTAGGTTTTGTAGTCATAAATGAGAACCACGACGCCTAACGCTACCAGGATGAAGTTTTTAATAACGTCGCTGTTTAATACGCCATCGGACGTCCATGTCTTTTTCTCTAACAAGATTACGCCAGACCACATTCCGTCCGGGCAACAATTTAATTTATCAGGGCTTATAACATTAAGATTTTAGACTTGTCGTTATTTTTAGAAGACAAAAATCCAAATGAACGTCTTTGGGACGTGTTTGACTAACGCATACGTCAACGGCTTGTACAGTATGTGACGTTACCGGAACTAAACATTGCTTTACATGAGGAATGAACAAGCATCCCACTACGTTTTGTACGACGTCCTATTGGGTCTTCAAGACTCAGTATTTTAGTCGTGAATTCAAATTAGACGCACGCTCATTATCAACTATTATTAACTTTTTTTCTCCTACTGGGTTTTTGATTCTGTAATAATTTTCTTTTCAAAAATCGTTACATAATGTTTTGCTGTTGAATACTCATGACAAATAGTTGTTTTGTTATCATGTTGAGTTTCTAGAGTTTATCAAGATCAAAACTTTGGATAATATTTATGTTTTTGTACATATTTGCGTTGTAACTTTTTCTTAGTATATTATTACTTTTATACTAGACTTTCCAGTATACGCCAAACCAAACAAACCTTCTACATCAAACAATCAACCAGCTCAAGATTATCTCTACGCTGTACCAAATAAATTAAAACAAAGTTCAAGGAAACATACTAAAAGTGAAATAGATGAACCTCAGAGAGTTTCCTATCGTAATATAATGATTGACCTTGAGGTTGAACAAGTGACTACTGCTGAAACTAATGTTGATGATGTACAACTTGAAATCGTCGATGGTGATGGAGTTACTACAGATATTGACATGGGTAAAGTTATTATACTTCTTAAATACACTACTGTATGGATCTGGCGAAAATTAAGTATTGCCTAGTCTCGTCAATGATATATATTAACATGTTTACTAATAAAATATGCATGGATTCTCTGATGAAGAATTAATGGAACTACTCTACATGATATAATATTGTATAAAATTAACTGATTTGTTATATGTGTATTATGTTTTACCCATTCTACCAGATACTGACAAAATACTGTGGACAAACAAAGCCATGAAAACTATGACACTTGTTGCAATCTCTATTTGTGATTTTATAGGGAAACATGTTTTATGTTTTCAATTGTTCTAGCTTATAATGGAAGTAGATTGGAATATCTGTCCATTTAAACTATGACGATCACAATCATGGTATTTTTTCTATAATATCTAGGTGAGAGTATTCCAACATCTGATACTTACTATAATATGGAAGGTTTGATAAGAAGTCAAGTAAAAGTTACTCAACTTTTTGATTATGTTAAACAGAAGTATGATTACGAAAAAGAATTTACGGTAAGAAACTATTTCCAAACTATTTTGTGCAAATAATATTCAAGTCTCTGCATCATGTTGAAACCGCTTTATAAAGAACTGCAACCGGCTTGATAACATTTGTACATGTATGTCTTCCTAATGTAAGGTTGATGTTATCAAGTTATACAGCCTATGATGATTTCAGATTTGCATACCAATAAAAATGTTATTGATTTAGGGTTTCATTTATTTTTAGAAGTAATATTTTGCTTTTCCAGTTTTTACCATTGTTTTCATGCTCTATTGTAAATATTTTAAACTGTACCAATGATAAGTTCGTTATTAATGGATGTTTTCTTCCATTGATATCAATTGACCAACATTACAAGATTAAATAAAAATAGATTTATGTATTATATACGAGTTAGTTATATTGTTCCTTTCAGAAATTATTGAAAGGTCTGCAAAGAAGTTGTAATGAAGCTCTGAAGCCACACAATAGACAAAAGAATCGATATAATGGAATTTATGCTTGTAAGTAAACCTATAACTTGTTTTCTTTCAATATATGTGTATGCGAAAATCGTTGGCACAACTTTCGTGCTAAACAATTAGTTGTTTTGATAATATCAAATGCCTGTAGAGAATACGTGTTCGTGTGTATAATTTCCTTATGATACAAAGCTGTTTTGTTAAGTTTTTAAAATACTTAAATTTGCTTAGTAAACATACTTATTAAAAAATTCATGTTTATTTACAATAAACATTTCAAACAGTATAATAATAACCAAACGACAGTACAATAGTTCATGAAATTCCTTTTGTTTTGCACAAAAGTAAGAAAACATACCTGAATGTAAAGATGTTTGAATAGGTTCTTTTTTTGCGCACAGGTTATAATCAGGAAGTAAAGATCTCGTAATTGTTACCATTCAATTCTTATTAAAAAACGACTGACGCATTACACATGAGTAGAGAGTGCTATAAATATAAATGTTTGTAGATTTTCTTTTGACAAAAGTCACGATTTATATCTGGACGAGAATAACTGCTCAAAATAATCTTCCTGGTTTATGGTTTAAGAATATAAATTAATTGGCAAAAAGTTTGTTGTAAGATAGTTTTAAATCACCTATATATTTTCCTGTTTCATTGCAGACGATGCAACAAGGGTAGTTTTACAAAGTGGTACATACATCAATGCTAATTATATTGATGTGAGTAATATCATTTAATACATACATTACCTGGCATACTCCACTTTCTAAATAAACAGAGTATCTAAAAGTAAAAGTTTGCAAAAAACCTAAACAACAAATACTGATTGGTTCAAATAAACAACGAATTTTAATGTCAGTATATAAGACACCGTGTTAAGAAATGAACACTTGCTTAATTATATTCGATATATGTATAGTACAAAAATGTTTATATAATAATTATTATTTACTCGCTGTAACTCTTTACAACTACAAACCTGCCAAGGACCTCTTAAAATTGGAAAAATATAAAACTGGACAATAATGATTGAGAACCATGTGCTGTAGTTCTGTTTCTAAGGACGCGTATTGTAGCCTGGCATTGAGAATGGGCATAGGCGGATCAAGAATTTCTGGTTAGAGGGGCCGGAAAATTCTAGTTCGAGGGGGCGTAAAATGAATAAGCAAAATGGGGTTCCAAGGGGCCGTTAGGGCCTCGCATGGTTCAGGACAAAACCCTGACTAGAGGTCCAGGTGACCGGCGGCCCCCGAAATTTCTTAGTTTTGGTTATTTCTAAGGGATTCAGACACATTTTCAGAGCCTCAACTATCCTTTTCAAGAGTAAAAATCATCTAGATAATTATATCATTTAATTTTCTAAAAACCGCTGAATCATGGTAAAATCTTACATTAATGAGAAGGAATTGTTTTATAAAGTATGCCATGTTTCAAAATTACTTGTTCTCGCTGAACGGAAAATAAAGTTTGTGTTTGATACATACTAAGTCTCATCAGCTTTTAACATAAAACTATTTAACTATGTTTAGACATGCTTAACATATTTTTAATTAAGAGTTCTTATATTCACGAACAATGTTACAAACAATACAGTTAGTTGCTTTACGCACTCACAAAATAATTCTACATATTTATTTGATATATGAATTAATCATTATATTGTAACTGTAATTTTCTTTATCAGGGTCACAATAAAGAGCAGGCATATATAGCATCTCTGGGTAAGTATGTTCTTAAATCATTTCCCTATTTTGGGATTTCAAATGTACAAATATGTAGGGGGTATACCACGAGAGTTGTCTAATATGTTAGATATTGGATAGCTAATGCGCGTCAGCGCCGAAGCTTTTCGAATGTCTAAGATAATTGAGGCTCGTGGAGTAAATCTTACTTCAACCATAGCTTAATTTCAAAATAATTATAGTTTATTATACATTTTACTGTACGGAATACGGAAATATATTTGGACGAGTACACGACTTAAAAAGTCATATTGGACGAGCCGATATGCGAGTCTAATATGACTCTTTAAGCTAAGAACGAGTCCAAATATACTCCGTACTGTACCGTAAAATGTATAATAGCATTTTTATTATATATCTTTCGTTTACTTTCGTCTTTAATTCGTTAAAAATTGAAATCGAAACTAGACTAGCATCGTTTAGTTCACATGTACCGAACAGTCCAATACGAAAAAAAATATATTAATTGGATCCAGTACGGGAATATATTGGTCGTCACATGGTACAAATGCAGATTGTCGTTTGGTTAGATTTATTAGATATATAATGATTTACAATACTACAAAATATATTTTCCTGTACATCTATCACAAATAACGCTTAAATAAGAAGCACGTGTGTGCAGATATGGGGTTGTTAATTCCGTTTCTGTATGTTGGATAGAGGTAAACGCATACATTATCTGATGTGCTTTGAAAATATCTAGCATGTAGTACAAGATCTAAATATTGGATGGTTATCGGTACATTATTTGTTATACGGTACAAAGAATACAATGAAGTGGCGTCACTGTTGTGGTTTATACACGAAGCAACCTGGAATTCGTTGATTTTGTTCAACAATTTCATCGTAATATTCTGATGTCTGTTACCAAGAAATCTGTGTTGCTTGGTATGTCATTTAAGAAAGTTTTGATATCGTGAATATGTGGATATAATACTACTTTCTAACTTTCTACTTTTCTATGTCTAATGATGAACTTTTTAAGACAGAAATGCGAGTATCAATAATTATTTAAGGTCTTTATAAGCAACTATAGTGATATGTTTATAAATTGTATCATGTATCGTTACCAGGACCAACTGCAAGTACAATGAATGATTACGAGACATTTTGGGAGATGATATGGCAACATAAAGTTGAGTCTATTGTCATGTTGACAAAACTAGAAGAAGGCGTTGTGAGTACATTAAATCATAATTATCAAATATAATCAAATAAGCAGAATCATATGTTTTTATACTAATGAAAAATAATATCGTCAAAGTTGCTATAAATCAAAGAAGTAACTCTCTTGAATAATTGAATGACAGAAACTTCTAATGTGTTCACTTCAAACCACGAAGTATACTTTTAGTCAACTTAAATTAGTAACAGTTGCATTGAGTTTTTGATACTTTTCAAGTATTTGTATCAATACAAAAGGATTTGTTCAGATAATACCAAAAGAAAATGGTTTTGCAAGTGGAATAAACAGTGCCAAGATATTTTATACCTGGAAAATTGTTGTTATCATTATAACTGCTGTATTTCCTTCTACAACAGAAAATGAAATGTGAACAGTACTGGCCAAACCAAGGAGAAGTAATGACATGTGGACAATATATACTAGAAGGAGTATCAGAGAAGACTTTTGCTGACTTTGATGTTCGAGACATTTCACTTCAAAATGCAGATGTAAGTTTAATGAATATGTATTCTATTTTGTCGCATTATAACTACGAGCATTCTATGTTTCCATGAAATAGTTTCAGCTGGCTGACTTTTATTTACTCATGGTTGTATATACATGTTTAATGCACTTTTGAACTTCGCGAAATTTCAGTAATTCAATTACGCTGATATTTACATCATTTATAGTCTATTCTAGCGGGTATAATTTGAATTAAATCAATTCTGACTGCAGGACAAAGCTGAGTATAAAGTTATATATATATGTTAAGTTTTTATTATGTGTCTTACAATAATACACAATCAATGTTTCATCACTTGATTTCAGACATCTGATAAACGCCATGTTATTCAGTATCAATATACAGCTTGGCCTGACAGATCTGTTCCTGATTCAGTTGTCTCCCTTGTTGCTTTTAGAGATAAAGTTCAACAACAAAACAGGATAACAACATCGCCAATTGTTGTTCATTGCAGGTAAATATAATAATGATGATTATATCAAATCAATGAAAAGCTCGAATGACATAATTAATAAGAACATTAGTAAAGATTTTTATACAATAACTGTAAAATTCTATTCTATTAGTCTCTTATTTATCTGACCTATGTACACTGTATATGTGTATGTATCAGCGCTTATTCGTCATTTTTATACGCACGAAGTGAAACTTCTGCTCAAAATCTTATTTTTTTTTAAATGACAGTCATGGTACTTGGTTATACTCAGTAGATGACCCCTATACATTTTGAGGTCACTAGGTTAAAGGTCAAGGTCACAGTAGCATTTAATGCAAAAAACAGTGTCCGCTCAATATCTTTTAATATGAAAATTTTGTCCATACAAATAAGAAAAGACTGTACCTATGTTCACCAAATTTTATTTGTGGATAGCCCTTGCGTCAATGATGTGCTCTATTGATTTTAAGACCCCAAGGTCAAAGGTCAAGCTCACTGTGACTGAAAATATAAAAACTTTGTCCGGACGATAACTCAACAAAGACTGTACCTAGGTTCACCAAATTTATCAGTGGATAGAACTTTGGTCAAGGATGTGCTCTATTGATTTCGAGACTCAAAGGTCAAGGTCACTGGGACTGTAAATATGATTTTTTTTCCGGACGATAACTTAACAAAGACATTACCTACGTTCGCCAAATTTTATGTGTGGATAGCCCTTTGGTTGAGGGTGAGCCCTAATGATTTTGAGATCCCAGGGTCAAAGGTCAAGGTCACTGGGACATTAGATATGAAAACTTTGTCTGGGCAATATTACATCAACCACTGTACCTAGGTTCACCAAATTTTTGTGTAGATTGCCTTTGTGTAAAGTGTCCTACTGGTTTAGGAACTCGGGGTCAAAGGTCAAGGTCACTGGGATTCAAATAAGAAATTTTTTTCCTGGACAATAACTCGACAACTGATTCACTTAGGTTACCAAATCTTATGTGTAGATAGCCTTTGTGTTAAGTTTGTACCCTTTGGGCTCTGAGGTTCCGGGGTCAAAGGTCATTGTTGCTTAGACTTTATATGGAAAAACATTGTCTAGACGATAACTCAACAACTGATTTACTTAGGTTTACCAAACTTTAAATGTGTATAGCCCATGTGTGTCAAGTATGTGTCCTATTGAATCTGTGGCTCAGGGGTCAAAGGTTAAGGTCACTGGGACACAAAATAGAAATATTTTTTATGGTCATTAACTCAACAACAGCTTCACCCAGGTTCACCAAATTGTATGTGTGGATAGCTCTTGGGTCAGGGATGTGCCCTATTGGTTCTGAGATCCTGATGTCAAAGGTCAAGATCATTGGAAATTCATGTTGGAAACTTTATGCCGGTGATAACTTACCAATGGCTGTACATAGGTTCATGTAATCTTTGCTTTGGAAAGCCCTCCATTCAAGGATGTGACCCATTTATTTGGAGTTCCCAGGGTCATAGGTCAAGGTCACCGATACTTCGGGCGTATAATGCCCCGCCCAGCGGAGCTCTTGTTTGGCTTAAGTATATGCTAACATGGGTTTTATATATCACATGGCCAGATAGAATTGCCATGTCGCGGGAGCTTATTTTTTTTACAAATCACTTTCTTTGTGTATGTCTATTTGTTACAGCATTGTAACAAAATATACCATACTATTAATATTTGGAGATGTATGCACTTACGTTGTAGTTATTTGACATTAGTTAACATGTATTATTTCAGTGCTGGTATTGGACGTACAGGTACATATATAGCTTTAGATTATCTTCTACATCAAGCTAGAGATGACGCTTATGTTGATATATTTGGTTGTGCTATTGGTCTACGTGGTCAAAGAGTTAACTTGATACAAACTGAGGTACATTTATTATTTATTAATAAATTTATGAAAATATAATTCCAGTCTGGTACCAGTTGTCATATTGTTATGACCATACTAAAGATCAGCTTTTCGGAAAATGTCACGTGTTATAATCCTGAAAATTTGGTGGCAATAGATATATTTGTTTAAGTGTTTTACAAATACAAGACCTTTAATAGGTAACTGTTACGAGTTTTTTTTTTAATTTGCAGCACCAATATGAATATCTACACCATTGTGTTTTGTATGGGATCACATGTTTAAGTGATCCAATCAAAGAAGTAAAACTTAAGTCAGGTGTAAATAATGAACAAATATCTACTCAATATGATGTAAGTATATATGTTCATTGATATCTATTATAATGATAAAAATATAAACATAGTAACAACATATTTTAAACTACATGTTAATTTATTTAACTTCAGTTTCGATGATGTGCACTTTCTCTTCAAATGTCCCAGAATTATAATATTTGTTGTGGTCACATCATTTTTGTTCGTTTAGATATTTTCATATACTTTTATACACAATAAATATTACGTAAAGTCGTCTCTCCGAAATATGTCGTTGAATATATAAAATATGGATATTGTTTTTTTTTTTATAAATTTGTATCATCATATAGGCTTTGAAAGCCATGGAATCTATCAAGAGAGGTTGGTCAATGACATCAGTGAAGAAATATAAGTCACAGAAGAGTTCAGAACATATAGGTAACCATCGTTTCTATCTGTTGGATCAGGTTATTTATAGGCTTATTTTTTGTATTGGATTTGCTCTACATGTTTTACTATTGACTGTTTTAAATTTTCACTGCTAATGTGACAGTCGACACAATGTATGAAATATATGTGTTATATCATTGTTATTTGTAAACGCATGTATGTATTTAATGCGTTTACATTTGCATACCAATTGCATTAATGCAAAACTAATATTTTGTTATTAAATTAAACGTTGTAATTCATTTATAAAAAACATATTTTTTGTATAATTCGCAAATCTTTGCTCTAATCAGGTTCGTAAAGATATAATAGTTATGGAACTTTCATAAACGTTTTGAACGTGTGAGGAAACTTTGATGGATGTCTTTGTAAAAACCGGTATTAAATACTACCCCGTCCATTTGATACCAAAACAAAAATATATGAACGTTTACTGATTTTATATCATAATTAAGATTCTTTTTTCGTTTCAGATGAGCGTTATCGTGTACGTCTACAGTCGTCAAACAACAGTGACATCAATGCTGTGTATATAAATGTAAGTTGTGTTAAAAACTTAAGCTTTAGCTTTTTTATTAGATCAACAAATGCGTGATTTTAGATGTAAGGAGTTTAAACAATATGACTTTTATCATGGAACTTCATTGGCAAAGAAGACACGAATTCTAACTTATATATGGCTTGAAAACTTAAAAGGCATTGTGCATGTTTCAGTTATGTAATGAAAATATTATGCTGATATAACTACTATAAAGGGACTACTTTCTGAGATATATAGATTCGTATATTTACGACCCAGCATTTGCGGTTTGTATAATCTAATTTATTATAATTTCTAATGTTTTATATTTATTTATTTCAGAGTTATCTCAGACAGAAACAATTTATTATGTCACAGACACCACAATCATCAAATATTCAAGAATTTATCACCTTGATTTATCAAGAAAAATGTTCAATTATTGTATGCTTGGATGACGACAGTGCACCAGTAAGTTATAACATACGTGCTTTTTGTTTGATATCTAACATAATCACACTAATCTCTATCAATTTATGTAATTAAAGTTATGGTATCCACCGTTAGTTCTAGTTAGTAACATATGAATTGCCATATTAATATTTGGTTGTATGTTTCATATGGATGGTACAAGCAACCATGCTACTTGTCATAGTTATGTTAGACTTTGCAAACCTAAAAAGCTTAATTGCCAGAATAAATGATTATTTTTATCTTTATGTCGACTCCCCAATATCAGTGTTGCTTATTTGCAAACTTAACTGTATGAATAGTATTTCAATGTAATTTACGATAATTATTTGTATCTTTCAGACCACAGGACAATACGTCCCATCTGACAACAAAATGATTAAGATAAGACAGTACGAAATGACATGTACTGCAAGCCATAATAAGAATGATTACACTGTTAGCGATCTCAAACTTTCACGTTCGGTAATTTAAAGTGTTTACTAAAATAAATAAAAACACTCAACTAGATATGCTTGGCTTAAGAATCTAGAATTGTAGAATATTAAACTAGAATGTTGAAGTAGTTTTCTGAAATTTCTAGATTTCTTGTCATTTAATATAGATGCTCTACAAATTGTATTTACGTACATGGTCAATAATGTTGCTGATCTGTACAATTAATTTCCAAGCAGTGATTAAAGGGAAAAACAGTACTAGCTTACGTCTTCATTTGTTTAAATTAGACTAGAAATTTCGATTTGTTTTATATTTTGACTTATGTTGTAACATAATGTATTTTCTCCGATTGATTCACTGGTAAATATGCTTTTAGGATTCTTATCAGCAACTTTATATTCGACATTATCAAATACATGGCTGGAAAGCAGGTGATATTTTACCGTCAGATTCGAACTCATTCTGGAAACTGGTTCAAGAAATCAATGATAACAAATTCAAACTACAAGAAGAATGTTCTATAATGGTTCATTGTCAGTGAGTAAAAATAATTCATTTTTTAAGGACAGATGTAGACGCCCTCTTATTGTCTTACACGACCAAGATCATCCTAATAAATTGAGTGCTTAAGCACTTTTTCAGATTTATGTATAAATTGCATATTAGTAGTCTTACCCTTTCTGTAAAGTTCGGTTTATGTAGACCAATATAAAATTAGTCATTATAATTCAGAGATAACGTAACGATAACATGTATACGAATTGTACTGCTTGAACGACGACAGAAAAATCAACAACTTTTAGTGGTTTCTTTTTATTTGCATCCATTATTAAAATGCATGTATATAGAATATTTCAGTATTTAAGCTGACAGATCAGGTTTATTATGTTGTATACATTGTACATTGAATATTGTATATTTTAGTACTGGAGCTGACAGATCAGGTTTATTCTGTGGTATATATTGTATATTTCAGTACTGGTTCTGACAGATCAGGTTTATTCTGTGATATATGTTGTATATTTTAGTACTAGAGCTGACAGATCAGGTTTTTTCTGTGGTATATATTGTATATTTCAGTACTGGAGCTGACAGATCAGGTTTATTCTGTGATATATATTGTATATTTTAGTACTGGAGCTGACAGATCAGGATTATTCTGTGGTATATATTGTATATTTCAGTACTGAAGGTGATAGATCAGGTTTTTTTCTGTGGTATATATTATATATTTTAGTACTGGAGCGGACAGATCTGGTTTATTCTGTGGTGAAATATTGTATATTTCACTACTGGAGCTGACAGATCAGGTTTATTCTGTGGTATATATTCTATATTTCAGTACTGGAGCTGACAGACCAGGTTTATTCTGTGATATATATTTTATATTTCAGTATTAGAGGTGACAGATCAGGTTTATTCTGTGGTATATATTGTATATTTTAGTACTGGAGCGGACAGATCAGGTTTATTTTGTCATATATATTGTATATTGCAGTACTGGAGCGGACAGATCAGGTTTATTCTGTGGTATATATTGTATATTTCAGTACTGGAGCTGACAGACCAGGTTTATTCTGTGGAATATATTGTATATTTCAGTACTGGAGCTGACAGATCAGGTTTATTCTGTGGTATATATTGTATATTTCTGAACTGGAGTTGACAGATCAGGTTAATTCTGTGGTATATATTGTATATTTCAGTACTGGAGCTGACAGATCAGGTTTATTCTGTGGTATATATTGTATGTTTCAGTACTGGAGCTGACAGATCAGGTTTATTCTGTGATATATATTGTATATTTCAGTACTGGAGCTGACAGATCAGGTTTATTCTGTGATATATATTGTATATTTTAGTACTGGAGCTGACAGATCAGGTTTATTCTGTGATATATATTGTATATTTCAGTACTGGAGCTGACAGATCAGGTATATTCTGTGACATATATTGTATATTTCAGTACTGGAGCTGACAGATCAGGTTTATTCTGTGGTATATATTGTATATTTCAGTACTGGAGCTGACAGATCGGGTTTATTCTCTGGTATATATTGTATATTTCAGTACTGGAGCTGACAGATCGGGTTTATTCTCTGGTATATATTGTATATTTCAGTACTGGAGCTGACAGATCGGGTTTATTCTCTGGTATATATTGTATATTTTAGTACTGGAGCTGACAGATCAGGTTTCTTCTGTGGTATATATTGTATATTTCAGTACTGGAGGTGACATATCATGTTCATTCTGTGGTATATATTGTATATTTCAGTACTGGAGCTGACAGATCGGGTTTATTCTGTGATAAATATTGTATATTTCAGTAATGGAGCGGACAGATCTGGTTTATTCTGTGTTATATATTGTATATTTCAGTACTGGAGCTGACAGATCAGGTTTATTCTGTTGCATATCTACAATGTTAGAAATTCTGACTATAGATAAACAATTAAGTATAATACATGTTATATATCACATACGTGAGAGATGTCATACTGCTTTCAAATCGTTTGTAAGTACACTGTATCTATTAGTCGTATTGTCTATTACCATGCGTAATGTATAACATGATAACATGTTAAAGAATTAGTTTCTCTGTGTCCATTTATCCTTTTGAGGTTGTAGCCATACTGTTGCATTTACTTTCTGGGCAACATTTGAATGTCAATGTAATTCATTAATTGAAGAAAAGAACATAGAAGTAGTGTAGGGCGGCAGGTGGGTACCAATTTTTTTGGAAAAAAAAAGATATGGTACCGCGATTTTTGAAAAAAAGATATGGTACCCGAAAATAGAGAAAAAAAAATTATGGTACCTGAAAATAAAGAAAAAAGGAGTTATGGTACCAAAACGAAAAAAAACGAATTTTGGGAGAGAAAACGATCAAAATTTGGGAGAGAGAAGAGGTACCCACCAAAAAGTAAAACTTTTTTTGTACCGCCCTGTGTGTGTTTGTGTGTGTTTGTGTAAGACTAGATTTTTGTTGTTGACATATTGAGAATTCATTCTTCCGGCATAGATGGTTGGCCCTGAAAAGGGCCGTTGTCTGTATCTAGAGTTATTTAATGTTTTCGTTTAGTAACTGTATCATCCTTCTTCTTTTTCTTCAGTGCAGGTTCCTCTGGCATTTTCTTACTGTGCTTGCCTTGTCCATGATGATGTTCATGACGGCTCTCCGTTGAAAAGCGTACAGGTATTTTCAATTCTTGAGGTATGAATTGTACAGCACAGCTCTGTCTCTTCTCGATCATTTCACGTACATCTTTCAGCGGGTACAGCAGCGTTTTAATTTCTATCAATTCTTTCAAAATGGCAAGCGAAATTTGACGATCTTGACTAAAACTGCACCCACCTGTCTGCTGTTGAGTTGGTTGAATTATTTGTTGTTGAGTAGATTGAATTGTTTGTTGTGGTTGAATCATTTGTTGTTGAGGTTGTTGATAGACAGGTTGGTACATGGTAGAATAGTCCATCAACTCTGCAGTCTGCATAACTTCTGTTAATAAATCTTGATCCGACATCGTTGCTGGTTAAACAAGAAATGAACGTTCTCGAAGCGCGGTGCTATAAATAGCGCACTTCCAAGAATTTTAAGTCTGATGACGTCACGTCATCCATATGGCATGTTTAATATTTATGAATTTACGCTCAGTTGTGTTTCTTCTAAAATTTAAAATGCCTGTTATTTAAAAACGGTTTATGTAAGATTTTTTTCAATGATTGATCCTTATTCTATCAGTAACATAGATTAATATCATGTCAGTTTCTGAGCGATACTATTTCTAGATTTTATTCAATGAACGATTTTAGACGATTTTCAACCTGTGTTTCTTTCCATACTTCAATTAAAAACGCATTTATTGATTATAATATAGGCAGGAATACGTGCATAAATAATAATAATAACGTTATAGATGTATACAAATTAAAATAATTGTTATACATATATCATACTAGATGTTTTAAACAAATAGGGTTAGATCTAAAAAACACGGATTAAGTCGAAATTGTACTGAGTGATCAAATGTGACATGTTGAGAATAGATTCTTTCGAAATGAAATGGTTGGCCCTGAGAAGGGCCGTTGTTTTTGGTTGCATTCAACGGCAACCACACTTCCCCATACACACCACGCACCATTTAGCCCAAGCCTTCTTGGTGGTACCTGTGGCTAAAGAGAACGTCTCTGTTTTGCCTCCACTCCAATTGATCATGAGATCTAATTCGTGATCCCATTCACGTTTTGGAGCCATGCATGGTACCTCCATCAGCTCCTTATGCCAGTCCTCTGGAGGCGGAGGTGGTAATGTGACATTATCACCTCAGTCTTCCACTTCTGGGGGTGGCAGTCTCTTCCTTATCTCTGCAAAGCAGATCTTCCTCGGAGGGGGTAAGTTCTTTCTTATGTCTGAGAAGTTCATTGTTGGATAAAAATAATGTACAGGTCAACGACTTCCCACAGCTTTTATACTCTGGATTGAACGTCATTAAAAGCGGATTGACCTACAGGAATAGGATTGACCTACATCCTGAAAGTACGAGTTTTGATTGGTTCTTCAAGTACAAGTTTTGATTAGTTCTTAGTTTTTGTTCTCTTGTATTGTGTGGTGTCCCAGTTCATTTGTGCTTGAGCATTCAAGATGGGCAACTGCTTAAAACCTTCTCTGTGTGATGATACACCCTCTTACATCAAAATGGGTAATTTGTACCCTGATTTATCAGAGTTTTATACTCAGACAGATGAATCCAACATCAAAATGGGAAATTTGTACCCAGATTTATCAGAATTATATGATGAAGAGCTGTACAAAAACTACTGGTACTATATCTTTTTGGCAGAATGTCAATCAAAGGACCCAGTACTAAGATGGAGGTCTTTTATTACTGCCGCTAAGATCTAATAACTAAAACCAACGGCCCTTTTCAGGGCCACACCATTTACTTACGAAGAATAACAAACAACATTTATGTCAATATATTTATTTTTAAAATATTACAAATCATTTCACTCACTGTGTTCTGTCACTGTGTACACTCACTACGTTCAGTCACTATGTTCACATAAGTCACATTTAGTCCATGTTCTTTGCCCGTTTACGTTTCTTTTCTTTCTTTTTTTCCTCCGGCATCTCAGTGTTGATTTTCTCCGGCATTTCTATATCGATCCTGTTTTCCTCCGGCATGTCGATCACCAACTTATTCTCATTCACATCTTCTTCTTTTGTTTTCAATGGACATTTGTTTATATAATGTCCTTTGTCATGACAGTAATAACATCCATCTGTGTACCTTGGTTGATTCATACAACTATTTGCATAATGTCCTTTTTCATGACAACGATAACATTCAATATGACTTAAATCCTCAGTATCCAACTTAACAACAATGGCATGCACTTCAGCAAGTTTTTTCTTTAACTCGTAGATCAATGTACTCTGAGCCATAATTGTTCACAGTTCGAAGACGTGTTTCGAAATGATCTGAGAGCTGAACATCTCTCCCTTTTATACACAACTGCTCGCCGTTGGGTATAAAAACGATCGTTGTTTCTACATTCAGTCATCATAACCATGTCTCACGAAGATGAGCAACCACCTCCTACCAAGAGATTAAAAACAGACAATGTACGTCAATTCTATAATATACAACGGAGGTCGGAAAGAAAATCAAGAAAGTTTAGAACCAAGGCTCAAGTCTATGATGTCACACTACAACAGTATGATCAATCATATGAATTTACCAGTCGTTTATTCAACGATATGATTGAACAACTCTATGACACATGTCAAGTGAAATCAACCGATCAAGTTCGATTCTCCATTCAACATCCAGAGCTAGATTTTGGTATTCATATACCATTTAATCAAGCATCCAGCGTCATGGGAGAATCCTTATTAGAAGAAATCGAGAAAGTGGCACAGAGTAATCAAGCATTTAGAATTCATGATGGAGAAACCCAGCTAGAAATAACACATATTGAGATGCCCCAAGGTTCTGGGAAGAGTGTACCATTTAAATCAGTAAATGTTAGTCATCTTATTCAAACCAAAAGAAGTATTGTACGTATTGACAACAGCTCAGATGCTATGTGTTTGGCCAGATCTATTGTGGTCGGTCGATGTAAAGCGAACCAGACTTCAACACCTGAATGGAAAAAACGATGGAATCTTATTCGTCAATCCAAGAAAAATCTACAAACATTAGAAGCAAAAGCGTTATTGGATCAAGTTGGTATAGGAGTCCATCAACCCTGTGGTATAGAAGAATACAAGAAACTACAAGATCATTTGTACCCAGAGTATGTCATTAAAATACGTACACAACATTGAAGGGATCTATTATTCACACCTCCAGAAGTGACTAAAAAAAGCCGAGTGATACACATTTATCATCATGATAATCATTATGACTGTATTGTATCTATCACGGGATTCCTAGCAAAAAGTTATTTCTGTGAATATTGTGATGTAGGATATAGTCATCGTGAAGGCCATAAATGTGTACATATTTGTGCATGTTATTCACCCACTCCATGTAAAATAGGTAAACCTTATTATTGTTCTGTCTGTCGTCGAATGTTCAACAGTAAACAATGTTTTGAGAATCATAAATCTACGCAAGGAAAACAAAAAAAGACCATATGTCAGTCTGTGTGTAAATGTAAAACATGTGGCCAGATTATTGTTGAAACAAAACGCAATCATCAATGTACAGGTACGAAAAAGTGTCGTTATTGTAAAACAACCGTTGGACCAGGTCATGAGTGCTTTATTCCAACGTATGAATCACCAGACAAGAAGCCAGCAAAAGTACCCTTTATCTTTTTTGATTTTGAATGTCGCTTTGATTCGGGTGAACATATTCCAAATTTCTGTGTAGCTCAAAGAGCGTGTGGGAATTGTATGTGTCAGTCTGTTCAAGAACCCTGTGAAACATGTGATGGTGTCGAAGGAGCTCGTGAAATGGTGTTTCGCGGAGAAGATACTTTAAACAGTTCTTTACATGGCTATTTCAATCAGCCCACCGTGGATCAACAGTGATTGCTCATAATGCTGGTGGATATGATGTACAGTTTATTCTACGACATGCTATTACACATGGAAGTGCCAAACCCGAGTTAATCATGAATGGGTCTAAAATCATTATGATGAAAATACATGGAGTGCGTTTGATTGACTCACTCAGTTTTCTGAGCATGCCCCTCTCTGCATTTCCAAAAACATTTGGATTGGATGAATTAGCTAAAGGATGGTTTCCATTCTATGCCAACAAGTTGGAGTTTCAAGATTATGTAGGACCCTATTTATCTTTGTACTACTATAGACCTAATAGTATGAAACCAGCTCAACGTGAACAATTTCTGGCTTGGTACAATGGACAAAAAGACAAAGTGTTTGACTTTCAATTGGAAATGGAGAAATATTGTAGATCAGATGTTGACATTTTACGACGAGGGTGCGGAGAATTTCGTAAACAGTTATTAGAGAGTGATCAAATAGATCCATTCTTGGAAGCCACAACATTAGCACAAGTTTGTAATAAAGCATGGAGAAAAAACTCGATGCCAGAACTGAGTTTAGGTATTATTTCTGATGCTGGATATCCCAACAAAACTAAATATTCTATGAAAGGCGTGCGTTGGCTACAAATGATAGCTTTGACAGAAGGTATTCATATTCAACATGCCTTGAACCATCATGGTGAAGACAAGATTGGGCCATATTATGTAGATGGATTTTGTAAAGATACGAATACCGTGTATGAATTTATGGGATGTTGGTATCATGGATGCCCCGAGTGTTTTCCCAATAGAGATCTGATCAATCCGTATTCCTTGAAAACCATGGGTGAATTGTATGCCCACACACAATTTCGTCTCAAAGAATTGAAAGATCAAGGCTACACATTAGAAGTGATGTGGGAATGTGAATTAGAGAAAAAATGTAAAGCAGACAAGGCCTATAAAACCAGAGTAGAACGATTTTATTTTGGTCAAGATCCTATCATCCCCCGTGAAGCTTTATTTGGAGGTCGCACCAATGCTGTCAAATTGTTTCATGAATGTGAAGAAGGTCAAGAAATAAAATATGTAGACATTTGCTCCTTGTATCCCTTTGTGAACAAGTATAGAGCTTATCCTATTGGTCATCCTACTATATTAAGTCAAGAACAGATTGATCTCACTCAACTAGATCTCTACAAAGGACTGATTAAATGTTGTGTTTTACCCCCTCAAGATTTATGGATGCCAGTACTTCCCATGCATTGTAATAAAAAGATGGTGTTTACATTATGTCGCACATGTGCTGAAGAGGTACAAGTGGGAAAGCCATGCACTCATACGATAAGAGAACGTAGTTTGTTTGGCACATGGACTCATGTTGAACGGGCTAAAGCTATAGAGTTGGGTTATCGTGTATTGAATGTGTATCATGTATGGCATTGGGAGGATTGGAGTTCACATGTGTACCGTCGATACATAGACAAATACTTGAAAATAAAACAAGAAGCTAGTGGTTATCCAAGTGGTGTGACAACAGAAGCAGAACAAAACCAGTTTAAAGAAGACTACTATAAAGCAGAAGGTATTGTGTTAGAGCATGTAGAGAAAAACCCTGGAAAAAGAGCATTTGCTAAAACTATGCTCAATTGTTTATGGGGCAAAAATGCCCAGAACAATATTCTACCTAAAACAGAGTATGTACACAAATTAGATCGTTTATATGAGATTTTGTCTGATCCTAGAAAGTCTGTTGAATATACAGAAACCTTTGATCATGATGAATTCATGTTAGTGAATTATACAGATGAAAAGGATAAAGTAGAACCCCATTCTTCATCCAATCCTGTAGTGGCCTCGTATGTTACAGCCTATGCAAGATTAGAACTTTACGAAGTGCTTGAACCTTTAGGAAAAAGAGTCCTTTATTTTGACACGGACTCTTGCATGTTTATTTATGATCCCGACGGGTACAATGTTCCTATCCACTCCAGTCGTTTAGGAATGTGGACCGATGAAGTGCCTCAGGGTCGTATTGTAAAATATGTAGCTTTAGGTCCAAAGAATTATGGTTATGAATATATAGAAAACGGAGAAGTGCATCAGACTTGCAAAGTCAAAGGTATCACTTTAGATTTCAATGCTTCACAGAAAGTCAATTTTAATTCCATGGTAGAATGTGTCAAAAATCGTGATCAGTATTCTACAGTCGTAGAGTATGAATCTAGAATAAAACGACATCGGGATCGTAAAGTCACCAGTGAGAAACAAACCAAGACATTTCGTTCGGTGTATACAAAACGTATCATCATTGACAATTACATGACGATACCCTTTGGTTACAATTCATTGACATGATGGACTTGATACCGTACTTACCGATTGAATTGAGAGAGAAAATTTATCGTTATGTGGTATGGGCCAATGCAAAACACTGAAAAACGGAATTGGTAATAGCCTGGGCAAGTCACAATGCTTTGCATAGTTTACAAAATAAGGACTTTCGATTAGAATCTATGGTGTTGGATGTTTTCGGAAGAGATGATTTGACGATTCATCAAAGACAACCCGTGTTAAGAAAATTTAACATGGTGCAGCAAAAAGTGTATCATATGGTATCACGAATATGGGGCTTTAGTTTCACGGATGCGGAAATGAAAGAAACTGAACTTTTAGCACATCGGTTTCATCAAAGTTGTGTTTTTGTGTGGTACTACTATCTGGACACAATTTATGGGGTAAATATACATGGGTTCATGCTATTTCCATACGACGTTACGTTTGAACACGTATTTCTTATTCTTGGAGATCGAGCTCACATATATAAACAGGATTCTTTTGAATTGAGACAGTACAGAGAAAATGTCGAGTGGGACACTTCTGATGTAGAATACACTGGTTTAGCGAGAGTCAACTCTTTTGCAGCAGGGAATTTGACTTTGTGGGAAAATGCGCAATAGAATCATTACCAAAGCATTATTGCTAGCATGTCGTTTGAAAATACCCAAAGGTGTATATAATAGGGACTGGATTCAGCAGTTTATGAATTCTCCTTTGATGTTGGAAGAATTGGACATGGCACTTTTTGTGGTGAATCATATACATCATACTCATGTGTACGGAGTGAATTGGAAATATATTGTTAATTTAGATTGTGTTTTAAATGTGTTTTACTTAAAACAAAAGTATTGTGTTCATTGTTGACATTCTAATCATGGATGAGATACATAAAAGAGCCATTAGAAAAAGTTGGACGTCTCTGATTCGTTCGCTAACATCAGAGCAAACTTTAAATATCATGGACTACCTCATGGAAAACAGTATTTTAACTATTGGTATGCGGGAAGAAATAGAGTGTGAACGATCAAACTTCAGCAGAAACAGGAAATTATTTTACATTTTACAGAGGCGAGGACCTCGTGCTTTCGGAATATTCATAGAGGCTCTCCTACAAAACAAACTAAACCATATCGCTGACATTCTTATGTCAAATATTAAATACTCTTGAACTAAAGTATTGTGTTCATTGTTGAAACAATTTCTAATGTGTAAACATGTTTGCTTTAATATTCACATTGTTATCGTGTGTGAACGATTTAGAGTTCTGGATAAACACTTATCAAATAAGACGGGAAGCTCGCGAAGTGATGAAACAATTGAAACATGACTATGAATTGTTAGATTAAACAATTGTTTATCATTGGTGTTTGTTATTTTATAAAAACTATTTATCACTGATGTTTATCATTGATGTTTTGTCATGTTGAAAACATGTTTTGAAAAATGTTTAAATAAAAATGTTTCTTTGACTCATGTGTTAGTTGTTCATGTACAGTCATGGAAGAGAGTTTACTTTTTAAGCATCCATGCAATATTTTTATTTCGGGTCCTAGTGGCTCAGGAAAAACACAGTTTGTAAAAAAACTGTTGGAATACAAAACCGATTTATTTCATATAGTACCAGAACGTATTGTTTGGTGCTACAAAGAATGGCAGTCAGCTTATGCGCAGTTAAAAGAGCAAGAAACCCAGATTCAATTTATACAGGGTATTCCTGAGAATGATGAAGACATTGTGGATGATTGTGTTTGATGACATGTTGGGAGAAAAAGATGAAGAAAAAATCAAATTATGGTTTACACGTAAAGGTCATCATCGCAATGCAAGTGTTATTTACATTACACGAAATTTATTTCAATCATCCAAAGCAAGTCGCACTTTGAGTTTAAATGCACATTACATGATCTTCTTTCAAAACACGAGAGATAAAGGTCAAATTAAAGTGTTAGCAAATCAGATTCAACTTCCTCATCTGATAGCAGCTTATCAAGATGCTGTATCAACACCTCATGGATATTTACTGATTGATTTTCATCCTCATACCCCAGACACGTATCGGTTAAGAACTGATATATTTCATCATTGGTTAACAGGAGAAGATCGAGCTTCAGTTGTGTATATATAGGCTCACTTGAGGATCATTGACTCATTATCCATCATGGAAGCTATAGCTTAGTCTCTTGTTCATTTGAGTCGGGAAAAGAATCCTGACACCCGTGAACAATTATTACGTTCGGGGTTAAAGGAAATGGTAAAATGGTTTACACTTGCTGCACAAATTATTTTACAAAAGAAAGTACAACTTCCTAAACAAACTCTTAATTTCATGGAAAAACATCGTCATGAATTAGAGCAGTTACAAGATGACACCATTGATTTAGACACAAAACGTCAATTGATTTTAAAACCAGGCGGGAGTGGATTTCTGGGTGGAGTGATGATACGCAGTTTATTACGATGGAATGGTCAAAAGACGATACGTAAATTTGGTCCTAGGAAAACAGCTAAAAGGACAACTGCGAAAAAGACCACTGCCAAGAAAACTACTAAAAAGATCACTGCAAAGAAAACAGCTAAAAAGAAACCTGTGAAAAAGAAAATGGCACCGAAAACAACGGGATATATTGCTCATAAAACACCACCCTCAACCAGTAGTTCATCAAGACATACGCCAACAAGAAGTTTCAGTTCAACAAGAAGTTCATCAAGACATACGCCAACAAGAAGTTTCAGTTCAACAAGAAGTTCAGTAAGTCATACGCCAACAAGAAGTTTCAGTTCATCAAGAAGTTCAGTAAGACATACACCAACAAGAAGTTTCAGTTCATCAAGAAGTTCAGTAAGTCATACTCCATCTAGAAGTTTTAATTCTACACCATCAAGAAGTTTTAGTTCAAGAAACAGTTCGAGAAACAGTTCGAGAAATAGTTCGAGAAACAGTTCAAGAAGTGAACCCTCGACTTTGATAGCACGATTTTCACCTTTAACCCAAACCATTGATACAGATATGGTGAAACAAGAATTAATGAGACAAGGATTAAGAAGAATGATGCCTACATCTGCTACACCTGTAGATGGCATGCAAGATTTAATGCGAAGAGGAATACAACGTTTATTATCTCAGTCTCCTCCCAAAGATCCATCCACAGCAGAAGCTTTAAAAGCTTTAGAAATGTTATATAAGTCATGAACAATACAACACTTGATTTAGTTATCATCATGACACGAAAGCAACCACTTGTGAAAAAGTATGGGCATGTGATGCTAGGTTTAGCTCAAGCTCCAGAAGCCTATCGAAAACAGATGATTCATCGTGCACCTTCAGAACTGATCAATTGTATCTCAGAATGTTGTAGTAACATTTTAAAAGGGAATGTGACATTGACTCCGGCTCAAAAACGCAAGTTGATGCCAAAGTGTCAACATCTCCGATTATTAGCAGACAAGAAAACATCTATTCAAAAGAAGAAACGTGTACTGAATCAAAAGGGAGGTATATTACCCTTGTTAGCATTAGCTCCTGTCATTGCAAAAGCAGTTGCTGCCGGTGCATTAAGTGGTGGAGTTGCTCAATTAGTCAAGAAATTATGAAGAAAATGGCTATTGTTCCGTTCAAAGTGTTGGAAGAGATGCAACGATGGAAAACACAACAACGACCTCGTTTACCACCTTCTCCTCAAGTCACCCAAACAGCTCAATTAGAAAATGAAATGAATCATGTGTTAAATGAAGATGCTTTATCACCCTCAGAAAAAGCTAGACAATATGGTGAAGTGTTACATAAATTTCAACAGTCGCATGAAAGAGCTCGTACACCAAAAGCAACGGTAATGCCTCCAGCAGCACCAACAACACCGCCACCAACAACAACGACATTGAAAGATCAAATTGTAGAAAGTGTACCACGCACTATGCGGCGTAAAGCTGAACTTTTAATCAACATGTTAAAACAACATCCTCATATGTCATGGAATGAACAAGGTGTTTTAGAATATGATGGAAAACCTGTAGCAGGATCCAATATTATTGATTTAGTCAATGATGTATTACGTCAAAGAAAAAGCTCCAACCCTCGTGGTTGGGAACAGTTTTCACGTGGATTAAGAGATGTGAACGTGCCTCAAGAAGTGGTAGGAAATAAAAGACGTTGGAATTGGATTCAACAGTTAGATGATAACGTGGAAGACGAGGACGAAGAAGATCAATTTTATGAAAGTTTTTCCAGTCCTACAGATCTCAAGACTGAAAAATGGGATCCTTATTAAAGAAAGTGTTACGTTCCATCTATTACAATCCTGCAAATCCAGCAGCATTTGGTGAAATACAAGCTCTGTACAAAGCTGCAAGACGCCAATTAAAATCTATCACTTTGAATCATGTGAAATCCTGGTTAAAAGGAGAGAACACCTACACTCTACATAAACCTATACGACGTAAATTTTCCAGAAAAGCAACCGTAGTAGCAGGGATTGATCATCAATGGCAAGCTGATTTAGCTGATATGCAATCATTGGCACAATTTAATAAACCTTATCGTTATTTACTTTGTGTTATTGATGTTTTTTCAAAATATGCTTGGGTCATTCCTATTGAAAATAAAACAGGCAATACACTTATTCAAGCATTTAGTTCTATTCCAAGAAAACCTAAAGCTCTGCAAACCGATAAAGGAACAGAATTTAAATAATCATGCATTTCAACAGTTTCTTAAAAAATCGGGTATTCATTTTTTCACCACTGAAAATCAAGAAACCAAAGCAAGTGTTGTTGAACGGTTTCAACGTACATTGAAAACACGTATGTGGAAATATTTCACTCATGAAAATACACGGCGCTATGTAGACATATTGCCTAAACTGGTTCATAGTTATAATCATCGGTTTCATCGTAGCATTCAAAGAACACCAGCTTCTGTCAATGCACAAAATGAAGCCCAAGTCTCTAACGCATTGTACGGTAAGAAAAAACAAAGTGCATCCCACACCATTCAGGTGGGAGATCGAGTACGTTTGAATAAAACAAAACGTACATTTGACAAAGGTTATTTACCCAATTGGACCACTGAAATATTTAAAGTAGTACGTGTGTCCAAAACCCAACCTCCCACTTTTAAATTAGAAGATTTAGAGGGTGAGAAAATATTAGGCTCTTTTTATGTTTCGGAAATTCAACCTATTAGTGGGGTCGATAAGTGCAACAATCTTTCACTTGGTGATACAAGCACCAAATGTGGCACAGATTGCCTGCATGGTCTACCATTCACAAAAAGCACGATTTCCACTTCGAAATTCAAGATGGCCGCCGTTTCTGCGCATGCGCCTGGGAGTCAGTATCCCAAGGGAACTCAACTTCTTTTTATCGCTTTAGATGCCTTATAGAATGATACATTATAGTGTTTTTGCTTACTAAAAATTTTAACCATGTTAGGACATTGATTTACAACAGTGATATACTTCCAAGATCAAGGTCAAGGTCATGGTAAAGGTTACATACACGAAAAAGTTCTTTCAAACTATTTGAATCATTTGAATGATCATGTAGGATTCAAGATGCAATTATAAAGAGTGTTCATTCAAATTAACTTGATGGAATCATTGACAAATCTGTAGGCGCAATTGTATTGCCGTGACCTTGACCTTGATCCAATGAGGATGTTAATAGGTCTGCCCAGAAGTACTAATTAAATAATCAAACAATTTATCTGAGACTTTTATTTTACAATGAAATATGAAAACATTATTGGATTGCCTTCATCAAGAGTTTGCTATGTTTATGCTTAATCAAGTTGTCCACTTGTTGTGAAGGTAAAAGGTCAATGTCAAAAGTGAAGGTATATGTATTAAGTGATTTTATCAGAAATTTATCACAATTTTAAGAAAATGAAGCGAGGATTCTCATAATCCTTGATAAAACTAAACGTTTCAACAATAACGCGTTATGCACACATGTCTAGAAGTCAACAATTTAAGGTCAAGATCGTAAAGATTTAATATTATATAAAGTTTAAATATTTTTGTGATAATTATATGAACGCAAACATAGATGGTTTAGTCTGTGATGATTTCATTATTCGCACATGCAAGCGCACAAACGAGTTCATTTAAAACCGACTCGATAGTATGAATCGCTCATGACATTCCCTCTTGTCACCACATTTTATGATTTAGTTAACTGATGACAACTTTTGGCAATCGGTGAAAGGTTGGCCAATAGCTCTTGCCATTCGCTACTGTTTTACCAGAGCCAGTCGACTGGATTTGATCTTGATAACCATCGATTGACCAAAAATACACGCAGCGTGGAAGACAGAACTTTTGACATGTTCATAGAAACACGCTCTTGTATGTGAAATTGCATTATAGGATATTTGCTCTTGGACAGAAAAGTCAAGCCTAGCGTCGCAACATTGTCTATAAGACTGTTCTAATCGCGCATAATTATGACACATTTCTAGAGTGTTTTGAGATCTTGATCATGTCTGCTAAATGTTGACTTAGCTTCTTCAAAGACCTACATAAAATGACTACCAGTAAAATCGTGAAAGAACAACATTCTATTAGATTTTTCTTATCCGTCATTTTGTGTATTGGTAACCTCCTAATTAACTATCCTAGACCAAACTCAATCCAAGGTTTATAAAATCTGCACCTTTTCAGTGATAGAAACACGTTTATTTAACAGCATCAGTCACACATGCTTTATTATAAAAGAGTTTTGCCTGTTGTTTTATAGTATAAAGTGGCTTGAATATGATTCTTCGTGATTACAAGGATTTATTTTATTGTAGAAACAAATGGATGCTATCTCACATTTTGTCACAACAACAACATTACAAAAACACGTGATAAGTATTTTGTCGGATCAGAACCCATTGTAGTTCGGTCTTGTTGTCACTTCCACGTACAATTTTCTGCCAATTTTGTCGTAAATTTGTTTTGAATGCTTCTCTATGGCGCTCACGTTTGTCTCAAACTGACCCTCGTAAACATCGAAACTAATTACATGTGTATCTCCTGTCATATTTCGAGACATATGCATGCACCTATGGAATTAAATCTTTAAAAACATATTATCCAAAGGCCCTTTACGAGCAAGAATCCATAAATAACAGTTGCATCGGAAATATGCTGATAGTCGGGGATTATGACCGGAGTCTGGTAAGTAATGGCCAGCTGATATGTCTGACCTGTATAGTTTGCTAGTGTCAGTTTGTGTGGCTACGAATGACTAATCTGTTAGGCTACTCGTTTTCTAGCATATTCAGATTTGCAAATAGTAATCATTTGATGAAGGAAGTTTTGTGATACTTTGCACTATTGCATTACAAAGCTTCATTAATACAAGCATTATCGTCTGATCAAGATGGATTAAAACTGAAAACAATCTGAAATGTCCTATGAAAGGGTGGTGTACTTAGAGTTATTTTAGAATATTCATTTGAGCTACTAACAATTTGGGGGAGACATAAACTTTGTCAGATAGAGACAGCAGCACTAGTCTAAATCGGTTGTTATAGAAATACATGATGGATTTTTGTAGACATTTCCTGTTTTACAGTTAATCTTTTTACTGCCTTACTGTAAATAACAATGAGATATGGGATACAATGTACAACTGTCTGCATATACTTCTAAAATCTTGGCCACGCATTTACAGAAAAAGGAAATCGGTTGGATACTGACAAAAATGGAGTGTAGCTACTATGACATGTAATACTTTATGAATATGTTGTCAAAGCAGTTTTTGGATTCAACCGTAGTCATGGATGATAACGGATTAATTTCTGAGTTGTACTAATTGATACGAACGCCGCTGAATTTAATTCATAGTTGTCCGGGATCATCATTCCTAAATGCGTGTCAATGGAAAGAGTACCCTACATCTAACCCAATGATTCATTCAGTATTATCTAACTTCCGTGTGAGCTGTACACCATTGTGGTAACTTTAGCCCTGTTACCATTGGCTCCCTCACGTTGACTAACGATAGTTATATAATATTAAAAGGCGTTGATTCGATAACATTTGAGACTTTTTAATATAATGTACAGAAATCTGTTTGATTTCAACAGCACACAAACAGAGAAAAATAGCATGTGCCAATACAGCAACAAGCACGCTTTAAACTGACACTGATATGCAAGCTAAGTATCAAAGCACAGGCGGTCGTATATGTAATGTTTTCGAACCGGAACCGCGAATGATGCCTAGGTTTCATTGTAGTGATGTCACTAGATGCACTGGTTATACTTTGAGATATAGTCTAATAAATGAGAAATGTTCTGAATCAATTAACTGCAATGAATTTCATCTGAGAAAAAGCGTTAGTATATAAAATTATTTGGCGTCTTGTAATGGCCGCCATTTTGAATTGACAGCCATTAAATGGATTTTGATTTAAAGAATTTAACAGAATTGTTTATTTGTCATAAAATATTGAAATTATATTAATAATTACATAAATAAAAATAATTAGAAAGGCTATTTTATATGAACAGGACAAAAATTCCTATCATCGGCGGCCATTTTGAAAAAAAATGGCGGCCATCTTGAATTTCGAGGTGGAAATCGTGCTTTTTGTAAACTACACACTATGTACAACAACTGTACCAAATTTGGTGCTTGTATCACTAAGTGAAAGATTGTCGTGAAAAATGACACTTATCGACCCCACTATATATTTGATAGTGACATTTACGAAATTGAATCAGTTCTTGATCGGCGTCAGAGGAGTGTAGGTGGAAAAAAGATTCGGGAAATAAAAGTACATTGGAAAGGCTACCCTTCTAAATTTGATAGTTGGATACCAGAATCTTATCTTGTATAAATACATCATGTCTCAGACAGATAGTGCCAGTATTCAAGTGGACACCACCGCCATTAAACCTTGTGAACCCAAAAACAAAGTTACGTTTATCTCACAAATTGTGGTGGTATTTATTATTATCTCTGTGTCTTTATTTAATTTATGTTTTCAACGTCCTGATCGTGAATTGTGGCTTTTATTATTAAGTAGCTCTTTGGGTTATATTTTACCAAATCCTTCTTTGAAATTTAATAAACCTAAATCAACATGAGTTCTTTTTACATTACATTAATGAGTGATAGTTCTACAGATTTGTTTCCTGATAATATACAATGTTGTTTTCGTACAAAATTGATCAAACCTGTACATTTAATAAACAAGATTGGGAAATTGCTCTAGTCGAATTAATTGTACCAAGTCAAGTCATAAATATTACACAAGAGGAAGAAACATTTTACATTGTCAGTCAAGATGAAAATGTTCGCAGAGCATTGAGTGGTCTTCCTGAACATTGTGCTCAAGGTTTATGTTTATCTATTCCGCCTGCAACTTATGTAACACCACAACATCTAATTCAAACGATTGATGAAACGATTAAAAATTATATTGGAGGTATTTTAAAAAAATACAATCTTACATTGGTGATGAGTTTTTCTAATATTAGTAAAACAGTGAAAATGGCTAGTTCGGATGAATTGGGTATTCAATTTCATCCTGATCTGTTCATAAAACTAGGGGGAGATCCAAATTATTCTACTACTGTGTATTTGAAAGACAATAAAAATCCATTTCCTTATGGTGTAGATGTGCATATGGGACATAATCATTTATTTGTGTATTCTGATCTTGCCTCTTACACTTTGTTAGGAAATATAGAAGCCCCCATTCTGCGTGTGGTTCCATTTGAATCGGTGACTAAAGCAGGGAGTAATCCCCATATTCATTTCGAATTTTTAAATTTACACTATGTTCCTCTTGCCAAAGCCGATTTTGACACCATTCATATAAATATAAGGGGAGACACAGGCAAACACATTCATTTTGTGCACGGGAAGTCGATGGTAAAAGTTCATATTCGACAGAAATAATGATACCCATTTACAAAGGACAAGCTCGTCAATATGGACATGGTTTAGGATCCGTGTTTAAAAAAGCTATGAAAAATGTCATGCCTCTACTACAACCCTTGTTCAAAACTGGAATGAAAACCTTAAAACATGAAGCGGTTCGTCAAGGAAAAGGGGCTGTGCAAGATTTAATGACAGGCTCCAAACCTAAAGAAGTGGTGAGAAAACGTGGGGCTAACATGCTTAAAACATGGGTGAACAATTACTCAAAGCTGTTGTTCCTGCCAAACGTACAAAACGCACACACCCAAAGAAAAGAGTTCATTCTAAACCTAGACGTTCAAGTGTCAAGAAGTCAAGACCTCACGACATATTTGATCAAAAATGATGCAACACGGTTCATGCGAATGCAGTAAGACAGAATTGGATGTAGGATTTGTTCCACCCACCATGACAGCCATGCAAGAGGGTCAATGGACTGAATATTACCCTATATCTACTTTGGATAACAACGCACCTATTGAATTTGTGATTCCTGCACAGACAGAAAAGTGGACAGATTTAAATCAATCGTACACTACGGCGCACGAATAACTTGAAAATGAATACGATTCTTATACGCAATACGTACGTACCATATACGCAAGTTATTATACGATTTATACGATACGTTATGCGTTTTATACGCACTGCTTACGCACTATACGATGTGTGTTATACGTTTTATACGATACGTTCGATATCAGTTATACTTTCATTACGAAGCGTACGATAATGCCGGTTGATAATATATTATTTTAATTCAATAGGTTTTTATATTGTTATTTTCAATCCGTTGAGTATAATAGGGCGGTCTCTAAGTCAAGTGGGCGTACCCACGTTGAAAAGTTAGTCTATTACTCCTTCATCTACAAACGAAACTAAATTCGTAACAAACCGGAAGCAAAATAATGACGATAACTTGACTTACTTGTTTATGTTTTTCACAGCTTACAGTACGGAAAAAACGTTTCTAACTTGTCTTAAGTCGTTTTACATGGACGGGAAGTACTATACAGCAACGTAGGAGTTGATTCGACTCGATTTCTTTGCGCTATTCTAATGTAAATTGAAATTATTGGATTGACAACGGATTTTGGATTCTTGAATTGATGATGGAATTAGAAATAAGCAGGTCCATTTTGAATAGAGAACTTGGCATCATTCTTAAATCGGACATGGTGTGTTGTTTGATTTACTGATACATCTGTCTAGATTTATGAATCAAGCCATATTTGCTGCAAAACCTCAGTCATCTTCAAAATGACACAGCTACTTCTTGTAGATCTCAGATCAAGCATCAGACTTCATCTTCCAAGCAATGATGCTATGATGAACAGAACTCAAAATGTCATGGTGACCAAGATAATCAGTACTTCAATGAGATAAACGTTTGTATAAAATCTCAGATCAAATTCACCATCTGTGGATTTGGATAGTGAAAATCTGACAAGCCAAGACAATTTAACCCTAAACAACCTGTATTTATAATCAATAATATAGTAATGACAACTTGGCCGGGATATATTCTTAGTTACATTCTTTCTTTAGTAATAGTGATCACGTCTTATTATTGTGGTCATGCGGCCGGTGGGTTAAAAGAATCAAAATGCTGAAACAAAAATATTAGAAACATAATTAGGAAATAGAAATGCTCTCATAACATTTATACTTTAGTTCACGGAGTAAAATGTGTATATTTAAGCATAGCCTGTTTAAACCAGTGACTAATTCTCTAGTTAGAACTATGAACAAAATCATTTCACCTTACATGATCAAAATAGCCTGCTTAAAAGAGTCCACTGTACAAGTAGTAGACAGTCAACATGGTCAAGTCATTCCATTTCTGTGTTAATGTAGGAAAGTATGAATATTTGAAACATTTTGTATGTTCTGTCATTATGACTTCCCATAGCTGTAGTAAAGTACTTCTTATTGTCAATTTTAAAAAGACAGTTGGGATTTTTATAAGAAATAATAAGATAATGACTTTTTCTATGCTCTAGACTATCCAAATGTTATGTTATTAATAGATACCCACTTGCCTTGATCCACACAACCTTCAACATACCCACCTTGCTGCTGCATACTGTTGTCACTTAGACCATTCCGTAAAATAAAATCTATATGTTAATAGTTTTACCCCAATTTAAAAAAAATAATTCAAAATATTTCTAAGCTATAAGATGATAAATTGTAAATCAATCATGAACTATTACATGTTATATATATTATACAGGTTGAGTTGTCTCTACCAACGGCTAGAACTGTGAATCTCACAGCTTCAGGTTGAGAGGACCGAGCCTTGTCCCTTGTGTTAAAAGTTAAACTGGACCCTTTTAGGTGTGTTCAAAAATAGATGAATGGAAATATAAGCTGTGGCCAGCCGATATATCAGTATTTTTTAAACTTATACCTCAATATTAATAGATATAAAGTCCACTTACCTGATAAAAAAATGAGCAAAAACAAGAGGGTTATATGTTTGAAACACTAAATAAATAACAATAAGAGTTGTTTGGTTACCCTTTAATGTGTACCGTGGATAACTAAGTAATATGACGGACAGTTTATCTGACTATCCTTTTATGAAATCACTAGTTCATGATTTCTTGCTGTCACAAAAAATTATTGTTAGTGAGAGGAAAAATCCAGTTATTCAATTTGAAAGCTGGACTCTTTGAAAAAGAGCTTAAATTGCACTTTTAGCCCTTTTTGCTTTGCCCCAGCTTTGCCATTGATAACTGGAACTGGGATTTAAGTGGCATTTTCTGAAAGACAGTCACTTGGGAAGTGATTTGGTCAAGTTGCATATCTGTCGGTCAATAAGTGATGGAACTGGAGCAACTTGAAATAGCCCTAGCCTGGCAACTTGAATTAGCCCTAGCCTGTTTAAGTGAAAAAGTGGTCACCATTTAACCCAGTCGTAACCAGAAAGGGTTTACCTAAAATGTCATTTTCCTGTTTATCTTGTTAGTATGATATTTCCATAAATTGAAATGACAAATACTTAAAAATATGAAATTATCTGCTAAATTACAACAGTTTTCCATTTAATGAAAGTTCAGAATAACCCCCACTTTCAGTGAAAAACTGTCGTAAGTGAAAGTTACGACACTTAACATTTTATTCATTTTCAGAATAACTCCCAATTTCAGTGGAAAACTGTTGAAAGTCAATAAAGGCATATAATTTTTTTGTTATTTAATATAGTATAATTACACAATACATGTTATCTCTTATCTACAGAACAAAAAATAGTAAGAGAGTAACATGAAAGAAAAATGTTAAACAGTTTTTTGCTTCTCCTGAAATTTTTTGAAAATGTGAGTTACAACAGTTTTCCGTCAAGCCCTCGATGTAACCCTTTGACAGAACTCTGTGAGACATGCCAACACCATGGAAATTTCAAAACCCTTATCCATGATGCATAAGCTGAAAACTTAACCGTAGCCTGCAGTTGTAAGTGACTTGCATATGTAAAGATTACTTTGTTATGTGCCCATAAATAAAACATTAAGGTTGAGCAGCACAGCTATGACTATCAGGTCGATATTCCTTGGAACCTTGGTTTTGCACTCAATACCCACTTGTGTATACATGCATGAAACAGCACCCTATTTTGTCACATTGCAGTACAAAATATATATTACACATAATAAGTTAACATGAGTGTCCTTTTCCTTTATTTTCTTTCAACCAAACTGGTTTTTTGCAATACCGTAAATATGATTATTTTGAAGCAATTCAGACTTAGTTCATTATTATATAAACTTAATCATTTGCTTTTTAATGACTGGCCTGTCATTGTGTTGCATTCTTATATTTGATGTGACTCTTTGGGTTTTCTGTTAGTACATGTAACCTAGGCTAGACATAGAAATAGTGCTATATTATATTGAATATCTTCTTATTTAGTTGTCATTTTTATTACTACTACTTTTATTCAGTAAGTTATTAATGGATCCGTATATTAGTTTGAAGACCGCGTACTAAACAAAATCGGTCGAACGATTACACTCGATTTTCGCGTTTTAAAGTTCACAAAATACCCGAAAATCGTTATTTGTTAATAAAGAATAGATGCAACAGTCAATTTTTACATAAATGTAACTATATAGAACCCATAATGTTTTAAAAAAATCATATTTGAATTAGTTAAAGAAAGTCGTCCCGTCAAACAGATTCGCTCGAGGGTTGTCGTTTGTAGTTGAATAAAAGTTAAATTGTTTGGATTGCTATGACAAATTATTATGTCAGAACACTAAATTTAAGTCGGTTATTTTCAGGTATTTGCCATGTGCCTGCCCGTTTTTTCTTAACTGGCGTCACTATAAGCGTATGATTTCCGACAGTCCCATCCAAGTTTTGATAGTATACACATACGATGCGTACGATAGATACGAATGGTCGGTTTTTATACGTACCATGCGATGCGATGCGATATACGAACGATGCGCAAATCGGATATTTTTTATACGATACGAACGTACGATATTCGTACGAAATGCGTACGAAATGCGCAGATTTTTTCAAGTTATTCGTGCGCCGTAGTGTACTTGTATTTAAAAGTCAAAGTGGTACAAGAAAATGGAGATAATTTAGAAAATGATGCAGAAGTGGCTCCTGTCAACAATTTCTTTCACAGTTTATTCAGCAGTATTGATGTCTACTTGAACAATAAACTGATTACCAGTAATGCCGATACGTATGCGTATCGCGCGTACATTGAAAACTTACTTTCCTACACCAAAGGATGTAAACAAACTCAATTACAAGGATTGGAGCTATGGGCTGAAGATACGGCAGGCCAGATGAATACCCGAGTACATAATGGAGAAAACAAAGGTTATGTTCACCGAAGACTACAGATACATCAAAGTCGTACGTTAGAACTCTGTGGACGACTTCATTTAGATTTGGTCATGCAAGAAAAATATATTCCCAATGGTGTTGAAATACGTTTACGCTTAAACAGAGCTTCAGCCAACTTTTGTTTGATTGGCACATCCACTGGCAAAGTTCAGTTTACACAAGCTGGATTCAAAGTGCGAACCGTGGATTTACTACCCATCGTAGCTACACAGCTCAATCAGCAGATTGCTCAACATAATATGAAAATTCCGATCAAACGAGCTGAAGTCAAAACATTCACGATTCCTGGAGGTCAACGATCCAAGATTGAAGATCATCTTTTTCAAGGACAACTGCCAAAACGATTGATCATTGGTATGGTGAGCAATGGAGATATGAATGGAGATCCTGAAAGAAACCCTTTCAATTTCCAACATTTTAATTTGAATCAACTGGAAGTCAGTATTGATGTAAAAGTATACACAACAAACCCTTTCAACCCAACTTTGCGAGCGGAGAATGTTTACGTTCCTACATGTCCTTGTAGTATCAAGCCACGGGCTCCCTTGGAGTCAATAGATCCATGGGTATTAGTTTGAACGATTACAGAAACGGCTATACACTGTGGGGTATAGATTTGACGGCAGATCAAGGTGCAGAAGAAGGACAGCTTCATCCTATAAAGACAGAAAATCTACGTTTAGAGTTTCATTTCTCTCGAGCTCTTGAAGCAGCTATCAACGTCATTGTGTATGCTGAATACGATAATCAGATTGAAATCAATTCGTACAGAAAAGTGATACTAGACTATTGAAGATGAGTGAAGACATGATGTGTGATGAAATTGAAATCAGTGAAGGACAACAATTTGAAATAGAACTGTTTACTTTTCCGTGTTGTGAAAGTTCAAGGACTGAGTTTTTAAAGGACAATTTAAATCATCATGTCGTAGAAGAATTACAATCATTGATATATCAAAAAGTGAAAGAGGATTGCTACGGGTGCATTGTAGATCACCCAAGTCAGATAAACCATCCGTTATGCTTGTATTCTACAACAGATGAATGGACAGATCTGTATATTGAAAAAGCTCTACTTGAATTAAACATTTACAGAGTGATAGAAAAATGGTATCCTCATCTTCATTCTTTATCCAAAGAAGAAAAGGGAGATGCCCGACGTTTGTGGGTTCAGTTTGTCTCTGAATTTGAAAGCCATCGGTCAGAATTACCTTGTGACTGGGTGACTTTATGGTCAGAACGTGTGAAGAAAGTGTGGCATTATGGAGACTAATGAACTTCAATATGTGTTGGACCATTCACCCTTATTAAAAAACATTACATGGACGTGTATGTGCTAAAGATGAATTATCTCTAGAGAATGGTGTAAGAGCTTTCATCGTGAAAACACATAATTCAGATCAACCTGGTGAACATTGGGTTGCTATCTACTTGAAAGGATCTACAGCTATTTACTTTGATTCTTACGGACTTCCGCCGTTGGAAGATATTCTATGTTTCTTAAAGAGACATTTCAAAATTTACTATTGGAATAAAGTTAGACTACAAGGTGTTTTTAAACCCGTGTGTGGATTATATTGTATTTTTGCTTTAGACTTTTTATCTCGTGGTTGTGATTTAAATGAAGTGATTAAAACACGATTTGACATGAGATTTGATAAAAACGATGTGTATGTTCGCGATTGGTTTGCTCAACATTACTGGAGCTATTATACTCAAGCCTATCAATTGAATAAAACAGGACAAATATGTTCTTGTGAAGTGGGCAGTTACGATAAGGACTGGTTTCATGAGATAATGCGATGTAGAAACAAAGTTCATTTTGGCTGGTATTATGGATAGTTGTATGTAAATAGTATGTTGTTGTTGTGTTTCATCTCTGTTTTAGCTTTATTTCTTGTTCTATGTATCTGTTACATGTGTTCTATCTTGTTTGATGTTATAAAATAAAAATAATAAACCTAAAGATGAGTTGTTGTGATTTTGAGTAAATTTGTATGAATAGTTAAGTGGCAATCAGTCCATGAAGACCTACCAACAAACACAAATTAATCACTCGATCGAACGTTCAAAGACGTGCTCTCTCTCACGTTCGCGCCGACGCTATATAACGTCGCGCTCTGAGTAGGTCACTTCACACCACTTTTCGACACTGAACAGTGATCATCATGGACAGCCTTGTGAACCAACTCAGAAAAATTAGAACGTTGAGAGCTAAAGAAGCTAGAACTTGGTTTAGTATCCGCCGTTGGGTAGATCAACAAACCTGTGAAAAAGAAAAGCGTGAACAAAATGTGGCTTTAGCAGTGATGGAATTAGAAAGTATGAGACAGGAGGAAGAGAGAGCTAGTCATCTTGTAGAAAGACAACAAGATCTAGACTTTCAATGGTGGATGCAGCGTGTTCAAAATAATGAATGTGGCTGTGAATATTGTCTTGGACAATTTAAAAAACAACGCCAGCAGGCTAGACAACAACAACAGCAGCAGGCTAGACAAGAACAACTACAGCAGCAGGCTAGACAACAAGAAGAACTACAGCAACGGGCTAGACAACAATTCAATGAACCCGCAACAGTCAGCACGCCGAATGAAAGACCAGATATCAAACCCGAAAGCACCAGCGATGTCTAAATAACTCTGAAGTTATAAACCAACGGCCCTTTTCAGGGCCACCCATCTTTTTCGAAAGAATATAATCTCATCATGTCAATAAAAGTCACAAAAACATAATCTACAATTCAGTCTAATAAACAAAAACAAAGTCCTTACACAAACCAACACTAACAAACTCAAAATATGTAAACTGGCTTTCCATTGGATATACGTTTTAATGTAGGTCAATCCGTTTTAATGTAGGTCAATCCGTTTTAATGTAGGTCAATCCTATTTTTCTGATCACTTCACTTTTCACCACAAACCAACACTAACAAACTCAAAATATGTAAACTATCTTTCCATTGGATATACGTTTTAATGTAGGTCAATCCGTTTTAATGTAGGTCAATCCTATTTTTCTGATCACTTCCATTTTTCACTATAGAACAGTTAAGATGGACTTAGATCAGCTTATCGCTCACAATAAAAAAACTAAGATTTCTAGAATTAACATGCTGGTTAGGTGTTCGCCGTTGTGTAGAAAAATTAAATCGTATTAAAGAAGAACGAGAACAGATAGATTCAGTTATAGAACAACTTTCTCAACAAACACCGTGCGTATTGAAAGATTTATCAGCGATACAGAATGATCTGTATAAAAGAAGAAAGAAAGAAAAATAAACATTAAATAACTCAAGATACAGACAACGGCCCTTTTCAGGGCCAACCATCTATGCCGGAAGAATGAATTCTCAATATGTCAACAACAAAAATCTAGTCTTACACAAACACACACAAACACACACAGGGCGGTACAAAAAAAGTTTTACTTTTTGGTGGGTACCTCTTCTCTCTCCCAAATTTTGATCGTTTTCTCTCCCAAAATTCGTTTTTTTTCGTTTTGGTACCATAAATCCTTTTTTCTTTATTTTCAGGTACCATATTTTTTTTTCTCTATTTTCGGGTACCATATCTTTTTTTTTCAAAAATCGCGGTACCATATCTTTTTTTTCCAAAAAAATTGGTACCCACCTGCCGCCCTACACTACTCATAGATTTAAATGTAATTTATACAATATGCAATGATGAAATAGGAACAGGGTTTGTATATATTTTATTTCCCACGCGTTACAACATCGTTAGATTTTTTTCACAAGATAATTCAAAGTACTGTATATCTGGAAAATTGTGTAATTAAACCTTAACTGTACATATGTAACCGAGCCTTTAAATGAAATTCAAAGATGTAATGTTGACGTAATATGATACAACAATGTAGCTATTTTTAGTAATTTTAGTTTTATCTGTTTGTAGGAAACATTCAAGTTCTGTTATGATTGTATCAAGGATTTATTAAACAGAGATGGTGACAACAAAACTTACTACAATGTGAAAACTCTAAATCGTTAGAGTTTTTATTTCTAAAACACAATATTACGCTGAATAAGCATGAAAATATTACCTTTACTGTTTCATATACTTTTGAATATGAGGAAGTACTTAATATTTTGATAAACTATTATGTGCAGTGACAGATTATTTGTATAACGCTTTGTTTCTATTTAGATGGTGTCTGTTATTGACTTATGGGAATGATGATTTGTTACATTTAATTTTGTGTCAATGACTTTTAATATTGAATAATGTAAATATAAGTTTAACAATTTTAAGAGCTCGATCAAACTACTAGTACAAATATTATGCCGTCATGATCAGACATTTAATATGTACAATAACGTCAAGATGAAATACTAACCTAACATACATTTTGTATTCTAAAACAGGTCTTTTCGTTCGATCTTTTATATTTGTTGCAATACTTACTGTTTCATACAGCATCTGTTTTCATTATTTTCACATTTCTTATCGATTTTTATTAACTACACGTTTCATAATTTATGTAGTGTCCAACATAATACGAGAATTCACAGACAGGGTTGAACTTGTAGGGATGAGGAATAACTAAACACAGTTTTTGATTGATTATAAGGGCATTTATTTTTAAAATGCCATAAAAAATAAACAAACAAAAGTTTTTCAAAACGTTAGTATAAAATATAAAATTAAAAAGTTGAGACGAAAAACCTATCTGGACGGCAAAAAAACCGCCCATACAAATAGAACTATGAAACATGCATAGAAATAAAACAATTGAAATTTACAGTAATTATAAGTATGGACAAACACCTCAAAAAAGGGATGGAGGAGAGGAGGATGGTGGTCTAATTAAAATTGTACAGTTTTTTGCATCCGTCAGCTTCCGAAATAACAAAGGAACTGAAATGCTCGATGCTGATTGGATAAAGCACTACACGTGATAAGATCTTAACATTTGATTGGTTGATTCATCCAAATAAAGAAAGGTTAAAGTTAACAACGATCCGTTCCGTGCCGTATTAAACGGCGTATAGAAAGTAAGGGGTGTTTGTCCATACATAAAAAATTTTATGTGTGCATAAAATGTTATTTATGTAGTGTCCAACATAATACGAGAATTCACAGACAGGGTTGAACTTGTAGGGATGAGGAATAACTAAACACAGTTTTTGATTGATTATAAGGGCATTTATTTTTAAAATGCCATAAAAAATAAACAAACAAAAGTTTTTCAAAACGTTAGTATAAAATATAAAATTAAAAAGTTGAGACGAAAAACCTATCTGGACGGCAAAAAACCGCCAAAAGGAAAACGCCGCCAGAGAAACCCTAATGTGAATTCTCAACATAGAAAATATAAAATGTCAAGTCAAACCTTAAGGATCTATCATTTGTTGAAATTGAAAAAAATCTATCAAGTGGGTGAGGTAACTAATTATATCAAAATATCCATAAATTCTAAATAATTTTAATTTATTTTGTAAGTGATGCATTAAGTGTATAAATGAGACAGTGAAAATATAAAGAACTCAACAAATAAGACATTTAGAAAGAAACGAAAACATTTATTCTAACCTTGAAATGGCCTTACGAACGTCAGTCCAAACACATATTTAAAGTTCTTTTTTCATAATTCCTAAAGATGTAATAGAATGTCCATATAACATTTTACAATGTCCTAGGGTGAATCTCACAAAAAGTGTTTCCAAAATGTAAATTTGATAATTGATCACAACACTCTTCACACATGATTTTATTTTCAATGTCACACAGGAACCGGATAAATTTTTCCTTCTTATTACACACATAGAACATACAATATGAGTAGAAAATTGCACTGGGAACTTGTGTGTAAACTGTAATTTAAAATGTGTAATTTTTTTGTTGAGATGAATTATCAAATTTACATTTAGGAAATACTTTTTGAGTAATTTACACTAGGACATTGTAAAATGTTATATGGACAACCTATATCAACATTTGGATTTATGAAAAAAGAACTTTAAATATGTGTTTGGATTGACGTTCTGAAGGCTATTCTAAGGTGAGGTTAAATGTTTTCATTTCTTTCTAAATATCTTATTTGTTGATTTTTTTTTATTTTCGTTATCACATCTATACATTTAATGCATCACTTACAACATATATCAAAATTATTTTGGAATTAATGGATATTTTAATATTTTAGTCACCACACCCACTTCATAGATTTTTTTCAATTTCAAATCCCGATACACCCTTAAGTAACCTTAAAGTATGACAGGTAAAATACAAAATAAAACATAACTAACCAAATATACATATATAAAGCAATGAGAAAAAATTTGACTTCATAATTGGTTTACTAAAAGTAACATGATACTGTCAGTTTCTGTTATTCAAGATGTAATGCCATATCCTCATTTGATAAATGCTTAACATTCTACATTTAAAGAACCAAATGTATGATTATATAATGGTATAAACATTATAAAGTCTCAAATCAAAGTCCTGTTATTTAAGTGAGCTTTGACTAATAACGGTATGATTGGTCATAACTGAAGTAATGCCTGCGGCCTAGTACCGTCAGGCCCATTGTGGTACTACCCAAAGTAAGTAATATATCTTATGTCCTTCAGGTAAAGATGCATTTCTGGCCTTATTAGCCAGAATTCTTACTAGCAGAAACATAACAAAAACTACAACATGAACAACCAATGTATCTAAAACCAAATACATAAATAAAACATTATCATAATAAAAGTTAAACATTGTCTATGTACAACATGTATAGAAAAACACTTATAAGTCCTGTATTTTATAAATATTAACTTGGACACCTTTAGACAGGTTCATAGTTGTTTAAAGTTAACATTATTTAGTTACAGTGTCACAAATTGTTTACTTATAAAAAAGCAGCCTAATACTGTCTCCATTATAAGTTCACCTAGTATAGCAGACTAAAAGACTAACACACATTTTCAAGAAATGTAAATACCGTTATACAATAGAACTAAACAAGTATGTTTTGTTATGAAAGTCAAAAGGTAGAAATTATTCTGCCTTAATGTTATACATGTTATATTATTAGCATAATAACCACATAGCATTTAATGAAAAACTACCCGGCAGTGGAGTGCAAGTTAGTGATAAATGCAGAACATAAAAACTTGTAATTGAATACAGTGACAAAATACACAGTGCATTAAAGGTGCTGCCTATTACAGTCACCTATGGATGCAATCTTTTGGCTATGGGTCCATAATTGATCTTATGTGAATAGGTGTAGAACGGATGTATTTCAAATATGCAGAAGACTTCCATCGACCCAATCTCTGTATTTGGGATATAGGCATGTTATTTTGAAAAGCATAGGTTGCACCGCCGATGCGAAACGAATGTGAGGTATAGACAGTAGGGTCAAGATTGCAAGCTGAGACGCATGACCGGAGAATAGAGCGAAAGTAATATGTAGAGATGCCTTGGCCTGTTTCATCCATAAATAAGGGACCATATCTGCTATTTGACATATGCAGGTACTTGTTGATGGCTCTTACTGGGCAAATGTGCTTATTTGCTTGACGTGTGATGGGAATGACTGATGTGGAACCCTGTGAATGTTTGAAATTAACCATAGATATTTCCACTGATACTAATGTGGAGCCATTGTAAGTGAGAGATACATTTTCTCTTTTGACAATGTTAGTTCTCCCTTTAGGTGATATAGCAAGTTCACCCACCCTAAATAGCCCAAAAAATGCAGTCGAAAAAATAGCTTTGAATAAGTTGCGGGTGAACCTGTTTGTTGGAAAAATTGAATTAATTTCTGAAAGCAACAAACTCAATTGTTTAATTGTGAAGGGTTTACGTTTGTCTGATGGGACATGGCGTCTGATTCCATGTAACAGTTTTTTAACTATGAAAGATTCTGAGGGATTAGTCAAATTGCCCATTTTATGGACATAGTTTAAGGCAGATATAAATGAAGTGATAGTGGAAGCTTTTAGAAGGTTATGGTGGCAATGTGCTATAAATTGAGCCAATTGGGTATTAGATATAGGTAATAAGGGGGTATTAGGGTAATAGACCTCATGAAACAATCTATATTTGTTTAAAGCGTTCTGATAACTGGACAGAGTTGAAGGTGCCAAGGAAGACTTCAGCAAATTTGAAACCGCTTCATTTAATGCAGTATGGTCAAGTCTTCTGGGACAATAGTTGGATGTAAATCCATGTGTGGAGCCAGAGCTTTGAATTTCTCTATCTGTAAACGAGAAAGAAGATCTGGTAATATGTTATTTTTCCCAATGATATGTTCAGCCTTAAATAGTATATTGTATTTCATACATGATAAAACCAATCTACGAACCAATGACATAACTTCCGGTTGTTTACATGTCTGTTTATTAATAATGTGAACAACAGCCTCATTGTCGCAATGCATAACAATGCAGCAGTTTTGCAATAAATAACCCCAGATTTCTATGGATAGAGTGATAGGGAATAGTTCTTTGAAAGTTATGTGAAATGATGACCAGTTAGATGGCCAAGTTCCATGAAACCAGTGTGTCTTAAAAATTGCCCCATACCCTATGGACCCTGACGAATCAGTATGGAGATGAAAACATACATTGTTCAACCATCTTTTTTGAGTCAACAACTGTTTGCCGTTGAAATGATTGGCAAATATCAGCCATGCCTTAATGTCCTTACGGCTTTCTTTATTAATTGTTATCCTATGGTGGGGTTTTGTAACCTTCTTAGTTAAACCAATAAGACGACGCAAGAAACATCTACCAGGAATCACCACTTGACAACAAAAATTTAGTAACCCTAAAACAGATTGTAGATCTTTAAGTTTGATTTTTCGCTGTTTTGATAGGCAATTCAGAATGCATCTAAGTTTCTCCAATTTATCTTGGGGAAGACGGGCTTCCATTTTAATAGAGTCTAGTTCAATACCCATGAACGAAATTACATGAGTGGCATGGACTGTTTTTTCCTGTTTAATAGGGACCCCAACCAGTTGACAGAAAGACAGGAATGAATCGAGATTATTCTGGCATATATCAGAGTTAGAAGGACCAAGGATAAGGAAGTCGTCAAGTATATGTACCATATGAGTAATACCTAGTACTGTTTGTGAGATGTGTTGAAGACCCGAACTAAAACGTTCAAAAATCGAACAAGAGGACGAAGCTCCCATAGGCAAGCACGTGTCATAGTAGTATTTGTTATTGAATTTGAAACCTAAAAGATGGTGGTCTGTAGGGTGTATGGGAATTAACCTGAAAGCTGAGTCAATGTCTGTTTTACTCATTAGTGAGCCTTGACCCAACAGTAACAATTGGTCGACAGCATCATCAAAGCAACAGTAAGATACAGTGGCTAAGTCCGGAATGATGAAGTCATTGACAGATTGACCATGTGGATAACTGAGATGGTGAATTAACCTAAATTGGCCCGGTGTCTTCTTTGGTACCACCCCTATTGGAGATAATCTTAAATTTGACATTGGAGGAGATTCGAATGGTCCTTTTATTCTTTTAGAATCTAACTCAATTTGCAGCTTTTCTAGGACCGCATCTGGGTTATCGTAACAAGATTTGAGATTAATACAATTGGTAGCTACCCTGGGGCCTGTGAAACCTATTTGGAAACCTTGTGTAAAACCATTGATTAAATAGTCTCGCCAAATGTAATGAGACAAAAAAGGTGCTAGTTTGTCAATATTAATTGGTGTTATAATAGAATTATTTCTTGTTATGTTGGTCATGTTTTGGTTTATGGAATGGGTTAGGTTGTTTTTTGTTGTTTGAACAGTTGTAAGCTGTGTGTTGTTTTCTGCATAAACCACACACATGTGGCAGGGAACATTTGGGGTTGTGGCAGCCAGATCGCCTGTTGTAGTTCCAGCATGTACCCTCCAAAAATGGTTTTGGTTTGTTAGTGGACTTATGTTTAGATTGGCCCTTGTTGGAACGAAAGGACTGGTTGGTTTGAAAAGATGTACAGGCCATCAACCAAAATTCTGTATGTAGGCGTTCCCATTATATTGGGGTGGACGCCCTCAAAGTTCTAAAATGTACATCGTAGTACAGGAAAGCCAAGCCTGGTCTCCTGGAGGCAATGTCTCTTACCACCTCCATATACTTCATTAGCTGAGGGGTCTCTAGCGGGGACTTCATTGCATATACCGCAGTGAAGCGGATAAATGCTGATGTCCATTGTTCAATGGATGTTATTTTCCTAACTTTGGATGTTGGTTTGATAGACAGATTAGCATTGCCATCCATTTGTAATGTATATTTATGATCCTGATGGTCATGAATTGTGGGTAGTAACGTGGCAAGATCGATAAATTTATTAGCCCAAATTTTTCTCCTAATGGCCAAATCAATTTGGGGACCTATGGGGGTACTTATAGGTTCATTAAATTGCACTCCACTACCTGGGAGGACATCTTGGAGGTGTCTTTGCACAGCTTGGTCAAACGATAATGGAGGTACATCACTGTCCTCTGAACCAGAATCCAATTCTTCATCTATTTGTTGTTGTGTTTGGTCCTGGATATCTAAACTGCTTGAGTTCATAGGATCACTAGTAACATTTTGCTCCATTACTGGTATTGAAATGGATGGTGTTGGCACTGGTTGTACATTTAGATGTGCGTCAGTTTGGATACTGGCTTGATTACTGTCAATAGCTGTTTTCGCCTTCTTGGCTTTTGAAGATTTTTGTTGACAGCAGTCACATTGAGTTACCGTAGCTGATGAACGTTTTCTAGGTTTCATCTAAAAGGAATAAAAAACATAAAAATGTATAAGACCATAATTAAAACAAAATTTCTTTTGCCTTGATTAGATGGTATGTGTGATTGTAATATCGTTTTAGTGTGAACTAACTATGAATAAGTCTAAAAGTTGTCAGACATAAATTCAACAGATGTACCACATCTTAATAGAGTTATAATAATAATAATCCCATATAATTAATTATCCTAGACAAACCCAATTAGCAGATACATAATGTGTGGTAACACCCATACTTGATAAATGAAATAGACACACATACCCAAATAATCAATAAATACAATTATTATTACAATATCTATGTACATAAAGCATGTGCACAAACTAACATGATTACATCAACATATCAACATATGCATCAGCATACACGCCTGTGAAACACACTTATACTTATGCATAGTTATTTAGACCGTAAATATAAATAATTTATACATAATTGAAAGCTAAATGGCTCCCACTGTTAGCATGACAATATAAAATAGCCTTAGGCCCCATGAACAGGTGACCACAAGGTTGAAATGATGTGGTAAATTAATAAGTCCATTAAATAGCCATCTATGACTGTGTATCATAGTCCTCTAAGAACCCTTAAACAGGGAACCTTAAACAAGGAAACAGTCATGGAGAAGGGCTAAGCACCAAGAAAATGGTGAAAAATAAAACCATGAAATACAAGACCCTCTTATTCCAAAAATGGGAATAAAAAGAGGAAAACTCATGGTAACTATAGCTGTAACAGCTTGAATAATAAGTACCTGATGTACAATGACTAAAAACAAAACCATGAAACACAAGATCCTCTTATTCCAAAATATAAACGGGAATAAAAAGAGGAAAACCATGGTAACTATAGCTGTAACAGCTTGAATAATAAGTACATGATGTACAATGACTAAAAACATAACCATGAAACACAAAACCCTCTTATTCCAAAATATAAATCGGAATAAAAAGAGGAAAATCATGGTAACTATAGCTGTAACAGCTTGAATAATAAGTACATGATGTACAATGACTAAAAACAAAATATATCAGCATAACAATAGCTGACCTTCAAGAAATAGTCAAATTGAAACAGACAGACTGGGCTAATAAAGTACATCGTGACATTTATTTCACACACTACAGCTTAGCATAGATAAGGTTAATCTCATTGACCCCTGGAAATGGCAAAGGTGCATGCATTAACTAGCCGTAGTGTTTTCATAACGCACCTAAAATCAATTTGATACCAAATGGATGCAGCATTACCATGAACCACACTCAATTAAAATATGTACTTTACTTCTATAGCCCATAATCATGTGATAGACCATTTCGGATGCCAAGTTATTCATCATAATTGCGATAGACAATGGGGTCTAGTTTTGAAATGTTCCCATAAAATTAAAAATGAAAGTTACATATCTGAACTACTGCATATTGAACGTCTGAAGGCGGCGACGATTGAAGCTTGTAAGTTGGTAATCAACCTTTTCTGACCATTGTCTGAGAGGTGGCAGCCGTCCTCAGCAAAATTCATTTCCTTGGATGATGGTGACCAAAAACCTTTCATCTTCCATAGGTAACAACGTCCATGAGACGCATGGTTCAAACCTTTGATTAGTAAACCATTCAACTCGTCAACTCTAGAATTGTACCATGAGATGTCCACAGGAAATTTAGATCGTACAGATGGTTCTGTTCTATGTAACGTTTGAAGAACAATTACTTTTCCTGCACCACAATCAAATAACAGAGTGTCAACTAAATCCATGATTTTCTTAGCTACGCATTCAACAGTCAAATTCTTATTGTAAATGTCACAGGTTCCAATCACGAGAATGAGAATGTCCGGTTGAAAATCCTTTACTAAGTCCAAATTTCTTCTCACTACCTCGACTGTCGCACCTGGGATACCAGAATATTGTATCAAATGTTTACTAGACAAACCTAAGTTAAATGAAAATTCTTCCGATCTATGAATAAAATCCTTAAGACGTTTGATATACGAGTGACCTAGTAGCTGAATGTTGACAATGGGCGCAGCCATGACAGTTCACGTGAAATCACGGACGCTCTCGTCCAGATACGATAGTCGTGCCGAAAACGGCTGCCTCTCACAATAAAGTCGAAAAATGAACTCCAAGTAAAGCCGCCGCCTCCGATAAGAATGTTTAACTAACAGATAAGAAGTTTATTAACATGGAGGAAACGATAAATAACCTTGAAATGTAATGAAAACAATAAATATCCTCTAATTAAAATTGTACAGTTTTTTGCATCCGTCAGCTTCCGAAATAACAAAGGAACTGAAATGCTCGATGCTGATTGGATAAAGCACTACACGTGATAAGATCTTAACATTTGATTGGTTGATTCATCCAAATAAAGAAAGGTTAAAGTTAACAACGATCCGTTCCGTGCCGTATTAAACGGCGTATAGAAAGTAAGGGGTGTTTGTCCATACATAAAAAATTTTATGTGTGCATAAAATGTTATTTTTCGCTACGATTTCTTTAGTCGAAATCATCTTATGTTTATATGCTTGTTCAAGTTATGTCCCTTGGGTTAAGATTGACCTGGTTCAAAGATCATTTTTATAAACTTTTAAGCTAAAAATGCTCGTACTGAAAAAATTGTGGCGGATGCCTTTGAACCTTGTTCTTTGGTGAGCAGTCGTCCAGGGTTCCTAAAATCCTCTTGTATATTTACACGCCGTCAAATATTTCCAACGCATTGACGTATCTACGTCAGTTTTCACTAACTTTGTGCATAAGTAGTTAAAGATATTGTCAGTCTAACTTCTTCATATCGGAACTATTTCATTATTGATATCAAAACAACAAATCCTGTACATGTATTATGTCGACCAGTGTGAGAAAATGTCACATGCATCTTAGCAATATTTTACACGTTTTATGTGTACTTTTAAACGTAAAACTTTTGTTACATGTCCGTCATTAGTGCGCGTTACGTGTTTGCTACATGTATTATTACAACAGAATCGTTGTGCATTTACATTGTATTCTACCATATTTGTTGTTGCTTATTATAGCTTTTTTCAAATTGTGTTTTATTTGCTATTTGCTATTTTTCTTTGTTCACTTCATTGTTAAATTTTGTATTCACTTTTTATCTCCTATATATACTTCTACAAAACAAATTGTCATACTAGTTGTCCCATGTTTGTAATGTATAATTCTTGTAAAACATCAAACATTTTGTTGATTTTATTTCACCAGCATTTAAAATGTCACGGCGCTTAATTATAGAAATTGATTTAACAGAAAGGCGACCCATTGGTGTATGGATTCTTAACTACAAATGTATATAGGCGTAGGGAATTCATTGACATATGTAATTGTGTTGTCCTGTCACGTTGTTCATATATCAAGTATATCAGATATAGTTCTTGTCTTTAATGTCTGAACTTTAACACACGGTAAAAGTTAAGTTGAATATACCTCATCTTTAAAATGAAATATATTACTTGATAGCACACTTACACGGGATCAAACTAAACAGGTTTATAGTTCACACAATAAGTTGTACGATTTTATTTTAATGGAATTCATATTTTAAACAAATACTGAATTTATCTATATGTGATAATGTAATCCACACTATGATTATAATCTGTATGATCCATGGATTGTGATATACTACAACATACGTAAAACAATAGATAGCGTTTATGTTTTATGTTCTCTCACATAAGTATCGTGATAATACTTACTTGATTAACTTCCGCGGTTAAATGTATCTAGTATCATCAAGGGTTCGGTTTTGAGTAGTTTTCAAAAGAATAAAGATATTTTCTTTTTTTTTTCAAGATAAAATTAAAGCTGCAGGAAATATAGTGATAGTTAATGTTTTCAATTTCAGTATGCATGATTGCTAAAGTGTTGTCAAATTGCAGCTTATTAAATTTTTCGTGAAAAAGTTACACTTGATATACTTTACAACTATTCCAACTCCACAGATATTTTTGTGTAAACTTTCTATGATAGCCGCTTGGCTAGCTCATATGGTAGCACGCAAGTATACTGATCGAAGGGTCGTGGTTTCGATTCCTAGGCGTGTCAGACTTTCGTGAAGCTTGGTCTTTTTTCGAGACTATTCTCCCTCCTACCTATGATTCTTAATTATGAAGGGCAGTTGGTTAACGACTAAATACAGAGATTTTGCCTTTCCAAGAACAGTGAGGGTGGGTGTCCGGTGTCGTAAACAATTGTGTTAGCGTTTTTTATTAACCATATATTTCTGTCCTTTATATTCTGTTATGATGTTTCAAGTTGATTTCTTCAGTACTTCAATTATAGTTATGTCTTAGACAACCAAACTATGAAAATTACAAAGGGTATTAACTCCTAGATTATGCCAAGGGCTATGTAAGGCGACATAACAAAAAGAAACGCCATTGTCACGTAGTCGACAATTTATTGACAACGCTGTTTTAAAAAAAACCCACGACACTCAGTTTAAAAATGCGTGGTATTTTTTTATTCTGACACCACATATGTATATGAAAATACTTTGATCTGTAAAGTAGTCAAATGTACTTAAGTCTCCAGTCTACGGCTCATCAGTCCTAAGCCTCGAGTCCATGGGGAGTACCAAGTTTCTGGCTTTCAAAGATTGTCCCAAGATCTTTGGATGCCGAGCTGAATCCCAAAAGTCGATAGGGCATCTTATAATATCAAGCTCATCCCTGCTGTGCATAAGCCTAAGTGTTAAGTCGAGCATCGAATAAAGGCCCTGGCACCACTGTGCGAAGATGATAGAAACAGTTTAACTTCATACAGTTCATTTATCAGCTCAACTCTAGTCCGTATGTTAATTATTCGCTTGTGCTATTAATACGCCAAAAATTGTAGACCGTTACGTAGCTGATGTGAGTAGAGTCACTCTATAAATTAAACAAATCACAAAGATGTGAAAATCTATTACAATGTATTTTGTCTATAAATTTCCCAATTATACAAATCCACAAAGATGATCACAGAGTTAATTATGAAATAAATCTAATCACAAAGTCCGTAAGATATTAATAATAAGCAGTTAAATAGTAAATATCACGAAGTGTAGATTTCACGAAGAATAGTACTTCTTACTTATAAGTTTTTTTAATTATCTACATATTTCTATATTGATTTATAGTTTTTTTGTAGTTTATTTCAAGATATTAGGCCGTTGGCCTATGAATCTACAAACATAAATACATATAGATACATAATATGCAGAGAATTACAAATTAGAGTAATTGTACATGTAATACATTTTAAAATGCATAGAATGTGAAAATATATCTATATACATATCAAAATTATACATTCCGGTGAGTAAGATGTGAGTGGAAAATAAATAAAGTATCAATGTCTTACCTAACAGTATATATACGAGTGATAGTAAGTATCTACGTTAAAGTTATTAAAAAGCATATTTATAAATGAGGTGGAGAAATCTAATTTGAATAATATAAATTATCTCTTCTTTCAAAACTTTTGAAAATGTATGTTCCTAACTTATTTAAAATGAATTGATTTGTCGATGATATAAGGTCTAAAAATTTGGGAATGTTTGGTCTTTTCCAATAAAATTGTTTAATAAGATCTCTTCTTAAGTCATGATATAATGGACATTCTAGTAAAAAATGGAATTCGTCCTCAAGTCTGTTACACAGTTGACATTTTCTTTCATTTCTTGGAATTTTATTAGGTTTATGCCATCTGCCAGTTTCAATTTCTAATCTATGTGATGATAAACGTAATTTTGAAATAACAATTCTAAACTTTTTAATTTTAACTAAATCTAAGTACGGTTTAAAGCCAAATTCAGAAAACAAAATGTAAGTGCTAGCTCTTGATGAGTTACTGAGTTGATACTGCCAGTCTTGTACAAAAATATCATTAATTCTTTGTTGAAATACTTTCAAAAAATAATTTACATTAGTAACACCTTGGTGAAACCAAACATCATTAAAACCTAAATTTTCCAATAGATTTTTAACATGTAACGCCCAATTTGCTTTTCCAGGGTATAATAAAATATCATTTAACATCAATTTATAAAGCAGTCTCTAATGATAGTCCGAAGTAAAAAGATGTAGGCATTAATTAATATATTTATTCCAAACAACAAATATTATGTAATCTAGTGTCTTGAACTCTTTAGCCGACACTTTTAACAGTGACCTGACTAGTAAATATATCAAAGATAAGTATTTAAAACAAATGTGACACTTGTCACATAAAAGATTATCAAATGCCACATGGCTTAAATGCGAAAACATAAGAAGAAAGCAATATTTTTATTTATTATAGATTAACAATGCATCTTGTATATAACAGAGACATAAAATATGTGATGAATTCAAGATAAGAAGAAAACTAAACATGTGGTCAGCTACTTTGTAATTACTGATAAATTGATGATGAATATTGCAGAATCTAGTATCAAATTATGTGCAAAAATGTATTATAATAATAATTTAAACAATACATATACAAATAATGAAACCATTACTTTAAATATATCTTATTCGTATGCAAATAACGAATTTTGTATATTAAAAGTGAGACCTAAACATTCACTAAACCTTTAGCGCATTATACTAAGTTCATAAAGATCACTTATATATACTTTCTTAAAGTATCTTGTAATATTCTGTGTACAAACCATTGCCTACATAGTATGCTCTTTATTTGACAGAAAAATGACAGCATCAAAATACACCAAACAAATACATTTGACATTATATAACACCAAACAAATATATTTGACATTATATAACACCAAATAAGTATATTTGACATTATATAACACCAAACAAGTATATTTGACATTATATAACACCTAACAAGTATATTTGACATTATATAACACCTAACAAGTATATTTGACATTATATAACACATAACAAATAGGTATGTCATTATATAACAACAAACAAGTATTTTTGACATCATTATATAACATATTACAAGTATATTTGACATTATATAACATATTACAAGTATATTGGACATTATATAACTCCTAACAAATAGATTTGACATTATATAACTCCTAACAAGTATATTTAACATTATATAACACCTAACAAGTATATTTAACATTATATATAACACCTAACAAGTATATTTGACATTATATAACACCTAACAAGTAAATTTGACATAATATATAACACATAACAAGTATATTAAACATTATATAACACCTATCAATTATATTTGATATTATATAACACCTTACAATTATATTTGACATTATATAACACCTAACAATTATATTTGACATTATATAACACCTAACTAATAGATTTGACAGCATATAACACCTAACAAGTATATTTGACATTATATATAACACGTAACAATTATATTTGACATTATATATAACACCTAACAAGTATATTTAACATTATATAACACCTAACAAGTATATTTGACATTATATAACACCTAACAAGTATATTTGACATTATATATAACACCTAACAAGTATATTTGACATTATATATAACACCTAACAATTATATTTGACATTATATATCACACCTAACAAGTATATTTGACATTATATATAACACCTAACAATTATATTTAACATTATATATAACACCTAACAAGTATATTTGACATTATATATAACACATAACAATTATATTTGACATTATATATCACACCTAACAAGTATATTTGACATTATATAACACCTAACAATTATATTTGACATTATATATAACACCTAACAAGTATATTTGACATTATATATAACACGTAACAAGTATATTTGACATTATATGTAACACCTAACAAGTATATTTAACATTATATATAACACCTAACAAGTATATTTGACATTATATATAACACCTAACAAGTATATTTGACATTATATATAACACCTAACAATTATATTTGACATTATATATCACACCTAACAAGTATATTTGACATTATATATAACACCTAACAATTATATTTAACATTATATATAACACCTAACAAGTATATTTGACATTATATATAACACATAACAATTATATTTGACATTATATATCACACCTAACAAGTATATTTGACATTATATAACACCTAACAATTATATTTGACATTATATATAACACCTAACAAGTATATTTGACATTATATATAACACCAACAAATATATTTGACATTATATATAACGACTAACAATTATATTTGACATTATATATAACACGTAACAAGTATATTTGGCATTTTATATAACACCTAACAAGTATATTTGACATAATATATAACACCTAACAAGTATATTAAACATTATATAACACCTAACAATTATATTTGACATTATATAACACCTAACAAGTATATTTGACAATACACTATACCCAACAAATATCTACGATCATAAAATTGGTTCCATCAGTCGACACGTTGTTTAACTTTAGGAGATACACTAAAGTGAACTCCAACCATTTAGTTTAATTTTAATTAATAGTCCGGTATATAAACTACAAAAATCGACTGAACCGTGCATGGAATGATGTAGAAAATGTTTTTGCATTTTCTTGAAGCTAAGACATTGTAGTTTACGAAACTGGATGATGCCACTCCGGCACTCTTGGGCAACTCCCAAAATTCAAGATGGCGGACAAAATGGCGGATAAAAGCTGATTATTGTATAATAAATCGATCATTACCACAGTCTGATCATTTAAATAGCTGAAACTGGTCTAACATTATCTGCAATTTTATTTCATGCAATTTTGGTACCCCTCGTTTAGTATTCGATCCAAGATGGCGGACAAAATGGCGGATAAAAGATACATTTGTCGGGAATATCAACCGCAATGAGCAGAATTGTACATAGAGGTATTTCAAAAAAGTTTTAATGCATTTTTGAAGTAATAACTCTTGAGTTTAGTTTATAAAACTGGTTGATGCCATACTGGCATCATTAGGCAATTTCCAAAATCCAAGATGGCGGCTAGAATGGCGTAAATAACTAACTGTCGGGTATATATTAGTCCGGTATATAAACTACACAAATCAATTTAACCGTGCATGGAAGGATGTAAAAATGTTTTTTGCATTTTCTTGAAGCTAAGACATCGTAGTTTACGAAACTGGATGATGTCACTCCGGCACTCTTGGGCAACTCCCAAAATTCAAGATGGCGGACAAAATGGCGGATGAAAGCTGATTAGTGTATAATAAATCCATCCTTTTCACAGTCTAATTTTAAATAGCAGAAATTAGTCTAACATTTTCTGCAATTTTATTTTTTTTGCAATTTTAGTACCCCTCGTTTATAATCCAATCCAAGATGGCGGACAAAATGGCGGATAAAAACTACACAAAATGATTTCAATGCATTTTATTTCGTAGTTAATCCTTTTTTGTTTATGTAACCGATTGATGCCATATTGGTATTCTTGGATAACTTTAAGAATTAAAGATGGTGGTCAAAATGAATTATTAGAGTTTGAAAATTAATTTCTATTCACATTGAAAGACATAACTCCTAACTAATGGGTATACAGTATTATGTTTAGGTTTTTATATCTCTTGGTCTTGCGAATATCAAATCGTTGATACTTGTTAGCTTGTCAGTTGACTCTGGAAGCAAATTGTTCCTAAGATGGCAATTTAGAGACACTATTCTGATAAAAGTTAATTCATTGAACAACATATGTTGTGATATCCTTAGAATAGCGACCACTTTCCCAATATGTTTGCCACTTCAATAATTATCAATATGTATTTAAAGGAGGTTATAAAAAAGAAAAAAACCGAATGACATTGTAAGTATTGTGTGCATGTTCTATTATCTTTCAAGAGTATATTTATGCCAAAGCAATTGATAAAAATTCTGTTGACATTGTAACACATTTTGATATTAAATATGAGAAATTGCAATAGGATCATTTCAAGTACGATCTAGACATCAGATATCACAACTGAATCATGAATGTTCTTTATTTCATTGTAAATGACCCTGGCCATTGATAAAAAAAATGGAAAAATAACAAAAGCACATTTCCATCAAAAGTGTTTTGTAGAATTTGGGTTTTTTTACAAGGATTGAGAGAAATAACGTGGCATAGATGCCAATTCTTATTATAAGCGTATACACTGCTATTTGAACCCAGTGTCTAGCTCTTGATTTAGCAAATAGTGTTACACTGTGCGAGATGGTGGTTTTAAGGGATTCATTAATTACAAAACACGGCCAAGTAGAATATTAAAAAATGTATTGTTTCACTTGACACTAAATACATCGTGAAAGAACACATAACAGATCTGAGTATCAGTGCCAAAAGTTTAAACATGTCTGATTACTAAACACATTTGGAGTATATTCACTATCAACTGCAAAGACTACCCCAAAGAAGGTGGTACGTTGAGACAACTTGTCATCTCGTATGTAATATTTAAATATGTTCCACTCCAAACATTATAGGCGATGCATTGCAAGATATGGTGATTCTTCATTTTTTCGGTAACATTACATATATGTTTAATCGGATAAACCTTTCAGACTTGGCACGACATGCACAGACAACAAAATTGTTCAACAAATGATCACTTCTGCTGCAATTTGCTGAGCACCAAAAATATCTGACGACATTGGTGTGCTGATATTCTTTTGAGATATATATCTTGTTGGAGTGACACAATAACAATGCGGTCAATTGACATTCGTCCAAAATGTAATGTTACAAGTCAGTCAGTTTTTGACAATGTAAAGAAGGTACACTATTAGCATGGGTTAAAATATGCTTTTAAAGCTAGTTCACATATTCTACATCAAAAGTGGAGACATTTATGATATCTTTTGGCGATAAGCTAGTACCCGCTTGGATACTTTCTAAAGATAATAATCATTAATATGTTTAGTTTACCATTGCAAATGATTAGAGTGTTGAGTTCAAAATACTCTGTCAACAATAATTTGTGTCATCACTTGAACATGTTGTTATTAACATATAAAACGACCAGAGAAATTGTGCTATCGTCATGTAATATTATTTGACAAAAGCAAACTTAAACATTTAAGCACATATTCTAATTAAGTCAAGTTTAGTCAAGTCAGACTGTATAATTGTTTGTGTAATGATATTGATAGAGCTGAGTCAATTAGTTTCTTCCTCGTTTTTTGGCACATGCTTATTTTGCTATTGACATGTTTCAGTTTATTTTCACTGCATGCATCGAAATATTTCAACTAAAAGGATTATAAGCTTTTCAAATATCCACACATATTGCAATCTTAAACAAAATGATAGCACTTCATAATAATCCTAAATTAAATTGTCTACTGTAAATTGTATATTAACCCAATTTTATTTCTCGTTTTTCTTTATTTAAATGGCTTATATTTTGGAAATTAAATTAGTTTGTCCATCACAATTCGAGGGTTGCCCGCAAGACTGTAATAAGTACATTGCGTTGAAGAGCTAGAATCTTGCGGGCAACCCTCGAATTATTTATCAAATTTCCATTTCATTTAAACCTCGGCTTTTAGGAGATTCAGGCATTTTGATTGCTTCCGAATCTCATAGTGACCTTCTCATGAAGGCCGTGTTTCTTTCTTCCACAAAAATGCCGCCATTTTAAATGTTGGTACAATCTGAGCGTTTTTTATTGGGACCCTATCTGCGATAATGGTGAATTAAGTGTTTTCATAATGGCCTGTATTCGGCTGAAGACAGTCATTATTAACCGAGGTCACAGGCGAAGGCTAATATGACTGTTTTCAGCCAAATAACTAGGCTATTATGAAAACACTTCATTATTTACAATACATTATTGCTAAAAAATTGAACTGGTTGAATTTGCTTCGTAATCGTAATCTTTGACCCCACCTTGAATCTTGAGTTGCTAATAGATTATCAGATGGGATTAACTAGTTTTACAAACTTGAGAGTTTATAAAGATTCAAAAAATCATATAACAAACATTGAAACTTAAACCCAAATGTGTTTGGTTCCGTCCATGTATGAACTCATATATTATGTACTGAACTATTAGATCATATCGGCCATTTTAGCCGCCATTTTGGATTTTTAATTGATAATAATTAATTATGACTATGTGAAATCAATCGGTTTCTTTGATAACATGAATTATTCTATAAGTAAATAAATTTCTACAGCACTCAGTCTCTTTCTGCCAGTTTGTTCTTTAGATACTGAGAAAATAGCCTTTACCCGCCATTTTGACCGCCATTTTGTCCGCCATTTTGTATTTAAAGTTTGTATAAGAATTACAAAATTTAACCAACTCGATCTGTAAATGTTGAAATCACTTTTGTCCTTCATTTTAAGACCATAATGTGTAAAAATACATTTTGCATGTATAATTTAGCCTCTAGCCGCCATCTTGGTCGCCATCTTGGATTCTGGGAGTTGCCCAAGGATGACAAAGTGGCATCAATCGGATTTGGAATCAGTAAGACCATGTCTACCAATAAATTGAATAACATTTTCTACATCATTTCGTGCAAGGTCATCCTTGGTGTTGGCCGGACTATAACGTGATTAGCTTACATTATGTTTATCTAGAAAAAAAATTAAGGCAATATTGTTTAAAGAAAAAACTATGGTTGATCAACTTGTGTGTTTATTATAATTTTGACTGGCATTTTGTCACCCTAAAAGACACTGAGTGCATGTACAAATGTACTTAATAATATAACGTAAAGATTGTACAATAAATCACATGTACTGTAATTGTACATAAACATCAAATCAAGTTCAATTCTTTAAAGTCACTAAACGAAGACAAAAACTTTATCATCAATGTAAAAACAAGTAATACTACCTAAAAGACAATAGAATATAACTGCCTTTGGATTATAAAAACTCTCAAGTGGGGTCCCTTGTAGGGGTCAAGTTCTTTAGAATATCAGTTTCTTATTAAAGTGGGGTACTTTTATAACATGTAAATTAGACTACGGAGATACTCTCTCAGCCAACAAATTGCTTGAAAAATGTTTGATAAAACTTACACGACTATGTTAAGTGTTGGATATATCATATCGTTTTCCTCGAGAAACCAGTGGGTGCAACTTTTGAGTTCGCAAACATCTTAACTGATTCTAAAAAGAAACGTCTCATTTCAACTAGGTATATAATTTTCATGATCAGAATAACAAGAGAAAACATTAATGTTGTAAGCCATTGCATGGTGACGTATGCAACGTGAGGTCTGTCGTTTTTATGCTGATAGAAAAAGTATTGACGTTGCCAGAATATAGCGACACTCACATGGTATAAAAGCTGGTCAATGTGATGTGTCCACGAGATAACACCAGCAAACAAAGAGTTGTGACTGAATTTCTTTACATAAGTTGAAACACGACTCGTCACTAAACTCCCAACACCATGGCCGCGATGATACGAGGGTAGTGATAGACGTCCATGACGATGGCATAGCTTTAGAACTAGTCCGCGGTACGGTTTACGCCAAATAAGTAGTTTTCTTCATTGTTTGTCGACTTATTTGGCGTGCACGGTTACCCTTTCACTATACGTGACGTAGATACTGCCGTGAAAATCTAGTAAACGCGAATAACGTTGATGTTTAAACGCATAAATTTTGTAGTTGTCTTGTGTTACCCACGTAACACCCGTTTTATCTGAACGTGGCCTATCAGCAATAGTTTCTGTATATTTAAAGACACAACTTATAAATCTTGGACATCAAAAGAAAATTGTAGTATAGTGGTTACATCATAATAGAGGAGAACGTTTCAAGTATTACATGTTTCATGACTTTTTCGTGTTTGCTAGCAAGTGAAATAATTGAGGCCCATGCATGGTATTTGATAATGTTACTAGTACTGTATTTATGAATATAAACGCTACATTTGAACTAGGTTCATACACTCATTGCAGGACCTCAATTATTATATCCATTCTACGTGACACACTGAAATTCTACCGTTATGTCTAGCCACGAAAATGTATGCAATGCATGAGTCAAAATTGATGATAAGTTGTGTCTTTAAAGACTTAATATTTTTGATGCGTTTTTTTTCCTCGTCAGTATATGTTCATGTTTAATTTTACAAAACTATTTACATGAGTTTCGTGAACTTTAATTAGCTTTTGCACGAAATTCACTATACAAAACGTGTATCTATCAAAGCAGAAAATTTGTTTACTTCAGAATTGAAGTTGTGGTTATTTTTTGACACGACGGGATATTCCGACCTTGTTCGTCGAGTTCCATGATTTTCCGAGTCTTTACTTTCGGTTTTAATCGCAAATTTCAAAATAGAATTAGTATAAATTCTGGAGAAAATACTTGAGATTTTTGAGCTTGGGATGCGTTTTATATATAAGTTTAATGTTTGCATAAGTTTTAAGCAAACGCATCATACTTGACAATTATCAGCGTTCGATTTAGTAATGGGGCTTTAATCAAATTGGACATTATTTTTCATGTATCAGCTCTTGGGGTCAAGAAAAAAAGTACCAGAAAAAACGAGAACTAGCTTTAAGCCACTTGGCTAATTCTACTGTTTAGACTTATAGAGTGTATCTGTCTATCTTGCCACTTCGCTCATTTATCAAGATGGGCGAAAGTAAAACGAAATGAAATAAACGGCAAAAACGTATATCGCGGGTTTAGCGTAAAACGGTCGTAACTCACTCTTTTCTTACATTGAGTTACGACTGTTTTGCGCTAAACCAGTGATATGTTAATAGAAAAGGTGGTAGTTAAATATCGCTCACGAATATACATATCACAGATATTAGATGAACATCCCCCGTTCGGAACTCTTCGGCCATTCGCTACAGATAACCGCGGACATATTTAGACGCCATTTTGGAACTACCTTTTCGTCACATTTTAAACCGATGTTGAAGTAAACAAATCCACGATCGTTTTGGCGATGAGTAATGTTTCGTTTTCAGACAATCAATTTGAAATAACCCAGCTCAATTATATCGCTGAGCAATATTTAGTTAAATAATAACATAGAAATATGTTTTGACAAAAATCTGTGTGTAAACTACAAGAACTATTTTGCATAACCGTTATGTGCTTCGCCTGTGCTTTGCCTCGCGTAGATAGTAAAAAACCCAAGCCGCCAGGGTAGACTCCCACGAATCCTTCTGAGATTATTCATTCAAGTAAGGTCGAGGTGTTCCGAATGGAACATACCCTATAAGTACGACTGGTCCACCGCGGCTCGGGACTATTTTATAGAACTTGGTCAAACCTCAACAAACGATCTAGATCTAGTTATTAAATAATAAGAGTAAAATATAGAAAAAAAAGTTTGGAAGTATTTCTTTCCGAATCGTATGAATAATTAATTATATATATTATACAATGTGTACTGTGTTGACTTTATTTTCAGAGTTGGGTCTAGACCGTGAAGCATATCGGGCTATTCTAGTGACAGTTGTGACTCAAGATTTTGAACCAGCCGCACTTATATAGGGTGGAATGCTGGCAAATCTTGATTGACCAATCAGAATAAGCCAGCATTGTACAATAATGTTACAACTTACAAACTAATTTATCTTTAAACTGTAAAAATATGCAAACTTAACAACATCAATGTCATGTAGTTAGCTATCTTTACAAATAAATCAATACTCTTTTCATGAATATTCAAAGGAATAGCTTCAACATGTTAAAAAAAAAAAATAAGCAAATTAACGAAGTAAAACAGCTGGGAAGCAAGTCTTGCATCATAACATAAGCAAAAATTCCCAATGCTGGCAAGCTGTGATGGTTAAAATTCATGAGTATAACACACGCAACCTATTTGAATATCTTAGTTAAGTATGATAAAATACAAATTCAAAAAGAAAGCACATAATAAACATTAAACATGAAACCCAGCATTGTATAAATCATTCCTATGCGTTGACGTTGCAAAAAAGTAAATGTGAAGTCATCATGGCGGATGCTTTAATATCGACACGAAAAGTGTCTGCTTCGATTCAATAACAAGTATGTACGTTATATCGACAGTTTTAACGATTCTATTGTGTTACATAGTATGCAATATGTTTTGGTATGATACTAAGATCATATAATTATTCGATTTGATAAATTTTATCAATTCTATACAGTTTATACGAAAATGACGAAATAAGTGTACATTATTCGGACAACAACCACTTTCGGACATGTCAGTCTGACAGCCATTACATTACACATGAATTGTTTGTGTGTATACTTCCCATTGACATAGAAAAACAAGGATTTGACACAATGTGTGCTAGTTTGAATTCAGTGCTCTCAAAATGTTTTAGTTATTACGTAACAAAATGGTACCCAAACAGTTGATACGACGTTAAAAACCACAAACAAAACTAACAATTAAGCCGATACGGCTTATTGTAATACCAAGCTCGTTGATACGACGTATGATTGTTTCCTTGGTATTTTTATCAGACCTAGTGCAGTCTTACCAGCACATAATTTTCTTTCTATTGGTAGTTCTCCCTACCAAACAACGGTTATCTTTTTCTAGATTACCTCGAGGTTTTGAACAAGTTGAGAGTTTTTAGAAGAACCTCGAGGTAATCTAGAAATTTATAACCGTTATGGGGTTGGGAAAATTACCGCTAGGAAAAGAATATTGTACCGCTTACTCTGCACTAGGTCTGATAAAAATTGGTTACGTATTAATGTTGTTTATCTTGTTATTTCCATCTAAATGTGTTGATCTAGTCGTCATTTTTGCCGTGTTAGGAACCATACAGGTCACGTGATTCCCCACACTATCATTAAGTGGTTGTCGATAAAACATTTAGTCACATCAGAATTATCATTGCCAAGGGAGAGAACTGTGCTAAGCCTAAACAGTAGTTATATAATGATATGTTTTGTAAAGCACTATAAATATGTAGGCACATGAATAATGATAATAAATTATTGTATACAAAGTCATGTACATGTAGTATTCAGCTGTCTTCATTAAACAATAAACGTTCTAAAGGAGACCAGCCAATATCCAAGTCAATATTATAAGCAGTTTTTAACATGGTTTCAGTGTAGTCAGCAGCTTGTTTCATCTTTAAAAATTGTTCTTTGCTATACACCTGTTTTAATTCTGCCATATGTTCCGCTTCGGAAACTTTTCGATCGAAATTTCCTTCTTGTAACTTAATTGTACAAGCAATGTCCCTCTCAGTGATATTAACATTTAGAAAATCGGCGAGTTGTGTCAAAGTGTCAGCCATGTTAGTTTTCAAAAGTTCATATTGTAAGACAAAGACGGGCCCGCTAAAGCCTTCTATTGTTCTGTTGGTTAGGTTTGTGTACCATCGAAGTGAATGATCAAACATTGTCTGTGCCGCTGGAAAAGAGAGAACAAATATCATGCTTTATTAAAATAAAATAAGTTACCAAGATCATGTTTATATGTTGCTCTGGCTACTCTTATTTCAGTAGCTGTACAAGCAAAATAAAACGTAATCTATACATAAACATATACAATGTACATGTATATCAGCCGTTCTCCAGAAATCGTTATCATTTTGAAAAGTGAAATGTCGAAAAATGAACTTACTGTAAACATTTATTTTTTAACATAATTGCAAAATTCAAACCTTCGTGGTCTCGAAACAAAAGTATAACGCACACCATTCTAAGACTGAGAAAGGTATACGAGTTCAAAAAGTATACGTCAACTCCTACGTTACGGAGCATAGAATCACGAGCTCAAGTAGTAGTTACCTAGTTTTAAAATGCAAGTCTGTATTTCTGTCCATGTAAGTATGGAATATCATTCAATGGTGAGTAGTGAAACAAATTTTAGCAAACTACTTCGCAATATATACATGATTGTCAGAATAGCGCATGTAGAAGTCATCATCATTTTTTGTTGTTAAGATAAGATAACATAACACAATTATGTCAACATGTGTATTTGTCACATACAGACATGTGGACCATTCTTTTCCAAATTGATGAAAACTACAACATATAAGGCACAAAATAAAATGTAAATTAGTTTGAAACATGACACTGTATGCTCATACATAACGACATATTTGATGTGCCATGGAGTTACGGAACATAGTAAAAATTAGAAAGTCTTGCCAACTCGAACAAAACTGCATTTTAATATCGATCAAACAATACAAAAGTATGATTTATTACCAGCACAGAGTATTTCCTTATGTTTTTAACAAAATTTAAGTTTAAGTGTTGCCATATTACAAAATTACAATAATACTGAGCTTTGAATATAATAAATGAGACATATGAAGTAAGTATGATGGTATTAACCTAACTAAAATGCACTTTTACTGATATGTTCTAGTGTGTATACCATGTAGATATATGAAATATACGACACTGATCGTGATGAACATTATAAATAGTCAATAAATTAGCTATTTGCGAAAAATTACTACGCTAAGCGGCGTTACGGAACATATGCTAAGCACCACGATGGGAAATGATTATATTAACAACCCATTCGTTTGGGTTTGACATAATAATTTTTGGTGACCGTGTAGGCCAAATAACTATTATGCAGTAAAATGGGTAATTTTAAATCCGGGCGAATTAAAACTCGAGGACGCGATTAAAACTAGTGAGAAACAGTTTTATATCAACAGTCAAATTTTGGAATGAAATCAAATCCAGAAACATTTTTTATAAATTTTATGCATAGTTTAGCTTAAATTTAACTTTGGTCAAACATTGCATTTGATATATACCTAAAATGAAAGGAAACTGTTTTGTCATATGTGTATTCACAAAGTATTTCTAAAATTGAACTGGCAAACACTTTGGTATTGCTAAATTTATTTTGTATTATATTCTATTTCCATTAAAATACTGCAATCACTTATTAAAGTATTTACTTGTTTCTTACCCCATGATAAAAGTTAATAAAGTAAGAATATCTTTAAATAATAATAAATAGTATGGTATCTAAAGTTAGCTTAGCAGATGTGGTCTTTAAAGAAATTTGATAAGATATTCCATCATATTTTATGCGTTCCGAAATTCCTAGCTGTTTTATTCGGATTTTGAATATATGTGTCGTAGGTGCAAGAGACGTTTAAAATTGTCTTTGTGCAACGTCTCTGATGGATGCTCATGTTGATATTGGTCATCAGTGGTGAAGACATTTTTTCGAAGCAATAACTGGAAATTTCAACTGATAACGCACAAGATAAAATGAAACTTTTGAATGATATCAACATTTTCAAATCTTTAGACATGCTGATTTTTTTAGGTCATTGCTTTAATGTGTAAGAATCATTGTTAATTGGATTCAGACATTGCCAATTTGTTAAATATTCTTTATTGTTGTTATGACCATAATTTTGCATAAATTGGTTACACAAATATTGTTTTGTTACAAATTTGAAACACATGCAGGTGTGTCAAATATGAAAATCTCCACGGACGCAACTATTTTCATCAATTTTCATAATATAAGACTGGAAAACGTTCAGTTAGTCTGTTTACGTAGAAATAGTACTGGGATAATGTTAAATGCATTCAATTTAATTCAATGATCGCATAAATCGTTATTATTACAATCTATGTTCCGTAACAAGCCCTCTATACTCCGTAACGAAATGAATTTTCATTCTCAATTAAAGAGACATCAACATTTTTTCTTTCCACTTAAAGAAATATGTCAATGAATGTATTAATAATTGTAATCTTAATACTATGACAGTCATCCATTACACAGATTTCATATTTATCATTCATTCTGTACCTGCACTAAAATATGTTTTCTTACACATGTACCGTAATTGTTAGTGCTAAGGCCTGATTTTGCTTTTAACATGATCAAATAATCAAAAGAGGAATATCGAAAACAATAACAGCTTGTATCTTCCATAAATTATATCATATAGCATGTCAAATACTTGTTACGGAGAATAGTCGTTACGGAATCCCGGTGTTCCGTTAAAGTTTCCCTCAATAAATATAGAAGTAACAATAAATGTACGCGTTACTTGCACTTGATCACACCAATGTACAGTGGCAAACAACAATTCAATGTAAAAACATCTACATTGTCGCTAGCAACTGTGCTACGCTCGTTATGGAAGCATAGTTTCTTAAATGCGACATTTAAAAATTTGAGTTTGGGGTTAATTTGTTCATTCTCCTTAGGACAGATAAGATTCAAACTTTGTTTCCCACGATATTTGACTCATTGTAGTATTAGTAAACGGTTTAACAATTAACAACAACACCTTTTGGAAAGTAATTTAACCATGCAAAAATAGTTACGGTAACATAGGACTGTTTTGGAGACAACCCTAAAAAGTAGAAAATCTTAGAATTTCATATTCGTATCAGTAGAATATCTTTAAAATCATACAATTCACTACCCATATATGGAAAATAAATACATATTACAAGCAATAACAAACCTTAGATTAATTATTTTTCAAAGCAAATATTAAAAATAGAGCTGGAGACACGGCCTTTTTCTACTTATTGAAGTTTTTGCTTAGCAAACTTTTGCCAAAAGGCGTAAGTTTTCAATGTTTCTTTTGTACCACTTTAGCAACAACAATCTAAGTTAACATTTCCAAATGATTAAAACATAAGTGTTGTTTCACGTTGTGTATATAGTCGTATATAACCTGGAGACACATGTTTTTCAAAATGGTAACCATTTCTGGAGAACGGCTGTTATACGTAACCGATTTTTATCAAACCTAGAGCAATCTAAGCAGCACAAATTTATCTTTTTAGCGGTAGTTCTGCCAACCCCATAACGGTTCTACATTTCTAGATTACCTCGACGTTCTTCCAAAAACCTCGAGGTAATCCAGAAAACTAGTTCCGTTGTAGGGTTGGAAGAACTAACTCAAGAAAGAGACGTTTTTGCTGCTTAGACTGCAATAAATCTGAAAAAATCGGTTACATATAAATGTCATTTACCTTGTCGTTTTCATCCTAGTGTTTTGGTCTGTCGTCATTTTTGCCGTGTTCAGAACCATAATGGTCATGTGATTCTCCACACTGTTATTATATACTGTATAATACTGATAACTTCATGTTTGTAAAATAGTTTTCAAGTCTACTGTAGATGAATATTGCTTCGTATAGTGGCTTTATTGAAAATTTCAAAGATACGCTATTAGCTACATGCATATTTTTATTGATGGTTCATTGCAGCATAAATACTATGATATGTTGTCATAAAACACATGGAAATTAGCCTGTAATTTCGTTACAGTACTGACACCGAGAAATTAGTGTAAGAACTGTTTTATATAGTGCATATTTGTAATCTAAATGCAGATGTGTCCTCAGACAAAACGTCATTAAAGCTGTTTGAAGTGTGATGTCTAGGACTGTAAAGTAATTATATTACCTTTTATTAATAAATGTTTAGATGGCCGCCCTGTGTGTCCGCCTTTAGCATAGTTAGCATATGCCAAAAGTGCATCGTATGGATTTCTGATCAGGAGAACCACTTTCTTGAATTTGTATTGTGTATAATGTTTTGTTTCATGGGTTTTTACTACTAACGTCTTTGATTTGTCTGTGTGGCATTCAAACGGAAATCCTTTGTTTCTAAGACCACCGTCACAATAGCAACTAGATGTACCAAGACCTGAAAATATATGTAATATATCAATATAAAACACATTTAAATGTAAATATAGTATTTCCCTTGAATGCGTTAAGGTCCTAACCTGTATATTTTGGGAGATTATGTGAATTCATGTAATAATTTTTATCAATATATATATATATTTAGATAAATTGCATAATTATAAAACCTTTATGGAAATGACTTCTACAATCGATTACATTATAGTAGACAAAAAGAAGACATATTTTCATACAATGTGTATACAGTAGAAACGTAGTATTTGCAAACTGTAAAAAGTGGAAAATTGAGAAAAACTACACAAAATTATTCTAGGTTATATGTCACATTGAGAAAACTGGAAGGGTTGAAAAAAACGAACAGTATTGCTTGTCCTTCTCGGTATTACAGTTTCTACTGTAGAATGACAGTTTGACGGGACGTTTCCCAAGGCGATCACTAGTTAGCGCTTTTTGAAAGCGATTTTTTGTAGCATATGAGGTCTACGGAACGGTTTGCTTTAAGCTAGTAAATCCAAGATGACGACTATATCAAACAGAATGTTCACAATTGTAACAAATGAAAGACATTTCTTTTTTATTTATTTGTGTAAATACTAGAGACGATTGTGATTTTTGCGCAATAAAGTTAAAACTCTTCATCATGAAGTCTGGACAGTTCGTGTTTTGAAAATCTTCATTTTAAAGACTGATTTAGTGTTTGTTTAATTGTTTTACATAATTTTTGAATTAAAACTATACCTATTTGGCAACATTAAACATGCACTAAATAAATGAATAAGTTTATTGAGATATAGGCCACCGGCCTCTACCACATGACATAATACTCATACATATTCAATAGTTTTATATACATTTACATACTATAACAATAGATATTGAAACTATAATTATTGACATCAGTGGTTTCATACAAGTTTGTACATAGTTCTCTACTTATAATATATTTAGAATGTCTCCTCTTCTACGGTATGCAGGCCATAGATACATGGCAACATTAATTATAAGTCTATCATTATTATTATTACACATCAGTGTATAAAGTTTGTTAATAGTTGGATTTATCAAGAACATTTTAGGTATATAGAAGTGTCTTATATATGCATAGTCGTGAATTTCCGTATGAAATCTCCGTAAATTCAAGAGTATATTACTTTATGCGTAAGCAATAATACACGAAGAGGCATGTAACGACTTGATGTATAGGTAAAACGTTCCACCTCACAATCAAGAGGTTATGGGTTCGATCCCACATAAAACCTTATTTTTGCGATTTAAACCTAATTGGTATATGCTTTACAAATACTTGTGTACACGTCGGCGCACGTATTCCATGATTTTTTTTCTTTATACAAACCTATCGCGAAAGTGCATTGCACTCACAATTGTCGTTTTTAGTTAATATGTTTGTTTGTTGGGTTTAACGCCGTAGCAACACATTGTATAGGTTATATAACGGTGGTCAGTCAACATACTCACTCCTCATGGAAAGGTTAAGGACACAACACATTTTTTGCTGTTCGATACAAAGATCCATTATATAAACGCTACATTTAAACTAGGTTCATGCACTCATTGCAGCGCCTTAAAGCCACTAAACGAAGACAAAATCTTTATCATCAATCTAAAAACAATTAATACTATCTAAAAGACTATAGAATATAACCGCCTTGGGATTATAATAACTCTCTCTAGTGGGTTCCCTTGTAGGGGTCAAGCTCTTCAAAATATCAGTTTCTTATTAAAGTGGGGTACTTTTATAACATGCAAATTAGACTACGGAGATACTCTCTCAGCCAATAAAATTGCTTGAAAAGTGTTTGATAAAACTTACACAACTATGTTAAGTGTTGGATATATCATATCGTTTTCCAGTGATTTACTCGTACAAGTTTTGAGATCGCAAATATCTAAACTGATGCTAAAAAGAAACGTCTCATTTCAACTAGGTATATAATTTTCGTGATCAAAATAACAAGAGAAAACATTAAGGACTATGTAAAAGTTGAAATTACAGAAAGGTACCTTTAAGTACCGGCCCTCAAAAAGTTGGTTAGGGTAAATGCAGTGCTAAAAATATCATAATGTTTAATCATCCCTCTTGCCTGAAATCTTTTGGACCAGGCAATATTATCGTAGGTACTTCACATCACCTGTAAATACAGAAATAAATACGTTATTTTCTGTGCAAGTTTCCTTTTATTCTAGCGAACAATTTCAGAATACATATGCAAAATTAATATTGAATGCACTTATATTACTCTAGATGCACTGAGGTTTACATTTTCTATATCTGTGACTGAATTTACATATATGAACAAACAAACAAGTAGACTCTGTAATCAAAATTTGGGCGTCCATTTTGTGTGTATTAAAAACTTATTCATTACACATTTTTGCGGAAGTCAGGGGCTAATCACAAAAACGTGTGTACATACGCGAACTGAACTTCTATCTAAAGATTGCAAGATTTCGAAGAAATGTTTTAAGAATGGTTTATTTTTTATGAAGTTATTACTATATATGTCTATAGAATTGATGATTTATTGTTTTAAGGTATTTAGTTGACGCCACTTGGGAACTTTTTTGTGCCTAATTACTTTATTTTGACATCCATCGGTTTTGTCTTAAATTGGTCGATGTTTTGTTGGCAGATGACCATTTATTGTGTCATACCACCTTTGTTTAAATTGACCGTGTATTGAAAAATCAAGAGTATGGTGGCTCGGTATATCCCTCGTGCATTTCTTCGAGAGCTTCTAATCTCCGTTTGTGAAATTGTTCGTTGAAGTTTGTGGAACATATTGTATTCTTTAAATGTTTTGTGGCAAAGATTTTAAGTTTCGAGTGCGTCTTTGAAATTCTCTCATCGTAAACGTTAGTTCAACGTAAGTAAGTAATTTCGGAAATTTCGCTATCTTACGTAAGATTCTTATGAAACAGTCCTAGTTCTTTATCAGCCCTGCGTTCAGGAAGCATTTAACGTTAGTCAATCACCGTTACCGTTATGAACGGTTAATTGAACGATCCGCTGAAGCACGAACGTTTAAAGATAGCGGACAAGAGAATCTTTACTTCAATTTATTAGAAGAATTCGGAGAGAAGGAATTGTTTTCTTGTTTTTTTTATTGTAAATTTATTGATCTTAATCAACGGGAGTAACACCGCCGACTTCGTTGTAATGGCAGTTAATTTGCTATAATATGCTGGAACTATTTTGTTTCAGGTTGTTTCATACTCGCGTACTATATACTTAAACCGTTAGCTGTTTGCCCGAAACGTTTTCCGCTAACAGGCCGTTCAATAATGACATTAGTGAATTATACCTATTTTAAGAGTGTACCTTCCATTACCTGTGTCCATTATTGGACACCGTACTTTTTGTTTGTACTACTTCTTTTGTGTAAAGTTGTATTTTGGACATTGAAAATTATGAATTTTAGTATATAGAGATATTTTATTATACTGATTTCAGACAATGTATAAATCAATTTGTATTTTTAACTCTTAGTGCATCTGTACGGGGGTGTACACAATCTGATTGGAAGATTTTATTTTAACTGTTTTCACTGTACTTCATGTAAACTTGCACAAAAGTTTACATGTTTAAACTCACTTTTTTCATAAAAAATAAATATTACTAAACCACTTTTTTATATTTTTCTATTAAACTTACTTATTTATTTCATTACGAATAAAATGAAAACTGAAATTTATGAAAATTATTTGTAAATTTCAATTATTGCAACCACACCTATTTTAAAGTCATGAAGAACATTCGTAAATTACATAGTCCTTAATCTTGTTTGCCTGTAGGAAGTCCTTAGTGACGTGTGCAACGTAAGGTCTGTCGTTTTTATGCTGATAGAAAAGGTATTGACGTTGTCAAAATATATTGACACTCACATAGCATAATAGCTGGTCAGGGTGATGTGTCCACGAGATAACCTTAGCAAACAACGAGTTGTGACTAAAACTTAAGACACTTATACGTCTGAGGATGTTACATAAGTCGAAACACGACTTATCACTGAACTCACAATACCATGGCCGCGATGATACGAGGGTACAGATAGACGTCAGTGAAGGTGGCATAGCTTTAGAACTAGTCCGAAGTACGGTTTACGCCAAACAAGTACATGTATTTGGCGTATACGGTTACCCTTACACTATACGTGACGTAGATACAGCCGTGGACACCTATTACGCGAATGACGTTGATGTTTAAACACATACATTTTGTAGTTGTCTTGTCTTACCCACGTTACACCCGTTTTATCTGAACGTGGCCTATCAGCAAACGTTCCTGTATATTTAAAGACTTAATTGATGATTTTCTTTTTCTCGTCAGTATATGTTCATGTATAATTTTACAAAACTATTTACATGAGTTTCGTGAACTTTAATTAGCTTTCGCACGAAATTTACAAAACGTGTATTTATCAAAGCAGAAAATGTGTTTACTTCCAAATTAAAGTTGTCGTTATTTTTAGACACGACGGGATATTCCGACCTTGTTCGTCGAGTTCCGTGATTTTCCGTTGAGTCTTTACTTTCGGTTTTAATCGCAAATTTCAAAATAGAATTAGTATAAATTCTGAAGAAAATACTTGAGACTTTTTGTGCCTGAGATGCGTTTTATATATTAGTTTAATGTTTGTATAAGTTTTAAGCAAAAACATGATACTTGACAATTATCAGCGTTCAATTTAGCAATGGGGCTTTAATTATTATATTCATTCTACGTGACACACTGAAATTCTACCGTTATATCTAGCCACGAAAAAGCATGCAATACATGTGTCAAAATTTATGATAAGTTTTGTCTTTAAATCTCTGGATTTAGCTGTTCACCAAATAGTCTTATTATTCAAATTCTTTATAAATACAGAATTTAAAAAGGTCAATTTTGAAACTTTTTTGGATAAATGTGTCAAAAATGACCCGTAAACAAGCCATTCATCTGAAATCAGCTTTACATGTATCTGTTTGTATATCTAGAAACATTAGAAGTCTACAAATATATCCTAGCAGATCATTGAACTATAAATAGTATAAGAGACATAATGGTTAACTTTTAGTGACTAAAAATGTGTCTAAAAAGGGTTAAAATATCATTAATATGAATTTATCATTTAATGAACATATATCATGTTTTGTAATATAAGTACCAACATAAAACCCGAAACTATGAATTTCATGAATCAGCTTCTCGTGTATCGATTTCTAAAACTTAGCTACTGTCACGACACTTACCTACTAAAACAGATTTAAGAGTCAGCATATGCTTCCAAACATGTGTTTTAATTCAAGCTACTTCACGTATGTAATACAGATGAATTAGTGGCATTACATAAATAAATATTTAAAATGTCAATTGTTACTTTTGTTACTGTTTTTATACAATGAAATTTTGTAACAGTATATTTTGTTACAGAATGTACTTACTTACGTTCCGAGTTTTATCACCTGGGGTTTTGATTTCGATCATTGTCACTGTCGCCAGCTTTACTATCAGAGGCTAAACTAGATCTTGACACTGTGCAAATGACTCAAGTCCGTGCTATTACAGGAGCAGCAACTTGAAATGCATTCGGTCGACAGCTACATGGAATCACATTGAACATATCTACAGATACAGACAGTAACTTAGTCTTTACAGGCTGAACATTTCCATTGTAAATAAGCCAAAATCGAGCCTGTCCATAGCAGCAGACTGATTCAATGCACTCCCTAAGGTCCGCAAAATTCGAATAAAAATGAGTTCGGTTGGCACCAACAATTCCTGCAAGTCTGCGAAGGTCTAAGAAACAGTCGCAGACCGATCCAATGCATTTCCCAGGGTCCGCAGATGTCAAAAATAACCTTAGTACGGTTAACATCAACAACTTCTGTATGTCTGCGAGGGTCTCAGAACTTCTGCAGGGAAAAGAAAAACCTTGTACTATTCTTGAGGAACACAAACATGATGTTGAGGGGTAAAACATGGTTTACTCTTAAAGGGCAAAGCATTGGGTGTACTCTTTAAGGGCAAAGAATCGAGTGTACTCTTAACGAGCAAAGCATCGGGTGTACTCTTAAAGGGCAAAGCATCGTGTGTACTCTTAACGAGCAAAGCATCTGGTGTACTCTTAACGAGCAAAGCATCGGGTGTACTCTTATAGGGTAAAGCATCGGGTGTACTCTTTGAGTGCAAAGCATCGGGTGTACTCTTAACGGGCAAAGCATCGGGTGTACTCTTAAAGGGCAAAGCATCGGGTGTACTCTTAACGAGCAAAGCATCGGGTGTACTCTTAAAGGGCATAACATCGGGTGTACTCTTAAAGGGCAAAGCATTTGGGTGTACTCTTAAAGGGCAAAGCATCGGGTGTACTCTTAACGAGCAAAGCATTGGGTGTACTCTTAAAGGGCATAACATTGGGTGTACTCTTAAAGGGCATAACATCGGGTGTACTCTTAAAGGGCATAACATCGGGTGTACTCTTAAAGGGCATAACATCGGGTGTACTCTTAAAGGGCATAACATCGGGTGTACTCTTAAAGGGCATAACATCGGGTGTACTCTTAACGGGCATAACATCGGGTGTACTCTTAAAGGGCATAACATCGGGTGTACTCTTAAAGGGCATAACATCGGGTGTACTCTTAAAGGGCATAACATTGGGTGTACTCTTAAAGGGCATAACATCGGGTGTACTCTTAATGGGCAAAGCATTTTGGTGTACTCTTAAAGGGCAAAGCATCGGGAGTACTCTTAAAGGGCAAAGCAATGGTACCGATTCCTGCCCCCTCAGAATTGTACTACTGATATGAATACTAAGGAAGTGCCTGTTTAATGTTGCCAAAAATAACACCATAACATCTTGAATTTTGTGAGTTTGCCTGTTTTGTTATATCATTGTGAAATTAAGAATTGAATAAAGGATTACATTGGACTCGTTTCAAAAAGGGTGGATATTTTCAAGCTTCATAATCAATATGGAATATAATCGGTTACATCAAACAGCATTTTACTCCTACTAGTCCTTTTCACAGCTTTTTTCTCAAGATAACAGATCACAATTGTCCCCGTTCCAGAGATCACAAGTTTATTTACAGATATATATGGAAATGTTAAAATCAAGGCGCTGAAGTCACTGAATTTGTCAAAGTAGATTTAGTTCTCCAACAGCATTAAATACAAAGGACAGTTGACCGGAGGTCCCAAGATTTACATTAAGGTTTATACGGTGAATTAGGTAGACTACCTTTAATGGTAATACGAAAAATTAAAATGTTAAAATATTGGATAAAGTTACTGCGTTCCGATAACCAATGTCTTACTAAACAGGTATACACATTTCTTAAAAACGATGCAGACAACGGTATCATTTACAATGGCCAAAACTGGGCATATCAAATAAAAACATTACTTAATGATCTTTGGCTCACATATTTATGGATAAACCAGGACACCAATGAAATCACCCTATCAATGCTTAAACAAAGAATATATGATACTTACTACCAATCGTGGTATGCAGAATTAAACAACTCACAAAGACTGTCCACGTACTCAATTTTTAAACATACATTCCAACTAGAGCCATATTTAGATTTTATTCATGAACGAAAGTACAGAATAGCTTTATCAAAATTTCGAGTATCTTCACATTCACTTTACATTGAAAAAGGTAGACACTTAAACATACCACGTGACAGTCGTATCTGTACTTGTTGTAACATGAAAATGATTGAAAACGAATATCATTTCCTACTTGTTTGCCCTGCATACAGCGATATTAGAACTAAATATTTAAAATCTTACTACAGAAGATGGCCAACAATAAATAAATTTGAAAAAATAATGTCATCAAATAATAAAAAAGAAATAATCAACCTGTCGAAATATGTGTATTTTGCAAATACCCTTCGTCTATCACTGCAACATTAATTTAAGCTTGTAAAAATCCTGTCCTTGCTGTTTTTTCCTCCTGACATGAAAACAAAAATCTAGTATATGCATTGTCTTACCTCATACTTCACTTCCCGCTCTTATATATTTATTCTGTCTTTGTTAGTCCAATTAATAAATTAATGTATTCTTATATTTAGTATATATAGTAAAATATTATAAGTTATTGATCATTTTATTCGATAATTGATTCTTGGTGTGTAACTCATTTGAATTTATTTTTCTGTTTCATATGTACTCATTTGAATTTATTTTTCTGTTTCATATGTACTCATTTGAATTTATGCATGTTTGTTTTGTTCTTTGTAAATATGTAATTGTCTATGTATGTTCATGGCCAGAAGCCTAATGAATAGGTTTAATGCTTAATAAACGTATTGTATTGTATCGTATCGTATCGTATCGTATCGTATCGTATCGTATCGTATCGTATCGTATCGTATCGTATCGTATCGTATATTAGGAAATGTTAAAAAATATTCTACTCTGAAACTGTATAGCCTAGAGCTTTAATATTTGCCACGTAGCATCACCTTAAGGTCCTCAACAAATATAGTTCAAATTAAGCCCATTGGGTCAACATTGACTCGCCCTTTGGGTCACAAGTTTTACATAGTGGAATATAAGGTTATGTTAAAAATTCTTATCCTCAAATGCTGAAAGGTCTAGAGTTTTCATTTTTAAATGTGACCTTAAGGTCACAATTTCATACAGCTAAATATGATAGTGTTAAATTATTTTGCGTCAGATGCCCTTAGAATCTAGTTCTCCTCATGACTCCCTTGTTTTCTGTATAACTGTATGGTAAAACGTATTTATTGAATGTGACTCTTTCATTTTAAATCTACTTAACAAAAATAAATGATTGACAGGTTTCATCTGCTAAATAGTTTTATGACAAAACGTAGAGATTTTATAAAAAAGAAAAAATGACTTCGACTTTTCTCTTCTTCGAAGTAGTTTAATTTAAATAAATAACTTATTTAAGTTAAGCCGCACGAGGTCAAAATTTAAGGGATATGCATATAAAGATATTGAATATACATGAAATATAATCATATGCACGGCATATTGATGAAAAGACATGCACTTAGTAAAGTAGTTATAGCAGGTGGTAGATATCCAGTTTACAAATATCAGCTTCAATTTGCCAGAATCATAGATGTTAGCTATGTCAGCTTCAATTTGCCAGAATCATAGATGTTAGATATGTCAGCTTCAATTTGCCAGAATCATAGATGTTAGCTATGTCAGCTTCAATTTGCCAGAATCATAGATGTTAGCTTTGTCAGCTTCAATTTGCCAGAATCATAGATGTTAGCTTTGTCAGCTTCAATTTGCCAGAATCATAGATGTTAGATATGTCAGCTTTAATTTGCCAGAGACATAGATGTTAGATATGTCAGCTTCAATTTGCCAGAGACATAGATGTTAGATATGTCAGCTTTAATTTGCCAAAGACATAGATGTTAGCTATGTCAGCTTCAATTTGCCAGAATCATAGATGTTAGCTTTGTCAGCTTCAATTTGCCAGAATCATAGATGTTAGCTATGTCAGCTTCAATTTGCCAGAATCATAGATGTTAGCTATGTCAGCTTCAATTTGCCAGAATCAGTATTTCTTTATTCATATTTTTATTATAATTTTGTGACATGGTTAAAGACTGAAGGACTTTCATAAATGAAAACGCCCATTATGTGTGTAATACACTTTTGCTAAGGTTTTTTAAAAAAAACATGGAATCAGTGCGCCGCCGTGTTAACAAGTATTTGTAAAGCATTTACAGCGATTATGTTTAAATTGCAAAAAATAAGGTTTCATATGGGATCGAACGCGTAGGCGAGGCTACTGCACTTTACCGGTACGTAGTAATTCACCGGAAGTAAAAATATAACCCTTACCATAACCCTAACCCTGTTTGAATAGAAAGGTATGCGATTTTATTTTAATTTCATGATATTTTCTGTCTTTAATCCCCGCTTTTAACGGTCACCGTCAGTACCAACTCAATGAAAAATGCAACATGACGCATGCGCATTAGGCGCGTACCGGTAAAGTGCATTCTAGCCGCGTAGGCTCTTGATTGTGAGGCGGTACGTTTTACCACTACACCAAGTTCTTAGATGCCTCTTTGTGTCCTATTTCTAAACCTTAAAGTAACATAGTCGTGAATTTACGGAGATTTCATACGGAAATTCACAACTATGTATACAGTGCATGTTTAATGTTGCCAAATAATAATGTAAGTCTAAAAAATATGTCTGTATGTATTATTTGGCAACATTAAACATACACTTCATCAGTATCCGTATCGATTTACGGCTTAATTCGTATACATTTGTCAAATGTCGCCGTTTCAATGAGTGACACTGTAAGCTATGGATTGGGTTATATCAAACGGTTTGTAGGGCCGAGGTACTGCCTTGTCAATAGAAATACCCCTGGTTCGATTCTCGCACAGGCTGTTATTTATTGTAATTTCTCAAACACAGATAATATATAAGCAACACAATAACTTTCTTATTTCATTTAACTATTTGAATAAATATGATCTATATATATATATCATTTTATGACATATTTTTATATACTTTTTCTATATTCATATCTTTATTATAATTTTGTGACATGGTTATTGACTGAATCATTTTCATAAATGAAAACCCAAATTATGTGTGTACATGTTATACATTTCGCGGCAGGTATTTTTTTAAATCATGGAATCTGTGCACTTTCCTGTACACAAGTATTAGTATAGTATTACCGATTATGTTTAATTTACAAAAATAAAGTTTTGATAAGGAACCCGTGAGATATTGATTTTGAGGTGGTACGCTTAAAATACCAATACACCAATTCTTTACTTGCTTCTTTATGTCCGTTTACTTAACCATGAAATAATGTATCCGTGGATTTACTGAGATATCATACGGAAATTCACTACTTTGCAAATAATGCATGTTTAATTTAGCCAAATAATACGTATAAGTGCATTGTTTTAACTTGGCGCATCGATTTAACAAAACAAGAGTCTTACTGTCAAGAAAGGAATGGACAAACATATTCATCAATGTTCTTTTATAATATATGAAAAAAAACAAGTGAGTGATATCTATACTGTTATTCACTGAGCCGCACGTACTGAATAATTAATTTTGTTTTCACAAGAATTAGTACTTTGAAACCGCTACACAATAATGTGGACTCATGTTTTATCCCCCCCATGTACGGATAAACTCAAAATCAAAATGAAAATAATTCGCCAAGTTTTGAAAATTGATTTATACATATGCAAGCACAGGTTTAAACATTTGTTTTATTTAAAGACTTTTCAGATCTTTTCTTTTATGGATGTATAATAAAACCGTATTGATCCCAATGTTTATAAAAGAAATCAATCTTTCAATAAACGTAGGGTTGGTTGATTTTAGTTGTTCGAAGAACAACTATATACGCCAATTTTGAGAAATCAGTATAGCAAGCTTACTACGAAATCTACTTTTTTAGGTAAATGAAGGGACTCAACATTTCAAACATCTGTTGTACAGAGAAAGGTTTGAATAAAAAATAATGTGATAATTACAGATGACCAAACACTAAAAAAATACTGCGCATGGCGGCATGGAATTTAAGAAGCACAACTAATTATTTACAACTGAATATTTCCTGTGGGAGCCCCATTCAAATAGTTCCACATTGTATTGTTCTAATAGACGGATGTACAGGCTTAAACATTCTCGTACCCAGAGTCTAATATTAGCTTTATTGACTGAAACATGGTATTCTGACAACAACTTACACCAGTACGAAACGTCCTATCTGATTCAACATGGATATAAAATGAGTATTGCAAACCGCAAAAACAAAATGGGAGGTGGAGTTGCATTAACTTGTAAAACAGAAATTAAAATAAGAAAAATTGAACATGGAACAAAAAAAAGTTTTAAATTTGGCATATGCATGGAATCTAATCTTCAAAAGCATAACAGGGCCCATATTCACTATCGCTTTTTGAGTCTAAAACTGAGTAGTTTTAGACTTTAGACCCAGACTCTGACTCAAAAGTCCAAAAAAACGGTATTCACAAAAATTCTGAGTCTTGAGTCTGAGTCTAAAATCAGAGTTTGAGTCTAAAATGTTGAGTCTAAAAATAGTAGACTCAGGAATTCACTTAATATATAAAAATGGTTGATTAGTAGACAAATCTTCATGTTTAAAGATTTGAAATCCATCAAAAAAAGTTAATTAAATAATTAATCATGCTAGATTTACTGGTACGCAAGCAGTAACCATGATTTTTTAGGTTTTCAAATTCAAATGTATAGCCGAACAACAACTTACATAAATATCAGCATTAATTTGACACATCCCCTCTGACAAATAGGGTTCCTATATAGAGAATTACATTGACTTATGTTGTATAGGGAAGCTTATTCAACTTTAAACTGTATGGTGAGATTTCAGTATCTTGAATGGTTTAACTTGACCAGTGTTGAATGGAAGAATTGACAACAGCCTAGGTTAGGTGCGTTGGCTGCCGTAAAAAACCTTAATTGTGTTGACAAGGGGCTAAACCCAGTAAAATAAAAAATAATATTTTACTTCTTTTTTCCCGACCGTTTTTGTCTTCAAAATGATAATGTTTTGAGCAATAACCTAAATTATGTTCACGCGTCGTTGAACCTAGTATAAAATATAAATTCGAGTCGTGAGTTAGTTTGGACTAATGAACTGTACATGTACGTGCGTCATAATTATACCAGTTACGGATCAGTGAAAAAAAAACTTACACAAATCGAAATAATTTGTAATTTGAATCTAAATTCAGATTTTGTTACATTTTTAGAATGTAATTGTGAATTTATTGACTTATTTATTCGATGATTTCTTTGATTTCACGCTTTGATTGCTTAAATTTCCTCACGCTCTAGAAAACACTATATACCTTCAAAAAAAAATAGTCACGTACCTAATACGCAACTCCGAGTATGGGTTAAAACTCACCTCAGACCGTTCTTAGTCGTCCTAGACACGCCTAATGATTTCCCATGCTTGGTGGAACAATATGTAAATCACATTTCATTTCAAACACGGTTGGGTAGTTTTAGATAATTTTAATCTGGGATGGTCGCCTGACGGTCTTGCTTGACTTACTGAGCATAACTTATCAACTCTCTCATTTCGATAACAAGGGTGGAGTGGATGATTGCGACATGTGTGAAAGGTAGCCATTTTTTTCACCATATGCGCAAGGGCTATTTCAAGACGCTCAAATTTCATTACTAATTAACAGACAGATATGCAACTTGACCAAATCATTCCCTGGGTGACCTTCTTTTAGAAAACTAAGTAGAGTCCCTGATCCCATGGCAACGCTGGGCGGAGCAAAAGGGCAAACAATGCAATTATCGTTCTTTTTCAATCCTTACTTGGCATTTCAGTGATATTTTCCAAAATTGAGGTCTAAAGTGTATGTTCTTTTCAGAGACGGAACTCAAGATTTCTTATCTGTATTTTGCCCCATTCCAAAAGGTGGATCCAGAACTTTTTTTAGGTGGATCCAGAACTTTTAAAAGGGAGGCAAACTTTCGAACCACAACCACATTATACACATTTTGCAACATATCAATATTAAAATTGCATAACCATTAAATCTATGTTAAGCACCGAGAAAAATTGCTTCGTGCAACTTAAAAATGACGATCAATAATTACACATAATGGACAGGTACATTTTGAAATTCATGGGGGTCCGGACCCCCCTGATCCCCCCGCTGGATCCGCCTATGATTCCTATGCACTTAATGACCCAGACTTTTTCTCGCAAAATGGTAATTTTTAGACAACTCTCCTAAACTGAAATTCACTAAATCCAGTTAAAAACACCAATTTCAAGGCTGTGGCAGCCATTTTGAAGGAGGGGGGGGTGTCCAGACATGTAAAAATGCATAATTGACCAGTTTAGGTTGATATTGATTGACAATAACACACCTATCCAAAATAAGTTAACTGAATAATAAATCACACTAGATTGTATACATTTTGGTTAAATTAATCATGTGTAAAATAATTACCCAAGGTTATCTTTTTTAGCTCACCTATTGTACAAAGCAAGATAACCAAAAGGTTACTAAACCAAAATAGATAAATTTAACCATGCAGTTTTATACCTTATTTTAATATATTTTGTCTAGAAATCAATGTGATATAACTAATGGTTTGTCTCATTGGGAGTCCAAGACTGCATTAGATGTATATAATTAAAATTCATGATGCTTGTATAATAAAAAAGTGGTACCATCTTTTTCATAAAATTAGTTAATCCTTCAGCTGAACTCCATAGTAAGTATGCGTTAGATCTAGTATAAGATAAATACATACATACATACATACATACATACATATCCTGAGTTTATTTGTCATCTGCTGCGGGTGTCCCAGATACTGAGGTAGGCAGCAGGCGGCTTGAACGTCTAACACCAGCTCTCCATCCGTCCCTATTGTGTGGACTGGTATTTTCCATACCACATACACTTAAATCGGTCTTGATGCAATCAGACCAAGATGTTCTAGGTCTTCCACGCCCACAGGCCCTTGGAATATCCATGTTCATAATGGTGTTGGTACAATTGTTACGAGAAGCATGGCCAAACCACATCAGGCGTTTGGTACGAAGAGCTATGGCTATCTCTTGAATTCCTAATTTGATGTACAGAGAATCTGTGGTGACATTATCATTAGGCTTAACACCGCAGATCCAACGGACCATGGCTCTATCATTACGTTGTAATCGATGTAGGTCTGAAGTGGACGGCGCCCAGGATTCGCTGCCATGAAGGAGTGTAGACCGGACGCAGGCATTGAAGACTTTTCCACGAGCACAAAGAGATATATGTCTTGAGGTCATGATTGGTAGAAGCTTTCTGAATTTTCCCCAGGCTATACGACATCTGGTGATAATGGCGAGCTTGCAGCCTCCACTAGCGCAAAGCGTATCACCCAGGTAACAGAAACTTGGTTCAACATCAAGGACTGTTCCATCGACATCCACTTGTATACAAGGTCTACCATCAATGGGATGAGACAGCCCACAACATCTTGGGCACACATAAAGTGGGTTGGCATGAAGTGGACCTTTGATGGCACTACATTTCTTGTGTACCCATAGCCCGCACTGAGAACACTGGATAGCGTTACTCCCAACTCCACTTCGACACACCGCACAAGGGAAGTCTCCACTATCTTGTAGAAGATCAAGACCTGGCCCCGAGATCAAGAATTTGGTTTTCTTCATGTTTACCCTCAGTCCTCTTTCCTCCAAACCACTCTCCAATGCCTTGAGCTTGTTGATGCACTCTTCAAGTGAGTCCGCAAACAGTGCCAGGTCATCAGCATAGAGTAATTCCCATGGCACACCAGTACGAAAAGCACGAGATAACAGGAATTTAAAGAAGTACGCAACAAATATTGCCAAGAAATTAATTCTGAGGAAAAAACTAGTAATCAGTGATAAAATTGTAAATTCCAATTTGTTTAATATATTAGTTATAGTTGTATTATATTTTATAAGAGAAAATTAATTTCTTTACTTTAAAAATGCAACAATTTTAATGTATTATTTAGTGTTGATTAAAGTATTTCCTGAGCATCACATCCCCTACGCCAGTTGTATACTTTTTGCTAACACCGTGGAAAGATACTCTTTTTCAGAGTGCTTCAGTAACAAGTCGTCGTCCGTTTTTAATTGGAAAATCGTTGGTAGGTTTTCTAGGGTTTTTGCAAAAAAGATAAAACTGGTGTTGGAGATGTATTGCGCAACAAACAGTATAAATTTTACTGTTTAGCCTCAAGAAAGTATAGTGTAAATATGACAAGAATTAAAATACTTACAGCTCTTTAAAACTCTGAGTCGAGGTCGATTTTTACAGATTTCTTCTTGAAGTCATAGTCACGAGGTATTGCCATAGTGTAAATGAGTACAAGCTTCATTATAACGCAGTCATAAATTGACGTATTTGAAAATTCTTGTTGCAGTTAAATACAACTAAAATGAATGTACATACCTGACATTTGTTGTATAAGATGTCTACTCCACGTATTCCCTGCGCCTGGAAAACTAACAAGCCCTGTTATAGGCAAAGAGTGTGGAGACAACTTGACTTTTTTCTCCAGGCAGTTAGTCACATTTTCAACGGATATCTTTTTTATATTTGTAGCATCCGTGCTGACAATGTCAGTTATAATCCCAGTCTGTGATGACAATCGAGTCACTTCAGTCGGAATATTCGTCAAAACAGTATCACTGTACCTTCGTGAAATAAAAAATAACAAAAATTGGCACGCCGTCAAAAATACAAGAATTGCGGCGAAAACGCGCTTGCATTGTGTTATCATATCGATATTAGCTTTAAAAAGATCGTTTTAATGACCTGCGTGTCGTACAATGTTTGAAATATCGATATAACTGTATAACATCTAGGTATACACAACGTCAAATAACTTTATAGTCTATTTAATACAGCTCAAAAAAGGCTAACCTAGACAAAATTGCAACATAATTTATTTTTGTACTATGTGAAAATTCGTATTCATAGTAGTATCCAAAAATAAGTTGCACTCAAAAATTCGAGGGGAAAGTCCTTTTTTTGGCAAAAACGTTAAACATGAACAAAAATGTGGATTAGCTCCCTTTACAACTATATATTATCATATACAAATGAAAACAATTGTGGATTAGCTCCCTTTATAACTATCTATTATCATTTACGAATGAAAACAATTGTAAAAATACAACTTATTATTCAAATTCTTTATAAATACAAAATTCAAAAAGGTCATTTTGGATTTTTTTTGTAAATGTGTCAACGAGGCATTTATCTGGAATCTGCGTTACTTGTATCTTTCATGTGCCTGTACTATAATTAGTATAACATTAATAAATAAGAGTTACGTAATTGTTCAGTCTTGGGATAAAAGTACTAAAATAATATCTAAAACTGCGAATTTTTGGAATCTGATCGTATACAATTTTCAAAAATCGTGGTTGGTAACAACTTTTTGTTTAAACTACAAATGTGTCTAAAAAATGTTTTAATATCATTGATATGAATTTATCATTTAATGAACAAATGTGATGTAAGTACCAACATAATACCTGAAACTATGAATTTCTGGAATCAGCGTCTCGTGTATCGATTACTAAACAGATTTAAGAATCAACATATGCTTCCAAACAAGTGTTGTAGTTCATGCTACTATGTAATACAGATGATTAATAGGTATTACATAAATAAATATTTAAAATTTCATTAATTACTTTTGTAACTGTTTTTACACATGAAATTTTGTAACAGTATACATTTGTTACAGAATGTACTTTCTTACGTTCCGTTTTTAATAACCTGAGGTTTAGCTTTTGATCATTGTCACTGTCGGCATTTTCGCTATCAGAGGCTAATCTAGATCTTGACACTGTACAAATGATTGAACACTCAAGTCCGTGCTATTACAGGAGCAGCAACTTGAAATGCAGTGCGGTCGACAGCTACATTGAATCACTTTAACATATCTTCAGGGACAGACTGTAACTTAGTCTTTACAGGCTGAACATATCCATTAACAGTCTCACATCCCTACTCACATGGATTTAAGACTTTGTTGTCCTTCCATATTTGTGTCTGTATGTATACTCTTCGTATGTGACATGTTGCGTCATATGTTTGAGACAAGCTTTTAACTTGCACGCACGATGTTGCACTGACTACTCTTGTAACAAACTTGTGCAAAGGGAGGTTGTTAGTGTAGCCAAATCACGATGAATAATAGAGCATTATGATCTCACGCCAGGTTTGATGTCTTTTTACTTTGTGATGTCTATATAAATCTGAACGGCTTCTTTGAACTCGGCGTAAGTTTTGGGGAGTTTAACATTACTGATTTTACAACGTTAAATGATGTTAAAGTTGTTTTGCATCCAATTAAGGTATGCATGAAAGAGAGAGAAGTAAACACAGCTTGGGACTTTTTTAAATTTAGCAAAGTCCCGTTCTCGACTTTCCTTACTTTGTCAGACCTGAAGACAATGTTTTGGTCAAACAGGTTAGTACGGTGGCACAACAAAACCAACAACAGCCTAAAATTTTCAAATATTGACGGAGGAAAATTTGCTACATGTAACTCATACACAAGAAAGTTAGAAATCGTTTAAGCTCAAATATATAGTGTGATGCTATTTTCATGTTGTTATTAAAACAAATGATATATCAAGTGAATTAAGCTTAACTTGGTTATCATATCGTTTTTAAAAATCAATTCTAAGAGATAACATTAATTTGGTGAGTTTAAAATTTCGTACTCAGCGCTCAGACAACAAAAATATCGTGACACGAAATTTAACACTAAACAAGATCAATTTTGGTCCTAACGCGCTACCGTAGTAAAATATTTCTATTTTTCAAGGTCGTCACCAAAAACGGTATTTTTAATGAATTTACTGCCATATATAAAATTAATTAAATGTAGATATATAGGTTCACATCGGAAAGTCAACTCAAAATCAAAATACTACCGGCATCCATTACTTTTTGTGACCCAACAGCTATATTTACTGCGGGACAGAAGTACGGAAGCGTTTCAGTGCCTTTTAATATAAGTAGAAAATGCATTATTTTAAATTCATCTTTCATCACTTTCCCCTCGTTATTTGAAGTGCAACTTTTTTGTGTGTGTTATTGTATTGATGGTCTTTCGCTCAGTATAAAAATATTTTCTGTTGCAATTTTGTCTAAGTCAAAAGTTGTATTGAATGGACTATTACATTCTACTGTCGATTTATCAGTTGGGGTTTAAAGAGGAACGCCTTTGCCTTTAGAACACTGGTGTTCAGTAATAGAGCGGCATGTGTTAAATACTTGAACGCTCAAAGTGTTCAAAAAATAAACATTGGGGACAATCAAATCCAATGCAACAAATATTGAGCACTTCGAACATGTTTAAAGAATAGCTTATATATATTGAAAACTAGTTGAGCATTTAATATTTCCAAATAGAACAAACAGGCGTTCAACTATTTTATGCATTCAAACTGCAAGTTTTCAATGGCAAGGGTTTTGGTCCATATATACATTACAACCTTTCCTCATTTCATTTCTACTAGCAACTAATAGAAAGAATAAACAAACGAAAATAATTGTTTTTAATGAAATATCCATAAGTTTTAAATATAACAATAGTAGACTAAATACAACTTTGCTATATTTTTTCCAAAAGTTACTCCTCCATTTTTAAATGAATTCCATGGTATACGTTGCAATAAGACTGTGGCTAGATTTGATTTTTTATTGAAACCTGATGGCATATCCCATTCAGTGAAGATATAAACCTATCTTGTATGTTTTAAACCGCCTGAATATTTTGATACAATAGAGTTAGAGCAGTGTTGCATTCACTGGACCATATAGTAAAATATATACAATATTATTATTATATTAGCGACTATAGTTTTATACTATAGTCGCAGGTTATACATGTAGCCAAATTTATGGTCATTACGCCTTCTTTAATTTGTTTCACTTTGACCCTATATTATGTTCACGTTTTTATAAATTTCACGTTATGCTTTCCTGACCACAAGTTTCACGTGCCATCACTTTCGATACAGAAGCGCACAGGGAAGGTTGGTAAAATTTGGTTTTGATTTTAAAAGAAATTCATTGGAAACATGAGTTCGTTAATCTTAATTTAATTATTTGAAGTCTAGTTTATGTGTTAGTATGATATCGTTTACTTATTTACACCTTATGTTTAAACAATTTAGTTGGTAAATGTATTGTTCTATTTAAAACATTGGCATGAAATGTGTAGAGCTGTTGCCACGTGTTTGTGTTGAATAATTTTAATAGATGTAGAGTTTTAGTAATTTAAAATTTCGTTTCACTGAATTAGGTTTTAGTTTATACGTATATTTAATATCAATTTTAATAATTTAATGTAATTGCCCAAGTTCACTTCAGTTTAAACTTAGCACGTTGAACAATGTTTGCATTGGATTTAACACGTTTATCCATTTAATTTAAGCAGTGTTACATTTAATCATGCTGTTGTAGGCTGAGGTGTCTGCCAAGGAACACAGGAGTTCTTGGCCTGGTATCTAGGGCTGAGGGACTTCTGGTTTCTTTGTGCAGGCGGGTTTTCAATAGCATGGTTAATCATTGATAATACAACTTATGTTTAAGGTAATATGACAAAATCAAAATGGCTGCCTCTTGAAACTGAAGGCGTGTCATGAAACAGGTTGTTAAGTTAAAAGTAGCAAAAGTTGGTTAATGCGGGTAATCCTATGTCGTTGTATGCATGCTAATGTATCAAATAATACAAAAAACAACTTTCTAAAAGAAAACAGAAAAAAAATACACCAACTTGAATATATCCAATTTTTGTGTACATTTCTTAAAAAAATGTACATATATATTCCACAACAAATATTATTAACACAATATACATAGTCCAATGCAGATGCTCGAACCAAAATCTAGCGTAAAACATTTTCTGAATAGAAGAAAAATGAATTTTTCTGAAGGTCATTTATCAAAAGTAAGTCATTTTTATTGTAAACTAGCTGTCAAATTAAAGAAGTTCAATAAACAAGTATGGTGTCAATGAATTGCCTTCATGAATGAAATAAACAGTGATCTCCCCTTTTGAACATATTTGTAACATTAGTTTTAAAATTAAATACATACTGATGTTGCTAAAAATAGCTGATCCTTACAAGAAATGGGATGTAAATTAACAATGAGCTAGACCTGAATAATTGAATTATGTTTCCATGTGGATTAGCTGTTTCAATGCAGGAAGAGTTTTTTTCTTCCATAGAAATATATTTCTATTGCAATTGAAAGTTGAAAATGTGAAAGACTAAGTAAAAATGTAACAGGAACAGTGCTTATTGAACTTAATACTATTTTGTAATATTTTAGCTTGATTGTGAAAACAATGGTCAGATTTATTAGTGAAAATGTAGAGATGAATGCCTTCCTCTTTCTACGGAAACAAATTAATCATTACAAATTTTGTTATAAAATTTTAAAGGATCTTCTTTAAAAATTTTTTTACCCACTCTTAATTTTATTATCAGTCCATGGTTACATCTAGTTCTTGCTTCCAAAACTTTATACGCCTCTTTATTAAAAGTTTACATCCCCTCAACGTTGTTTCTGAACAGTGTCACTACATGTGCACCATGCTTTGGTTTTCATATCACAAACATGCGGGGCGTATAAACAAAGTACATTTCGTGGAGACTTTACACATTGTTAACACAGTGACTGTCAGTGTCCTAGTTTGTTTACAAATGAATGAAATGTCAAAAATTCAAATGTCGATACTGGACGATCGCCACATCTCATCACAATTATAATTGCATTTTATTGTGTAAAATCAAAACTTAAAACAAAATAAACAAGTCATCTTTTCTATTAACGAGTTGATAATACCTCAATTTACATTAAATCTTGAACACCTTTCACGTGTTTTTCATTGACAGCCATTTTTGTTTAGCTGCTTCCCGACGTGCGTCAAACAAATTTAACGTAAAGCCAGGAACCAGATTGAAACCCAAAATAGTGAACACGGTATGAATTTTGTAAAGAAAATAGTACCCTGATATGTGTAAATGTGAAGTAATGGACGAACAGAAATACTTGATAATAAAAATTATTGTTAATTAAAAGTAAAATAACACATTGTGGCAAGTTTTATAACAATTGTCCGTATTTAAATGTTTGCGCATTAATTTGGTGCTTGGCTCAAAATTCGACCGGAAACCAACCATCATGTGTGCAAGATGAAAATGTAAACAACTTCAGCAACTGAACATTTTTAGTGATCTCGGCAAATTTAACGGACACTTGCTTTCAGAGTGAATTGGACTTAGATAGATAAGACGTAAGTCATAAGAAAACAATATTTATAAGATTGATTTCACTTTCGATCTCCCATGTGTGACCGGTAAATATTACTTTCATTTTAGAAATTTTTGAGTGATTTTCAACATGGCGGCAATTTTTTATCTGTCAGTACGTGCTATCCACCAATGGTTTTTAGTTATTCGGACGTGTTTGCTTAAGTTCTACATTCGAGCATCTCGTCATTACACCAGTAATTATTTTTCAGTATTTCCTTTTCATGTGGATTATTTTAGTTTTTCATAAAATGTACACAAAAATTGACATTTTTTGGCACTTTTCTTTTTCATTAAACTTTTTTATTCAAATTCTCTATGTCACATTATTTTAATGCTTACATATATTCAAACATGTGTTTTCATTACAAAGTCTTCACTTTTTAAAAAATTGTCAGTTATATGTGAAATTGGCCTACTTTCACTTTGGTCTGTTTTATAGCCAAGGGAGCTAATGTTTCTGTAATATTACCTTAAAAATAAAAAATTAAGGTTGTGATCAATGGTGATATTCATAGCAGTGTAATATGTAGTGCTATTGCCACGTGTTTGTCGTATGATTTTAATAGGTGAAGAGTAAAATCGATTTAATTTGCTCATGTACTTATTTCCACCACGCTGTTCGAGACTGAGGTGTCTGTCAATGAACACGGGAGTTCATGGCCTTTTACATAGGTACTGGGTGAAAGATTCTTGGCTTCTTTGTGCAGACGGGTTTTAAACAGCATGGTTGATCATAGATATTGCACTTTAGGGTTTAAAATTCTTAGTTTGTAAATTAATGAGTTATGTATGGCATTGTATATAAACGTGCAGGGTTGGTGCCACGTGTTTGCGTTTATTACTTCAAAAAGTATAGTGTAATATAATTTTAATTGTCATTAAATGATAAGTTTCTTGAGTTAAGTTTTAGTTCATACGAATTATTGATTGTAATCAATATAGTTTTGATGAATTTTTATTAATTTTCACTTCAGTTTATTAGAACGTGGAATAAGGTATAGTATAGAATTCAACACAATTGTCCATTTGATCAGTGCAGTGTAACATGTGCTCAATTTAACCTTGCTGTTCTAAGCTGAGGTGTTTGCCAAGGAAGTTCTTGGCCTCGTAGGTAATGAGGGACTTTAGGTTTCTTTGTGCAGGCGGGCTTTCAACAGCATGTTTGATCAATGAAACTGTAATTATCTTTAGTTAAAATAAGTGGAAATGAATTATCTAATGCATTTAATATGGTATTAAATAAGTGTAGTACATGTAAATGCTTGTAGAAAGGTACAAAGTCGCGATCGTGGCGTAGTGGTTAGCATGTCTGACTTCGAATCTGGAGATCGCGGCTTCAAATCCCTATCGAGGCAGGTCATACCCTATACATGAATTGTCGGCCTCATGGTAGGGTTAGTTAGTACTGATGACAGATAGTGTCCAGGAAACCTATAGTAGGAAGAGCTGGCCGTCGTGTATATGACCTATATATGTGTTGAATGCGACGTAAGATACAAGTGCTTATGATCAGCATTAATGTTATTAACCGTTTACTTATTTGATATATTTGCTTGTCGAGGCTCTTTTGTGTATAGCCTGAACGTAAAGAGTTTAGTAATGCGAGCTTCAGTTACCGGAAAATTCTACAACTTAGTAAGTTTACTTAACAAGTAGAAAAATAGATTTTAAATAGAAAATGTTAAATACAAATAAATGAATATTGTTTTAATATTCTCAGATTAAATGAAATTTGGATTATATATGAGAGAAACCTTGCTTGTTGTTTGTTTGCATTTTTTTTTCCAGTTCATGATCGGGTACTGATGGCGAAGAGAACACTGGAAGATTTGAAATTTCACCACACAATGGAGTTTTTTCCAGCAATATTCATGCAAATATTACTCAAATTCCCAATGATTAAAGAATAGAAGATAAAAGTCCAAAGGTAATGGTTTAACGTTTAATCAGAACTTAACATTGATTTAACTATTCAGAGCAAAATAATGAATACTGTTTATTCTGATTTAAGGATTAATATCTCTTAGACAACAAAGGAGAAAATTGTTAGCGGCCAATATATAGAATTTCATACTTACTAAATAATATTTAAAAGTATGCCAAAAAGTAAATCAATTTTTTATGATACTTCGGCTTGCAGTATTATCATTTACTTAAGAGAAATCAACATTTTAAAGAATATATAGATTTATCCATGTCTGTTTTATAGATATATTAGTTATATTACTTGATTTTACATGTTAACTAACATTGCATTAGGCTTGATATGACCTTTTGTTGTCGGTATGTCGTAAAATCCAACAAATAAACAAAGAGTAAAAAGTGTTACAAGCACACTTGTATCTAATGTCATATTAATCATTTTTACATGTTCTGTTTCAAGAATAATTCAAAATCAAAGTTTAAAAAAAAAATAGCTTCGCTCGTACAAGTTGGCTGGTTAACTTATTATTTAGACTTATACCCAAACTATGCAAACTATACAAATATACAGATTATTTGAAAAATAGTTTTATAAATGGTTTAAGAATTCAATATAACTTTCGATAAAACTATTAAAAATAAATCAGTTATTTATGTCCTTAAGTTTTGCAATCAAAAACTTGAATAAAATTGGATCACATGATTGGTTAATTTCAGACCAACCTTTCGATAATTTGAAACTTTCGCCAGTCAGATATTTTTTTCGGAAATTGGAGCTTCATTACATATCTCTTTTATCTACCTGTTAGTTACATAAGTGACGGCATTGATAAAAGATAACGTCGGTTGGTTTCATAAACTTCATTTGACAGCGTAGCTAATGTATCTAAACTAGGACAAGGCTCACCTCCGGTAAAAAGAGATATTAAGTCTACATTTCGCTTGATTTCAATTCATCCCAATCATTTTCACCTGCTAGATATGAAAGTGACCAGGAAGTATTACATAGATAAAGTACGTCCTATGGGTCTAAGTTTGAGTCATTCTATATTAAAAATGTCGATTTTTTTTACATTGAGTCGTTAGTCGAAGTAGTTGTTTCCCTCGATCACGATTTCAATTTTGTGAATCAAAAAAGTGCCAATACTTGTAAAATGTTAGCCGATATGTTTTCATTCGTATGATATGATTAGGTGTTCCTATAGTCGATGTTAATTGTGTGGATCTCACTACAATTTTGATATTTTGTTAAGCGATTTACTCACAAGGCATGTGCATTCGAATGCCAATAACTAAAATGTAAGAATTAAAACAATTATTGTCAGATAACATGCATAGAAGCAAATTATCTCTTAATGAATTTAGAGTTCGATTGAAAATTTATTTTCTTTCTTAGAGGTTTCTACCATTTAATGAATTGTGTATAAACCGGCACATTATAGGAAAATGGTGACACAGAAACTTTAAAATAAAAAGGCTAACATGGACTTATTACCTACAAACATTTTTCAACGGTACGACGTACATTCCACATTAATTGTAGTTAATGACTGTATGCAATTGTTTACTGATTGTTTTGGTTCAATTGATTATGGCCGTGGTTGCTATTTAATGGTCGATGGACACTAGTCTTAAACAGATGTTATTGTGTTGTTGTTTTTTTTTTTTTTTTTAAATTATTTTAGTGATACCTGTACTTGTAGCTATTTAGTTATGGAGTGTTTTTTTTCTCAAGTCGATAACAAGTTTCTTTTAAGTATATTTTATAGACAATGAAGCGCTGGTATCAATTATAATAAGGCAGACATTATATCTAAAAGACTAATGTTTCAATACGGGATTTTGTATTATTGTCAATGATAAATGACATTTGCTTTATGGCTAGGCATGTACTTTTTAAACAAAATCCTATTTCTGTTTCTATTTCCTGTCAACAGTAGTCCAGAGTCCGAACGTAAGCATTAGAACCCATATGAGGTACCTGTTTAATTCTATATCAGAAATGAAGCTCAAAGATTAGTCTAAAATGCGTTTGTAGTCAACAAGCAGGACTCATCATTATACGAATAGAATCAGGTTGTGTCAAAGATTTAGATCAGAATATCATTTGAATCCACCATGGCCACCGACAATAGACCAATCAAAACAGACGAATCTGAGATGGCCAATAATCGCCCCACAGTTAGTGTCAATAATATATAAGTTGGGTAATGACTGTTCGAAAAATTAAATGAGACTGCTTTTAGCAGCTTCTTGTTTGGGTTTTTAATTTTTGTCTCTTCGGGGTTGGTTAAAAAACGGTGACAAAACAAGAATATCTGTCATAAAATATTTTATCATTGATATCGCTTTTGAAATTGGTAATTACTAATGATATAACTAAGATATTCTAAAAATGACCGAATGAGTAAATGGATACTAAGAAGGTAAACAAACCAGTTCGCTAATGTGTCCTATTTGTGTCCATAAGATACTCACTTTAATCTGAGACCATTAACTCGTTATCAATTTTCTGCTGTTATAAGGAGAAAAACACTAATTATCAATGTTAATTATGATTTATATAAAGCTTATTCATTCCGTATAGGTGATGCTTCTGCAGCAGCAATTTGAGGCAACTTAGATTAGCAAATGAAGGATTCGGATATTATTGCAGTTAAAGTGCAAGTCTTCATTTAGTTAATTTGCATTTGCAATTGCATATAATCATATGTGCATTATATAGTGATAAACAGTTTTTGCCTGCTAGTCTATGTGCTTTTGTCAAGTGAAAATCTGTTCTGTTATGGGATTGAACCCGTTAATTATAATAAATAGTTTATTTATTACCCGTAACTAGATTTCTTGCATTGTCGGGGAAATTGGCTATTAAAAGAGGACTATAGTGATGTCACTCATTCATGTGTAATATATCAAAATTTATATATATATAAAAAGAAAGATGGCGTATACATTTATGATGTGGTAATAATTTGAAACTGCAACAGGTAAAAATGTGTTGTAGAATAAAATGTCTATCAAAGATTAATGTTATATGGACGTGACTGGGTAGTGTAGTTCTTATTTTTTCCATCAAGTAAATGTGAATTAAAATATTAGAGTAATTGATATATGAACTTAAAGAAAATAATATTTGTGTATGAATTATTTATTTATTTTGCGTACTGTCATTGTCGAATTGACATGCAGATCTTGTTTTTTGGGGCTTATGAAACAAAACTTTTGATTTGCCTTGAGCCCGGGAGCTGCCCTTAATACAAGCCCATTTGGCTGGCGCTCTCTCTCATAAGCCTTTATTGAATTGTTGATCATACATTATATTGAGTATGAATTATCTATTTTATTTTGCGGACTGTCATTGTCGAATTGACATGCAGATCTTGCTTTTTGGGGCTTATGAAACAAAACTTTCGATTTGCCTTGAGCCCGGGAGCTGCCCTTAATACAAGCCCATTTGGCTGGCGCTCTCTCTCATAAGCCTTTATTGAATTGTTGATCATACATTATAAAAAAAAAAAAGAAAAAAAGAAAGAAAAATATTGAGTATGAATTATTTATTTTATTTTGCGGACTGTCATTGTCGAATTGACATGCAGATCTTGCTTTTTGGGGCTTATGAAACAAAACTTTCGATTTGCCTTGAGCCCGGGAGCTGCCCTTAATACAAGCCCATTTGGCTGGCGCTCTCTCTCATAAGCCTTTATTGAATTGTTGATCATACATTATAAAAAAAGAAAAAAAAAGAATGAAAAATTATTGAGTATGAATTATTTATTTTATTTTGCGGACTGTCATTGTCGAATTGACATGCAGATCTTGCTTTTTGGGGCATATGGAACACGACTTTTGGTTTGCCTTGTGCCCGGGAGCTGCCATTAATACAAGCCCATTTGGCTGGCACTCTCCTTTATAAGCCTCTATTAAATGTTGTATTCGATCGTAAAATTTACTGAATGTAAATGAATTTTATATAGGATAATGTGAATTGCAATATATAGAGTGATTAGAAATATATTTGTATGAGATAATTGAAGTTCTGCTCGCTTTCGCAAACAAATATTTCCTGTATATTCTGTTTGGCGGTTGTCAGTTTTTAGCAAAAACTTTTTTGCTTACTGCCAATATGGCGGTCAGCGAGCAGTTTTATGTAGTATTTTGAGCTTAATTTATGTGTAATAATATTATGTTCGCAGTTGAAACAGTTCTGATGTACAATTTGATGCATCTGTGATCAGTTTAATTTATTTATATATGAAGATGAATTTCTGTGAACATAATAATTATAAATATCAAATCCAGTTGCGCCCATATTTGCCAAACAAACAATTACCTTGCCAGTTGATAGTCATGCTTAAATAAACTTATAATTTGATTATAATGTCTTGTATTTATTTCAATTTCTCATCTTTGACGACAACAGAGAGTATGTGTCTATTTCAATTACAATATATATTGTGCTCTCGGTTGTCGTCCTTTGGATATCTTGTATAAACCGCATTTGTATAGCGCTCTTTTCATATTGAATATATGTTCAAGAGCGCTTCACAGTCATATGCATAATTAGAAAATACGAGTTTAAATGAAAACGCAAATGAAATTTATTAAGAGATGATAAAATATAAAAACATAAACTGAAGAATAATATAATACTAAGAATTTGTGATCAATAAAGTGCTCATAGTAGTTTAAAAAACGACAACAACAACAAAACAAGATAATTTTAACTGTAAAAAAATAGTGAATGAGAGATAATGGATTGTTTGTAGAACGGCAGCCAAATGGTCGATGGGGAATCAGGCTAAATGCCCCGAAAATCCATGATTGCAAGGTGCAAAGTTGGATTCTAATCCAAGGCTCCCGCCTGAACATCCATTAGCATCAGTGCACGCGCGTCCCCCAACCATGCATTATATAGTGGTCAGATAAAGTAAAAGTGATAAAAGTTATGATTAGATTATGAATAAAGGCAGCCACCGACCAATAGGGAATCCAGCCAGATGCCTTGAAAAATCCATGATTGGAAGGTGCAAAGTCGGATACTAATCCAAGGATCCCGCCAGAATATCCATCAGTGTCAGCGCCTGATTGGTTAGATAAAGTAATAATCATAAAGGTAATGAGAATATAATCGGTGGAAAGGCAACCCCAGCCAATGGGGGGAAACTGGCTAGATGTCCTGGAAAATCCATAATTACAAGGTGCAAGGTCGAATTCTAATCCAAGGATACCACCAGAACATCTATCATTTTGTAATAAGCCTAGTGCATAATAACGTTTTTTTTGTTAAGAATTTAATAATTTCATGGTGTTATATGTTCGTAATTTTGGTGTTTAAAATCTAAGTCGCGTTTAAGTCAGTAATCTAGGTCAAAGGTCAACTAGGTGCATATATTTCTTCTATTAGACCCTATGCTCTTTATACTGAATTTTCAAGAAATTAAATCGCTAATGTTGAGATTTTTTTGGAAACTTATTTATTATGATTAAACATTATTTCTAAAAAATGAGTTTTGATTATATACTTTCTTCCCTTTTTAGCCTTAATCAAAATGCAATTCTGCTAGATGCAAATATTATGAGACTGGCCAAGTGTGCAAGTTTTGGTGTTGTAGTGAGGCACAAGATTGTGCTAATCCTGCCTCGTCTTTTGAGAAACTAGAATGTTAAGAATTGTACTATTTAGATTATTATACATTTAATTAACATTTCATAGAAATCGAATTATGTTCTTAACTCAATATTTGTCATGTTAGGGTTGATTTATTGTGTATTTTCACTTTTTTGTTTGGTTTAACGCCGTAGCAGCATATCGTATAGGTCATATCACGTCCGTCCTGCAAAGAAAAAATATCTGGATTAAGTTCTTTACCAATTACTAGGCACGTGATGTCGTCAGTGACTGACATAATTAAGAATCAGTGGTAGGAGGGAGAATAGCCATAGAAATGATCTCATTAACAATTTCCACGAAAGTATGCTTTGTCCGGGAATCGTAACAACGAACTCTCGATCAGTAGACTAGCGTGCTATAAACTGAGCTAGATGGGGAGCTGTATTTTTACCTTTTTACGCGACAAACATTATATAAAGGAACATAATCATGTAACCAAATGCATTAAAATTTCAATTAAAAAATTGAAAGTATTATAAACTTTTTCTATTATAAATTCACTTGAGTTTTTGTAAGTAATACACTATACAATGATCACATAGCGTTAATAATTAGAGAATGCACTCAGTTGACCTTTGACCTAAATAACACATTTTTATTACAAAAAGATTTTTAACCATTTTCTATGTGGCCAAGTAAATCATTCAGCCACGTGAATTAATTAATAAACTTTTTTACCAAAAATTCTTTAAGAACAGTTTTACCACTTGTCCTTTTACACACAGTGACATTATTTTCACCTTATTGAGTATTAAATGTCTCCTAAAAAGGTCACAAAGCATCAATAAACGCAATACACGTAGATTTAAACCATTATCTCTATCTGTCGTTTAACTACTTGAACTGATCTTGATGAATTTTTATAGTCACCTATTTTCGCGACAAAAAAGGAAGTAATCGTTTTATAGAAATGATGTTTAATAAAATTCATTAGTTTCCAAAAAAAAATATCCGCTTTACCGATTCAATATCTTGATAAATCCAGTATAAGGAGCATAGGGTCTAACAACAAAATATATGCATCTAGTTGACCTTTGACCTAGATAACGGCCTTAAACGCGATTAAGATTTTATTGATCCCCACGTGAGATATCAGGAAGTCATCCAGCTTCATGAATAATCCATTAGATTTGCATTAACAAAAAATGTCTTACACTTTCATTTTCAGGAGGTTTTTTGAAATCGTAGGAAGATTATTTAAAATAATTTAAAATTCAATGTACATTTATACGAGTTTGCATGGTTTTCATGAAGTTTAGGACAGTAAAATGTACATAATTGCAAAAATGCAATAGCCACCTGTTTCTGTTTTAAAAAATCTTTCCGAAGCTCATGGCAAACAATCCCGCAATGGTATGTCGGCCCAGTTGAGAAGAGCATCTAAAAAGTGGTTCGCTGTACTCATCGATATAACAGCAATATTTTGATGATTTTTTATATAAAAATGTGCTCTTTACAAATCTGCCGCGTGATTTTTCAAATTTCGGGTCAGATAGATGCTAATGGCCAAAAAACCGATGACGTCACTAATTTCTAAATAATCGCCTCTTAACTTTAAAATCTCATTGCGCGCTTATTTGTCGAATTTCAAACAAGAAAATTTAGTTTTAATTTATGATATGCTTAGACTTAAAGATTTTGTAAATGTTTTGAAAATAATCCGGTGCTGAAAGCATTGATCACCAAAACAAGTGATTACGTCACATTTTTACTAGGGCTCTATATCGGCCAGAATGATCAATACGATATTCGTATCGATACAAAATGATCAATATTCGATGTATCATATGATATTTTAATTAAAAATATATTGTTATAAAACAACAAAATAGTGTTGCTTTATTCATTATTTTAATACGTGTAGTAGCACCATACTACTAAATGCACTGTCTTATAAATACTTTTTTATAAAAGTCTATGACGGTTGCTTTTTAAGGCAATATCGTTTATGTACTTGTGCAGGATTTGCTCAAAATTAAACTATTTTGTAGACGATTGGTTTTAGTTAGATTGGTTTCCAGTTATTCATATTTGCACGACCCTAAACAAAGATCGACAAAATGTAAAACAGACACTTTAAGAATTTCAGCTATTTACATGACATATCAGTTCTGTATGATCAAGTTGTCTTTACATTGCGGATTTGCACAATCAAATCCGTGTGACAACAGATACCAAGAACTAATCCATATTCTTTACACTAATTGTTTGTTACCAAAATAATCGAAAACAAAGGACATTCTGACTACAGCAGTTACTTCCCTTTGATTGAAGAGAACAAAATATCTATCTATCTCATAATACTGTTACATACCTTTCACAATATGGGCAAATGACGTGACCGGTTTAAGACGTATTTGTAAAGGTGTGTCATATTATGAGATTGTTCGTCCACAAATATATCGTATACCGGTGTAGCGCAATGTTAGAACGAGATGCATCAACCAAAATAAGCAAATTTTGATCTATCTCCAAACACATTTTTGCAATTTTCAGCGTTACTATTCATAATATTTCAATCATAATCCTCATGTATGTGTTGATTAACATTGATAATGTGCCTACCAAGTCTCATGTCTATAAAGACGGAAACAACGAAGATATAACCTTTCGAACTTTTGAAGTCGATTTCCCAAAAATAAAAATTTGGTAGTTAGAGCATTGTTAGATTGGGGCGACGATATATTAAACTCAGTATTTACAGTCTATTTTTGTCTTATCGGAAGCTTTCGGCAATATACACGTACTGCATGAACAATTAATGTTGTTTTCATAAAAATACATACTTTGAAACTGTGCCATAATATTGCTGACTTACTTGTTTATCCAAAAACTAATGTGTCCAAAAATAAAAGTATTATTTGACAACATTAAACATGCACTTCATTAGTTTCCGTATCGATTTACGGATTAGTTCCTATACATTCGTCAAGTTTCGATGCTTTAATGAGTGACAATATAAGGTATATATGAAAAAGTATAATATCAAACGCTTTTTAATGCAGAGGTAAAGCACATTCCAGCACAGGTTGTTATTTTTTTTGTAATTCCGCAAATACTAGTAACAGTAGCAACATTATGACTTACTTATTACTTTTAATTAATTGATTGAATATTAATTATAAATCACTTTACATCATTTGTTGTCTCTTTATTATCATACTTATTTCTTTATTCATATTTTCATTATAATTTTGTGGCATGGTTAAAGACTGAACATTCTCATTCTCGTTTCTTTGAACGAGAATGAGACTGAAGGACTTTCATAAATGAAAACGCCAATTATGTGTTTAATACACTTTCGCTGCAGGTTTTTAAAATCATGGAATCCGTGCGCAGTCTTGTTAATTAACAAGTATTTGTAAAACATGTATCGATTATGTTTAAATAGTAAAAATAAGATTTCATGTGGGATCGAACCCGTAACTTGATTATGAGGTGATACGTTTTACCACTACACCAAGTCCTTACATGCCTCCTGTGTCCTATTACTAAACCATTAAGTATGTGAAATTTCGTGAATTTAAGAAGATTTCATACGGAAATTCACGACTACAAATGTATGCATACAGTCCATATTTAATGTTGCCAAATAATACAATAACATGCCACTTTTAACAAATTGAACTATACTCACATCGGTTGTTATAAGCATGTGTATAACCGTATACACGCATACGGATAGTCACGATTTCATGTAAGTGAAATGTGTAATTATAATAATTAGGTAGTTCAAGCTCAGGTTATTTCTGTTGGACTATAGTATGCTCTTTATTTGACAGAAAAATGACAGCACCAAAATACTCCCAACAAATACACATGACATTAAATAACACCAAACAAGTAGATTTGACATTATATAACACAAAACAAGTATATTTGACATTATATTACACCTAACAAGTATATTTGACATTAAATAACACCAAACAAGTTGATTTGACATTATATAACATCAAACAAGTATATTTAAATTATATAACACCAAACAAGTAGACTTGACATTATATAACACCAAACAAGTATATTTAAATTATATAACACCAACCAAGTAGACTTGACATTATATAACACCAAACAAGTATATTTGACATTATATTACACCAAACAAGTAGATTTGACATTATATAATACCAAACAAGTAGACTTGACATTATATAACACCAAACAAGTAGACTTGACATTATATAACACCAAACAAATAGTTTTAATATTATATTACACCAAACAAGTATATTTGACATTTAAACACCAAACAAATTGTTATAATATTATATTACACCAAACAAGTTTATTGACATTATATAACACTAAACAATTAGTTTTAATATTATATTACACCAAGCAAGTATTTTTGATATTATATTACACTTAACAAGTATTTTTGACATTATATTACATTAAACAAGTATATTTGACATTATATTACACCAAACAAGCATATGTGACATTATATAACACCAACAAGTAGATTTGACATTTATTTCACCAAACAAGTATTTTGACATGATATAACACCAAACAAGTATATTTGACATTATATATCACTAAACAAGTATACTTGACATTATATAACACCTAACAAATAGATTTGACATTAAATAACAACTTACAAGTATATTTGACATTATATTACACCTAACAATTTATTTGACATTATATAACACTAAACAAGTATATTTGGCATTATATAGGCCTAACACCTAACAAATAGTTTTAACAATATAAAACACCTAACAAATAGTTTTAACAATATATAACACCTAACAAGTATATTTGACATAATATTACACCAAACAAATATAGTTGGCATTAAATTATATCCAACAAATATCTACAATCTTAAATTCTATCAGTCGACACGTTGTTTAATTTTAGGAGACACACTAAATTAAACTCCAACCATTTAGTTTAATTTTATTTAACGTGATTAGCTTACATTATGTTTATCTAGAAATTTTTAAAGGCAGTATTTTTTTAAAGAAAAATACTATGGTTGATCAACGTGTGTGTTATTTATTTTGACTGGCGTTTTGTCACCCTAATGGGACACACCACAGTTTCCTCGGCTTCTCGGCTGAAAATACCCCGCCACACAAAAGCTCACACACTCACCTGTAATCACCAACTAAAACAAATGATTTTGAACATTAGCATGAATATATGTTTCTCAATTAAAACAATAAAACACACATGATCAAAACAAACTTTTTTGCCTGGGGGCCTTTAATTGTTTGTTTTGAGGGTCGCGAAAATAAGTCACACAGAAATCTTAATTCCAATGATAGCAATATATAATACACTGTTTCATGTACCCTTGACACTGCACAAGCAGGAAATAACAAGGAAATAGGGTGTCCACCATGACTTTATGGCTCTAATTTTCCAATTTCTGAGATACCTTGAAAATGAACAGTTGATTTCTGTGCTAGCTCCGCAAATAGCTACATTCGCATCTGACAGTTATTTTTCGAAATACCTCGGTCAATACCGTTGAAACCTATTATACCTAATAATTAAAATGCAACACTAGTTGTTGAAACTTCAAATATAGCAATCGAAAATATTTTAAACCTCAAAAATGCACTCCAACTGCCAAAGTTCCTATTATTTGTAAATTTGACCCTGGCCAATTCGCCAATTCACCAAGGCGGCTTTGAAACCGTGGTGTGCCACCTAAAAGACACTTAGTCCATGTACAAATGTACTTATCAAAATAATGTAAAGATTGTACAATAATTCACATGTACTATCTAATTTAATTGGACATTATTTTCATGTATCAGCTCTTGGTGTCAAAAAAAAGTACCGGAAGTAAAAAGAACTAGCTATAAGCCACTTGACTATTTCTACTGTTTAGACTCATAGAGTTTCAATCTTTCTTGCCCCTTCGCTCATTTATCAAGATGGGCGAAAGATAAACAAAATAAAATAAACGACCAAACGTATATTGCGGATTTAGCGTAAAACGGTCGTAACTCACTCTTCTTATATTGAGTTGCGACTGTTTAGCGCTGAACCCGTGATATTTTTAAAGAAAAGGTGGTAGTTTAATATTATATAATTATGAATATACATATCACAGATATCAGATGAACATACCCCATTCGGCCATTCGCTACAGATAACCTCAAAATATTTAGACGCCGTTTTGTAACTACATTTTCGTCACATTTCCTAACCGGTGTTGAAGTAAACAAACCCACGTTTAGGCGATGAGTAATGTGTTGTTTTAGACCATCAATAGACGTTCAATGATATCGCTAAACAATATTTAGTTAAACAATGACATAGAAATATGTTTTGACAAAGATCTCTGTGTATACTTCAATCTTGAACTATCTTGCATAACCGAAACGAGCTTCGCCTGTGTTTCGCTTCGCGTAGATAGTAAAAACCTAAGCCGCCAGGGAAGACCCTCCCACGAATTCTTCCGAGATTATTTATTCATGAAAGGTCAATGTGTTCCGAATGGAGCCTACCCTAGAAGTACGACAGGTCCACCGCGGCTCGGAACTATATTATAGAATATATATATAGGTCAAACCTCAACAAACGATCTAGATCTAGTTATTAAATATTATTAAGAGTAAAATATAGAACAACGTTTGGAAGTATTTCTTTCCGAATCGTATGAATAATTAATTATATATATTATACAATGTTTTCAGTGTTGGGTCTAAACCGTGAACCGTATCGGGCTATTCTGATGACAGTTGTGACTCAAGATTTTGTACCAGCCGCACTTAAATAGGGTTGAATGCTGGCAATTCCTGATTGACCAATCAGAATAAGCCAGCATTGTACAATAATGTTACAACTTACAAACTAATTTATCTTTAAGCTGTAAAAATATGCAAACTTAACCATATCAATGTCATGTAGTTATCTATACAAATAAATCAATACTCTTTTCATGAATATTCAAAGGAATAGCTTCAACATGTTACACATAATAAATAAGCACATTAATGAAGTAAAACAGCTGGGAAGCAAGTCTTGCATCATAACATAAGCAATAAATCTGTGAGCTAATGCTCACTAGTGATACCCCCGCCAAAATCTAAAAATATGCGACAAACAGGAAGTAGATGAGCAAGGAGCATGAAATCGCTTTACACCACATGGGACTATGGGATGAAGCAATATGCAAAGTATTAGCCTGCTGCATGATATAGTTGCTGAGAAAACTGCGACGGAAATTTTGTAACGGACGGACGGACGGACGCACGGACAGACAAGGGTAAAACAGTATACCCCCCTCTTCTTCGAAGCGGGGGTATAAAAATTCCCAATGCTGGTGAGCTGTGATGGTTAAAATTCATGAGTATAACACACGCAACCTATTTAAATATCTTAGTTAAGTATGATAAAATACAAATTCAAAAAGAAAGCACATAATAAACATTAAACATGAAACCCAGCATTGTATAAATCATTCCTATGCGTTGACGTTGCAAAAAAGTAAATGTGAAGTCATCATGGCGGATGTTTTAATATTGACACGAAAAGTGTCTGCTTCGATTCAATAACAAGTATGTACGTTATATCGACAGTTTTAACGATTCTATTGTGTTACATATTATGCAATATGTTTTGGTATGATACTAAGATCATATAATTATTCGATTTGATAAATGTTATCAATTCTATACAGTTTATACGAAAATGACGAAATAAGTGTACATTATTCGGACAACAACCACTTTCGGACATGTCAGTCTGACAGCCATTACATTACACATGAATTATTTGTGTGTATACTTCCAATTGACATAGAAAAACAAGGATTTGACACAATGTGTGCTAGTTTGAATTCAGTGCTCTCAAAATTTTTTAGTTATTACGTAACAAAATGGTACTCAAACAGTTGATACGACGTTTAAAACCACAAACAAAACTAACAGTTAAGGTTTAGGTCCATATTTTTCTGCATAAAATTGCAAATGACCAGACAAAGCAAAGAAACTTCTGTAGAACTTGAAATTTTAACAGCAATTAAAGAACTTATCCCTCAATGTTTTGATGATATAGCGTTGCATCAAAACCCCTTCAAATCTGAATTAGGGACCAGGATAGGGGTCATGTTTCTTGTACGGTTATAATGATGTTAAGTTGACAATAGAGGAAGAACTACTTACCTTTCGACACATTTGCAATGAACTCCGAGCAATGAAACAACAAAAATCAACATCCTTCATAGATTCCACAACATTTCACTTTCGCTTATTTTTGTTCATGGAGTTTGACATTTTTAGGGTTAATGTATTTACCGAAAAACCCGAATATTTATGAAAAATCCCGAAAGACACTCATTGGAGTTGTATCTTGAGCTAATAAATCACGTTTTACTTTAAAAATATGTGTTTAAATGTTTTAAAATACTTGTTGCCAATGACATTTGAACAATTTTGATGTGTTAGTATCAATATTACATAGAAATTCAATTATTAAGACGCGACAAACAATCGTTGTAAGTACAATAAAATGATTTCGTTTGTTAATAAATGTCTTAATAAAACTGTTTCAAACAAATGTCAGTAATAATTATTAGTCTAACTATTTTTCCTGCATACACGGAAGTATAAGTCATAATTGATACGAGAGGTTATCGTTTCTGCGATAGCGAACAGTATCCGACCAGGTTTTTCTAGAATATGAAAAAGCTTTATGCTATATGAATGTTTTGGGACATATCAATTAAGGTTTTTCGCCTGTGAAATTCATCCTTTGAGTTATTTCTCATTTATATATATTAACAACTTGTCTTGACTTTATCCATGGGTTACTCCTATTATAGCTGATATAATGTCTATATATTGGAACCGAACGAACCCCTTACAAGAGCCAAAAAAGGTCCATAATTCGTAAAGACCATAAAAGAACAAATTCAATGACTATTCTAGAATTTTCAAGGACTTTTTACACTGTTCAAGTACTTTTTATGTATCTCAAGCATAACATGTGTGAAATGGTATAAATAAAATTGTGCAAGCAGGCTCGAGAATGACATGTAAAATGTTATGAGCGGTTTAAAACCAATAAAATAAAATCTAGTTAAGTAACATCCAAGGTCAGACGTTTAACTTATAAATGTATTTCACATTAAAACTCGCGTTAAAAGTTTTTCTAAACAGGCAGAGTTGAGAGCAATGTTATCATATTACTTATCATGTCCAACATATTTCACGATGCTTATTACACATTATTTGCAAAATCCAGGAGAAAAAATCGATAAAATTAAGTTCAGCATAAGGTAAGACCGTAACGTAATAGGGAGTTCGTTAACATTCCCTTCAAAATGTCAAAGAATGTGTACATAACTCTTTCGAAAGCCAATAATGAAGAATTGAAATGTAAGTCGATGTTTTTTTTTCATAGGCCTACAGGCGGTAACGCCTCCAATCATAGTTTTTTCAAATAAACATATACTTATGGGTAAAACTTTTTTATATATAGGTTTAATTACATAACACGTTTACGATGCACACCAATTTGATATCTGAAAACTGGTTTAGTAATTAAACATAGAGAATCAAGAAATGCTGTAAATTGAAATGATTGAACATAATTATCATTGGGACATTACAAATCTACACAGGTGTTTTTAACAGTCGTATAAATCATATTAGTTAATGAAAAATAGCCTGAATTTAATTTAGTCTAGGTCCAAAGAGCGTTGTTGTTTAACAAATAGGTAACTTATTTTAACACACGCAGTACATACACAAGCATAATCTTAGTTCACACATGGTGTGTATTCAGCGAGCAATCTGGGTTTGCTTTTATTTTACAATCAAAAGGCCTCTAAATCTCTCAATACAATCATACAACATAAAAAATGACACATCCGAAAAATTCATATTTTGTCAAAAACCTGGTCGATTACTGTTCGTTATCGGAGTAACAATTAACCCTTATTAATTATGACTTATACTTATATGTATACAGGAAAAATAGTTAGACTAATTATTATTACTGACATTTGTTTGAAACAGTTTTATTAAGACATTTATTAACAAACGAAATCATTCTACTGTACTTACAACGATTGTTTGTCGCGTCTTAATAATTGAATTTCTATTTAATATTGATACTAACACATCAAAATTGTTCAAATGTTATTGGCAACAAGTATTTTAAAACATTTAAACACATATTTTTAAAGTAAAACGTGATTTATTAGCTCAAGATACAACTTCAATGAGTGTCTTTCGGGTTTTTTCATTAATATTCGGGTTTTCCAGGTTTTTCGGTAAATACATTAACCCTAAAAATGTCAAACTCCATGAACAAAAATAAGCGAAAGTGAATTGTTGTGGAATCTATGAAGGATGTTGATTTTCGCTGTTTCATTGCTCGGAGTTCATTGCAAATGTGTCAAAAGTTAAGTAGTTTAAATCTCTTCCTCTATTGTCAACTTAACATCATTATAACCGTACCAGAAACATGACCCCTATCCTGGTCCCTAATTCAGAGTTGAAGGGGTTTTGATGCAACGCTATATCATCAAAACATAGAGGGATAAGTTCTTTAATTGCTGTTGAAATTTCAAGTTCTACAGAAATTTCTTTGCTTTGTTTGGTCATTTGCAATTTTATGCAGAAAAATATGGACCTAAACGTTAAGCCGATACGGCTTATTGTAATACCAAGCTCGTCGATACGACGTATGATTGTTTCCTTGGTATTTTTATCAGACCTAGTGCAGTCTTACCAGCACATAATTTTCTTTCTATTGGTAGTTCTCCCTACCACACAACGGTTATCTTTTTCTAGATTACCTCGAGGTTTTGAACAAGTTGAGAGTTTTTTAGAAGAACCTCGAGGTAATCTAGAAATTTATAACCGTTATGGGGTTGGGAAAATTACCGCTAGGAAAAGAATATTGTACCGCTTACTCTGCACTAGGTCTGATAAAAATTGGTTACGTATTAATGTTGTTTATCTTGTTATTTCCATCTAAATGTGTTGATCTAGTCGTCATTTTTGCCGTGTTAGGAACCATACAGGTCACGTGATTCCCCACACTATCATTAAGTGGTTGTCGATAAAACATTTAGTCACATCAGAATTATCATTGCCAAGGGAGAGAACTGTGCTAAGCCTAAACAGTAGTTATATAATGATATGTTTTGTAAAGCACTATAAATATGTAGGCACATGAATAATGATAATAAATTATTGTATACAAAGTCATGTACATGTAGTATTCAGCTGTCTTGATTAAATAATAAACGTTCTAAAGGAGACCAGCCAATATCCAAGTCAATATTATAAGCAGTTTTTAACATGGTTTCCGTGTAGTCAGCAGCTTGTTTCATCTTTAAAAATTGTTCTTTGCTATACACCTGTTTTAATTCTGCCATATGTTCCGCTTCGGAAACTTTTCGATGGAAATTTCCTTCTTGTAACTTAATTGTACAAGCAATGTCCGTCTCAGTGATATTAACATTTAGAAAATCGGCGAGTTGTGTCAATGTGTCAGCCATGTTAGTTTTCAAAAGTTCATATTGTAAGACAAAGACGGGCCCGCTAAAGCCTTCTATTGTTCTGTTGGTTAGGTTTGTGTACCATCGAAGTGAATGATCAAACATTGTCTGTGCCGCTGGAAAAGAGAGAACAAATATCATGCTTTATTAAAATAAAATAAGTTACCAAGATCATGTTTATATGTTGCTCTGGCTACTCTTATTTCAGTAGCTGTACAAGCAAAATAAAACGTAATCTATACATAAACATATACAATGTACATGTATATGTAATTGGCATTAAAACCTGGACCCCTAAAAAGATTATTACAATTACTAATTGATAAATTGATGCCAATGTATCGGTACATGTATATGATCACATTATGTTTAAGAGGAAGTTTAAGTATAGAAAAAACTCGTCTAGATTACATAATTAAGCTCAAAAACTATTATGCTCCAGGTATATTGAACATTAGTGTATACATAAATATAGTGTGCTCTTATAAAAGTACACTTAAAGTTTTTAAAGACATGGACACTATGTCAAATTCAAATTTAGGTAGCAGATTGGTTTGAACAGTTTATAGTGTCTCTAATGCATTATACTTTTATTCAGTGTGGGGAATCACGAGACCTGTATGGCTCCTAACACGGCAAAAATGACGACCAGATCAACAAATTTAGATGAAAAAGAACAAAGTAAATTACATTTATACGTAACCGATTTTTATCAAACCTAGAGCAATCTAAGCAGCACAAATTTATCTTTTTAGCGGTAGTTCTGCCAACCCCATAACGGTTCTACATTTCTAGATTACCTCGACGTTCTTCCAAAAACCTCGAGGTAATCCAGAAAACTAGTTCCGTTGTAGGGTTGGGAGAATTAACTCAAGAAAGAGACGTTTTTGCTGCTTAGACTGCAATAAATCTGAAAAAATCGGTTACATATAAATGTCATTTACCTTGTCGTTTTCATCTAAATGTTTTGGTCTGTCGTCATTTTTGCCGTGTTCAGAACCATAAAGGTCATGTGATTCTCCACACTGTTATTTTATACTGTATAATACTGATAACTTCATGTTTGTAAAATAGTTTTCAAGTCTACTGTAGATGAATATTGCTTCGTATAGTGGCTTTATTGAAAATTTCAAAGATACGCTATTAGCTACATGCATATTTTTATTGATGGTTTATTGCAGCATAAATACTATGATATGTTGTCATAAAACACATGAAAATTAGCCTGTAATTTCGTTACAGTACTGACACCGAGAAATTAGTGTAAGAACTGTTTTATATAGTGAATATTTGTAATCTAAATGCAGATGTGTCCTCAGACAAAACGTCATTAAAGCTGTTTGAAGTGTGATGTCCAGGACTGTAAAGTAATTATATTACCTTGTATTAATAAAGGTTTAGATGGTCGCCCTGTGTGTCCGCCTTTAGCATAGTTAGCATATGCCAAAAGTGCATCGTATGGATTTCTGATCAGGAGAACCACTTTCTTGAATTTGTATTGTGTATAATGTTTTGTTTCATGGGTTTTTACTACTAACGTCTTTGATTTGTCTGTGTGGCATTCAAACGGAAATCCTTTGTTTCTAAGACCACCGTCACAATAGCAACTAGATGTTCCAAGACCTGAAAATATATGTAATATATCAATATAAAACACATTTAAATGTAAATATAGTATTTCCCTTGAATGTGTTAAGGTCCTAACCTGTATATTTTGGGGGAACATGTGAATTAATGTAATAATTTTTATCAATATAAGATAAATTGCATAATTATGAAACCTTTATGGAAATTACTTCTACAATCGATTACATTATAGTAGACAAAAAGAAGACATATTTTCATACAATGTGTATACAGTAGAAACTTAGAATTTTGCAAGCTGTAAAAACATAATAATTGAATGTGACTCTTTTATTTTAAATCTACTTAATAAAAATAAATGATTGAGTTGTATCCTGCGGACAAGTCTCATCTGCTAAATAGTTTTATGACAAAATGTAGGGATTTTTTAAAAAAGAAATTTTATAAAAAAGAAACTTTTCTCTTCTTCGAAGTCGTTTAATTTAAATAAACAACTTTTCTAAGTTTAGCCGCACGAGGTCAAAATTTTAGGGACATGCATATAAAGATATTGAATATACATGAAATGAAATCATATGCACAGCATATTGATAAAAAATACATGCACCTTAGTGAAGTAGTTAAAGCAGGTGGTAGATATCCAGTTTACAAATATCAGCTTCAATTTGCCAGAATCATAGATGTTAGCTATGTCAGCTTCAATTTGCCAGAGACATAGATGTTAGCTATGAGAGCTTCAATTTGCTAGAGACAAATGTTAGCTATGAGAGCTTCAATTTGCCAGAGACATAGATGTCAGCTATGTCAGCTTTAATTTGACAGAGACATAGATGTTAGTTATGTCAGCTTCAATTTACCAGAGACATAGATGTTAGTTATGTCAGCTTTAATTTGCCAGAGACATAGATGTTAGCTATGTCAGCTTCAATTTGCCAGAGACATAGATGTTAGCTATGTCAGCTTCAATTTGCCAAATACATAGATGTTAGCTATGTCAGCTTCAATTTACCAGAGACATAGATGTTAGCTATGTCAGCTTCAATTTGCCAAAGACATAGATGTTAGCTATGTCAGCTTCATTTTGCCAAAGACATAGATGTTAGCTATGTCAGCTTCAATTTGCCAAAGACATAGATGTTAGCTATGTCAGCTTCAATTTGCCAAAGACATAGATGTTAGCTATGTCAGCTTCAAATTTTCTTTATACAAACGGATTAATGTAATTGTTGGCCAACCAAGCCTGCAGTGATGCTTTTCACATAAACACTTACGAAAAAAAAATCTTCGTAAGTTAGTTTCATATAGTTAGCATTTCAAAGTCAGACGCATAATAAGCATAAATATGACATGATATTCAAAAGGTATACACAATTTACACAATTTGTATAATATTTAGAATTGATAAGCCAAAAAATGAACGTATTATTATTGTTTCTTGCTTTTGACTTACGAAGTTTTTTCGTAAATATTTTTGTGAAAAGCATCACCGCCGGTTAAGAGATAGCGTAGGGTTAATAGAACAGGGTAAGTTAAACCAATGCTTTTACAATCAGCAGCAGATTTTTTTGGAATTTAATTGATGTAAGTTTGATATTCACGTTCGATGTTTTACATAATTATATGAGTCCAAACATTAACAAAAGATTCACTTGTTGGCATCTTCATATTTAAATTGATGGTATTTGCCAGTATTGCAGCGTAGAATTAGGTCCCTTTGTACTAAAACCCAATGTAAATGGATTTATCATCAGTAATGAGCACCACTCAGTTTATTCTGCATTGATGCAGACCCAGTTCATTATATTTTATAACTATCTTTATTTGTTGAAAATGAACACTTATTACCAGTTTTGATAATTGAAACTACAGAAATAAAATGATTTTGCATTGAAGTGTCATGTCGTAGGAGTGAGCTTGGCCGAGCGGTTACGACGTTGGACTGGTAATCATTGGATAGCCAGCTCCGCGTTGGCTCAAATCCCATTCAAAACCCACCCCGTTGTTTCCTTGAGCAAGAAACTTTATCCTACTAGCTTAGTACTCGGGGGCCAGGAAGAAGACTCGAAAGTGATTAATCTAATTTTAACTTTTTTTGCAATCGAGCTAAAATAAAAATAAATATAAAAAATTGTATAATAAGTATAATGTCAATGTATGTTCATCGACTATGCAGTATAGACAGTGAACATGCAATTGACATTACAGTTTACATTGAAAGCTCTTGTTTAGAGTAAATATTCACTTCGCAAAGAATTGATGTAAAAGTCAACATCATCGTGCTTGCAGGGCATTGAACATAAAGGGTCGAAATTACAAATACGTAATTCTCTTTACTCTCGGAATACATTTTCGACTGGATCACTTTTTTACCTCTTTTTGGTAAATATTTATTCCCCTATATTTAAATTACAAACTTTTTTGAATGTGATAGTGATCGACTAACAAATTGATTAAGACAGTACTAGTGAAACAATAATCTATAAACATTACGTAGATGTGTACATTTCATTAACAATTCATTCACATATTTAAATAGACAGAAAACAAATATTGTCATAGCTCTTCTAAGTTTTGAAATAATATACTATGGTAGAATTATTATTGAATGAACTTGTAATGTAAGCCGAAAAATATGTATTATTTGGCAACATTAAACATACACTTCATCAGTATCCGTATCGATTTACGGCTTAATTCGTATACATTCGTCAAATGTCGCCGTTTCAATGAGTGACACTGTAAGCTATGGATTGGGTTATATCAAACGGTTTGTAGGGCCGAGGTACTGTCTTGTCAATAGAAATACCCCTGGTTCGATTCTCGCACAGGCTGTTATTTATTGTAATTTCTCAAACACAAATAATATATAAGCAACACGATAACTTACTTATTTCATTTAACTAATTGATTAAATATGATCTATATATCATTTTATGACATATTTTTATATACTTTTTCTATATTCATATCTTTATTACAATTTTGTGAGATGGTTATAGACTGAATCATTTTCAGAAATGAAAACCCCAATTATGTGTGTACATGTAATACATTTCGCGGCAGGTATTTTTTTAAATCATGGAATCTGTGCACTGTCCTGTACACAAGTATTAGTATAGTATTACCGATTATGTTTAAATCACAAAATTAAAGTTTAATAAGGAACCCGTGAGGTATTGATTTTGAGGTGGTACGCTTAAAATACCAATACACCAATTCCTTACTTGCTTCTTTATATCCGTTTACTAAACCTTGAAATAATGTATCCGTGGATTTACGGAGATATCATACGGAAATTCACAACTTTGCATACAATGCATGTTTAATTTAGCCAAATAATACGTTTAAGTGCAATTTTTTAACTTGGCACATCGATTTAACAAAACAAGAGTTTAACTGTCAAAAATAGGGATGGACAAATATATTCATAAAAACAAGTGAGTGATATCTATACTGTTATTCACTGAGTCACAAGCACTGACAAATTAATTTTGTTTTCAAACGAATAAATACTTTGAAACCGCTACGCAATAGTGTGGACTCATGTTTCCCATGTACGAATAAACCCAAAATTAAAATTAAAATAATTCGCCAAGTTTTGAAAATTGATTTATACATATGCAAGTACAGGTTTAAACATTTGTTTTATTTAAAGACTTTTCAGATCTTTTTATTTATGGTTGTATAATAAAACCGTATTGATCCCAATGTTTTTGAAAGAAACCAATCTTTCAATAAACGTAGGGTTGATTTTTAGTTTTTAAAAGAACAATTATATACGCCAATTTTGAGAAATCAGTATAGCAAGCTTACTACAAACTCTACTCTTTGAGGTAAATGAAGGGACTCAACATTTCAAGCATGTGTTGTACAGAGAAAGGTTTGAATAAAAAATAATGCGATAATTACAAATGACCAAACACTAAATAAATGCTGCGCATATAATTATACTGAAACATTTTACTTTTGTCGATCTGAATGCGCCAATAACCGTGTTTATATTACGGAATGGTTAACGGCCAGTTTTCCGTACTGAAAACTGACTTTTTTCGTGATTGGTTAAAAGTCTACCTCTGCAGAGTGACTCTTTTTTCAAACACCGTCGATTGTCGCAAATATTATACTGTACCCTGAAAAGAGCCTGGGCACATTAAAGGAAATTCAACTTCAGCTTGAATTTACAACTTAGTAGTTGAATGTTTCTGAACAGATCGAATATTGTACCAATCTGTATACATGTATACATGTATTATATTTAGAACCACCAGCATCCAATAAGTATGATAGTACTGTACTATACTTAAAAACAACGCATGCTATCACATAAAAAACTCAACATAAATAATTGGTCGACTTAAAACCTATTGACAAAGCCACCTTCCCTACAAAGCTATTTTAATGGATTTCCGGAAAGTGGTTTTGTGTAGAGGTTGGTCAGTTTCTTTTTCTGGTATTCCAATGAATATTGTATTATCATGTATACCTGTTTGAATATGAAATTAAGACTGTTGTCAATAAGCATGCTCCAATATAGGAACAGACCGGGATATTCAGAACTGCAAAACCATGGTTCAACGAGTCTGGATACTGGATATTGGAACGATATTGGAACAAAACGGAGCGTCCGGAATAGAGAAAGAGTTTGGAAAAAGTACAAATTCCAAAACAATTCCAGGAATTTAAAGAAGTGCACAACAAATACTGCCAAGAAATTAATTCTGAGGAAAAAAAACTAGTAATCAGTGATAAAATTGTAAATTCCAATTTGTTTAATATATTAGTTATAGTTGTATTATATTTTATAAGAGAAAATTAATTTCTTTACTTTAAAAATGCACCAGTTTTAATGTATTATTTAGTGTTGTTCCCATGACACATCTGGTCACTTTATTCATTATCACAGTGTTTTAGACCTGTCTTTGGTAAATGTTTAAAAAGACATTGTTTTGTATAAACTAAAGCTTTGACTGGGTTTTGTTCAAACGTGTTTTAATTCATTAAACGGGCGATTAACAATATCCCTTCTCAAAAAGGTATTTAGCGATCATACACGCACAATATTAATACAAGCTTAAAGTTGTATCGTTTGTTAAAATTGAAATAAACTACATAATGGATGGGGTTAGGGTTATGTATGTCTATACACTTAATGTATCTTTTACAAAATACATCAAAATTATCAGAAATTTATGGATATTTTTAAGATGTTGAGTTACCCCACCAACATTACATCTGCAGTTTATTTTTAAATTCAACAAATGATACACGCTTTAATATATTATAAGTGTATTAAAATGACCCACGGCATTTGATGTATAATGTTTCGTCAACAAACTGAAAATCTCATTACTCTATGTATGTTGTGAAGAGTGTCGGATAGAAAACTAATTTCAATGAAATAGCAAACTGGAACGGGTGTTGAAACCATACACGAGTTCTTTTGGTCATCATAATACAAAAAATGAATGGTACATTATATGGCTATAATCACTGAACTTACAAACAAAATACCTCTTAGTTACAGGTTAGTTCACACATCATCAGACTACTTGAAATATTCCTTCTTTCCTCATACTGTTCAACTTTGGAACAATCTTCCATACAGCATAGTTACTTTGTCTACACTGGACCAGTTCCGTGCAGGAGTTTCAAACATCATATACTAAAGCCTAATTCATTGTTTTTAATTATCAGTACATTTTACTCCTTCAAATTTCTCACATCAACATATTTTTTTTCATCATTATTCGTTTCTGCATAGATTTTACCAGTAAACTTATTTTTTATTTTTCTTACTTAAATGTAGGTGTATTTGCAATGTCATGATTTTGGATCATTTTTCTTTTAAACATTCTTTCACTTCATCTCAGCACTCTCTGCACAACATGCTAACATATCTCATCCCTTGCACCATCTTTTATTCCCCAGTACTAAACTGGGTCTGTATATTACTCGTATTCTTTTTTATCTTTACTAACATCCTGGCGCACAACCCCGTCTATAATTCTCAATTGAGCGGTTGGCAGTATTAACGAGATAGATAGATACTACATGTAAATTGTAATATTTCCAGAACACGGTAGCAGTACCACGTGACTGCGACGTCACAAATGCTTCGATTTGAAGAAAACAGTAAAAAAAATCAGCCTCGATTCTAAGTTTTAAAAAGATGTAAATCTTTGAATTCTTATCAGATTTCAATATCTATGTGAGACTAAGCATAAAGTGTAAATTATTTCCTAAGCATCACATCACCAACACCAGTTGTATACTTTTTGCTAACGCCTTGGAAAGCTTATCCTTTTCAGATTGCTTCACTAACAAGTTGTCGTCCGGTTTCAATTAGAAAATCGTTGGTAGGTTTTTTTAGGGTGTTTGCAAAATAGATAAAACTGGTGTTGGAGATGTATTGCGCAACAAACAGTATACTGCTTAGCCTCAAGTAAGTATCGTGTAAATGTGACAAGAATTAAAATACTTATAGCTCTTAAACTCTGAGTCGAGGTGGATTTTTACAGATTTCTTCTTGAAAGAGTAGCATTTGTGATATCATAGTCACGAGGCATTGCCATGTTGTAAATGAGTACAATCTTTATTATAACGCAGTCATAAATTGACGTATTTGAAAATTCTTGTTGCAGTTAAATACAACTAAAATGAATGTACATACCTGACATTTGTTGTATAAGATGTCTACTCCACGTATTCCCTGCGCCTGGAAAACTAACAAGCCCTGTTATAGGCAAAGAGTGTGGAGACAACTTGACTTTTTTCTCCAGACAGTTAGTCACATTTTCAACGGATATCTTTTTTATATTTGTAGCATTCGTGCTGACAATGTTGGTTATATTCCCAGTCTGTGATGACAATCGAGTCACTTCAGTCGGAATATTCGTCAAAACAGTATCACTGTACCTTCGTGAATTAAAAAATAACAAAAATAGGCACGCCGTCAAAAATACAAGAATTGCGGCGAAAACGCGCTTGCATTGTGTTATCATATCGATATTAGCTTTAAAAAGATCGTTTTTAATGTCCTGCGTGTCGTACAATGTTCGAAATATCGATATAACTGTATAACATTTAGGTATACACAACGTCAAATAACTTTACATGCTACTGTCGATTTATCATAATATATACTTATTATTGAAGTTCTAGTTTTTAAAGATCAATTAACAATATATTTCGTCTATGTAAACATTGCGTATACAAACATTGCCGATTTCATTACACACTAATATTTAGGGGCGATTTATTTTTAAGAATTTATAGTTTAGTTAGTTTACACTTATTTAATAAACCCATTATTGTATAAAATTTATAATGTGCATATACACTAAGTAAAACAAATGTAAAATTTCAAAGGGATATGTTTTTATCCGTAAAATGCTGTTCATGGATCAGCTTATTCACCTATTCAGTGGACAAGTCCAATGTTTAAAGTACAAAAACACGCATGACCTAAAATACGAACTGTACTAAGCTTGATTGTAATATAAATATTGGATGTTTTACTAACAATACTATTCTATTATATACTTAATACGCTAGGTCGGACACAGTCCATTGTATGCTAATACAAAAGCTTAATTTTAAATCCATTGTAGTATATCGGCCCAGTTGAGAAAAGCGTCTAAACAGTGGTTCGCTCTATTGTACGATTATATTGAACTGTCCGATTGCATAAATTAAAATGTCACATTACACGGAATATTTAATAATCGGTTAATTTCAGTAGTTCACGTAGAGTGTAATGTCAGCCCATAACACTTACGTGTTATAATCTTATTTGCAATTACGTATCGTAGTTTGTGTGGCTGAGTGGTGAGGCGGTCAGTCTACAAATCTCTTTATCGTGTGTTCAAACCCCGATAAAAACTTATTTTTATCTTTTTTTTTCTTATTTAAATCATGGACGGATTGCGTAAAACACATTGCCTCATTGCATCATGAACTTGTAGAGAAGCATTTGTTATAAATTTGGTGGCCTCTTTAGTGATGATGACAGTAGCACAACCGACACTGTCAGTAAAATTGAATGATTTTTACATTGTTTGTTTTGAAGGTTTTTATTTCTATTTCTAAAAATTACTGAATAAAATAGATCTTAAACAAAAAAATCAAAATAAAGAACAAAAAATTAAAAAAACGACATATTTAGCTTCAGACTCGCACTCCTTTAAAAATAGATGTTTAGTAGCATAGCACTTTTACCGTACGACCATTCAACCAGATGAAATATCAACACTAAATTAACCTACACGTTGTAATTTTTACTGCAAATTTCTGTATATATAGAACGCGGGAATTAATTAATACAGGGTGCGATAACCGTGTAATTATACAATCGGACAGTTCAATATAATCGTACAATACCCATCGGTATAACAGCAATATTTTGATGGTTTTTATAGAAAAAATATGCAAATCTGCCAGGTAATTTTTCAAATTTTGGGGCAGGAAAATGCTATTGGCCAAAAACGGATGACGTCACTTATTTCTAAAAAATCGCTTTTAAACTTTAAAAACGCATTGCGCGCTTATTTGTCACATTTCGAACAAGTAAATGTGGTTCTAATTTATATGCTGAGACTTAAAGATTTTGTAAATGTTTGAAAATAATCCGGTGCTGGAAGCACTGATCATCAAAACAAGTGAGTCCCATTTTTACCATTTTCCGAGGTACAAGTTTCAAACGTCATTAGTTCTATGTTCTAAATTATCTTTGTACTTTTGCCCGGGCTGTGAAGCTTAAGAAATAGGTTTCTTATAACTACAGACCATTTACTTTATGGTTGTAGTGTCGACTGATAATTATTGCTGTTATACCGATGAGTATTGTGCGTAAAGTTTGACCCCGGCCTGACCTTTATGCAAGAATATTCATTACATTGAATACGAATGTAGTATTATTGCTCAATTACACCGTAGCCGTGAGGAGTTGAAATTTAAAACATAAGCATACTTCTATAATTTTACAATCGCTGCCGCAGTGAATAATAGGCGTGGTACTTGTTTTCGTCGGGATATGTGTAGATAATTATTAGATGCAAATGTGAAAAGTCAGATCGGTGTCAATTTTACGCACTATACAGCGCACCACTTTTTTAACTTTGGGCCGACATACTAGGTAACTTATTTCATCTGTAATGATTACGACGTTGTAAATAACGTTCGTTAATATTGCTTCGAGATGTAAATGCTTTCAATCTCCGTAAACATATATACTGTCGTACATGATCTCTAAGGTTCGCTAGGTAGGTCACGTTGAGATGACCTTTGTGTCGACCAATCATTGCGTAGCTTTTATCTAGACGAAACACTATTAATAGCATTTTGATTTCGTGATTTCTATTTTAGACCGAGGTTTGAGAGCTATTTGACGTTTGTGTTATTCACAGGCTGTGATTGGACGGCTCATTTCAAATTGCGTGACGTAGAAGATGTAAACAAGTTACTAAACAAAGTCATTGCGTCATGCATATTATATTGAGAAAAATGTTACCTGAACGTGACCCTCATAACGAAACAGCCATATCTAAATTAGCGAGTAGGCGAGCGGAGAATTTTAGATCGGGGGTTAATCAGATTGGTATTAATTTATTTTTTGTCTTCCTCGTGATCCTGATAATGTTTGAGCTGTTGATGTTGTTTAAGGCGGTGATTATCGTGACTTTGATTTTTGTTTGTCACAAGTATATACCTGTTAATAAGATTATTGCTTTAGTAGTTGTTGATGTTGTGTATGGTGGTGTTATTGTGATAGCAATGTGATGTATATTGAGTCAACTATAGTAAATCTCTACGAATTTTAAATCAACTCTTGTCACTCCGTCTGTTAAACTGTCAGGTTTTTTGTTATCAGACATGCGGTTATAGACTTAATTCTTATTTGCGAAACTTGCTCGAAAGTGTTTAAAGAAAGTCATACAATGTGAAAGTCGTGTGAATCTATTGTGAGTAAGGAAAATAATGCGAAATAGATTTAGTAAGCTGTAATGCATAAAACAAGGGAGATAACCATTTATATTTATATCAAAATGTTGTTACGGTATTATCCTCCCTGTTTATGCAGTACTCCGCTACTCACCTGTAGCTCATTTCGTATAAAATATGAACCAACTGATATTTACGAGCATTAATGCACTAAAGATGGATCCAGGATTTCTAGTTAAGGGGGGGCGGAAAACAGCAGACTGTACGTCCAGGGGGCTGTAAGGGCATCCCGTAGCCCTGGATAGGGATACTACGGGAGTCAGGCATATTTCCATAACCTCAAATGTCCTTTTACAGCGTACAAGATAAAAATCATCTAGATTTATCATTTAATATCTACCAAAGAGTACATGTATTTGATAGCTTCTATTTGTACTCTTTTTTTGTTTACTATATTGTTAAATTATATGTCCAATCTTAAATTTTACATTTTTGATTAAAATTGGTGTTTGTCATATGAGTTATTTGTTTCTGTTTTTCTATAATTCTAACGAATAGATTTCTTCCTGGAAAACATGAAACGTTTTGTTGTTTTCATTTCAATAAACAATGGCAATGTCACGACATTTAATTGCAGAAATTAATTTAACAGAAAGGCGACCCATTGGCATGCGGGTTCTCAACTTGATTGGCTTGTGAAATGCAATGATAGATGTCGCTATAAATGTGTTATCCTGTCACTTGGTTCCTATAACAAGTATATCAAATATTGTCTGTGTTTTCATTGTCTGAACTTTAACATAAGTTTGAAGTAAAGTTAGAATATGCTTCATCTTTATTATGGATGATATAACTTATAGCACAGTTACACGGGATTAGATGAGCCAAACGTGTAGCCAATATGTTTGCACAATGAGCTATACGATTTTGTTTTAATTTGTTGTTGGGTATATCGCCGTAGCAACACATTGTATAAGTCATATTACGGCAGTCAGTCAACCTACTCACCGTTCCCAGAAAGGCTAAATCTCTGGATCAAGCTATTAACCAACTAACCAGTATTGTTCGTTTTTTCTCAACTGTCAAAACATGAATAATTTCACGGTGACTTCGTGCTCATTGTCTAACACTCGTGATATTGAGATTGTGTGTAATCATCCACCGTGAAATTATTAAAACTTTGACAGTTGAGAAAAAATGGACAATAACTTGGTACATAATTCCGTCAGTGACTGAATAGTGCCCAGGATTTGTGTGCCACCAACTGAGCTAGCCGGGTAGCTTTTGTTTTAATGGAAGTCATGTTTCAAAACAAATACTGAATTTATCTGCATACCGATATTTTTATGGTTTTATGTTGTCTCTCATATGTATTGTGATAATACTTAATACAACTTGATTAACTTCCGCGGTTAAATGTTGATAGTATCTTAAATAAATTGGGTTTATAAAGTGGACAACTGCCAAAGATTGGTTCAAAATATCTGTATTTTATAGTAAGATTCATAAAACAGGTATTTTCAAAGTCTGTATATCAAAACATATGTAAGATATTTAAATCTGTGCACTTGACAGTTGGATTAAAAAGAAAGAAGCGACTACAATGAGTTAATGGTAAGTATAATATAATGTTTTATGACCAGTTGTCATTTTCACTTTGTTATATGTTATGGCTTTGTAAATAAAAGCCCATATTTCAATTCTATAACTGTGTCTGTCTTTTCTGATCCAACATACTAGCTTTGCTAGTCTCCATCACCATGGGTACAATAATGTTAAATATATTCATTTTGAATTCGGAAGTAATGTTCATTACATGCCGTTTGTTATATACCATTTATCATGCCTTTAGTTAATAATAGTCTTTGTGCACCAACTTGAAAACGAGTTTATCATGTTTCTCTGATGAACTTAAACGGTCTACTCTCCAAAATAGGAGAAAATAAAGTAATCTTATAATAAATAAAATATCCACAGAATAACTAATAATAAAAGTGTTGACTTTACTTTTGGTTAACGCGAGGGAAAAATCATCTCAAGTCTGTTATTATAACTAAGAATATGTGTTCAACTATTACAATTACATTATAATAATATGTATAACACATTTTTACTTTTTATTTGATAGTCACCAACGATACAAGTAATAATTCCACACAGTTTTAAGTGGTGCATCATGTCACAGTGGATTGTGTTTGTTATACTGGTCACATCACCTAGATATTCAGGTAAAATAGGATTCTGTATTTTGTATCTATGTGACATGATTGAATATATTTCTCATGATATCATCAGACATTTTCTTGGTTCTTCTCTATGTCGTTGTTTATGATACTATAGTTTCTTAACGAATATTTTACATTCCCATGAAAACTTTCTTCTGCTGTGTACATACATGTAACGACTTGCTGAATAGATAATTTACCTATAAATATATATTCATTTTAAGTAACAATTGTGGCTATGCTTTCTAAATATTTGAACAAAGTAAAACTATTAAGAAAACGACATATTAAACACCATTATTTAAACATGCTTTGATCAACACAATAATACATGTAGAATACAAGGAATTTACACTTTTCATGAGAGCGCTAATTGAATAGTATGTAAGATTTGATCCGATTTAACTTCGCCTTGACATTCCAGTAAAATATCACTCTTGATTTCAGATTCTGTGTGTAATATAACAAACTGTGTTGAGTGTAATGGTCAGACACAATGTGATGTTTGTACTGATGGTTATTACCTACAATCTGGATCCTGTGTACATTGTCCTGATAGGTGTTTACACTGTACCAATGATACCGAATGTACAAAATGCAAGAATATATTTTGGGGAGTAGACAGCCTATGTAAAAACAAGTGTTCTACTGTGTGTGTAGATGAATATTGTGATGATATAACAGGATTTTGTAATCAATGTTTATCGGGAAAATATGGTACATATTGCGGACAAAGTTGTACTTTATGTAAAGATGGACAATGTGATCTTAGAAAATGTACATATGGATGTAAAGATGGTTATTATCAAGATAGCACAACTTTGAGATCAACATATTGTCTGGAATGTGGAAACAAAAATTGTCTTACATGTTCTAATAGAACATACTGTACTCAATGTGAACAAGGATATTACAGAAATTATTATCATGCATCAGACACGCGAGATGGTTATGCAGATTGTAAACTATGTACTGAAATATGTGAAATTGAAAACACTGAAACCACTAAATCAACTCCTGATACATGTAATTATTTATTTATTTATTGGAGTTAACGCCGTGTCAACACAATTTTAGGTCATTTTACGGCGTCCAGCGCACCTTACCTAGCTTTCCTGGACTATAGTCTATAACCAGTACTCACCTACCCTTTCACAAGGCCGGAAACTTCTCCATATTATCTAATCAATGGATGAAAATCGACATATAACCTCACCCCCTCGGGCACGAGTATCCAAATCCCGGCGCGCTACCAACTGCGCTATCGACCCGGGCTCTGATACATGTAAGCATCTGTTTATATGTACATAATTATATACATACTCTTTCTGATTGAAAAAGAAAATTGTTTAGTAACGTTTCCCTTTCCTTTAAGTAAATAGCTCTGAGGTCAATTTATGACACGAGAGTATAAATCTTTTATTTCTAAGTATAGTAACGCCACTTTTTAAAAACATATTGCTTTTCAGAGATTTGTACTTCTGTACAAACAGGTGTGTGATTTTATGATACAATATTACCATACTTCACATGCATTGTACATGAAGGTAATTATAATACATTCAACTTAACCTTTTTGTGTATTCATCAGTTTTTCGAAAAATTTAAAGCCCGACATCTTCCGTTTGTGTGCTTATATTTGACTGTTTTAATGCATTTGTTTGGAGCAAATTTACTCTAAAACATGTTTTGACTTACTTAAAGTTTTATTTTAAGCCACAGAACACAGTACGTCCACAAAACCTTTATCATCGTTAACCGATCCTCGATCAACTACGAAGGCGAAAACATATTCACCCGAGACCCAAACCAACCAAATGGAACCAAATGAATCAACAATTATTAAGTCCACAACTATCAAATCAACCAAACAACATAATACTATGGCCCCTACAACTATCATATCTACCAAACAACCAGATATACCACAGACTGATGCTAGTGTACATAAATCAGACGATAACTTATCTACAATTATTGGTGCTGCTGCCGGTGGAGGAACTGTTGTTGTTCTTGCCATTGTTGTTATCTTAGTGGTTTGCTTCATTAAACGCAGGTATTGTTACATATATTTATATTCTAGTCATTAGTTAGAGTTCTAAGAAAAATGCTATTTGGCTTATATCATGGCAAAAGTTATCAAGTTTCGAAGTTTACCTATTTTACAATTAGCACCAATAGGTGTTTTTGTTTTGATAGATAAACACACAGTGTAGACGCTGGCATATATTGTTCGTTTTTTCTAAACTGTTAAAGTTTGAATAATTTCACGGTGAATGATTACACACTATCTCAATATCTCGAGTGTTAGACAAAGAGCACGAAGTCACCGTGAAATTATTCATGTTTTGACAGTTGAGAAAAAACGAACAATATTTAAGTTTGTTCAATAAAAAATCTGATCCTTCGAACAAGGGTTACCTGCCCTTAAGAATACACACTCCGCTATTCAACTATCATGAAGATTGAACTTATATTGTAATTAGTTTTTTGACGAAGAAAACTAGAGACTTGTTTTGATTACCGATGTGGTACATACAAGGTGTTGTGATAAAGTTAAAGCAAGGTTTTTGAAGTTTACTTCTAGTATCACTATTCAGTCGACTCTTGACATTATCTTCCCCGATCACCGAGTCACACGCCAACTATCAACATGCGGAGCAGATTACAGCCACAACATACAGTGCATGAAACTAACAGGTACACATTTACACCTGGGTAAAGTAATTCCCGGTAAATTTCTTGCTCAAGGAAATTAGCAGAGTCCCTAGTGATATCGAACCGAGGACCTCTCGATCCCTAAGCGCGCGTCCCACCAATGGACTACAGCTCCTGATACGCATCATGGCTTATAACATTTTCAATATCTAGGAAAGATTTAGTAAAAGTAAGATCAAATAATTATAATTACTATAAAATAGTTTTTATTGTAATATTGTTATATAGATTTTGTTATATTTTAGATTAAAAGAAAACAACGAAAATCAAATAGAAAATCAGATCACAGAACCCGAAGATGTTAAGCTTGGTAGGTTTACATTGTCTTGCAGATTAAATCTGTAATCTCTTGTCTATTTGTCTTTATTTCGGGGTTTGAATCACCTTACCAGCTTTTCCTGAATAATTCTATCTAACCATTATTCGCTCCCTATCTTCAAATAACAGACAGCTCTCTACGTACGGAAAGTAATCTTCATATATTTGTGGAGGGCTACGATCTACCGCGACCGCGAATCAAACTTTTATTGCAAGATGCGAAGTATGTGAAACTCTGTATCATGACCTCGGTACTGTTATAGTAGAAACAACATTTTAAATGACTATGGATTGTCTGTTTGTTTGGTACCACAGACCATCACATTAACGTTATACCATGTCGAAAATTACAATTTTTTAAAATCCAATATTTTGAGCTCAGTTACATTTAGAGAAACGACACGTTTGTAAAGAAATGTTTCTAGTCAGTTGGGCTGTTATACTGACCAAATATAAAAGTTCATTTTACTTATCAAATGTATCTATGCAAAGTGTGATAATGGAATCACGAACGTCACTGTTCTGTTGAAATTCGAGATTTCATTTTATTATGTTGATACTATAGACATTCCAGTATACTCTAAGTGTAAAACACATAGAAAACCAAACAATCAACCAACAGAAGATAAACTCTACTCCTTACCAAATAAACCAAGACCTAGAAAAATAAAACATACTAGAAAAGAAGAGTCTCATATAATGATTGATCTTGAGGTTAAACAAGTGACTACTGTTGATTCTAATGTTGATGATGTACAACTTGAAATTGTTGATGGTGATGGAGTTACTACAGATATTGATATGGGTAATATAAGTTTTATAATTCTTCAAATAAATGTTAAAAACTTAAATTATACTTAAAATAATTTTAGGTCTTAATCTTTATATGAAATCCGCTTCCGAAACTTCAAGTAATCTAAAAACACTGTCTTATTTGAATGTGGAATGTATCATTTAACATGGAATTCACTATACTCACTGTACATAACCCCTTAAACCCTTTTAAAAATTAGACTTCATATAGCCCCTTTAACCCTTATAAACATGATACTTCATGTAGCCCCTTTACGAATATAAGACTAAATGTATCACATGTGTTGGGGCATCTTCACTAAGGATTGAACACTGAAATCTAGTCCAAATTTAGTTCATGCGCCGCATGGACAAAAATCACTATATACAGTCTTTACTGACCAATAACTAGTATAATGAACTAGAATAAAAGTTGTGTTCATGCGCGGCATGAATAAAATTTGAAAACTACAGAATGAATAGGCTACATACTGTCTATTAAGTTCAACAAAATAGACTGTACAGTGAGTATAGTGAATTCCATGTTATATGATACATTCCACATTCAAATACGACAGTATTTAAATATGAAAACAATTCATTGCTGTAATTGTTCAATAAAAACAATCGCTGGTAAACATTAATTGCTTTTTATATGAATTCCTGCCCAGAATATCTGAGTAGACCGTATAAGCTATAACCTGCTATGTAAACTATAACAACATGTTCTTTGGTCTAGGTGAGAGTATTCCAGCATCTGATACTTACTATAACATGGACGGTTTAATAAAAAGTCAAGTAAAAGTTACACAACTCTTTGATTATGTTAAACAGAAGAATGATTATGATAAAGAATTTACGGTAAGAAATGTTTAATGATTGTTAAAAGTAAATAACTGTCCATTTATACAATAAAAGATATCTTCCGTATATTCAATTGACAGTCTGACATGATCAAATTATTGCCTCTTATAATCTTGAGGGTCAGAAGGCTTAACTCAAATTCTGAACATGATGTCGTAAAGATTTCCTCTCAAAACGTTAAAAAATTGAATTTCAGACTTAAGTTTTAGTCAGTATATTTAGGTAGTGTTTTGGTAGCCCTTCACATATTTGAAAAAAAAATATTCAAGAATACTCTGTCGATATTACCGATACTTTGATGATAATTCATTTGAGGCAGAGATGTGGGCTCTAAAGTGATATCGTTATTTACTTGCATTTGACCTAGTCGCTAGTTTTTGAACGCATACAACCTGTTCGAAATTATATTGATATGAAGCTTCTGACCATGCTTGATGAATATTGTAGCATTAGAGCGACCTCTGAAGTGTAAACAATGAACAGTTGACAACACACGACTCATAAGGCCCAACACCGTTCAATTTGCCTGTAATAGCTTACAATAAGCTCACATTTGATGAATATTGAAAAAATGTATTAATAAAAATGTATCATATAAGTTATATTGTTCCTTTTAGAAATTATTAAAAGGTCTACAAAGAAGTTGTAATGAAGCTCTGAAGCCACACAACAGACAAAAGAATCGATATAATGGAATTTATGCTTGTAAGTAAATCTATGAATTGTTTCATCGCAATTTATGTGTACAGGGCAATCAATGGCACAATTATGGTGTTAAGCAATTAGGTATTTTTAAATTTAATAAATACCTGTAGAGAATAATTAGGTATGATGAGCGTTGCCCGTGGTTAATGCTGATAAAGATTTGATTATATTCATTTTCTAATTGTTATGTACACATGTATTTAGCAGTTGTATTTAATAATGAGTCATAAACGTTTTATACCTGTGATTTTACTATCTTTGCAGCAAACATAAATTTTTGCAATGGCCTCAGAGTTTTAACATTATTTTTGATATTCCGGCTCAAGGACATTTTTCAAAAGATGAATAACTTGAAAATATCTACACACTTTGTGAACTGATAATAATTAACGGTTTTACAGTCCGTGGTATCATGTATTTTATATGAGTGAATAGTGATTGAAGTATAAAAGCGTCAGACAAATGCGGAAAATAATGTATCATCTTATATTCCCATTGTTTGATGAAATAAATATTCTTGTTAACATCTAAATCATCAGTAAATAAAATACTTATATACTTTTTGTTCACCAAAAAATCAGACAAGTAATTAATTAACATGGTACATAAATTTAGTTGAATTGCTTCCTCGTAAACAAAGGCACAACTGTTTCAATAGTTTTTCCGTGATATTATCCTCCTTAGATTGGTGACATAAACATAAAAAATTGTATAGTTTATTGTGTAGCACTCATATCATGGCCGGGAAGTTGAAATCTATATATCCATCATTTATGGTTATCTTCAAAATCTATCGACCCAAGTACAAAATATGTGTAACTTAAGACTTTAAACTTTAATCACAATCTATAAGGAAGAATGGAACTAATGTTGTGAAACTTGTATTATTGTTTGAAGTTATGCAATGTTATCTAAGATAAATCAAAGCGCTGGAGTGCTGGAGGAACGATGATCTGACTTATTTTTTAAATAAAAATTATAATTATGTCAAATATCTAAATTGTACAGCAATATTATCCATTAAATACTTTATTATGTATCAATTAATAGAAGATAACAAGAGCATTTAAAGTACAACGCGCTAAACTTTTCGAGTGTTTAGCTCATGGCAAGGTTTATCTTATTTTTTCAAAGGAAATAAATCAGTTAAACAATAATTAACAATTCATATAAATATAATATTAATTTCACACGTTTCAACGAATAGCGTGAAATATTTGTCTACGCGTAACGGATTCTACAGGGTGAATTTAGTTAATATTTGATGATCACGAGATTTTCGTGGGGTTTTGTTATAAATACAGTGTTGTGTAAAGAATTGGTCATTCTAGCGGACGCACTGGACAGGACTACAAGTCTAATTTTAGATACTTATACGTGGCAATTTGATATGGCGATGGAAGATTATTTTAGTTAGAGATGCTTACTGGTCCAAAGCTATCGAACTTTAAAGAGAGATTAGCTCAAATAAAAAGGAACTTTTGGTTTCTATAGCAGATACATATGAGAAAGATAGTAACAATCAGATAAGTACAGTTTTTCTTTATTCAGATAAATAATATTGTTGTCGTTATGAGAATGAACATATATTGTGACAATGACCGATACAATAGCAAGATGTGACGTGAATAGTGACAACCAGTACTACTCATATACAATTTAATTAACTCCAGTCATGCCACTGAGATACGCTTATTGTCACTGTAAAAAAAAGCCGTTGTGCTAAACGTAATAGAGATTATATATTTATTTTATAAATACCATGTTCGGTAGAGTAAGATAATAATAGGTCTTCGTTAGAAAACGATTATATTCCGACAATTGTCAAACCTATGACTGTAGCTGTCAGCAAAACAGGGAAGCCAAGGCTAGAGCTAGACTGTAAGCATGTTGATTTAGAACTCTATAACTTTAAGAGCTGTTTTGAAGATCGGTTGCTAGACAAATTTTTTCGAAGGTACTTTGCAAATTAGTAATAGAATGTTATTGAGATCTCAGAATATGTTAAATCATACATGTATTGTAAAATATTTCACTGATGGTATCACTTTGATTCTTGTGAGAAAACTTGTCAATTTATTAGGTCAATTGATATCTATACAGAGCAATATTGGTTGTATTGCGAGATTTAGGAGCAAGGTCATTGTATAATTGTGTATATAGCAGGGCTAGTTGGCACGCTCATGTACAAATAGATGCACGTGCTTAGAGTGAGTTAATATTCTGGAAAGAAAATTTGAAAGATATGAAATCTTGTAGATTTGATCAGATATCAGGCATAGAGCATGCCAGCGTCATAGAGGACGATAATAATGTAGTAAACGTCTTTGTGGACGCCAGTGGAGCTGGATACGGTTGGTATACCGAGGGTATTGAAGACAGCCAAGTTGTTGGCGGTTGGTCTGAGGTTGGATACCTCGAAAATTTGACTTGGCGAGATCTTGAATGCGCCAGTAGAACTATATTTACCTCATTAAGTATTTTTGAATGCAAAACAGTGGTATTGAATACTGATAATAAAATCTTTTGTTCAATAGTATCTATCAAATAGTAGCAGGAATCCAATATTACAAGATAAGTCTGTAGGATATATGATTTTGTAAACAAAGCAATATTGCTCTTAAACACAATTGGGTAAAGTTAGGGTTCAAATTTATTATTAATAGTCATTGTTTGGACAGCGATGATTGGGCAGTTTGAGACTGGGAGTTTAGATATTTAGAAAATAAATGAGGTCCTTATACTTTTGATCGTTTCGGTATGATTACAATACCAACGGTGACAAATTTAATTCGAGATATCGGTGTCCAGAGACGACAGGTATTGATGCATTTAACCATGATTGCTGGGAAAATTAGAAAAATTGGCTAGTATCGCCCCCTCGTTTGGACATACGATGCTTAAATAAGGTTAAAACAGAAATGTGAACATGCATAATCGCGGTACCAATGTGGCTGTTTGCTCCATTTTGGCCTGTGTTATTTCAAAATGGCATGATTAAGACAGACATAGTGTCAGATTGTTGTTCTTTTAAAACCGGTATGCTAACAAAGCGATGCAGGGGAAAACGGAATATTTGACGGTAGACCATTAAAGTTTGGTATGATTGCTGTGAGACTTTACAGTGGCTAACTATGTTGCTTTGTTATTCAGGTTTGAAGATAGACCAGACAATAGAGCAAGAGCTGATGAAGGCTGACTTTGAAGATTTACATTTGAAAGATTTAGCTAGAAAATGGCTAGTCACCTCACGAAATCTAAAAGTGATATTACAAATCGTAAACACTTAAATTATTTTAAGAAATGGGTAGCGTGTTATAAATCGTAAAGTGTTTCTGCGCTTCCAGCCACTCCCATTTGTGTATCGTTATATATCACTGACTTGATGGAAGAGAAATATTCTTATCACGTGATCTTAGCAACTCTTTATGCCATCAATGGGCACATTCGCTGAACAACATGATAGATCCTACTGACAGCATGTTGTAAAAAGTTGGTTTGAAACTACCAAAAGAACTTTGTATTCGCATGTGAACAAGAAAGATCCAGTAACACCAGAAATGTTGATTATTTTTGTGTTCTAAGCACATTCATTGTAATGACGTTTTGATTTGAAGATATTTGTGTATGATACTCTTAGGGTTCTCTTGCTTTTGTAAGGTATGATGAATTATGACAATTACGTTGTAATGACGTTAATCTCTATGATGGCTATTTTTAATACGCACAAGGAAGATTAAAATTGATAAATACATATTTGTTATTGACATTGTAATTGACATTGTTATTTCTAAGGGCGAGAATATGTGTTGTCCTTTTTTACATGATTGAGCGTTATTTTAACTATTAGTCGTAAGTCGACAATGGATACAAAGTACCTTTTCAGACCTTGTTTTAGATCTAAGGGTATTAATAATTTGATCTACAAAGACAAACCTTTAAGTTACACAATAGCTAGGGAAACACTTATCAGTCGTTTTAAAAGCTGTAAACAAAATCTAAACTTAGGCATTCATTCTCTTAGTTCAGGTGGCGCAATATTGGCAGCCAACTTGGGTATCAGTGACAGATGCCTTAAGCGTCATGGTCGTTGGAAAAGCGGTGTTAGTAAAGATAATTATATAGCAGATTCCTTAGATACCAGATTAAACGTTTCAAGACTGATATCATTATAATATATATTAATATAATTTCGCAAATGTGCGTTCTTTATTATTGGTTTATGCGCATTTAGACGGAACTAAGCCAACAGTAATTACATTGTCCATACTTGAGTGTTTGTCTTTTGTAGCTACATACGCATAGATAGTTTTTATTGTAATAATTGTAATAAGGTCTCCTTATTTTGATAATCTTTTCCAAATTACTCTTCCAGCCCTTTCTTTTGTATTATGTTTGTCTATGGTCGCCGTCTGCTCATTGCAAATTGGTGTTGCTTTTGTCTTGTGTAAAGTGTAGCGTTAGACTATTAATTTCACGCGTTTCAACGAATAGCGTGAAATATTTGTCTACGCGTAACGGATTCTACAGGGTGAATTTAGTTAATATTTGATGATCACGAGATTTTCGTGGGGTTTTGTTATAAATACAGTGTTGTGTAAAGAATTGGTCATTCTAGCGGACGCACTGGACAGGACTACAAGTCTAATTTTAGTTCCATTTTCATATTGGAAGTTTTTGTCAATGAGGACACATTGTATGACTGATAAGCACTGTGAAAATGTATCCACTTCATTGGCATACTTTGTTTCCATGTTTAGTTTGAATTTCGTTAAGATCTGTAAAAGTAATGTTAACTAAAATTATTGTCAAACAGTTTAGTTTTAATGTTATTGTGAAGCTGGCATATCTAGTAGTGTTTATAAGAAATGTAATATGTATAGATTTGTCGTTTTTTTTTTGTTTTTTTTTTGACAAGTAGATGATTGGATGTGATAATTGTGTACATAACTATGCATTTACATCTGATTTAGGCAATGCAAAGCAAATGAGGTCCAACATTTTGCGATACGACACCTGACAAATGGACACAGGTTTCCAGAGCAACGAGCAATATGTTCTATCTCTGGTTTTTTCCTGGGCGAGTCGAATCGCAACTGCATCATTTCATCAACGTTGCCTGTGTATTGTATTGTATTGTATTGTATCAAACAAGGTACTAAATGTACAAACTCAAAACCTTCTTTGTATGATATAAATGTAATGCATGTTTCATAAAATGTATGTAAAATAAACTCACGTCGTCCTGTCTATGGTCGCCGTCTGCTCATTGCAAATTGGTGTTGCTTTTGTCTTGTGTAAAGTGTAGCGTTAGACAAGAGGCATAACTCCCATAACATACATCCATAGTAACGACCTTTTATAGTTAAGAAGACGTATCATCAATGAATAAGCATATCTATTTTAATTTAGATATCTTAAGTATAAAAAATACAAAAATGTATTTCAATTTAAAGAAATCTCAACATTAAAATAAAGGGGGATAATTCCAAAAATAAATTATTAAGAGTTATGTCCCTCTATAGTTCTGAACAATGAATAAGCATACCACCTTTTATAAAAATATCTTATATGAGTATTCCTTTTTTTTACTTTAAAGTTCTAAAACCATAACTAAAAAGCTGAAAAGGGGCATAACTCCTAAAATAGTACTTCAAGAGTTATTCTCTTTTGTAGTCGTGTAGATGTAGTGCTGATAAATAAGCATATTAACTTTCAATCAGATATCTGAACCAGTACTGAATAGATTTAGTTAACACAGGGGTTTATATAAACAGACGCCGCCAAGTTTTCAGGGTTTTCGAAAAAAAATCTGACAATTGCGATCGCAAATATCCTTTTTCAAAACTGGCCATTTGTGCCATTAAATTAAGCGGACAAATAAAAAACAACTAAGAATTAATATTTTATGCAGACATGTAAGTAGACACTATGATTATGTCATTATTATGAAATACCATACGTTTCAAAAATGCTGTCACACATCTTTAATTGGTTTATCAATTTTCGTACAAAACTGCCAACAGGTGTAAATTATTCGCCAAACAACAGACTGAAATCAATTTTAAATCCTGAAAAAAAGACTCAACAGGAGCTAAAATTACTGACTGTTTAGAATTTATATAATAAAGAGCAAAACTTAGGTGGCACATAGAAACTGAATTTGAGTTACGAATAGATACATGTATGGAGATTTACTCTGAACATGCTAGTTGTTTACTTTCGCATACAGCGTAAGCTAGTTAGTGAGTCGCACATATTGATTGTAGAGAAACTAGATCATCATTTTGTTAACCCGTAATAATGCGTTATATATATATTATGGTTTTACACAACACCCCAATATTACAACCCCGATTTTGTAATCTTAACCGTTAACAATTCTTTAATTTAAATAATTTAAACGCTTTTCCTCAATTTATTTCATCTTCGAATCGACAAGCTTCGTCGTAGACAAGAAGGTATAAAAGGCGGAGTCTTTTGCCGAAAGAGAATACGGGTTATTGAATAATTAAGAGCGCTTCCTAGCGAAAATTCGCATAGCAAGACAATATATTTTTGTGAACAATTTAAAGAACGACAACACAAGCCGGCGTAGTTTTTTTGTTACAATGAGTTGTTAATGGGCGCCACGCTTGATCTACGCCTCTTTGTCTATGTTGAAAATTGTTGAAGCTTGAAAAGAGTAATCTTGTAGTATTACTTTCTTGTTACCATTGGAACGACGTTTAGACATCGTTCCCAAAACATTTAGGTACTCTTTTATTTGTCCTTTTTCATTCTAGACGATGCAACAAGAGTGGTTTTACAAAGTGGTACATACATCAATGCTAATTATATCGATGTGAGTTATATATTAAATACATACATTTCATACATAGAAATGAAAAAAAAGCAATTGCGTCAAAACAAAAATTACTGATTGGTAAAATTAGACAAATGCATTTAAAGAAATGAACCAAATGCAATTATGTTAAAACAAAGCATTCTGGCTAGTAAAATTGGAAAAATGCATTATTACTTGACAATATTTTTGGCAGAAATAGAACTCTTGCCGTATAAATCCCGTCTATTACAAAAAGAGTATTGATGGTATCCACTATACAGACGTTCTGTTGTACATATACTGACTCATATTGTTTGTCTTCTTAATTCATAATACTATTTGTAACTTAGTAGTTGTTGTTTTAACTGCATTGAGTCTTATCTTAGCATTATTTTATTTTCCAGGGTCACAATAAGACACGGGCATACATTGCATCATTGGGTAAGTGCTATCCGAAATTCTGTATTACAACGATAGCTACCCTTTTCAATTGTCTAAAAAACGTAATAATGTATTCACATCATCAACATTTAACTCGTCCTTTGTACGAAATGTTACGTTACGATTATATGTTTGAAGTTTTGCTAGCCATATAGCCAAGTTTGGTTTCTTAAATATTTAGACACGATAGTTGTCTTCTTAATGAAAATTTGTTTATTGCATAGATCCTCTTGTCATTTTAACATTTTATTTAATGCCTAATTCATTAATTTCTCTATCAAATCATTAATATTGTATCTGGTATGGACAATATTGTATAGTGGGGCTCGGTAAGTCTATATGACAAAACAAATGATTAAAAGGATGAATTGTATCATGTATCATTACCAGGACCAACTGCAAGTGCAATGAATGACTATGAGACATTTTGGGAGATGATATGGCAACATAAAGTTGAGTCAATTGTTATGTTGACAAAACTAGAAGAAGGCGTAGTGAGTATATAATTTAAACATATGTATTATTTCACGGCGTCTCAACGCCGTGATATTGTGGTGGGTAGATTTTGATAGCAATGGGCAAAAGTCACGTGATAAAAAATGATAAAAATCCTTTCGATTTCCACTGCCGACAAATTTATTGTTTTTAATGCAGTCATAGTACAGCCCATTTCCGTTAAAAGTTAAATAGAAAAATCATTTTTGGGGGAATCCATATAAACAATTTTTCTTGCAACAATGCAACACACGAAAAATCAGCGTTTTATATCAACACATTTCCGCAAATCCTTTCGAATCACACGAAAAAGGGTAGGTATAAATCGCGAACCAACCGGACCAGGAGACCAGTTTAGTATACGGATACAGTTTAACAAATATGCGTATCATAATGTGTGTATAGTACATATATTATTGATATTTGCCAATATTTTATTTGAAAAGATAAGACACCAATATCGAAATTATATTTTAAGAAATAACTTTGCAGACTTTAACTATTAAAAGAATCGTCGATTGCTTCATCACATATTGTTGTAAATATTATATATTTCAACTGTTAGAGCATTTATCATTTGAAAACTAATTTGATATGATTCATATATTTTAATAATATACCTTTTTTTCTTATTAGCCGACTGTATAAATAAAGAAGCGTAATCGTGTAACATTGACTCTTAATTCTTACTCTTACTGAGCTCTATTGGCGATCTTTTCTAACTATGATTAAGTGCAGCGGACCAGTTAAATTTAAGAGCATAAGAGTTACGGACCAGGGTTGAGTTCAGTAACTGCGAACGTTATAGAACGTTCCGCAACGATACATTCGGAAGTCCTCGTCCATTTGCTGCGAATAATCTCGGACATATTTGGACGCTATTTTGAAATGTCCGGCGTTAAAGTAAACAAATGTATGACCGAGGAGTTCCGAATGCATCGTTATGTAACGTACTGTAGCGTTTTGTGTAATTGAACTTGCTTCTGGTTATAGATCGAGCAGATGTAAGATTATTTTTGCAGACTTTTTTTAATTATGAAAAGTTTGGTACTATATTGACGGACTATTGACCAGACGGACCAGGTAATTTTAAGAGAGTTAAAATGACGGACATTTACACCCAGGTGAAAAGCTCGCCCGTTTTTAATTTGTTCGAATGGAGTATGTTTTCTCGAGTCCGAGTGAATTCATTATTAAGAAAAATGATTTCTATTCGAAATAGCTTGCCTTTTGTATTTAAGTGCATCTTTTCGGAATTAAAATACATGTTAAATCCTTTCGTGTATCCGGCAACAAAATTCTTCCGTAACAAGTAAAGGTATGACTACTCTCTAATACACTGGTTTGAAAGATTCACTCGCTGACTCTCTACCTCTGCTTAAATACTATGCGCAAACTGATATTTCTATTTCAAGGCAAAGACACACACATTTAGATTGCATGGCTGTCTCGTGATTAAAAAATAAATGCAATAAATGCAACAAATGTTCACGCCTGTAAAATCAAAATGTCGAAATTCAAAGATGCTGGACAGTTATGCATTAGTTAGATGATTGGTTACACGGATTGGTAAGAACAGATCCGCAATGTGAGGAGCACTTGACTAAACAGAAGCGATAAGTCATGTAAATAGCTTCTGTTCTGAAGAACTATGTTTTCCCTTCTGCCGATCTTTTTAAGCGTCATGCAAATATGAATTACTGGAAATAAATCCAACTAAAACCAAACATCCTGTCGGGATAAAGATGGTGTCTAGATCCAGACCATTCGCGTACTCCAAATTTGTCAAGATTCTCAATCTAACTAGTATCGAGAATCTTACTAGGCTTTTGGAACGAGATTGTTACATTTGAACAGAAAAACGTTTTATGACAAGTTACCTTTTAATTACTGAAAAACCTTAACATGACAATTCAATATAATGCTCTTTTGAGTTACCTTTAGATTATACTTAATCATTCTTTTTTGTTTGCCGTGACAATCCCTTTGCTGCATTTAGCAGCAATTTTTTACTTGTCATATATTGTTAAGTAGTCAGAATCATATGAGAAGTTACCATGCATAATATAAAATGATAATGTCAGAGGTTCTAATAAATTGTAGATTAAAACTACATGCCTTATTATTTGAAATTTAAATATAGTCATTTATTACTGTAACATTGTAAGATATATTTTAGCAACTTGCAGTGCTCCAAATTAGCTACAATATTATGATTACTTTAGATGGTACATAGCATGTCAAGACATTATAGCTAAGCAAAGTTCTTTCATTATTATGATTGATTTATTCATTTTACAACAGAAAATGAAGTGTGAACAGTACTGGCCTAATCAAGGAGACGTTATGACATGTGGACAGTATATTATGGAAGGTGTGTCAATGGAGACATTTGCTGATTTTGTTGTGAGAAGAACTGCTTTCAGACATGTAAATGTAAGTTCAGTAATTTGATTTTATGTCTTTACCTTAACGCTTGTTTTTAAATCGTTAGGCTTTAATGTTTCCACAGAGTAATACTTTAAAATAAACTTTGTTTATTTGATTTTATCGCTTGCAGACACATGACAAATTATCCTTGAATAAAGTCCAAACAATGTTATAACATGATTTTTATCGTAATCAAGTATACTTGCTATGCTAAAACATTATACAGGCTAGTTTAATATAAAACCAGATGTATAATGTATATATTTATTCCAACTGTAGGTGTATTTATGAAACAAGCGATTATTTTATGTTTCATCACTTGATTTCAGACATCTGATAAACGTTATGTTATACAGTATCAATATACAGCTTGGCCTGACAGATCTGTTCCTGATTCAGTTGTCTCCCTTGTTGCTTTTAGAGATAAAGTTCAACAACAAGACAGGAAAACAACATCACCAATTGTTGTTCATTGCAGGTAAATATAATAATGATGATTATATCAATTCATTGTAAAGCTCGAATGACATAATTAATAAGAACATGAATAAAGATTTTTATACAATAACTGTAAAATTGTATTCTATTAGCCTTTTTACTTATCTGACCAATTTATATGTGTAAGTATCAGCGCTTATTCATCATTTTTTTGTTTGGGTCGTCAGACCAAACAAATAATGGTAGCGAAATTTCAGACCCGAATGCTGTTAATTGCAAATGCCGAAAGTAGTCCGTTTTTTTAGGATAACAACATCGCCAATTGTTGTTCATTGCAGGTATACTCGTGCATGTGTCTACCGACTGATTAATTTTAATATAAGATTGAGTATTGATAAACTAATTGTTAAATGTATGAACATTATTGATACATTTGATGTAATTTTTATCTGATGCAAACAAAAGGTTTAAAACTGATGCTTGTGAAGACAGATACATGTTATGTATTCTTGATTCCTAAAACCTGTAAAACATCTTTTTTGGCATTAGTTAATAAACTGAGGTAAATTTATAATTTAGTTACTATTTTGTAAAGCTGAATAAATAATTCCAGTCTGTAACCAGCTGTCATATTGTTATGACCATATTTAGGACACTGTTTTCATCCTGTACATGTATGTATATTCCCCGTAATCGAATTTGTAAGAACGCAACAAAAACGATAACATAAAAAATATTTATCTTATGGTATGGCTCATTTTACTTGTAGTGACAAAACTAAAATGTACCCTAATATCAATATTTGGAGATGTTCATACTTCATTTTACATCACTTAAACATGTATTATTTCAGTGCTGGTATTGGACGTACTGGTACATATATAGCTTTAGATTATCTTCTACATCAAGCTAGAGATGACGCTTATGTTGATATATTTGGTTGCGCTATTGGTTTACGTGGTCAAAGAGTTAATTTGATACAAACTGAGGTATGTATCTATCCTGACTTGACCCTTCTGTAAATATCTACGAATGAGGCACGTTCAGTTTTGTAAGTTTATATAACAAATATTGAGACACTGAGAGTATTTAGTGCATGGCTTTATTAGGAATAAATAAAAGATGCACAATAACAAGGTTTTATCCTCAAGGCCGTATAATTGTGACCTTTATAACTTTTGCTCTTTAAAGCTTTTATTATTTGATATAAATAATAATTAAATTTTACTTTACATTTAATATGTCTAATGTGCGCTTATAAGATTATTTATTCTTTTTAATTAAATGATTATTTAAAAGAGTTTTAATTTTCACAAAAATGGCGTTGACACTTAAATGAAATTTAATTTACAGCAACAATATGAATATCTACATCATTGTGTTTTGTATGGGATCACATGCTTAAGTGATCCAATTAAAGAAGTAAAACTTAAGACAGGTGTAAATAATGAACAAATATCTACTCAATATGATGTAAGTATTTAGACAAATTTAAAACTATATTTAACTCGATTTATTGACATTCAGTTATGATTTTGCTATTTCTGTTGTTTTTTATCCTATATGATTACACACGATTTAGTAAAATCATTGATTTCATTTTTTATATAAATCTATCCAATGCATGCAATAAAATCCAGATATTGAAAATGGGTGAAGTATATACGTACATACTTGCTTTGATGCCTTTATTTGTTCAACTGATTCTGATGGGATGAATTAGATTCCCATTTAAGCTACAAACTTGATGGTTACTTTGTTTACATGAAATAAAATAAAATGTACATATTATATCATGACAAAAATAATTTGAATATTGTAAAATTGTTTCTTATTTCATGTCACCATACAGGCTCTGAAGTCCATTGAATCAATCAAGAGAGGTTGGTCTTTAACTTTAGGAAATAGAAACAAAAAACAGAAAGGGTCTGGACATTTAGGTAAGGTGCTTCTCTTTCTTTGTTCTTCCTTTGCAATGAGTGTTTAATTGACATATTTAACATTTTCATGTGTCTGAATACAGTCCGTTTGATACGAATCAAAACTATTCTAAAACATGTATACTTAACCTGAGTTAAAATAATGAGTTATTTCTTTGTTTATTTTAGATGACGGTTATCATGTTCACCTAGAATCGTCAAGGTGTTGTGGTGTTAATGGTGTGTATATCAATGTAAGTGTATTAAATTAATTAGTTACATATGATCTATACATCAGTACTTTCTTTGTTATCTAGATACTCTCATAATAAAAGTATAAATATTCACTCGTTATAATCTATTTCTCATACATGTTTTTAATGTGTTCAAACGGAATTAATATAAGTTTGACTATCATTCTGTACGTATTGTTTCTAGTTTTTTGGTATGTTTTGAACTTTACAGAGTTATCTACGAATGAATCATTTTATTATATCACAAACACCACAATCAACAAATGTACAACATTTTATATCAATGGTATATCAAGAAAACTGTCCAATCATTGTATGTTTGGATGATGATAGCACACAAGATAAGGTAAATGTTTAAATATATACAAGTACAAATATGCACTAACTGGTTCTTTTGGTATACAAAATATATAAAGTGACATGTGTATTGATGTTCCTAGATGGGCGAAAGATTAATTTTGTTTCTAAATGAAGTAGCATTTCTTGCATAAACTATTGAATGACATTTTCAACCTGAATTTGTGTCATTCACCATTAATTATGTTTTATTGACAAAACTCCCACAGCGTTTGCAGAATAGTATATGCATATTGTACTTTTACATTAATGGAAATGAATTGGAGTGTCAGGGCAATTTGTCGATTGCTAAATGAAGTGTATATGTTGTATTTTACAGAATACAGGACGATATGTGCCATCTGACAACACAATAATGAAGATCGGACAATATCAAGTTACATGTAAAGCAAGTAATGTTAGGGAAGAATATACTGTTCGAGATCTCACAATTACCAATTTGGTATGATCTTAACAATGCCCACACGGTCACTGAAATAATAGTTAAGGGACATCGCATTGAATAAAAAAACTGTCAAGTTTACTATAAATATATTATATCAAAGTTACATGGCTGAAATCGCTATGATTATCGACACTCTTTATTAGTTTAATTAGTTTTTTAGTTTTTACAATACCAGCCTGTTTTACTTAATTTTATTAAGCCTAACTCTATATTACCATTGGATAATCATTTGTCTGCAGATTATGTTTACTATACTATTGGCATTAAATCGTTTGTGAATCAGAAGAGGAAATATTCAACTCCAGTGAATTGTGTACATGTATGTAAACAAGAGTTGTGACATTATTTTGTATGTATCGATATTTATGTATCTCTTTGTAGACTTAATAGTTTGATACTTTCAGAAGTCAGCTGTACGCCTCAATATTCAACATTATCAAATACATGGCTGGACTTCCCAAAATATAATACCGTCTGATTCAAAATCATTTATGAAACTGGTCAGAGAAGTCAATGCTAACAACACTAAGCTACAAGAATGTCCAATCATGGTTCATTGTCAGTGAGTATTTCTGTCATTATATGTAGTAGAAGACTCATGGTGATTTTACTTAAATCTTCACATCAAGTCCAGTTAGCTGTACAACGATGACTAATTTAGATGCGTTAAACAAATATGGTATATAACAATAATGGTATATATTAATAAACCATAAATTATGAATATCTATTGATTTTAATAAAATGTAAATTGCCAGATCGATTTTGTGGCATCTATGTCACAGCTAACACCTAAATTACTTATGGATTTTAAAAGTTATATATATTGTATTTGTACCATCTATATTTCAGTACTGGAGCTGACAGATCAGGTTTATTCTGTGGTATATATTGTATATTTCAGTACTGGGACTGACAGATTAGGTTTATTCTGTGGTATATATTGTATATTTCAGTACTGGTGCTGACAGATCAGGTTTATTCTGTGGTATATATTGTATATTTCAGTACTGGAGCTGACAGATCACGTTTATTCTGTGGTATATATTGTATATTTCAGTACTGGAGCTGACAGATCACGTTTATTCTGTGGTATATATTGTATATTTCAGTACTGGAGCTGACAGATCAGGTTTATTCTGTGGTATATCTACAATGTTAGAAATTCTGACTATAGATAAACAATTAAGTATAATAAATGTTATATATCACATACGTGAGAGATGTCATACTGCTTTTAGCAACCTAGTAAGTAACATTGTATTCCATTATACATTATCAATTACATTGTTACAATTGAGTTTTGTTTATCTGAATGTTTTTACACTATACCATACATACTTGTTTACAAGAAGTTTATAGATATTGTCTTAGTTTTTGGTGTCATCTAATACATTTCTCTCAGCCAGCAAAGTTATGAAGGTTTTCTAGATAATCATTGGAAGACAATTGTCTATCTGGCTAAGCATTTTAGTTCACATGAGCACAAACTGCTCAAGGTGAGCTATTGTGGCGGTCTGACTAATGTGCGTTAGTGCGTGTGTGCGTGCGTCCGTAATCAACACTTTCTTAAAAAATCTTCTTGTCAAAAACCGTAGGGTCTACAGTTATTAAATTGGCATGTAGCATCATTTTCTTTTCAAGAACGACGAAGCCTAGAGCTTTCATATTTGATATGTGATATTATCTTGAGGTCTCTACAAAGATTGTTCAATTCATGCTCCTGGGTTCAAAGTTGGCTTGGTCCCAGGCAACACTGTTTTCATCCACTGAAACTGTTAAACAATCTTTTTTGTCAGATACCCTAAGCATCTAGTCCTCAGGTGAGTGACCCAGGGATCTCAGGATCTCATGTTTATTTAATAGTTTTGATTTAAGCATCCAACGGTGGCAGGATTTGTGAAAGGTGCATCGAGTATACATACGTTGCAAGGTTGTACATAGTTGTCAATACGTATTATGCTTGTAAATACCCAACATACAATTTAAATTAAAGGCCTGCATACTGTTATATATCTCCGTAAGTTAACATGATATACTTTATTAATAATGAAGAACGAAATGAAATTTGTTTTCTGTTTGTAGCAAACATTCAAGTTTTGTTATGATCGTATCAAAGATTTGTTGAACAGAGATGGTGAAAATGACTATGTGAATATCCCTAAACGATAGAATTCTATATGAGGCTTGATAATTATGAAAAAAGTGACATTTAAAGATCAAATTCCAAGACTGAGAAGACAATATGAATGTTTTGATGAACCATTGTGTTGTATACTTATGTAATGATTATCATGTATATATACTGTACTTTTACTTTCTGTCCTTAAGAATTTAATTTGTTTTGATTTTATCAGAAATTAGTTACATTGTTGATGATTGTGTGAGCGTTAAAACAATGACACTAAACAAATACGCCTATATTAACTTAGACAATTTAAATCGGTTTCTATCGACAATTAGTTTGACAGCAACTTTATCACGTAATTCATGTCTAATTAAAGTGTATTTTAGATCTGTATTTCTATGTTGAATATACATGTTTGTTGTCTAACTGTACTATCAACTACATGTATTTATATTGTTTCGACATTGCTGCTGACAAATTCACTTTTTTATGCTATCACCCCAAACAAACAAATTACAATTATTAACTTGTATTGTTTAACTATTGTTTCTTGAATTGTAATATACTACCATGATTTAAGTACCATGTTTGACAATGATTGGAAAATGGAACTTAAATGCGAGGTAAAGTTATGAAAACCCCGTAGACACTTAACGAGTTTTCTCCTATAGCGTTGTATGTATGTATTTTCTTTGTGAAAAAAAAATTACCTTTCTTTCAAGAATAAAAATTCTACCGCAGACTGATAGAATTCTTAAACAGAATTAACCTTAAATAGGATAGTGTATTGCCATCCTTAATGGTGACGTGAATGTGTTCACTTTGTAAAGACTTATTAGGTTATTATTTCAAATCATATCCAAAAGCCTTGTGCATTGTTTTCTTGAGCAAGAAACTTTATCGTATTAGCTTAGTACTGAGGGACGAGGAAGTCTACTCGAGAGTGATTAATACAAGTTGTAAGATCTTATTGTTTTACAATCGAGCTATAATGAACTAGTACAGTAGTAGTTAGATCATTGTATAGCATAGGAATGGCCTTGACACGAGTAAGCAATAAACAAACTAAAGATGAGGGAACACTTTGTTACTTATTTTATTTATAAATATGAAAACATGATAAATACAAATATACATAAAACACAAAAGAGAAATGGGAAAAGTATAATAATGTATAAATTCATAGCTAAAGAGATTGGTTACACATTATACCATCGTCAGATCTTTCTAGTACAATGTATTCTAATGGAGTATATTTTGTCATCGTCGGTTATCCGACAATACATTACTCTGCTATTCTATGTTATGTACCGTGGGCCATTTGGTTAGGAAAATCTCGTAATCATGAAATATCAATGAGACAGTTTCATTGGTTCCGCAAGGAAACCACTGTGGAAAACTAGCCAATGAAATTACGGTTTATATCTAAGGTTTGGTTAACCATTAAAAATGAGAAAATAAACATGTGCGTTGGTTTCTATTTTAAGTAACAAAATCCCAGTATGACGTCATTGTTATTGAATAGTATTTAAATGTAACATGCGATTTCATTGAAAGAAGATTAGTCTACCCTGCCCAATGCATATAAATGAAAACGAGAGTTTGCCAGTCAAATTACCCCCGATACGTATGAAGTATAACAGAATAAAGTATTATGGTTGTTAACGATGATGTTTTGTATAAAGTGAAACCGACTAATGTACCTTAGTAAAAGACGTTGACACAAAGCTTGTATACATATAATGTTTGACTATCATACAAGTATATTACACATTGTGGATTTCAAAAGAAGGTTAACAGCAACAATAAATGTCTTGAGTAAAACAACGAGTATTTATTAACTCTGTTTCTGATTAAATTATGTACACCAAATAGAAAAAAAGTAAAAAGTAAATATTTCGAGAGCTTAGCTCATATCCTAGAATATATTTTATTAGTTAAGAAATACTTAGTAATTGAAGGAGTATTATTAACATTAAATTTTAACATAAATTAAATACACATGTATATGTAAAGCATATCAAAATTTAAAGCTCACATTTTTATAAATTTCATTAAGTACTCAATTTATCAATGTGTTGCAATGAGTCAGACATCTTATGTTACATGTACAACAAACATTTATATAGGAAAACAGACAAACAATAACACGTACAAACACACAAGTAAACATCACACATTAGCATTGAGTCCCTTAATCTGGGCTGTGATTCCACCATTGTCTTCAAATGTGTTTCCCCAGAGTAAAAGTTTCAGTTTTGGATTTGATGACGTCACTATTCTGATTCTATATTTCAAATTATCAGAAGTAGCTTCAGGGTTTAAATGTTCACGACCCAGTCTATTATAACAAAGTTTCAAAAGTGTTAATGTAGCATTACCTTCTAGAATGTCAAGTAACTTAGAGAACCCATCATTAGATATACCACACATGTTCAGTCCTAATGTTTTGATATGTTTGTTTCTGTCTAAAGCATTAGAAAGTTTAACAATTCCTTGGTCCCCAATAAAGTTAACACTTAAATCAAGATGGCGGATAGATTTGTTGGTGAGAATCAAATCAGACAAGACCGAGCACCCTGCTGCAGTGATTCCACAATTTTCAAGATTTATCTCCCTTAGAGAGGAATCATCCTTCACGTGACGTAGGAACATTTCAGTGCTTGTATCACCAATAAAGTTCCTACTTAGATCTAATTCAGTGACTGTTTTACCTAAAGCAATTCCTTCCAGAAGGAAACCACACCCAATCCATGTTATGCTACCACTCCGTAATCTTAACTTCTTTAATGTTCTGTTTTGTTTCAACATACAACTTAAAGCTAGGCATCCACTGTCCCCGACGTCAAGAAAACTTAGATCTAACTCTATCAGACTAGTATTGGTACGTAAAGAATCAGCCAACAGTTTACAGCCTTCTCCATCTATACCAGTTGATGATAAATTCAATTGTCGTAAAGTTCTATTTTGATATAGAACGTTCGCCATATGTGCTGCTCCCGTGTTGCCGATATTGTTCAGGCGTAAATCTAAGACTCGAACACATGTGTTTTGTGTGAGAGAGCGACTTATATGCTCCATATCACTTCCTCGTAGATGTGTTTTACCAATGTGCAGCTCAAGTATGCAGCTATGGTTCTCGATTACGCCAGCCAATGTTCGAGCTTTTTCTAAGCACAAGATATGACCGGAAATGGATACAGTTACCATAGGCAACCCATTTGTAATGATATCTTCATTGAACACGCTAGATACTTCACTAGTCAGAGATTGGAATGACTGGAAAGACAGTCTTGAGTTCCTCTTGAATGATAGCAGATCGCGGGAATGTCTTTTATTTTCTGTATTCCTTAATTTTTCAAGCTCGATAACAGATCTAACTTTCCCAGTCTCCAGACTAAAGTAAACTACATCAAACGATACCGTCTTTTCATCGTCTAATAAAGGAGAAGAATCGCCATTACAGATTTGAACTTCAAATATGACATCATACACAGCAATCATGGCGTCCAATACGGCCGCAACGGTGGTATAATCTGTAACACTGCGTAATATATCACAGAATTTAAGAAATGATGTGTAACTTCTGTCCATTATGCTAAGTACGATATTTTCACACAGTTGACGACTTTCATAGTATGGGTTCCTGAATGTATTAAAGTCATTTTCATCAAGAAGGCTGGCGTCTGATAACTTATCAATAATCATAAAAGGATCTACTTTTTGACAGATTAATTCAGTGGCACTCTGAAGAATTAAGATATGTCTATCTTCGGCCGTTATTTCAGTAGACTTTTTTCTTTGTTTCTGTGGTGTTTTTCTATTTAAATCAGGAGACACTATTTTAATTTTTCCAGACGATTTATTTGCAGACCGTCTAGGAACATTTGAACCTAAACCATAATTTGGAAGCGAACTACATTTTTGTGCAAAAGTTAACGGGACTTTACTTTCTATGACTGGTACACTATCTTCCACAGCTAAATTGTCCACATTCTCATAATCTTTTGTAGTATTCGTCACTTCCGGTTTATTGTCTTCAGGGCTTTTGTTTTCAATGTTTATATCTGACGTAACGTTTGTCGCTTCTTTCAACAAGACTACTGATCCATCAGCAATCGGTGCTGATATTATTGGTTTGGTAACTTTCATGGAATTTGATCTAAACACAAACGACCTTGGCGGCTTTGGGGGAGGTCGCATACTTAAGCTACGAGTAATTTCAGTTTTTTCAACCACATCCGGTAGTTTAGCATCCGGGGAATCTGTAGTATTACTTCCGGTTTCTTTGATATATGTTCTCGAGCGTCGCATCGACATAGATTTCCAAAATTTCCATGATCGTCCTTGACTTGTTGTAGAGTCGTCTGCTGATTGTTTAAGACCATTGTTGTTGTTGTTGTTAATTATAATCTCAGGCTTTGATATATCTGAAAATATAAGAAAAATGTCATTATAATAACATAACTATCTCGCTTGATATTTAGTATCTAACTAGCAACTGGGAAGTAATCTTCCATGAAAATGAAACTAGGGTTGTAGAGGCTAACTTCCTTAACCTTTATACTCAAGCAGAACGTAAAAAGTTGACACATCGTTAATACATATCGAAACCGAAGAGGTATGTATGAATTATTGTGTCTTGTACGAAAAACCGAAGAGATCGTTTCGTCCATGAAAATTAGAAGCTGTTAATATGATAGAAAATAATACCACCATAGAAAGTTAACTAATGAATATAAATTTATTCTTTTATTTCTATAATATATCATTTATCAGACGTTACCAGACAAGTTTGACAAGCTATACCGAGTGAGAATAACAGGACAATTGATTATTCATTGAATTAAAAATATTGTTGCGTAGATAGTCTAAACACTCGATCATTATATATGAAATAATGTTTATTATCTCAATTGTTGGTCAGAAATGAAAACGCAGATTTACATATACACTCATTAATAACATGATGTTTAGTATATGTCAATGTTGGAATTTAAAGAAGCTGTATATCGGCTTAATCATCTTAATGATCTCAATGACTTACAGGCTCATACATTAATTTTAAATTTCCTATCATCTTTTCATTGATATTTTGAGTTGTGTTTTGAGAGGTAGTATATAACTTAATACAAATTGTATTTAATGTTAGGTTTTGATTACTTTGAATATTAAACATTGTTCAGCAGTTCAGCACAGAACTGCACATGATCTTTATTTACCACAGGTTGCGGTCAAACTATCAAGGGTCTTAGGACTCTAATATCATATAATTATATAATCGTAAGATTTGGTGATAATAAAATGTCTTTGTTTACAGCATAATATCTATAGAGTATTAAACTTGTCTTTATATATATTATAACATTGTAATAGTGTCAATTATGTTTGCCAAACTAACCAAAGTCATATACAAAAATAACAAAATTCAATGTTAAACAAGTATACTGACAATATTGACCAAACCCATGTAGGAAAAAATATGACAAAACAAAATGATTGTGTTGTACAACTATATTGACTACATGGACCAAACCCATGTATCACAAATACTATACAATATGTACCAAGTTGTATCATGGTAGACGAATATATAATATTTCTTATACATATATGATAACATCAGAAAGAATGTTTAGATGTTAAAACAAAGACATTTAACTTATCTATACGACATAAACCTACAAGACAATATATACAGTATAACAATCAAAGTTATATGATAAATGTATGTTATAACAAGTTCTCTAGTATGTTTACAATGTGATAACATTTATAATCTACATCAAGCCAACACCCTACTAACAATGGTTCATGTCAATCCAAGTCATAATCTATAACATGAATAAACACTTCTTTGATAAGTGTTTTATAACCTTAATGCTTGCCAAAAAAAACTAGGAAACAAACACATAGAGTGAATCCTGTAAGATTGTCTAATGTAAGATGTCTGTACCATGGCCTGGCAATGTTACCTAGAAGTACAAGTATGTACTATATAACAAATAGGTCTTATATTCAACATAATATATAGATAAAGTATGGAAAGCCGATGTTAGTAAAATTACTCAGTGCATATGTATTATAGTTAAGACTTAGTGAAAATACAAACTTAAATACAAATCACAATTAAGTCAAAAACATAAAACAAAGATAGTTTCACATTTTTAAGACTGAATATTAGGTTTAATAACCGTAGAGCTAAAAGCAATTTTTTATTTACAGGAGAACAATATTCGAACATGAGTGACAATAGCTTCATAAAGGATTAAAGTTCAAAACCAAAATACTACATGAAATGCAAAAATAAAATTGGTTTTAAAAAGGACATAAACTTATCAAGTATATGTTGTTATAGAAATGTTGAAATACTTTTTTCATTTTTAAAATTATAAATTACGAAAGTATTACCTGCAAGAGAGGCACTTTCTCTAATAATATCCAAACGTATAAAATGATGACGTTTCCTAGGTAATGAATTAAAATCAAACATTGTGAATCGTGTCTACTTTATAATAACTAAAACTTTAGTACAAATTACAAGTACTGATCCCTTATATCAGAATAAATCCAAATTTTATCAAACTTCTCTCAGACAGAACAAAGTATTTGATCCCTACACATTCTTACATCATACTCTATATGGCACTATACTATTATATACTTCTCTGAGAACCGGAAGATGGAGTATAATTGTTTTAATCAAAATATTGTACAATGACATACTTAGACTTGCTTTAGACATTAATGCCAAGTGTTGTTTGCCATCTATTGCCATCTATTTCTGGGTTCAACGTTAAAGGAAGTATGGGTATTATATTTAACTGAGAGAGAAGTGACTTCAATAATATAAGAACAATTTTCAATATAAACGAGAAAAGGTCCAGAACTCAAATCAATGCGAAACGGACGCTTATATACCAGTCTAACAGGTTTTTTTATCTATATATTTGGAAGAGAATTGTTTTATCCTTAAGACCTAAGAAACCAGGATAAAATACATAATGGCTCAATAAACCAAATCTTGACGTATTGAAACGTTAAATCAAACAAAACACTCACGAGAACAAATTAAGTTTCACATGCAAACTATATCAAAATTGTTAAACTGAAGGTATTTGTATTTTCGTTTATTTTGTATCTACAGCCAGTCTTTACTACCGGAAGTTCTGATATATCGACAAGCGTTAATATATATAGAAATAGATTCGATCTATGGTTATCGTATTAAGAATGCCTAATTGGTTCCGGGAGCACTTTACGTCACTATCCCACGCGTGTTGTTTTTCAAACTTTTTCACAACATGTCAGCTGATATCGTGAATGAAATATGAAGCCAACCACGAATAAAACATAGTTTGTTCCAATTTAATTCTGTCGAGACTTGAGTACAAGGCACGAGTACAGATTGTTGACATTTTGGTACAAGTTCAACAACATACTGTAGTTTATGTAGTTTTTATTTGATACGTGTTTGAATTCTTTTTTATAAGTAGCCTTTTATTAGTGGCCTAAGACTTTGAGTGATTCCATAGAAAAGTTTAAATGGACATTCGAAAAATGTTAAATATTTAATTTAAATGATATCTTTCTTTAGAAGACTCCCTACGATTGATTAAACACAAGTCATGTTTCCACATTACGTTGAATAATAATAGATTTTTATAATTCTTTGTGTTATCACATTTAGAGATCGATATTTACATGTTGTATAATCATTTTAATGAATGCAAATTAGACAAGTACGTGGAGAACGTGAAGAGATAATTAGCCAAAGTCATGAACATACAATTACAATGAGCATAGATAATCAAGTACAAATAAAGGAAAGTAGTCCACAGCATGATGTGTTTGAATATATTCCAACTATATAAACATTAAAATAAAATACTTATAACTACATAAAACTTAACACTAGGGTCGATGAACGAATGAAAGATAATAAAGAATACAAACTAAATAGAGAAATAATTACTTAATTAATAATTAAGATATCTGACGTAAAAGTTCGAGCCAACGTATGTTTGGAAACATTAATCAACACTGAAGTCTAATAGTTTCTCATTTAATTGCCAATAAAATATATCTAGCATTTAAAGACGAAGAAGAAAGAAATCTGTAATTCCTAATTGTAATTTTATAGTGTAAATATTTTGGCGAGAATCTTTCCTTTGGTACTAACATATACCTGGTATAAAATCAGAATGATAAATTCTTATTGTTACAAGTGTTGTTGTATTTAATGGTTGGTGAAGGTTTGTTCTCCTAGAATATATTGTTACATTAATTACTATAAGTGTTTTACATACATTGTAGAATGAGGATAAAGAACAAAGATTAAATGAACCATTTAACGAGAATGTACTTAGTATTTCTTTGGAAGTTAAGGTCAAATAATTGAACATTTTCTGTACTACAGCTGTCTTCGAAATAAGTGAGTGTCTGGTTGCCCGGGACAACTACAATGTACTCTTTAGTTTGGGCAACCAAAAATTTCTTCTGGGCAACCGAAAGTCTAAGAATAATATATACAGATTGCTACTAAAATGACCTGTTGTGGCAACCATTTTCATATCCTGGTATCATAGACTGCTTCAGTATAGGATCATACATCTAGGTTGTCAGTAGTAAGAAACTAGAGTTATCATAGGTTGGGAGCACATCATTGTAATACCTAGGTTTTTTATTCAAATTTGGACTCGCAATTAATGTGTATCCAGATATCTAGCAGTGGATATTTGTGAAATATTCGATGCCAATTTTTCGAACACTAAATGTAGTTTTGGCCTCCAGGGCATTGTTAGATAATATGTATACAATTTACTACATTTTTGTTTATAAAATACGTAATTAGAATTTTTATTCTGTAAAAAAATAGATTATTTGGCAGATCTTTTGATAAACATTGAAGCTACCAGACTCGGAGCTCGTTGTTTGTTAATGTGTCAATATCAACAATCATATTAAATTTATACGTCAAAGTTATACAATCAACTAATACATGCACATGTAGTATGTTAAAATCTTCATATAATGAAATATCATGGGAGAATTATTTCTGACAAAAGATTGAAAATGGTTCCACAAAACAAAGTGTAAAAGTGAAATATTAGGTGAGAAGTTAGAGAAAGTTGTATTGATAAAAGTGTTGTCATATTTCTAGCAGTCTATCATTGTACTCCAACATAGTCTAGTACAACGTATCACATCATTATATGTTAACTATCATTGATCACTGACAATGATATAAAGATGTTGGATACAGTTTTTTGTTTGGTTAATGCACATCTGGATACCAACAAAAACTTGTGATTCTCATAACATTATAGTAGAAAACACATGGAAACAATGTTCTATGCATATCAGAATGTTAAGTACAACCAATCACATGTTTTCGGTGGTTTTCGGTAATCTTTGGCAATCATCGTCACCCGGGAACCTTATGTACGGATTTTACCAAAGATTATCGAAGTTTTACAATCTGACAATACAGATAATCGAATGTTAACACGACTAGGTATGATAAGAATTTTCCCACAGAATGGTAGTACAAAAAACTTCATTCTAAGGAATGTATCCTCAGTACAGTGTGATAATTTACCTGTCGATAAAACCTTTATGATACAAGATTAGTAGTAGCAATAAAAACTGCATTCTCATCAAAATACATGTAAATATATTCATTCAAACTTGTTAGACTTTTTTATGATAGCAAATTAAGAATATTCTCATAAAAGTTTTATATATTTAGCGCTAGATAGCTTTTAATAGTCGAATATATAAACGTTTATTTTCAAAGTTTCTTATTTTCTAAGTTATTAAATATTGCAATATTATGATAATAATACGTGTGTTCGTGGACCATAATACAGGATCTTTGGTGCGCTAAGATTTAACTGTTTTCCTAGAAATTTAAAATCACGTTTTGTCTTTTTTATGAGTGCATAATTATTAAATTCACCAGGAGTGTAGATTTTATATTTAACGCTTTAAAAATTTCTTAAATCCGGGTCATAGAGTATACGTTCTGGGAAATGTATTATATTATATCGTGCGAAAATTGCATGTTTAATATCAATACATGTATACCATTGTAGTATTTCATCAATCTTTCACGCACAAAATAAGATATTTTATCATTATATTTGTAAACTTTTATCAATATTCTGAATTGTCGATCATTGCATGACATTAAATCTAATAAGTCTGCACTTGTAAAATAATAATTAGATATTTTGTCGATGGTACTATATTTGGTTTGATAAAGATAGGCCTGGTTGGATTTGGATGTTTAATGTTGATGAAGTCTTTCTAAATCATGAAATAAAGATATTTCCTACAAGAGTTGGATGATAATAGAAATATTTGATTACAATTGATAAGTTAAATATAATGTAAGATAAGTGAATACAATGTCGGGTCATGTTACTATGAATTAAGTGGCATAAAACAATGATTCTTATAACAGCTGCTAACATCGATAGTGTGATGTCATATTAATACAAGCCGCTGTCCCTGCCAATATATATCACTCTTTATCTATTATAACTTATGACACTTGTTTAAACACCAGTTTACTAGAATCATGTAGTAACAAACAGTAGGTATTCATTAGTTAACAACTGTACATCTAGATTTATCCATAGTTTTAATTGACAGCAATTCTCAAGTCTCTGGCCTATCCTCCCGAACGTCTACACTTTATTTTCAATGTTAGAAGGCATGTATTTCAATATTTAAGAACTACTTTTTCTCTTATCTATAAGTATAGTAATATATTTTCACAATTATAGTTTTATCAATGTTGGTTAAAGTATGTAAACATAATAAAAGTTGTGAATTATTACTTAAAACAAGGGAACCTTTGTGTTCTCTTTCATTTTCTTAGGTCAACATACATAAATCATGATCAGTATTTATTTCATACAAGTATAGGCCAAACTTCCCTGACTTACTAGAAATTATGTATGTATCATTTAAGTATGAGAGTACCAATTATCTGAAAACCAGACTAGGAAGCTTGAGTAATTAGTATTTAGCAACTGATCTTTGAGAAAATGATTGTTTCTGCTACTTTATTCTACAGTACAGATAAAGGATAAACAAGCAACCCTCTATGTTGCAGTCTACGAAATAAGTGGACGTCCAGTTGACCGAGACAACCACCTTTTCGTTCGGGAAACCAGAAATTTCCATTGGGTTACTAAACATCTACTAGCAAGATACATGTATAGTGCTTGCTTCTAAAATGACCTTTTGGGACAACCACTGTTATATCCTAATTTCGTAGACTGGATTGTTGGTATTAATCAACTTAGTGTAAAGAGATAATGTCATTCTCAAATATAAAAACTATATAAACTCGCTGTTTGTCAGTGTGTGTTTGTGGCTATATTAAGTATGGATAACAGACCAATTGATACTTGTTCTAATTAGATAACGGAGAGGTGATAATTGGACCACAATGGTCGTTAAGGTCTAACACTCATTAAATGATACAACTTAAATATATATACATTTCTCTTCTAGTGGCAGAACTAGTATAAGCATATTATGAATGTAATTAGTGAACGAGAATGTGTTAATATGACCACATCAGACATAGTTTGAAAACCTCCAGAATTATTGAAATATTAGTATACCACAACTAATGAGACAAGTTCAAGAGTTTGTAAATACAATGTTATATCTAAATACGTGTTGTAAATCAGCTAAAATCCGCAGCAGGTAATTTTCGCGAATACGCAAAATAAATGTAACATACAGAGTCAGGGAAATCAAGTCTTAGCTATAAGTTCGCGAGGGTTACCAAATCAAATATGTATCCAATTTGTTTGTTTACTAACTTTCATGTGTAAGAATGTACTGAATCGTATCAGAAAGAAGCTAAAGTTTATAATAACATGTTATTATCATATAAATCGTACAATTTGCCTGACTGTATTCAGTATACGACCTCTTAATATAGAATATTCTAATGTCTCTATTACATGACATTATCTGATATATAGAGACTTGTGTTACCTTACCAGACAAATAATGGACATCATAATCTCTATCAAGTAAAACAGGCAGGATTTCTGATCAAAATACAAATGTATCAATATACGGTGTATGCTTGCAGCAGGGTGGTTAGATATAAAATGTCTGAAGTTTTATATTAGAAGTCGTAAATCAACTGTCTAGACTTATATATAAATATTACAATCTATATTACAATATATAGAACATAAGGAGAGACTATTGTCGGCTAGGATTCCACTTATAAGTCCTCTCACACAAATCTAAGATGAAAAAATATCGTAAGTTCCTTTTATTTGTCACAGACATTACAAAGATAGAAACAAGTTATTACGGTACAGTGTACAGATAACATCATTAGTCTTCACATTTATGCTTTGTTGGCATGGTATTTACAACATTTCAAACTTGATAAGACTGTTTTCTGTTTTCACATTACGATCACTTTTGTCGTAAGATTTAATGATTACTTAACAATCAAGCATAGAGTACAACTGTAGACTACAATGTCTTTACTATAGGACGCATTGTGTCAGCTCACATCATATTGTTATTACAGTGTGAGTGTAGCTTAATACCCTAACAATGTTATAACAGTGTATTTACTGCATCGTTTGAGTATAGAATGTAATAATTCGTATTTTATATTAGCTTTCATAGATTATGTTATATAATATAACTGGATACAATATTGGCAGAATGTACAGAATATGTTATTTTATGAGATGCCTTTAAACTATGAACTGTATGTTTATGATTAAAGTTCATATAAAATATTGATTAAAAGGTTTATTTAGCAACATAACTAAACTAATATGCCAAAGACTATATATCAGTATTTATTATGTAGAAACATGCTAAGTTTAATTAGGTTTTGAGAAAACAATTCATTGATTTCAGACTGACGCAGTCGCAATCAATTAGAAGTTAAAACGTTAGATTCTGAAGTGCAAAATTAAAAGAACTGTAGTTAGTTGAGACTGTATGAAATGACGTGAGCATGTATACATATCAGACCTCAAGTTGTTAAGTTAAATACAAAGTAACACATGTTTGCCCAGGTTATACAAGCTATGGTTAAATATGTTTAATGAATCATGATTGAGTTTTTCTACAGCATCTATAAAATAACCTTGACATAACAATAGACAAACTGTGGAGTAATCAATAAGAAGTAAAATAACGACATAACGTGACAATTGTACATAGTCATTTCTTTAATAACTGGAACCTTAGGTTTGTGTACGACTTTACTAAGAAATAAAAAATCATGCATTTGAGGCAAAGATGAATCACAATGTGACGTTAATATATTCATTAACAAATACATTCAAACCTGTTTCAATAAGCATGATTAAAGGAATCACAAACATGGCCGAGTTTGGAACAGGCCTTTGAACTTTAGGTTCGAGGTTATCTTTCTCTTCGATAACTATTCAAAATGGTACAGTATGTATTTTAGTTTATAACATACAATCAACAACATGTAATTATCTTACAGAATTACGTAAATGAAACTACTTGAAGATTTTATACCATCTCATCAGACAGAGACTATGGAGTTAAATAAAAGATAAATATACTTGATGTATAAATACTTGAATAAAACACTAGAATTGTTTGAAGATGAGTATATAAAGAATGGTATGTACAACCTCGTGGCTAGCAACTTGTTTGTCTATGTATCTAACTGAGTTAATGTAAGTCAGACATGAGCATTTTGTGACAGTCTGTCATCAGTGTACTTTGACACTCTCCGTCACTGACACAAGTTAAATGTACCTGTCTAGTACCTAATTTTCTGATACGAACCTGTAGAAAAGCAATGAGGGAATTGTCTAGAGTTATATAAAATTGATTTGTCATTTTAGTAAAGAAAACAAGTCAAAGAAACAGTGCACACATGCTTGCAATTTTTGTGCAAATTCATGTTTTAAAATGCCACGTGTCTGAACATTACGACATTAGACAAATTTACGGCAGTAATTTACGACAATTAGTATTGATTCTTTGTTTGTATATGATGTTGGTTTTATTGATCACGTGATTCAAGAACTTATAGACATCAAACAAACGTCATCTGATTACATCATAAATACAATAATATATTGTCTCAATTATATTACGTCAATAAGACAAAACGATAATGGGAAGGAAATTATGATGGAGATAAGATTCTATAAAAGAACATTTTTGATAAGTCATTGACTTAAGCTATCATCCTGACATCAACTAATGTTGAGTTGTTAAAATACCATTTTAACTTTTCTAGGTTATATCGGAAAAGAAAATCCCAGCAAACATACAACAAATTGATTGTGAATTGAATATACATGAACATAAATAACTTTTCGCATATTTCTGTGACAAACTTTGCTGGACAAATTTTACATCCTAACATTAATCACTAATCTAACGCGGGTTATTGTATATGCATGGATACATTGATATAATACTAAATATGAACAAATGATAAGACCATGTCAAAAACTGGATTTATATTACTAAATGTAACATATATTTAGATACAGTTTCTGTGAATACTTATAAATGTTGCTGTACCCACTCAAATACCCTTAAAAGAATAGACATCGCTACCATATTAAAACCTCCAACGAACATGTTGGTGTTACTCGTAATCAGATTAAAAATAGAGTGGTTGTCGTGGAATAATTACAGATTGGAAGTATACCAAGAAGACAAACGTAAGTAAATGACACAAGTAGTCTTATAGATATAATGGAATGATTACATAATCTAAGATATGTATACTTCATTCATAGAATATTATAAACACATGTTCACTGTTATAAGTGTGCTCATTAAAGACAACATTATGTTTTATTGTAACTGACTTTACTCAGGTTCATTATAACCACTGTCACCCAGTGGTACCAACAACACATTGCAAGCGAGTATTAACTTAGAAATATACGAGACTTCAATATCAGATATAATACTGTCTATAAATAAAAAGACAACCAAATGATAAAGTTCACCAACAGGCCATTATTGATGAAAAAATACGTATCATAAAGGACATTCCTCAACATCTTAATCTTTAAAATTAGCTTACTGTAAAAATGTATGTATTATATACTTTTTGGTGGCAAAGACTCCGATGGAAACATGTACATGTAGTTTTTTTTAGAACATACATATAATCTAATGCTAACAGATTGATATATTTTGTAGATGTGAAGTTACCGCTGGGTACATTATTTACACAATATTCCAATGATAACACTGACCTCAAGTAAAACTTTCATTACAAATTTTGATGAAAGCAATCCCTTATTTGTATGATTGAAACAAGAGCTTATAAATCAACAGAGGTGTCTAGATTACTTTTGTTATAAGTATTTCATGTTGAAAGTTTACAGTTGAGATCAATGTGAGATTTTGGTGAAACCTGTACTCAGAACGTTATATTTTCTACTTAGTATACAATATGATAATTATCTAATCAAAAGTAAGTTATTTATGTTGATTATATAGATGTCATGTTAACATAGAACTAACTTATTGTGTTAATAGCATCTACACTGTTCTCCAAAAGTTTCTTCACATTAAACTGCTACAATTTCTACGTTCAGATTTGAAGAATTATTATATTATTGTTTATTTCATTCATTATTTATGCAATGGAAATGGAATTTCTATTAGTACATTTTATTTTTTGAGTCGCAGCTAAAGTTATCTATCCGTCTCCGAAACCTATGGGCAATGAATCTCAATGAACCAATATCAAGTTTGAGATATTTCATATCCATAAGACAAATGTACTGGTTAGAAAAAGCAAAACTAAAAATCATCAACAATAAACTGCTTTGACATTTTTTTGAAATTCTATTTAGTACAACATAAACTGTGAAAGTGTGAAGGAACTTTTGTAGAGCAGTATATATTATATAACTGTACAAATACTTGAGATTCCTATCTCTACGATACATTCTAGATCTATATAGATTATAATAACTCTAGAGTTTTTGCTCATTAGATATCAACTGAGATATGGAGACATGCATTTGTTGCTGACTACAGATTTCACTTTGAAATTTGCTATGAGAAAATTATATCATTGTTTTTCTAAGCATATTTTACATTGGAAAATGGGAGTGTGCCAATTAGCATACCATCTTAATTATAACTACCGTCTGTACCAATGTTTATAAGTTACATCATTCTATATTGATTTAGATATATAGTTCAGTAATATTTCTCTAAAGTACAAGTTCTAGTCAACATAGAACGTTGATATCAGGTACCAAGATCACAGACTATAACTACATGTATAAGACTCCAAACTTAATACTTGGATTTTGTTAGAATCAAAATATAATATGTCTAACTTTTCTATATTTCTATATACCGACACAGTTAATATTTTGTTCGCGGCACTCATAAAATGTAATGTCCGCCAAGCATATTTTTATTATTACTGACACCTAGAGCTCCTATCTTAGGGACTTGATACTATATGTAGTTTATTGTATTTTATATAGTAAGTAGTAAACATATAGATGCTATCTTGTAACCTTTACAGTTAAATAAAGTATTAAATTCATCAGGTGATACAGTTTTATGGTCACTATCTAGAACTATAAGACAAATATCATAGACTTCAAACTGTGAACAACGTTTGATGGTTGATATCGTTGTAATAAAAACTTGCATGTTTAACTTAAAACCTCAGGTACTATTTGGACAATGACATAAAACAAAGCACTCAGTTGTTGAGGATATCTACAAGACTCATAAATGTTTGTCGTTCTGAGGTTTTAAGATTTTTACTTTTTTGCATCGTTTCTTTCGACATTTTGCCATCAATATCTTAGATGGTTACAAGCCAGCTAATCTACTTGATATTCCTGGTAAAGCTAAGATCTCTAGACCTAAGCATTTAGCCAGTACATTATAGCATACAATAGTACCAGTGTTTTTTTCCCTTCAGAACACTTCCACTTTTAAAAGTCAAAATAAGTTTAGTGTGGTTTAAAGTCTGCTTTCATGTTCAGCCGACTTTACAATCTTATACAATAATCCTGATCATTGAAATCACCTCAGATAGGCGATCTCTCACAGTACCCATTGTAACACCTGGGTGGAGTGGAACAACTGTAGATTAATTTCTTGCTTAGGGAAATTAGCAGTGTTCGTAGTGAGGATCGACCCCAGGATCTCTGAATCCCTAAGCGCGCGTCCTACCATTGGCCCAATCTTCCTACTATATGAATAAGCTAAGACGCCAGTTAGAAATTGAAAAAAAATGTGACCTAAATTAATAATGATGAAGCACACACATTACTAATTAGATAAATTAGATATCAACAATGATCTGTACAGTTATTAAAGTAGAGAGTTGTGATATCAGATAGATTATTTCTATCTTGACCATCTGTTAACACTAACAGGTTGTTGTAATATATAACATGACCCTGGTATAACTACTCTGATATATTATATATCATACATTTTAGTGTCTAATCTATTCATTAACTATTTATAAGATATATTAAAGACAATGACACGCTACTATATCTTACAGTAAAATCTGTACTACAACACTTCGAGGGTTGCCCGCAAGATCGTCGTAACTTGCTCTTTTACGCAATGCACTTACTACTGTCTTGCGGGCAACCCTCGACTTGCATTATGTTTATTACTATTATTATTATTAGAATTATTTAATGATAGCTTGTATTAAGCCTAACACCACCAGATGTGACCCACATGCTCAGTGTTTTGGTAACACTTTTTGTATCCAATAACCAAAGTATGGCGCAAGCTTGGAAGTTAGTAGAGAAGTGCCAAGTTTAGTACGATGTTCTGATGCCATATGAAGTTTTTACTTATGATAACAGATATATATTCTCTTTTACACGCATTCATTAATCAAATATATAAAACTGTGTTGTTTTAATTGCATCGTCATACTGATGAGCTCTACCTAGTGAAAGTATGTAATGTATCACACATGACATGCTTCTTAGTGTTTGCTTTAAGAATGGAATTCTCTGCGAGTTTAGCATGCACGTTTCTCATTTCAAACAAAAACTACATACTATTAGATAAATGTTCATGTTATCAAGATAAAGCATGATATTTTAGTACAATAACACATTTTATCTTCTTATAATACCATGTCAGAATATATGGTATTTAGCAATGTTGCGCTATTAGCATAAACCAGGACGTTTTGAAATAAAATTATTCATTAAAATTATCATGCGCTTAATTACTGAGGTATGATCGGAGTATGACATGATGATCTGAACATGGCTAGCCTGTTACATCAGTTCAATTTCTATGTCGCAAAGTCAAAAAGAGTTTTGTTTTTTCTAAAAGACATATTAGTAGTTTTATAGCGTGAAGATTAGTTCATTACAATAAATATTGGCAACTCGATTCCTTTTTGATGAATCGGCTAATTCTATATATTACCATCTGTGAATGATAACATTTCAATTTGCTTTCATTTCCATAGTTTTTGCTATCGCCATTAATCTTAATTCTCAACGTCTAAAATATATTGATTGGTTCCATAATGTTGTAGCATTTAACAACATACATCATCGCCTTGATAATGTCTTCGCCAGGGTGAAATTTTATCACCCATATTATTTTCTCTATTTGTCGAAGATTTAGAATTGTTTTTACAAGATAGATTAGAGAGTGGCTTAACTTTAAATGATATTTGTATTATATTACTTTTGTTCGCAGATGACATGGTCATTCTCGGTCTGACCCCCGAAGATTTACAACTATCATTAGATAAATTACACGAGTATTGCTCTACATGGGGGTTAGAAGTTAACGTACAAAAAACCAAAATAGTTGTTTTTCGAAAACGAGGTAGTGTAAATTTACATGAACGATGGAGCTATGGAAATGAAAATATTGAAATTGTCGACAATTTTAATTATCTGGGGGTAACACTTAATTACAAGGGAAGTTTCGATCTAAATACTCAAACATTGTACGGGAAGGGTTTAAAAGCCATGAATGTTTTGATATCAAACCTCAAACGGTATGAGACCAAGCCAAAGGTGGCTTTACAATTATTTGATGCTTTTGTTTCTTCCGTCATAACGTTCGGTTGCGAAATATGGGGTTTTACTAAGTCTAAGCAACTCGAGACATTACATTTGAAATTTTGTAAAACAATACTAGGCGTTAAACAAACGAGTTGTAATGTAAGTGTCTATGGCGAACTAGGTCGTTTCCCACTACATATAAACCGATTCGTCCGAATTTTAAAATATTGGTATAAATTATGTTATAGTGATAACATTATTATTAAATCTATTGTTGAATCATCGCTTGATGACGTAAATAAAGGCCACGTTAATTGGTTTAGCAATGTAAAAAAATTATTAGAAAAATATGGATTTCTACATATTTGGCATAATCCATATTCTATAAATATCAAACAGTTTATACCCATATTTAAACAGAGGCTTTTTGACGAGTTTTTACAATCATGGTACAGTAAAAAAGAATCCAGTAGTTCTCTAAAACTCTACAATTCTATTAAAGACTCTTTTTGTTTGGAAACATACTTGAATACAAATATATCTCGAAAATATAGAACATATCTCACAAAACTACGTATATCTGGCCTTAATTTAAGAATTCAGACAGGTCGTTACTCAAACACCAGAGTCGAACGAAATCAGCGATTTTGCCAAATTTGTAATTCAATAGACGTCGAAGACGAGTTTCATTTTATTTTTAAGTGTCCTATGTATGACCATATTCGAAAAGATTACATAAAGAAGTTTTATAGAACTAAACCGAGTATGTTCAAATTCATTAATCTTTTAAACAGTAGTAATAAATCAGAATTAATTTCTCTTGCGAAGTATATAGAAGAAGCTCTAATAATTCGAAATAATGTATTAACCTAAATCAATTACTTTAAATAAATGTAAATATATTACAAAGTTACATATTATAATAGTTTTGTTTTGATACTTTCCTATTACATCAATACTTGATGTGTATATTGTCATTGTCTATATGTTGTATTTATCTTTTGATTTAAATGTAATATAATCAGACATTTCTCTGATATTATGTCTCTATGTTTGTCATTGTCATTGTATTATCTTGTTCACCCGTGTCATTGTAATTTTGTCATGTCTTGTATTATTGTAATATTTTCACGTCATTGAAATTTTGGGATGTTGTCTTATCATGTTATGATCGTTTTGATTGTGATGTAAGCATTGTATTGTTATAATTGTTAATCACTAGAAACTGTATAGTTTTTGTGAATAAATGTATGTTCTGTTCTGTTCTGTTCTGATAATGAAACATTGCTGTCTATGAAAATATGAATAATCAAAACGTACTCGGCGATCAGCAATAACCATTCAGTGGGCAATCAACAACCAAACTGATAGGAGATTGGTGATGAAATATGGTGGACAATAAAATATACTAAATTGCTAAACTTGCAACAAACCCATTTGGAATATTCCACAACATATGAACGTTGATGATAGACGTTTCCGTTGTAATATGATCCTATATTCATGTATATTTATACCGTTCATATTATCAGACAAACCTCGGACATTCGACTCATTACAATTCTTTTTCTTACAAGAACTTATCAACAACTTCTCACAGAAGCCGTAAAATGATGTTAACAAATGAACATACCTATCTCTGCTAACAGATTTACCGTGAAAAACAAATGAGAATAAACGAAAACAAGTGAAAGCATGGATATCTGGGATAAAAAGATAAACTGCCAATGAACAGATCTTTATGTTATTTTACAGACTGATAGCTGGGCATAGAAAATTGAAATTATTAAGAGAAACGTTTGGAACTTTATGATCGTCAATTATTTTAGATGAAACTAAAGCTTAAAGTGGAATGGTACTTCTGATGTTTTATAGATTTGCATATATTTTATGCAGAATATGATTAAAGTTGTCTGCGCGATTTTTCCGCTGTATAGGTTCAATTATTATCGATACGACGTCAAAAACTTATAGATGCTTTCAAACTCTCGACATTTTTAAATATCAAATCGTCGGGTATTTTAAGAATGGTCAATTCAGAAATGACAGACATAGCTATAACAAACACGGAAACAAGTTATAAAAACCTAACGAGGACAAAATTATTCATGATTTTGTGACCGACAAAAGATCTCAGATTAAGGCTAAGCTAAGTACATGCGGTGATCAATTCAAATGACAAGAAGGAATTTATTCTTTAAACCATTATGACGCGACATTTAATCTGATTGAAAGATTAAGCGAACATCAAAACAAATTGAAAAAATATTCAACAAAGACTTTTCATGTATTCGATTTATCTAAAAAGCTTTATTTCATTTAGGCCTATTTTATTGTAAACGCTTAAAGTATGAACAAATTTTACACTTTAAAAGCGGATAGTTAAATTGTTGTTAAAGTTTAGGCAATTATATTTACAAAGTCCTTGAGCGCTTCCCACACAATGAATAGGTAATAAGTCATATTGATAAGGTTTTATGAGCTAGATGAAAAGTTGGTTGATTAGAGATAGATAGGACAGCTACTTTAGTCTATTAAAATACGGACATTCTAGCATTTAGTGAGATAAATATGTCAGCTCTATGTAAACAAATACCCCACCAAAAAGATGAAAAAAAACCATATAATGAACACTCATATAATACTATGGACTTGTTATTTTAGACAACAACTGATATCTATGAAGTTTGTATATGAACTTTATTCCTGACCTCTTGTAATAAAAGATAGTAATGATCATTAAAAATCAAGTTGAATCAAATGTCAATGTACCACATGTATTTATAGTGAAGCTTCAATACTAAATTAGGTTGCGCTAATTAAATCACTCGATATGCTCACTTATGGTATAATGACTACACAATCTAACTCGTACCTATATTAATTATAAGGCAAACCCTATAAGTTAAAATTAACAAATTAAAAAACAAATATATATTATACGTGCTATTTCCGCCGTGGACGAGCGGTTACGACGTTGGACAGGTAATCATTAGATAGACAACTCCGCGTTGGTTCGAATACCATCTGAAACCTACCCTGTTGTTTTCTTGAGCAAGAGACTTTATCCAACTAGCTAAGTACTGGGAAACCAGGAAGCGAACTTGAAAGTGATTAATCTAAGATGTAAGAACTTGTTTCACAATCAAGGTAAAATTAATAAGTATAAACTAACCTGCTATTTCCTCGCCAACTACAACACGTTCCTGTGGTTGTACTACACCTATAGGTTTAGATATAGGTGCGCCATATGGTATCTTATCTTCATTGATAGGTTTGTGGCCTTGTCCGCCACATGATAATGTTCCACCCATACTTCACGTGACACCCTCGAGCTTAGACTAGGTCTGAAAATATAAGGTAGAAAATATATAACAATGTATGATAGCACATGGTTATACTTCTGACAAGGAAGAAAACAGAATGTCAGTTTTATCATATAATGGCCATTATATCAACAGGATTATTTATTATTGTTATTTGTGCAGCAAGAGATATCAGTTACAATCATGTGATCATAAATCTACTTGAATACCTGCATTATGACATAATACTGCTAGGTTGAATAATTTTAAGGAAACTGAAATAAGGAAATTTATGATAAAACTAATGATATTGATATTCAAATGCAAAATATCATCAAACAGTTATCCCAAAATATAACATGATGCAACATATTCAAAACAAAACAATCAAAGAATTTGTAGGACACTTATCTATATAAACTGTTCTACTCTATTATAGATTAAACTATAGATTTATCAACATATTTATTATTTAACTAATTATATAGGTCCATGTCCGAAGTCATTTATATATTAAGTTAAACCAATGTTTACTCTGGGTATTAAATTGTCATATTTCTTCTAAATGTTGAATTTGTTAGATGTATGTATATATATTAACTTGTTTACTATTTATAATCCAACAATTTCCAACTTGCTCTTATGAATATAAATACTTGTGGTCATTTAGGTTCACATAATTTAAACAAAGCCAGTTGATTTCTGTTTTACTGAGTTGATTTATACTTTGAATGGTTTTGTTTCTACTGTTTAGTGCACTTTGTTTTGTATCCATAATGTTTTAAGACTTTAACTAACTTTATTTAAGTTACGATAATGACTTGAATATCAGTGTGCATACAAACGTGTGCTTAAATCTCGCATACAAATTCAAAGACGTGCATACGCATAATGAGATTTACTTTCAGTATTAATCTGCGTAAAAACTTGATCACGATGTATGGAAAGCTTTAAACTAAGATATTAACAGTCAATATGATGGCATATTCAATGTGTTTCTTCCATGCCTAATTAATTATTTACCACTAGGATTTAAACACCAATGAATGTGGGTTTTAATTGTCGTCTGGTTGAATGCATGACTGACAGTCAGACTGTGACCCATTGAAACCCAGACAACATATTGATATGTAGATTAAACAATATTCATGACAAACAATATTTAGAACATCCTGAACTGTGGCAGACGAACATATTTTTTTTTATTTTCACAGTATTTAATATGAATAAATAATATTCGACAAATCAAACCATCACACCTGTGTTGGTTGATATTGTGCATGCATACAAATATTTGTCAGTGTCATACGCATGCGCACTAAAACCCGGATATAACTTCTAGTTGGTAAGCCAAACACATCCTAATCAACTGCACGATCATGCTTCAAGACTATAAAACGTCTGATGTTTTGTTAGAACAGAATAGTTTGACACTATAAATATAGCCACCTAATGATGTGGTATTCAAAACGAAACCATCTAATGATTCGAAGGATATTTATCTATGTAAACTGTTCGGCTAACAGTAAGACCTGTCAGCTGTTGAACTTAATCCCATTCTGTAAAACTTACATTTTTTTCAGTGACAGAAAATCCATAAAACATGTTTTCTACGTATACAAAACAAATTCCCAAACGTGCCCATAAAACACAACATAGGCTATCTATACATCAAATAACCAGTGGTAGAAAGTTCAATGTTCTATCATTATTACCTCTATAAAGTTTACAATACCATTTTGACCAACAGTTATTCTTGGAAACGATGAAATTAACTAGATCATAAAAACTTCCACAAACATTGAACAAAGTAAATTAGAATACCAGACATCCGTACACATGAGGATATACAACATGGATATACTAACGTCAGATCACTATGTAGCATGGACAAGTCATACAGTAATATATCTGGTAGCTTTAATACAGTGTACTGTACAGACCAGTCAATGATCCACATACAAAGTGGTCTCTTTTATAAGGTTGAACATAGTCTAGATATAATGTGAATATATTAAAATATCCACTTTGAAATCCAAGCACATTCATAATCAATATATTCTTCTATCAAACTTGCTCATATAACTAAGATTTTCAAAGAAAATACGAGATAATCACGAAAACAAGATCATCTCATAATTTATATCATCTTTAAACTGACTAGGTCTAATACCTCTATCAAACTAAGGTCGTCATGTAACTGATGTAGGTTTATATCAGATAGAATGATGAGGTTGAAGTTTTACTGTATTTAAATGGCATCGTAAATGTAAAACATCTAATGGTATCTCTATGTTATAAATAGAATGTCAAGACTAGACAGTACTGAATCAATATCACAAATAACATTATATGTCCAACACTAAGTTTCTATACCATTGATCCATTGGCTCCTAGTTATACTTCACACAGAGCAGTGGATAGCAGTGGATATGGTATTTTATTATTATGTACTCAGTAACTTTTGTTCTGTCTTTGAGGCTGGAATGTTATAATGTATCCGAGGTATTTAATGATTGTCTGTAAAAGGTCTATAGGGAGAGGATAATGTTTGAGAGTAAATTATTTAACTACCAAGAACTATGTTATTATACACCAGTATTTACCTAATATATAGACAGAAAATAATCTTACACAGCACACATTGATCTAGCTATATATTCACAGCATAGTTTTTAACCAGCCAGTGACATTGTTTTGTTTTTTAATTTCAAGATGATAAAGATAATCAAGGAGACGCGCACATTTTATATTTAAGGTCAGATATAGGCTACAGCAAATAATTTACTAAATATTTTCTAAACAGTTAGTTTGTTGGTACATTGCAACATCTTTATATCAACCTCACATGCATACCTACCCACCCTTCGGTTCAAACCCAAAATAAATATTTTTATATAAAACCTATTCACAGAATGTATGTATAGGATCAAATCAATTGACTGATTAATTTTTTACAAGTAGGAACGCATAGTGTAAAATATAAATCACAAATTGAAATGCGCAATGAATTAATTTTTTATTTGGTTGGACCACTAAACATGCTTACAAGACGTACCCATATATAGATCAAATGACAGTCACCTACCTGAGTAGTCAAGTATAAAATCCAAACAAAGCCGTTACATTCCGTATTTCTAATAACAGACTAATGAATCCCTCACTTATGAATCAAACCACTTCCCGCGAAAGTGTGAGTGGTTATTTACATTTCTAATCTTATTCTAACTATTAACATTCAGGTTTTTATCTTCAACACTCGCTGACAGACCACAGACCACCGTACATACATACAATAATAAAATGTTGAATTAACTTTCATCAACCTACATCATTTGTTTTAACACTAAAGTTACAAATAACAATAAAGAAATCTCTATAAGACGTCTGAGCTTTAAATGAAATGTAACAGTTACAATATTGTATCTTGTCTTGTAATAGAATCAGTGACTGTAACATGTCTATATGTCTTGTTAAAGTATAAACCATCTATACAACCAATCTATATTGTCCTGATTACGTCAATTTAAACATCAATAATGAAGTTTTATTTAAAGTCTAACTCATCACATGTCAGGTACATGACATAACAAAACATTATAACTATTTATAAACATCAACCATACAATGTTAACAAGCTGGCATGAGATTTTGATAACAGCCATGTGATACAACTAGTTCATATAAAACACTAACCACGTACACAGTATAGTTTGAACTGTCGATAGTTGTGGTCATATTGGATGTTACCATGGCAAATAAATAATTCATTCACACCAAAATACTAAGCAATCTGTCGCATAAAAATACCACTTGGAATCTCAATACGATCGCCTTGACTGATATGTGTAAACGAATGTTACAGATATTTCCGTAGTTTAACGATTGTTGAAATCTGTGGAAGCATGTCACGGAGAGTCACGTGAAAGCCCACAAGCTTAGTCGAACTTAGCACTAAGGTGTGAACGTCCTCTATAACCCTGCCTGACTATCAATAATTCAAGTAAATTATACAAGTTTATGGTCATTTTATTTAGAAATTGATAATTTACGAACATAATTGTAGTCAAGATAATCAAATTAGCTACAACAAAATCTGATAGAGAAGATAAAATTGAGAACGTCTAAAATGATTAACCACTTTACTCTGTTCTATGTTAGTTATGATAAAACTAATGTACTAAATTATGACAAAAACTAAAATAATAAATCTTTCATTATAGAACAGTACGACTACTAAGATGATGTACAATTATGAATGGAGCACATGGTCTAGGTGACTTGTTCTAGAACAGAGGTCAGAAATCCTCCACAAACTTCTGGCACTCGATAAACCAAACACTAAACATACAACATAAACTGCACACATCCCACCAGTATTCTATGTATATAAGATTATGTTGGTGTCAGAAAAATCTGTTAGCAAAATTAGCAATTCAATATCCAGTAATTTTAGAGATACAGAACAATGGAATGATTGTACCGGAATAACAGGAAAGAACGAGGAAATCTGGCAAACAAAACCTAACTGTCTACAAACAAACAGTCATAGTGACTGGTTGGAGAGTAAAATATTCTACATTGTCTAGTTGAAACTTTCAGTATTTAATTGCATTGTCTATTAAAAACATCACTTCGTCACTATTATACATTTTTCAGGAATCTGAGAGTAGAAAATCTGTCACGTGGTATGATAATTCGTTTAATTTCTGTAATATTTGTCTCAGAATTGATTCCTCAGTAAAAAAGAGCTATCAGTTTTAACTTTCATTTCCACGATTGTAAGAATAAAATAATGATTAAATTATCTCTGGGTAACAAATGGAGGGAAAAGATAAAAATCAAAGTACTGTACGCACTAGTAAATACACTGAGAGTTCATTAACGTTCTTGATTCCCTAGAACCTGTACAAATCACACGACTAAACAGAGATTGACAGACAAGATTTGTAGAGGGTTATCTAGCGAACAAATTACCTCTTCTCAAAATGATGTATGACCAAGTGTCGATTCTTAGACATAATGAGAATTGTTGCTTATCTCAATCACGTGACCATACACCATTCTCTTTACAAGAATCTTTTCTGTGCATTTAATTGACTGGATATCGTAGTCAGTGTTCTAATTATTTGGGTGTTTATAAACTATACAATGTACCTTCTTTTCATAGCTCCAAGGCGTTGATTGTTCAATGGTTCTTAATGTATTTCAAACAAAACGCCTAAAATATAAGTAGTTAACTGTAGGTTATATATCGAAGGTTGCCCGCAAGACTGTAGTTAGTGCATTGCGTAAAAGAGCAAGTTACTACAGTCTTGCGGGCAACCCTCGATATACAGCTATATTCATAAGAAGGACTATTATTTAGTATTCATGAACTTACAATATCTTCACACTATTAGTGACAATAGTTCCCTAGTGTATCATTTATTAAGACATTCTCAGAATATGATAATACTGATAATTCAGTTTGTCCAGTCAGCAGCACACATGCGCAGTGTGGTGAAATCCATTTGCTTAAAGCAAACACTATTGACACAAATATTAAGACTGGATAAAATGAAGTAAATAGGTTTCATTTAGTCATTGAATTCAACCTCCTACATCAGATCTTATCAAGGTCTCATATATAAGATATGTAGAATCAGATGTAGAATTCAATAGAAATATCATAAAGACGAAACATAATGAAATGAGATTGCTAATGAATAATGATTCAAATTTAAACACTTCTTACAATGAAACAGAATAAATAACCACTGACTTATCAACATAGATTTGTTTTACTATGATGAAAGTTTATCACCAAAACTTTGAAATACTTTGATTTCGTGATCTTTGTCATTGATTGAAAATACGTGTGTGTAAGTTAGTCCTGCACGACTGACTTATTTACAAATGTGATCATTTAAGAAAGCATTTAACTACATTTTCAATTTGTAAAGATAAGCTGGTGAATTTAATTTAAATTACTGTATTTATCTGTGATTTATGACTTTAAACTAAGAATGAACGTATCTTATAATAGATGCTCATGTATGATGTTTCGTGCATGATTTAAAACGCAATGATTCGTGCAATAAACTCTTTCATAAATCAACATGGCAACGAATACGATGTTGTATAGTTTGCTTTCGAATTAATCTAAATCATGCAAACTTAACACGTGATAAAAAGCAGAGAAACAATTCACTAACATTTTGAAAATTTAAATAAAGATCAATGTGCCATAACAATTTGTTGAATTTATTCATCAAGATTTATTCTTTATTTGTCGCAAGATGAATACTCACTGAATCTGTTTAACATTGATGTTAAATTTCATACAAGAAGGATACAAAAACCATCATTATATTTACATTCTGTATTCAATACACTTCTAGAATATGACCATAGACTGCCTACTGGCGAATACATTCACACATATAACTCATATTTGATATAATGATTGATTTAATCATATGAATATTAATTTATTTTAATTAAACATATTCATCATTGGTAATAATGATTATATCTATAGTTTATTCTAATCGAAAAACAAGTCGTAGCAGTAAGTTTGTTTCATAAAAATGCACTGACAGGTTAAAGTATATGTTAAGTCATAAGACTTTCTGGTTGTGCTATTTAGAACCATTGAATGACCCCCTCCCCTCATATATCAGCCAAGATCCAAAACGTGGAATGAAACTTGCCACAGTCATATGATAGTCTTTTATTTGTATACTTTATTTTTTTATTCCGTGTGACGTGATTGTAAAGTATTATGTACCGTGTGTTTAGACACTGAAGAGCGAGTTTTAGTTTGAATGTTTTCTAACAAACATAAATTATAAAGATAGGTGTACAAACTTAAAGACCACGTGAATAAAATATAGTGTCAGTGCTAGGCAAGTTGAATACAGAGTATATCATAACTACAATAATAAATTATGCACCATCATCAGTGATATACCTTCACGCTCTATGAGTCTCAAGTAATAAATTAATAATGTATACATACTTAATGTAATACATATGTTTATAATGTAGACACTGTTGTTATGTAATAATGAAATATGAATGTATTTACACGACTGAAGTTTTCATTGTAAACACATTAAAGTGGGTTTCCATAAATTGAAGAAATCCTACTCTGAGAATAATTTTATGAATCACATTGAGGCACCACCTTACAATGGAATGAATATAGGCTGGACTTCGTCCTTGGAATAAAGTTATTTTTGAGTGACCAAAATTCTCATCTATGTTAATTTTAAGTAAACTTTCTCTCGGGTCAAATCATATTGAAATGATGTTTAAAGCAAGCTGTTGACAATAACAACCTCATTTTGCATGCACAATAGACACAAACAGACACTGTTTAAAAAGCATATAACAATATGAATTCATTCACCATTTTTTAAATGATATTTAGACAAAGACCAGTGTGTTAATATTAAACATTTGTACTAGATTACTCCCAGGGTACAACTTCAAACAACAAACATTGTTGTGATGAATAATTTCATGTATTTTCATCAACAATACAACATTAAACCAATCGATTGATAATTCATAGTTAAATGTCATCCATTCATCCATTCGTTCATTCATAGTTACTAATTTTATCAATATCATACAATTGTTGCTATGAGAACGAGACTGCAATTTGCATGTTAATGTTTGTTAAAAAGACACTCCTATCACGAAGTTAGTAGAAGCTTAACTTGACAGATGACAACATAATAGGAACATCTTGCACGAAGATTGAAACCTTGATACCAGGAAAATCGAACGATTTCGATTACACAACACGAAACTACTTGAACACTTAAAAGACTCTGTTTTATATTTTACGAAGAATACGGATTTACTCGACGATTCACGCGTACACACGAACACTGAAACCTTGATTACGGGGAAAATCGAATTATTCCGATTATACTGCATGGAACTACTTGAACACCTTGATGACTCTGTTTTGCATTTTACGAAGCGTACGGAAATCTCCGATAACTCACAATTACACACGAACATTGATAGCTTTAAACGATAACCTCGAGTATTTCTGATTAGTGTCATTAAACTGAGTAAACATTCCATGCTTGCTAATGAATGTATGATGACAATAGTTATATTAGACTGACATGTTTGTACTGTAGTATTCTGATTGAATACAGATGATTTAATGACAGATATCTTCTCTTTATATATTGATATCTAATTATCTGTGTACGAGGATGTCTGATAATTGATATCTGGTCAGCTAGAGATAGTACACTGATTTCACTGAGGGTCTGAGGGTTCATTGCAAAAATAATTACTTGTCAGAGGTCATAGACAAGAATTGCGGACACCAAGTCTTCGTGAACAAGTTGATTGGTTTGAGAACCTGCATGGGTCAATTGATGTAAGTGAACTATTACATTTAAGATAATTATTATATGGTAGCGGATAACCATCTTTAATACATATACCAGTTTATATACATATTTGATATTATATCATACGTTTTGTATAGAAATTAGTCAGAAATATGTAAGGCTATACAAAGAAGTAAGAAGAATATTGAAATGACATGATTGAATATCAAGCCTGTATAGATAATGATTTAATAGAAATTTATCTAATATAATAGAACTTTCCTGGCTTCAATAATAATAGACTACATAGATAGAATACAGTGTAACCTGTTATACCTGAACTGTGAGAAATACTGAAATCTTTGAATTCTTACCAATAGTTTGTGAGCCAATTTTAGACACCAGAATGCAAAGTTAACACCTGCAGTATGTAAACATGTTAAATCTGAAAGTTGTGTACGATCCTGAAGGTTGTTCATTTATCACATGTTACTCTGTACTATGAGAAATATCAGGCGATATAGAATCGTACAGTAAAATGTTGATAGTAAATTATGGGTGTGGACGCAGACATTATATTTTGTTAACATATTGTTGATGTATGTATGGTGTATAAATATAACACGTATTTTATGTTGTTGGACACTGTATCGAAATCATAAAACATTTTAACATATTTATGGAACTTTAAGTAAGCAATTCTATGACAGTATTGAAGAATAAATTCAGATTTCAGAAATAATAAAAAATCCACTCGTACATGTACACCTACAACAGGAGTATGCAATAATGGTGTGCAACAATACCTAAAGTCAAACTAAGAAACGTACATGTATGTGAACTATGTGGGAGAAAGATTCTGGTCTTAACAAATGTGTGTAGCAATTAACACGTTTTGTAATAAAAGTGCGATCTGTAATAATATTTAAAACTTTTATTACAAAACGGGTTGCTACAAATGTAATATATATGACTATTTTGTACTGAATGATAAATCTATTTAGTTACTAATTGAATTTCATATAAATTGTACAAACTAACATACAAAAAAATCTTACCCTATTTCAACACTTTAATCCTCTCAAATTTGCGTTGAAACAATAAAACAAAATTCCTCGCTAATTCAACAAAAAAATCTCTCCCTTTATTTGCATAGCTTCAAATTATAGAGCAATTTATTTCCATTGTATTTTCACTCAGCTTGCTGCACAAATTGTTTAAACAAGATAGAAGCACGTGCACGATGAGTTGTAGCACTATACTCGTAGAAAGGAATTCCACATGTATTGGTAAAATACTCCCACGGTATTAGAACGATACAGAAAACAAACAGATATGTCAGGGAACTGTAGAATAAATAACAATTCTATCAGTGAGAGAGTAACTCCACGTGATGTTTTGTTGTAAAATATAATTATGAACACGCTGTATTGGTGTCGACAATACATATACTGTATCGGTCTGTTAACGATACAAGAATGAAGCCATATCAATCATCGATAGGTTGTTATAATATATCTATAGATCGGCCATATCGATATTTTCATAAGATTGAGATCGATAAAGTAAACTGAGCAGGAAATTAGTCTAATTACTATTAATTAACTTCTGTTTTATCTAAATGAGCAACCAAGCAAACAATACACAGGATACATGTATATATAATTATACCTATTCATCTAATTACGTTAATTAGCAATGATAACACGCTAATTAGGAGTAAAAACAGTACCTTGAGGTAAACTTATTGTCAAGTTCTAATTATGTTACTAAACATTATTTACTTGGTAATTTGAGATAACTTTTAAGTTTGGGAAACTTATTTTAAAATAAATATATATATTTAAATGTCAAAAATGTGTTTGTGAAATTTAAGCTTTAATTCTGTAATTATTATATACATATTCGTTCTAATTCAGTACTATAACTAATAAATTCTTTTGCACCTGGAACATTGATTTTTGCTTGATATCAAGTTATGACCGTTCAATGGCACCTTTACCGCTAGTTTATTGAGAACACAAGTTGTTAAATATTCTTACATTAAATGTTTTATGTTTGTATTTCTTGAAATATAAATCATGCCAGTTTTGTTTTAGGGAGGGTCTACATATTAGGGTCATAAATACAATTCCTACATGTTATCTGATCCATTTCTGAAATGTTGAAATGTGTTTTATGTGAAGCAAATTTGACTAAAACTTTAGTATATAGTTATAAACTGGACCGAGTATTTATACGTTATATTTGGCAAGAACCAACAAATTTGTTCTTATATGAAAGTTTTCGACTGCACTTTGCACGCATTTATAGAATAAAATATGTCCAATTGGAGAAATTTATCTAAAAGCTTTCAGTAGTATAACATAGTTTTTCTGTATATTGTGGAAAGGTTTTTTATTTTTAAAGCGTAGGATGTTTGTCTCTAGAAAACTAAACAATAAGTCTACTACATTAAAGAAAATCAATAATTAGGGTGATTTAAATTCCTCTTTTACTAGCAATCTCCAGAGTGTTCACGGTGTTAGAATGGTTATTTATTTCTCTAACTAGTTGCAGTAAAACGTTGATGAAGTATTACTGTATAACAAACATTGCTAAGTAAATAAACCTTCAAACGTCTAAGTTAATGCTGTTATAATGTTGTAACAGATTAATGGCCAGGTTTAAAATAAAGTCAGCTAGATAAATAGGTAATTTTGTTGAAGACATATCAATCTGGAAGCTGCAAGTTGTATAACGTTAAACCTTTTATTTTACTGTATTGACGTATTGCCATGAAGAAATACACAAAATTTACTGTAGTAAGTTTCTATATGAAAGAGGGAGACTGGTTCGAAATCCTACAGGGCTATTTACACCGTTTCTAAAAAGTGACAATTATGTCGGTTTTCTCCATTAATAAGGAATATGGAGAAATTGCCGGCCTTGTGTAAGGGTATGTTAGTACTGGTGATAGACAAGGGTCAGGGAAAACTAGTAGGTTAGGAGACCTAACCAACGTAAAATTACCATTATTGGTGCTAACACGGCGTCAAAAGCAACCAAAACAGGCTACAACTTAGATCTATCTCTCCCTAGTTATCTTTCTGTTTCATCAGTACTGATCGAGTGAGTAAGATAAAGTTTGTTGCTCAAGGAAACAACGAGTTAGGTTTTGGATGGGATTCGAACGAATACTAAGCTGGTATCAATTTATTAACAGTCAAACGTCGTAACTACTCAACAACTTCCAATCCCTGTAAGACCTCGAGGTCTAAATGTCTCTTGTGGCGTCTGGGCAGTACAGTATCAAAATTTTTGTGATAGACAAGGGTCCAGGAAAACTAGGTTAGGTTATCAGTACAGTGTAAAAGGGTCTACGACTAAAATCGGTCGTAAATACCGGCCCCTAGAGAGGTAAGATAAGATAATTTAGAACATCATCATGTATCGTCACCTTTTTTAAGAACACATGCAAATAGTTGTCTAAGATTTGCAATGATAGCAAGAATTATTTTGCTAATTCTTCAACAGACAATAAGGGACTTTAGTCAGTTATCTTTCCCTGATAAAATCTGAAGCAATCCAATTGGTAAATAGGTCCTTACAGTTGGAACACTCAGATTTTGTCATTGAATTCCTATGTAAGGATAACAAAATATTTCATCTAATATCTTTCTTGTTAATAAAGATATTAACAAAAATGATGAAATTAAGATAGTTCTTTATCCTGAAAATAGTTAGCTTGAATTTCAAATAAATTAAATGACTTACAAAAAAGTTATTTAAGATTTATTTTGGCAAATTGCCAATGAAAAGTAAGGGTAAAATCCGAGTAATCCAACTGATAAGACCTACCTATTTGAAGAGTTTACTAGGGGAAATAACTGACTAAAGTCCCTTATACCGTCTTAATGTCAGTATTACATGTAATTTTAAGAACGTTCGTGAATACGAATGTCCGCTCATAACATTATGACGTACTAAAAAGTAAAAAGTATATCACATGTAATTATATTGGATGAGTATCTTTACATTGTAGCAAAATAATAACAAACGTGTTTTTACCCTTCTATGAATGTGATGAAATGTTTGTCGAGTAAAAGTACGACAGGCAAAGCAGAATGATGGCTGTGCCTAATGTATTGTACAAGATATCGGATGTTTTCAAATGAAAATTTCTCACCTTGAAGGCTTAAATCAAATGATCTTACTACAAGAACTACAATGGATACCTGTATTAGGCTTTCGGTTCCATTCATTCATAATAAAGTAATCGAAATTCAAACGAGACTATTCAACTTCCGAATTGTGTCCACTTTAAAGACATGGTTTTTTGTTAATCGTTCGCTATTTTTAAGTCAAAAATGAAAATTCGACTTCGAATGACATATGTAGTACTAAACTCCTTCCAATTTTACTGTCGTCAGAAAATGATCATGCTAAATAAAGAAAAAGTAAAAGAAAAGTTAGTAACTTGAAGATAAATTAAAGGCGCGGCAATTATTGCACTTTGTCTGACCCGATAACGATAGTGGTAAGGAGCAGGAAATACAGACTATTGACATGTTACATTTATCATCTTAATTCTCATTCTAATACGTCAATGTTTAAAGCAGGAACTTCAGGATTATCATATTGTCTCTTTTTTTAACCAAACCTGTTCACAATAAATATAGCACTATCAATATGACCAAAAAATAATAATTTTCCACCAAATGTGACTACTATTGATGCTCCATGTTTCTCTGATCAATAAATCCTGAATTGACCTCAGTTCAACTAATATAACTGTCTTATTTTACAAGACATAGTACACGATAATATCTGAACTATGTAAATAATAGAAGGAAATAATCTGAGTAAGATACTCTGATTGCAAATAGATACATTAATACATCCTCTATATTCTAGCATAGTGAGAGAGGTCACGTGATAAAATCTGACAGAAGAAGGACCACGTGATATAGCTTGAAGACTGGAGAAGAGATCATGTGATGCGTTTTATCGTAATATATAAATTTTTGACATTTTATAAAATTCATAATAAACTTAACATCTTACATCTAAAGACTAAAATCATGATGCAACCATACTGATGGTAAATTAGGATGAGAGCATATGCGGATCCAAGGGGAGAGGGCGGGCCCGGCGTATGCCTTCCCAAAATTGCCCAAGCAAAGTTTTTTTTCTATCATGAAAAACGATATTTAAAGGAAAATATATAAATATAAATGTCAAAAAATTTCGCAAGCTACGCGTGCAATAAGTAACAAGACTTGGAGTACACTAATACAATGACATAACGTACAATAATTAAAGGACAATGCCTTCTAATTATTAGTAAGATTTTAAAATGATCAGAAGGCTGTAAAAAATTATATGATATACATTTATATCTGGATGCTTTTATCGTTTACCCTGGGAAAAAATAGTTTAGGTTCTGTATATGTGCCTGAATCCCTTAGAAATGAGCTTTGGGGGTCGAATCTCTCTGGACCCCTGGTCAGGGCTTTGTCCAAGACCCACAGGGAGCCCTTAAATACAACCCCTGGACCTCCACTCTGCTTGTCCATTTTCAGCACCCCCCGCCGTAACTTAAATTTTCCGCCCCGTAACTGGAAATCCTGGTTCCGCTTATGGAGAGGGTCACGTGATGAAGCCAGTATTGAATTAGTCACGTGATATAAACTCTTCATAGAACCTGTAGATGAATTATTTCCTCAGAGATGACAATACAGTAACTGGTACGTGCCTGGTTGTGATAACATCTTGTTCTATAGTTAATTAACATGAAATCTGACACTGCTGTACTAGCGACCTATATGTTTTACAAAGGGGTTCAATTTGCAGTCACCAGTGAACCATTTGTGACCCCTGAATCATAAAGGACTAATTTAAGAGGGGGTTTGATGGAATATAGCCCAGTTATTATCATCGTGTTTGTATTTTAATGGGGTTCAAGTATTTGTAAGATGATTGGAGTCAGTCTTCGAATTTAGCCAGTGGACCGAGTCCACTGTAATCACCAATGGTCCAGTGACTTTTACAATGTGAGTGGTCCATCTGTCCACCACTTTTTACAGCCACCATTTTCCATATTAAATAAAAATCTTGGTTTGTTTTTAAATTGTTTATGTAATTGAAAGAGCATAAGAAGGAGTTTGGTATGACATTTATCAACAAGTTTTTTTACAATTTGGTCGTAAGGCATCGTTAGTCAAAACAGAAAATACAGTATATATCAATTAAACCATACTGTGTTCATATCAATTTTAAACTATACAGAAAATTGACACGTTTTACAAATAATTGTGTGACAAAATTTGTCGTTTTTGGTATCTGAAAGGTACTTAGTACAGTTTGAAATACCACAGAACCATTGGCCGATGAAAACCAAATCTTTGAATTGGACAATTCGTCGTAATTCCCACCCAATCTCTAATTAAAAATAATATACAATGTTCAAGAATTATCGCCTCCGACATTTTGATTAAATTGATTTCAATCACTAGTTTGCTTATAATTATCTATTTATTTGTCGTTTTCATTAAAAAGACAGCATGTTATTGTCATGTGAATATTTCCCAACGGATGTCCCATGCACTGTAACTCTGCACGGGATGCCCGTGCGTTGTAACTGATTGGTAAGCTTGTTAACTTTGTGTGTCAATTTCAACTTTGGACGCCCGTGCCCTGTAATGTATTAAATAGTGCATGAGTAGCAGTTTGTCATGAGATTTATCAACAAGCGAAACACTTTTAAAGCAATTGGATTGGCTGAGAGAGCACTATTGTTGTCTAATTAATTTTAGAATATTATATTATAATGCTAAATCAATAAAATGGACTGCATATTTTGACAGTAACGTTTGGTCCAGTAAGTTTTCATTCGGTCCAATAACAAATTCCATGTTGCTGGACCGAATGTCCAGTGCAGATTAAAGTTTGTCGTGAAGAATGAGTGAAGTGAGTAAAGATCAAATACGAGGCTGATGAAAAGGTATCGTTGTTTCATGAGAAACTTATCTCAGACCATATACAATCTCGGTCCTGTGTACATCTCATTTAGTTAGTAGTCTAAACATTAGGATCTTGGAGTTACGATATTTTGAAAGTTGCAGTTTATAAATCCAACCTATTTTACTATTATCTGTTTTATTTCTGTGGATGACATTGATAAAATCGGGGACCTAGATTCTAATTTATAGCTATGTATGCAATGTCTGTTACACAGACAACATGCTTCAATAGTAGTTAACTAATTGTTACAATTTTACCGTTTGTTGATGTATTACACTGATAATGTATAATTGTACAACATTAAAATGTTTATCATCACTGTTATAAACCAATTAGATCATTGAAACTTTTTATATTTAGAATGTTAAATGTATAATCAATATAAAATAGGATGAGATGTCTGGTGATATCTATGATGAACACTCCTTACTTAGGTTTTAACATATAGATATATACATGTATGTCACCGACAGCTATACAGGTATACAGGTATACATAGTACATGTTATATATTGTGTACATGTACAATAAAGTGACAGCTAGAGTTGCCCGATTGTCGTAGAACTTGAGGAACGGTATGTTAGTAATGGTTCGAGTATATATTATGCCCTAAAATTTACAATACAAAAATGTCAATTTTTTAACCAGGTTACATAGTCATTTTGAATAAAATTATTATATTATTAACATGTTACTTTAAACTTATTGTATAAAACAATGTATGTAATATTGATCTTATCTTTGATAATCTTGTATGGCCACGTGTCCAGGAAGGTTTCATAATTACAAGTATAGTAGCGTAAATGCTTAGCTTATCCTTATCTGATATAATCTATATCTGTTAATTAAACCCTTATTTGTTGTTTAAACAGAATGCGCATTTGACATATAACATTCACTTATCTCTTCCTGGGCACGTGTCATAATAACTAGAAAATATGTATATTTAATATATTTAGCGGCCTGGTCACTGCATGAAGGTGTCGATCAATAAGATTTAGACACTAGATTGTGTCATTTTTATGTTATTTTGAATTAACATTGTTGATATTATGAATTAACAAGACATCTGTTTCCGCGTGCCTGTATTTTGGAAAACATATAAAAGACGGCTGAAAAATCGTTTAGTCATACCATCTTTGACTACGAAATATACATGTGTGATTATTGCTAAACAGTCGTTGTTATTCTAAAATTACAGGTATGTTAAATTTATGTTAAACTTATGTTTCTCTTACTAGATTTATGTGAATTTATTATTTCTCTCATTGGCTATGCATTCTTATTGTTATATGTATTCTCTACTTAAATATTTTAAGCAAGAAATTATTGTACTGTTCTGTTGTAATGTTTTAAAATAAGGTAACATTATTTAACGGTTTCATGTTTAATGATCGGAAAATACTACATATTGTTTATAATACAACTACGCAATTATTACGATAATCGGACGACAACAATTTCAATATAGTTGTAGTTTTAAATTGTTATTATTGTTACGCATTTAAGATTTTTATACTGGTTAAATTAAAGGTACGGAACTTGATATTCTTTAAATTACGCATTTAAGATGTTTTTATACTAGTTAAATTAAAGGTACGGACTATTCTTTAAATTATTTATTTAAAGGCATTATATCTTATATGAATTGTTCAGTGAACTAAAGGTAAAAAAACCTGATTTTTATAATGATGTTATTTAAAGGTATTGAATGTTATTTTGATTTAGTTAGTAAAATTAAAGGTACTAAACCTTATTTTTGATAATGATGTTATTTTAAGTACTTAATGTTATTTCGGAAAGATAATAAATTGAAGGTACCAAACTTCATGGTTGATAACGAAGTTATTTAAATGTATTGAATGTTATTTTGATTAAGATAGTAAATTAAAGGTACTGAACTTGATAACTTATAATTTAATAATTTATAGGTATTGAATTCTATTTATATTTTAATGAATTAAAGGTACTGAACCTTACTTTTGAAATTTTAGTTACTTAAAGGTGTTTAACCTAATTTTGATTTGTTCAATTAATTAAAGGTACTTATCCTTATTTTGTTGATTTAGTTATTTAAGGTATTTAACTTGATTTCGATTTATTAAAGGTACTGAACCATAATTTTTATGTTTATAAAACTATAGATTGTTATCTTTATAATTATACTTTAGGTGTCGACATGTGGAGCCTCACATTATGCAAAGCGAGTTTAATTCCAAATAATTGTTTAAAGCGAGTTTAATTCCAAATTATTGTTTAAAGCGAGTTTAATTCCCGAATATCTATGTTAAGCGAGTTTTTGAATATGGTTTTAATATTTAAACATTGAAAGTTTTTATTCCCCAAATGAGAACATTATATTATATGTTTATTATGTAATATTGTTATATTATTATGTATGTCACATATACCATCTTTGACTACGAAATATACATGTGTGATTATTGCTAAACAGTCGTTGTTATTCTAAAATTACAGATCCTATCATCGATAGAACATAGTACATATTCTCAAGAGACTACGTTACGCCGCTGTTGCTACGGGGTGAACAATTGAGACTGCCCCGCGACTCGAGCGTAATAACTGGTGGAGGTAACAGAGGTTCGTGAACAAATATCCACATGTCAACACCTATAAATAGATACTATCTTCGTTCGAATCCATCTGAGGAAGAAGACATTGAAGACTTGTGTTGGAGTCCACTTCCAACACTGAATTTAAGTACAATTTCAGTCGACTCAGTTCATATAGAAGACACAGAGACAATGAGTTTAAATCACATAAAATTTACATCATTCACTGGTGCTCCAGATGGCCAGTCAGCCGAGGAATGGTTGGAGTGGTTTGACAATTATTCAGAATTCCACTCTTTAAATGAAGCCAAGAGGAAACAAATGCTGCCATTCTATTTGAAGGACCACGCGCTTGCTTGGTATGAATCTCTGAGTTCTGCCCAGAAGGACGATTATAATCAAGTTAGACGCCTGCTATCAGAAAGATTTAGTAAAGAAGAGGTAGGCAATTCTGACTTGCTACTTCTATCAGCAAAGCAGAATGTAGGGGAAACAACCGCAGAGTACTTCACAAGATTCCTAAAAATGACAAATAGACAGGGGTATCCTGAAAGAGTACTTACATCAATTGCTTTGAATGGGTTGCAGCCAAACATTAAAATGATTGTGATGCCACAGAATTTAACTGGATTGGAGGCACTGAGACGCGCTGCTTTACTAGCAGAAAGAACTGTGACCAGCTCAACAAGTGAGACCGTAAACAGTGTACAAATTGACGCTATGGTGAATCTAGCAGCAAGTGTTAAAACGTTGCAAGAACAAGTGGCTGCAATGAACTTTCCCAAGGAAGAATCAAGAACTTACCAAAGATATGGAAAAAGGCGAACAAATGGATGCAGCAATTGCGGGGGTAAGTCATTTCATGATTTAAGGGATTGTCCAGCATATACTGTTAAGTGTAGTTACTGTAAGCGCTATAACCATTTTACTGAAACGTGTTGGAATAGGAAAAAAGAAGAAAAGCAATAGGGACTCGCGTCTGTCCGTGGTTCCGCTGCGGATGGACATAACGTAAATAATAACACCAAAATTACTTTATCAGTTGAAAATAGGATTAATAACAATAAAATAAATAATTCTAAGAATGCTAAATCTAAAATCAATAAATCAAATACTTTTTCTAAAAGTGCTACAAAATCGGGTCCAAGTACTGGTGAAAAGTCCCAGGAAGTGCATGTAGCAACATCATTGGACCGAAACACTATTATTTTGCATATTAATGGAAAGCGTACTCAAGCATTAGTTGACTCTGGTGCAAGTGTGAGCTGTATTCATAGGTCTATGTTACAAAGATTTTGTCAAGATTCAGAATTTGAACTTTGTCCGTCCAATTTGACAAACGTTGTTGGTGTCGGCGGTGAACGACATGCTGTGTTAGGTCAGATAAAACTGCCATTAAATATAGCAGGGCTTAATATTGATCAAACATTCATAGTTTTAGAACAGCTGCATCAACCGGTCATATTAGGATTAGACTTTATGCATGCGAATCATGTAAAAATGGATTTCCATCATAGGGTTATGACAATACTTGATGATTTTGTAACAGTAGCTTTTGTCTGTGATAGTAAATTTGGCTATGCCAGAAGCATTAAACCTGTGACCGTTACAGCTAAGTCTGAGTTTAGGTTGGAAGTTAAGGTATCAAACAATCATAAGAATAAAACTGTTCTGTTAGAACCTTCGAAAGATCTTGCTCAGTCTAATTTAATTGGTGCTAGATGTCTTGTCACTACAAATAGAAAGGGTATTGCTTGGATGAAACTAATGAACCCTACTGATTCTAATGTTAGGCTTTCTCCAAATAAAATTTTAGCTAATGTTAATTACATTTATGATGAAAATATTGTTAGTTTTGATGAAAATGATAAAGACAAATCTTTTGATGTACCTGTTGCTAATTTGAGTGCTAGTGCTGAAAATGTAGAAAATAGTGCTAAAGATATTAAATTTAATATTAAAAATGAGTCATTAACTCTTGAACAAAAGGAAAAATTATTGTCTTTTCTCAATAGTAATAAGGATGTTTTCTCTACTTCTATGAGTGATATTGGTAAAACTAATTTGTACAAACATAAAATAGAAACTATTCCTAATGCTAAACCAGTAAGGATGCAGTTCTATAGGCAAGGTCCGATAAAGAAGGCTGAAACTGAAAAACAATGTAATGAAATGTTGAAAAATAATTTAATTTCTAGGTCTACTAGTTGTTGGAATTCACCTGTCGTTCTTGTTAGAAAAAAAGATAATACTTGGCGATTTGCTGTAGATTATAGAAAGTTAAATGATGTTACTGTACCTATTTCTCAACCACTTCCTCGTTTGGAAGATGTATTTGATGCGTTAGGTGAAAGTCAGGCAACTATTTTCTCAACTTTAGATTTAAATTCTGCTTACTTTCAAATTGAACTTGATCCAGAAACTAAACATAAATCAGCTTTTATTACTCATGAAGGTGTTTTTGAATTCAACCGTATGCCATTTGGTTTGAGAAATGCCCCAATGAGTTTTCAATTGTTAATGTCTCTTGTCTTAAAAGGTTTAAATTGGAAATATGTATTATGTTATATTGATGATATTTTGGTGTTTAGTTCAGACTTCGATACTCATTTAAAACATTTAAATGAAGTATTCGAGCGACTGCGTGAAGCAAATCTTACACTTAAACCATCCAAGTGTGATTTTGGAGTGGATAAAGTTATGTTTCTTGGTCACATTATTTCTAAAGATGGTGTCAAAGTTGATCAAGAAAAGGTTGAGAAAATCAAGCATTTTCCTGTCCCAAAGTCCCAAAAAGAATTGAGAGGATTTTTAGGCTTGTGCAATTACTACCGAAAATTTGTTAAAAACTTTGCTAGAATTTGTGTCCCACTAAACGCTCTTTTGAAAAAGGATATGAGAAGAAATTTTGGTAAAACTGATTGGTCTAATGATTGTCAAAAAGCTTTTGAATCACTTAAAGAAATGCTTATAAGCACACCCATTTTGAGATTTCCTGACATGAATAGAGATTTTATACTTACAACGGATGCAAGTGGACACGCATTAGGATACATTTTGGGACAGATAGATGATGATGGTAAAGAATATGTGGTATGTTATGGTGGAAGAGCGGTACGACCAGAAGAGAAGAACTGGACTGTGTCTGAATTGGAGTGTCTAGCAATTAAGTGTGGCATTGAAACATACAAGCACTACTTAACGCATAGGCCCTTCAAGGTTTATACTGACCACCAGGCACTGACATGGCTCTGGAAACAGGAACCCACTGGAAGACTTGGTAGATGGGCAGCAAAGCTTCAAAATTTTAATTTCAAGGTCATCCATAGAAAAGGGACCAAGAACCAGAATGCGGACGCGATCTCACGGATTGATTACTCAAGGTTACAAAATGCAACCAGCAGTGAGTCAAATGGGTGCACCGAAGGTGCTGTACAAATATCTAGCACCCTTGATAGCACTCATAACTCAAATGCCAATCAAGTACTGTCAGATTCTGCCTGTGTTGTACAAGTTACCAACCCAGAAGATACTGAACAGCTTGAGCAATCTGATCAGCGCAACCGGTCTCACAGAGATGTGAATCAAATTCATCCTGTGATTTCGGATGGGCTTTTCATTCCTGAGTCTGAATCAGATGATGGCAAGCGAATTATGCATGAAGTAACATTTGAGTACCAGAATGCTATACCAGTCTGTGCAACAGATGTCCCAAATCAGGAACCAACCAATGACCTGAAGGATTTGCAACGTGAATGCCCTGACTTCAAGGAAATTATTGAATACCTAGTAGATGGTAAACTCCCTGATGACAAAGACAGACAAAATGTTGTAACAGTGGTTGCCAATAACCAGTATGAGATAAAGGATGGACTGTTATATCACATTTACACCGCAAGAACTAAGAAAGGCAAAGACTTTGATCCTGATAAGATGATCTTCCAAGTAGCTCTGCCTAGGGTAAAAAGACGTGATGTTCTAGTTGGATACCATGATTGCAAAGCGGGAGGTGGTCATTTTGGTGTCAAAAGAACTTATGCTGCTATAAAACATAAGTACTATTGGCCTAAAATGTACGAGGAAATTGAGAATTATGTCAAGACTTGCGAAACCTGCCAGAAATGTAAGGTGTCTAGAAATCATCCAAGTCCACCTCTTCATCCACTACCAGTAGAAGAGCCAGGTTCTAGAATCCACATAGATTTACTGTGTTCTCTGCCAAAAACTAAAGAGGGTTATCAATATATTCTTCTTATTGTTGACTCTTTTACCAAATGGACTGAAGCGCATCCATTAAAAACCCAAGAAGCGAAGGAAGTTGCAGAAGTTCTGTTTAATGAAATCTTCGCCAGATATGGAGCTCCAAGGACAATAGTGTCCGACAGAGGTGCAAACTTTATGTCTAAGTTGGTGAAGGCGCTGTGTGAGATGTTTGAAGTGAAGCAACTTCACACCAGTAGCTACCATCCACAGACAAATGCCACTGTCGAACGGGTCAACAGCACATTAGCCCAGACACTTAGAGCTTACGTCTCCAAGGACCAATCTGATTGGCCCTCCTTATTACCAAGCATAATGATGGCTTTTAGAGCATCACCGTGTACTGAAAGTAGCGGATATAGCCCATTCAATCTAATGTTTGGACGGGATATGAACCTCCCTATTGATGTTACACTTATGCCAAAGCCATCGTTAGGTCAAAATGTGACCGAATATTTTCAAACTCTTACAACAAGATTAGGTAAAAGCAAAGAAATTGCACGTCAAAACATGGAACGAGCTCAAAATAGAGCAAAGGATCGTCATGATTTGAAAGCAAAAATACCAACATTCAAAGTAGGAGACAAAGTCTTACTACGACAAGAAAAAGTTCCACTGGGACTTTCACATAAACTTCAACAAAAGTGGGATGGACCATTCTTAATTACAGAATTGGGACCAAACTTCACTTATAAATTAAAAATCGTTGCAACGGGAAAACTGCTGAAATCATTCATCAATGCTTCAAGGCTGAAACCTTTCAAGGATAGACCTGCAGAGGATGATGGAAGCGAAGAAAATGAAAATACAAATGACAACGTCTCAGATGTTGGACAAGATTTGGATCAACAAACTCCATTTCAACCAACAGTCGACGATAATTATGAAGATGCGTTATATCGCACGGATATTAGGATAATAGGCGCCAAAAAGAAAGGCGACAAAGCAAAATTCAGGATACTTTATCCAGATGATACAAGAGTTTGGTTGGATGAACCAGATGTCAACAAACAATTAGTTGATGCTTATCTCGTTAAATATAAAAGAACTGGGAGAGTTCGTAAGAAATATAAGATGTTGATGAAAGCAGCTAAGAAATAAGCAACATTATGTACTAGGTTCCCATATTCCTAAACCTGGCCATCTCTACTATTTTCTTTGATCTATAATATAGAATTTCCATAGTGAATCCGCAGCTATCTCTTCATTAGTTGTATTCTCTTTCTCTTGGTTCGCTATCGAAATTTTATCCAATCTTTCCTACTTTCAGGATTACTGGGTAACTTCAGTCTCATGTGTTTTCTGATGTTCTTAAGTCTGGTTGGTTTGTGTGGAAGTACTGAGATATATCAACGTTTGAATTATGGAGTAGTATTCAAGGAAAAACAAAAAGTGTTTCTTTCTTCTGATTATTGGTATCACACATTTCAGATCGAAATTCCTGAAAGTGTTACCTTACCACAAATAGCTCCTTGCTATGATAATAACAGTACTTGTTCAATGCTTCTTTCTCTCATTACTCATATAAACAGTATACGCTCTGAAGTAAGTTTTAAACTTAACAATACTATTGAAGCTATTAATGATCTCATTCCTGAACAACGTGTTCACAAATCCAGAAGTAAAAGGAGTCTTCTACCATTTATTGGACAATTTTCTAAAGGACTATTTGGAACGGCCACAGTAGATGATGTAAATGTTCTTGCCAACCACATGAATAAACTTAATAAAATGTCAATGCAACTATCTAATGCGTTAACGCAACATGAAGATCATTTAAGCTCATATATTAATTCAGCAAATGAAAGAATGGACAACTTAATGGATGGAATTAAGGACAACTCTGATCAAATTAAATATCTTCAAAACCAAGTTTTAGTTCAAACTAAAAGCATTCAAACTGCCTTTTCATATTTTATGCGTACCTATGTTGATCAGTTAGAAACAGCTTCTAATTTGGCTGAACAATTGTTAGAATTTAAAATGGGTATAATGGATTTAGTTAATGGTAAACTGTCACCACTTCTTATACCTACTCACATTATGTCTTCTACCTTAAATGATATTCAAAACATAATGTTAACAAAATACAATGGTTTCCATTTATCACTTTCTAGTATTAATAATGTGTATAAAGAATGCAAATATTTGTTCGCAAGAAATGGTAGTAATATATTTGTTACAATTAAGTTGCCAGTATCTCATATGCGAGTGCCATTCATTATTTATTCTGTTTTATCTGTACCAGTTCCAATCAATGCTACATCAGACCATGGCACACAAATTTTAGATCTGCCTAAGTTATTTCTAATGTCTAATGATCATCAGTATTATTCATATTTTGACGAGATTGATCTTTCAATGTGTTCTGGTAATGATGTATTGTCTTGTACTCAAGGTATAGCACTAAAGCCTGTAACAACTTCATCTTGTGTTCTAGCCCTATTTGCAAATGAAAAGGACAAAGTCAAATCTTTGTGTGACTTTAGATTTGTTCATAATGTTATAAAACCATCTATTGTTGAAATATCATCTAATCAAGTATTATTGTATAGAACTTCTTATGTATCTATGGAATGCCAACATCAGCATAGGGTTACTGCTGGATGTGATTTTTGTATGTTTACTGTGCCATGTCGTTGTGCACTATCGTCTAATCTACAATATTTTCAACCTAGATTGGGTTCATGTCATGACAATGATCAAACAACTATGCTTCATCCAATTAACTTAGCTGTATTACAACATTTCTTTGATCCAAATTTGTATGAACATATTTTCGCTGATACCACCTTTCAAAAGGCATTCAATGTTTCTTTACCTGATTTGAAACTATATAGTCATAAAATGTCTGAAATAGTAGCAAATGATGCCAAAGCTCATTTAAGTTTAGCTAAGGTAGCAGAAATTGCCAAGAAAGATGGAGTTATTTTTCAATCTTTGGCTGATCCACTCTATGACAATCAAGTAAAAATTGATAATGATATGTTTGATACCAAATCAATTATAATCTATGTTATGATGGGAATACTATCACTATTAACCATTTTATGTATTTGGATGTTTTTAAAATTACGTAAGATATTAGCTATGGTCATGGTTTTACAAAATGTCTCGTCAGTCAAGGCAACGCCTACTAGTATTGAGTTTAATCCATTCACCCAAGCTCCTCTCCGTAACTTAGTTGATAAACAATCTGACTATACTAACTCTTTCGAAATTACAGACTTGAATTTTGATATCATTAATTTTTTATTATTGAGTACCTTAATAGTTTGTATTGTTTTATATTTTGTCAGAAGACATTTGTTGAAATCAAGCTCACAACTTGTACTAGAAGTCTCTAATGGAACCTCATGTGTTATGATTACAATTATGAAACTTATGTTGTGTCCATCCCAGTATGAAATCAATCCTCCTTTTGATATTAATGAACTTAGAATATTAAAGCATTGCTTAAAAGACAAATTGTCAATTAATTGGCCCAACTTCACCATTACAAATAAAGTAAATAATCAAAGCACTGTAGTTCCTTCTGAATTGCACATCAGTAAAATGGATAGTTTCAAACTTAAGAAGATTTTGGAAAATGAATTTGTTGTTCACATTTATTCTTGTCATTGTAATCAGTTAAATTTGATTCGTTAAACAATTGGACATCCCACTCATGAAATGGCTTATTCATTGCATATATGTATTATATCATGTATTATATTATGTCATGTATTGTTTTTGCCTTATTTCTTTGCCATGTGTTCATTAAAGGTATGACATAGCTCACTATGCTCTTAAATATTACTTTGGGGACCAAAGTCAACAAAGTAGAGGGGAACTATTATGCCCTAAAATTTACAATACAAAAATGTCAATTTTTTAACCAGGTTACATAGTCATTTTGAATAAAATTATTATATTATTAACATGTTACTTTAAACTTATTGTATAAAACAATGTATGTAATATTGATCTTATCTTTGATAATCTTGTATGGCCACGTGTCCAGGAAGGTTTCATAATTACAAGTATAGTAGCGTAAATGCTTAGCTTATCCTTATCTGATATAATCTATATCTGTTAATTAAACCCTTATTTGTTGTTTAAACAGAATGCGCATTTGACATATAACATTCACTTATCTCTTCCTGGGCACGTGTCATAATAACTAGAAAATATGTATATTTAATATATTTAGCGGCCTGGTCACTGCATGAAGGTGTCGATCAATAAGATTTAGACACTAGATTGTGTCATTTTTATGTTATTTTGAATTAACATTGTTGATATTATGAATTAACAAGACATCTGTTTCCGCGTGCCTGTATTTTGGAAAACATATAAAAGACGGCTGAAAAATCGTTTAGTCATACCATCTTTGACTACGAAATATACATGTGTGATTATTGCTAAACAGTCGTTGTTATTCTAAAATTACAGGTATGTTAAATTTATGTTAAACTTATGTTTCTCTTACTAGATTTATGTGAATTTATTATTTCTCTCATTGGCTATGCATTCTTATTGTTATATGTATTCTCTACTTAAATATTTTAAGCAAGAAATTATTGTACTGTTCTGTTGTAATGTTTTAAAATAAGGTAACATTATTTAACGGTTTCATGTTTAATGATCGGAAAATACTACATATTGTTTATAATACAACTACGCAATTATTACGATAATCGGACGACAACAATTTCAATATAGTTGTAGTTTTAAATTGTTATTATTGTTACGCATTTAAGATTTTTATACTGGTTAAATTAAAGGTACGGAACTTGATATTCTTTAAATTACGCATTTAAGATGTTTTTATACTAGTTAAATTAAAGGTACGGACTATTCTTTAAATTATTTATTTAAAGGCATTATATCTTATATGAATTGTTCAGTGAACTAAAGGTAAAAAAACCTGATTTTTATAATGATGTTATTTAAAGGTATTGAATGTTATTTTGATTTAGTTAGTAAAATTAAAGGTACTAAACCTTATTTTTGATAATGATGTTATTTTAAGTACTTAATGTTATTTCGGAAAGATAATAAATTGAAGGTACCAAACTTCATGGTTGATAACGAAGTTATTTAAATGTATTGAATGTTATTTTGATTAAGATAGTAAATTAAAGGTACTGAACTTGATAACTTATAATTTAATAATTTATAGGTATTGAATTCTATTTATATTTTAATGAATTAAAGGTACTGAACCTTACTTTTGAAATTTTAGTTACTTAAAGGTGTTTAACCTAATTTTGATTTGTTCAATTAATTAAAGGTACTTATCCTTATTTTGTTGATTTAGTTATTTAAGGTATTTAACTTGATTTCGATTTATTAAAGGTACTGAACCATAATTTTTATGTTTATAAAACTATAGATTGTTATCTTTATAATTATACTTTAGGTGTCGACATGTGGAGCCTCACATTATGCAAAGCGAGTTTAATTCCAAATAATTGTTTAAAGCGAGTTTAATTCCAAATTATTGTTTAAAGCGAGTTTAATTCCCGAATATCTATGTTAAGCGAGTTTTTGAATATGGTTTTAATATTTAAACATTGAAAGTTTTTATTCCCCAAATGAGAACATTATATTATATGTTTATTATGTAATATTGTTATATTATTATGTATGTCACATATACCATCTTTGACTACGAAATATACATGTGTGATTATTGCTAAACAGTCGTTGTTATTCTAAAATTACAGATCCTATCATCGATAGAACATAGTACATATTCTCAAGAGACTACGTTACGCCGCTGTTGCTACGGGGTGAACAATTGAGACTGCCCCGCGACTCGAGCGTAATATATAGTTCAGGAGGCAGGTTATGTATGTGAATCTGCCGTGGAGCAAAACTGTTCAAGTATAATATTACATCTTTTTTCATTCAGTTTTGATTACTACCAGGAAGACTGAAAGTATGTTTTGCTACGGACTGTATAATTATGGCATAGCAGTAACAAATGAGTCCAATATTAAGCCATGTACTGAGTATTGTTCGAACATCCAACATCAGCATACAGGAAGATAAATAAGCAAAGTTGATAGTTTTACGTCTTCAGACAAAAAGACAATAACAATGTACGACACAAAGATCTCGTACAGCCATTGACCCATTAAACTTAGGGTCCTTGGTACAGCATAATGAGGATATGGACTCTCATGTGCTTTTAAGACTTATTTGGTTACGTCCGTTTCACAGTTACAAGTTGAATTTGTGGGAAAACATTTATACCTGCACGTGTTTGAAATGTTAGGTCAGTATAATAAATGGAAATGAAATGTCATGTCAGTTAAGTACATTCATCTACATATTTATACAGATATCATAGTTTTTATATGACATACATATGTATCACAGGTAATATAATCATTGTTCATACTGTATACTTTTGTCATATATATTTCTAGTTTGTTAAGATTTTTAGACTTAAATGTCATCTAAACAATAATTAAAGCTAAAACTAATACAGAATTGATCTTGAGGTATTTTTATGTCTCGAGAAGTGTTTCTAGCTCTGTGACGTTCAGTACTAGATGCTTTACTATAACAAAGTTATATTATGTAATAAATGTAGAATATTGTAAACTATATTAGTAACATAATATACTTAGAGAACTATCTTGTACTTACCTTACTATAAAACACTCTGATGTGATAATATAATCCAAAAATAGTCCAAAATATATTATCTCAAAACTATCCACATATTATAACTATTTCATTATTTTATCTGTATAGGTGTGTATATCCGTCTTTATAACACAAGTAAATTGTCAAACACGTGCACACCACTTACAAACATGATTGATATGAGGTAATACTCTAATCTTACCTCATGAACATAAATTTAAATCCAACTTGAATGATAATACCTGATTACAAAATATGAATATTTAAGATCTTAAAAGTTTAAAGGTACAGTCTTTAAATTATAGAATGTAGTTTATCCATTCTAGTCACTATCATGAACATGAATATTTAAGCATGATAATAATAATAATATTTTCAATGATACCACTTTTACCGTGTCTCTATGTGTCTATCTCATACATGTTTTAAAACTGAAGTGTGTTCTATCTTAAACATCAAATAACACGACGTTCATTAGACAAATATTAAAGGTGTGTTACCAAAGTTTTATGTACATTGTCAATACAGGGTGTTCATTTATATTAATGTAAAGTCAGTGAATTTATTTGCTATTTAAAGTAAATATTTGTTTTTCTCAAAGTTAAATAAACGACTCAGAGTTGTAGGTTTCCAGTGTTAGGATGATGTATAATAAAGTATAGTTACAATATTCTAGACCAGTATATGTTAATATTCTTCAAACAACTGACATAACAATAGCTTACTTCTAAACACGTTCAAAGTGATGACCATATAGACCTCAATATCAGTTTCAAGTGTTTACAGAGTAGATGCAATAGGAGCACATTGTTAAGAATAACCGTAATTGATATAACATTGCAATATTGTCTGGTTCCCAGTCGTACTTGATGGGTACGTCAGGCAAAGCAGAATAATGGCGGTGCCCGATGTATTGTACAATATATCGAATACATGTATTATATTCTTTTTTCAAATGAACTTTTCTCACTATATAGGCTTATATCAAAGGAACTTGGTACAATAATTACAGTGGATACCTTATTTGTAGTCGTTCGGTTACATGTATGCTAAATAAAGTATCCGAAATTCTTACAAGAAATAGTCAACGTCCGAATAGTGTCTACTTTGCAGAATGGTTTTTGGTTAATACTTCGCTAAATTTAAGTGCACACAGAAAAATCGAATTCAAATGACCCATAAAGTACTGAACTCCTAACAATTGACCAGAATAAGAAAATTTTCATGCAAAATCAAAGACAACTTTGTAACCTGAACTTGAAGATGGAAGGTAATGCAGACTGATTATTAATATTATATTACAATACATATTGTATATGAAAGCTTCGATACATTTTCTAAATACAAATAGTTTTTATGTGATTTACCGAAGAACAATAAAGTTCCATTATGAAGACCACAACAATCAATGGTCTGAGTATCACGGAATGGTTTTAATATAGACACACTTTTCTTGTCGAATTTTGCATTAGAGACTTAAAAACATAACATAGCATATTTTTGTCATAACCAAGATGGTATTTATAGTGGAAATTTTACTGTGTCTGATTGTCTGTCTTAGTATGAATCATTGCATGTTCTGGCTGTATAAAGAGACAAATGGTATGCTCTCGGTCGTATATAACATTGGTAATAGTTGTCTGGGTTGATATCCATCCTTGGTCTGTGGATACGATGTCGTCCTCTTTCAGTAAAGTAAGCAATGTTTCAGTCATCCACACACACAGGTAGTACATACCTTGATACGCAAGGAATATGCATGGATGAATATTAACTTGAAATTAACAATGTGCAGTTTTTATTTTAAACATAATAATTTCATGAAACTCAAGGTTATACCGTTGCTTACAACAATAGCATTTTAAACTTCAAACGGAATGATATAACGTGATCTTTTGACGTTGAACAATTTGTCAGTATCAAATATACACTTCTATTGTTCCGAAAGAATCTTGTTTTGTATCATGTTATTATTTTGTTGAACAGTTGTTTTTTAAATTATGTTTGGATATATAAACTAAGATGACTATGTTGTAGCTCTGACTGATCTGTTTATAGACATAATAGAAGTTTAGAAGTATACCAATTATAGTTCGCACAAAATAACATCACGTGTTTGTGTAAACATTAAAATAAACCAATACATTTCAGAGGTAAGGCAGTATTGAGAAATAAAAGTATTTTTACATAATAAGTGTGACAGATACACCACCACCCTCTTAGTCAATCTTGCTTGTAGTGGTATAGAACGCCTTGTCATTACACCAACATGACACTTATAAAAATTTATTAAAATTACAATTTCTTGTCATCCTGAGCATCCCCAGACGTGGATTAGTTCATTGTACTGTTTACATAAACAAGTTTTTTGAACGAACCATAAGTCCAAGCGACAAATATATACAGTATTTGTATTAACTAAGATTATTGTTAAGTCAGACCCACATTTTAGTATTCTCGTTCAAAACGAAATAACTAAAATATGGGCTGACTTACATATAACATAATATATAGTATAATGTAAATTGAAATTGTACATCCAAATAACAAAATATTAATTAATATGCATGTGTGCAATGAAATCTTTCATAACAGTCAGTCACATGACTAAGAGTCTACTGTCTGTTATAGAGAGAGAACTGTTGTAGGTTTGTTTATTCAAAAGTTCTTCAGAATGTTACTTGATTTGTTTGTAATCCATTATCAGAAAGTTTTATTCATTTATACTGGGTTTAACGACGTGTCAATACAATTTCTTAGGTTATTTTTCGGCGTTCAGCGCACCTAACCTATATTTTCTGGACCCTTGTCTATAACCAGTACTCACCTACCCTTCCACAAAGGCGGAAACTTCTCCATATACATTATTAATGGAGGAAAATTGACATTATTGACAAAATTTCATGGAAGGGTATAACCTCCCCGGGTAGGATTCGAAACCATACCCTCTTCGGGACACTAGATTCAAAATTCAAGGTGCGCTACCAACTACGCTACCGACCCGGGTTATTAGAAGGTTTTACTGTACATATTTAATCATGATCTACATGGTCATACGATAGTATCAATTAATTATCAATAAAATAAATATATTAGATATTTTACATACCTCAATGATGACATTTACTGGTCACATACATTTGTATGTTGTATGTATACATGTATATAGATATGTAAATGATTGTATGTGTGATTGGTGGACATCACCAGTATAATGTATACGTTACTTTATTTTAATATATATTTTACTTTATATTAATTCTATAGTTCGCACAAAACAAACGTTTGTGTAAATATTCAAATAAAACCAATCCATTCCAGAGGTAAGACAGTTATGTATTGAAAATAAAAGTATCTTTCCACAAAATTAGTGTGGCAGATAAACCACTGCCATCAATCATGCTTGTAATGATAGGACGCTTTATCATTACACCAACAAGACATTTGTAAAACTATATTACAATTAAATCTTATTTATCACTGAGCACCCCTGTATTGGATTAGTTCATTGTACTGTTTACATATACAGGGTTTTGATTTTTGTGCGCACAATGGGGTGTGAATAAAATGTCATTTATTAAGAACTTTGTTACTGGTAATCAAATGTCAGTTAGTAAGTTCCAGCTATGTGAAGTACGAGATCTTTCACGTATGACCTAAGCAATTTATGAAGAGACGAGTTTGGTTATAATGTAACAAAAGTAACAGACACATGAGTTGAACACATCATAACTACTAGAGACTAAGAGCTTATTAAAAAAAAAGATCTTATGAAGGCTACCACTATATCAATAGAAACAATATATAGGTAATCGTTAGGTAGTCTGTGTGAAAAATATACATGAGTCATATGTATTATAGACCTGGTTTTCTTGCCCTGGTTGGTTCATTGAGTCACTGATCAATCAGTTCAAGAAGGTGAGGTGACTACCTGGTTGGTTCATTGAGTCACTGATCAATCAGCTCAAGAAGGTGAGGTGACAACCTGGTTAGTTCATTGAGTCACTGATCAATCAGCTCAATAAGATGAGGTGACTACCTGGTTGGTTCATTGAGTCACTGATCAATCAGTTCAAGAAGGTGAGGTGACAACCTGGTTGGTTCATTGAGTCACTGATCAATCAGTTCAGTAAGGTGAGGTGACTACCTGGTTGGTTCATTGAATCACTGATCAATCAGTTCAAGAAGGTGAGGTGACTACCTGGTTGGTTCATTGAGTCACTGATCAATCAGCTCAAGAAGGTGAGGTGACAACCTGGTTAGTTCATTGAATCACTGATCAATCAGTTCAAGAAGGTGAGGTGACTACCTGGTTGGTTCATTGAATCACTGATCAATCAGTTCAAGAAGGTGAGGTGACTACCTGGTTGGTTCATTGAGTCACTAATCAATCAGCTCAAGAAGGTGAGGTGACTACCTGGTTGGTTCATTGAGTCACTGATCAATCAGCTCAAGAAGGTGAGGTGACTACCTGGTTGGTTCATTGAATCACTAATCAATCAGTTCAAGAAGGTGAGGTGACAACCTGGTTGGTTCATTGAATCACTAATCAATCAGCTCAAGAAGGTGACTACCTGGTTAGTTCATTGAGTCACTGATCAATCAGTTCAAGAAGGTGAGGTGACTACCTGGTTGGTTCATTGAATCACTAAACAATCAGTTCAAGAAGGTGAGGTGACTACCTGGTTGGTTCATTGAATCACTAATCAATCAGTTCAAGAAGGTGAGGTGACTACCTGGTTGGTTCATTGAATCACTAATCAATCAGTTCAACAAGGTGAGGTGACTACCTGGTTAGTTCATTGAGTCACTGATCAATCAGTTCAACAAGGTGATGTGACTACCTGGTTAGTTCATTGAATCACTAATCAATCAGTTCAACAAGGTGAGGTGACTACCTGGTTAGTTCATTGAATCACTAATCAATCAGTTCAACAAGGTGAGGTGACTACCTGGTTGGTTCATTGAGTCACTGATCAATCAGTTCAACAAGGTGAGGTGACTACCTGGTTAGTTCATTGAGTCACTGATCAATCAGCTCAAGAAGGTGACTACCTGGTTGGTTCATTGAATCACTAATCAATCAGTTCAAGAAGGTGAGGTGACAACCTGGTTGGTTCATTGAATCACTAATCAATCAGCTCAATAATGTGAGGTGACTACCTGGTTGGTTCATTGAATCACTGATCAATCAGTTCAAGAAGGTGACTACCTGGTTGGTTCATTGAATCACTAATCAATCAGTTCAAGAAGGTGAGGTGACAACCTGGTTGGTTCATTGAGTCACTAATCAATCAGCTCAAGAATGTGAGGTGACTACCTGGTTGGTTCATTGAATCACTGATCAATCAGTTCAAGAAGGTGACTACCTGGTTGGTTCATTGAATCACTAATCAATCAGTTCAAGAAGGTGAGGTGACAACCTGGTTGGTTCATTGAATCACTAATCAATCAGCTCAAGAATGTGAGGTGACTACCTGGTTGGTTCATTGAATCACTGATCAATCAGTTCAAGAAGGTGACTACCTGGTTGGTTCATTGAATCACTAATCAATCAGTTCAAGAAGGTGAGGTGACTACCTGGTTGGTTCATTGAATCACTAATCAATCAGCTCAAGAATGTGAGGTGACTACCTGGTTGGTTCATTGAATCACTGATTAATCAGCTCAAGAAGGTGAGGTGACTACCTGGTTGGTTCATTGAGTCACTGATCAATCAGCTCAACAAGGTGAGGTGACAACCTGGTTGGTTCATTGAGTCACTGATCAATCAGTTCTAGAAGGTGAGGTGACAACCTGGTTGGTTCATTGAATCACTGATCAATCAGTTCAAGAAGGTGAGGTGACTACCTGGTTGGTTCATTGAATCACTAATCAATCAGCTCAAGAATGTGAGGTGACTACCTGGTTGGTTCATTGAATCACTGATCAATCAGCTCAATAAGGTGAGGTGACTACCTGGTTGGTTCATTGAATCACTGATCAATCAGCTCAAGAATGTGAGGTGACTACCTGGTTGGTTCATTGAATCACTAATCAATCAGCTCAAGAAGGTGAGGTGACTACCTGGTTGGTTCATTGAGTCACTGATCAATCAGCTCAACAAGGTGAGGTGACAACCTGGTTGGTTCATTGAGTCACTGATCAATCAGTTCAAGAAGGTGAGGTGACTACCTGGTTGGTTCATTGAATCACTGATCAATCAGCTCAAGAAGGTGAGGTGACTACCTGGTTAGTTCATTGAGTCACTGATCAATCAGCTCAAGAAGGTGAGGTGACTATCTGGTTAGTTCATTGAATCACTGATCAATCAGTTCAAGAAGGTGAGGTGACTATCTGGTTAGTTCATTGAATCACTGATCAATCAGTTCAAGAAGGTGAGGTGACTATCTGGTTAGTTCATTGAGTCACTGATCAATCAGCTCAAGAAGGTGAGGTGACTATCTGGTTAGTTCATTGAGTCACTGATCAATCAGTTCAAGAAGGTGAGGTGACTACCTGGTTGGTTCATTGAGTCACTGATCAATCAGCTCAAGAAGATGAGGTGACTACCTTAAAGACTTAAAGTAACAAGTATATGAAATGTAAACACGTATGTATTTATTTTATTTTTTGATAATAAAATATTTAAAATTCGGGGATGTACCTTTAACATAAAAACTATAAATTTCTTAAGCAAATATCAAACAAAGAGTTCTAAACATAAAAGGAAAGACTAGTTTATTCATAGAGTAGTTTCCTCTTTCTCAATCTTCAGGATAATACAATATATTGTGGGTCTACAAATTGTTCTTTATAAACTGAGATATCGTACTATGTCACAAATACATGGAGTCAATCAGTTTGTCATAAGAAAGGGAATTCTAACGTTTACTTGATAATAATACAATTTCTTTCTAAAGGAACAATGCAAGTTGACCATCAAGTTTATTTATTTTTTTATTTTTTTATTTATTTATTGGAGTTAACGCCGTATCAACACAATTTAGGTCATTTCACGGCGTCCAGCGCACCTAACCTAGCTTTCCTGGACCATTGTCTATAACCAGTACTCATCTACCGTTCCACAAGGCCGGAAACTTCTCCATATTATCTAACCAATGGAGGAAAATCGACATTATTGTCAAATTTTCATGGAAGGGTATAACCTCCCCGGGTGGGATTCGAACCCGCACCCCCTCGGGCACGAGTATCCAAATCCCGGCGCGCTACTTAACCATCAAGACATCATTGTATAGTTCTGTGCTGTGATGGACTTTTCACCCCAAAGTTGCACTATAGTCCAATACAAGTTTACAATTCATTAGTATAGAACTAGTCGTTAAACAACATGAAAAATCAAGTTTATTTCAAGATAAGCTATTATATATACACTTATATTAATCTACATCGGAGTTTTCAGTGATAATTCAGATATCTCTCTCAATGCAGTATGATAGAAAATAGACTGGCTACAATATAAGTATGTTATAATGTATAAAATATAAATAAAAAGACAAAACTAACTAATTATCAGACTAGTAGCTAGTCTAGATAAACATGTACATATATTAGAATGTCTGTGTAAGTACCAGCTTCAGTCGTATCGTGGTAAATCTTTATAAACAAAACATTTTACTGAAGTAAATGCATTTTCCATTAACAAGTATAAATTGATAGTACACATTAGGATGTATAAATGGTAAAAGGCCGTAAAATGCAAGCATCATTAAGCTATAGAGAAGTTAGATAAATCAGTGTTAAACCCGACATACAGTAATTAACAATAGCTTTTATACCATACCCTAGCTTGTTCATGCTGTATTAGGAATCACCAGATCACCAGAGTAAGGTCCTGGTATATTTGACATCATTGAGACAAGGTCAAGAAAATACAACAGTACCAATGAAGAAACTGTTTTAAGGAAATTAATTTATTATGTTTATATTTACTTGTGAACATAATTAATAATTAGATTAGTAAATCTTAATAGTTCTTACATTTTTAATATAGATTTTTACATATTTTTACTTAGTTATCTAAATGTTTGTATTTTTAACTTAGACTTTTAAAATAGTAAAGTAAGGGAAGAAAACAGACATACAGCCCTTTTCAGGGCTCTTCGTAAGAAGAGTATGTGTGCGGCCCTTGTAAGGGCCTCTAACCCCTTATCTTTTTATTTTTAAATAAAGTTACAAGGGATGAACAGCGCGATTACAGTCCTTTTCATGGCTCCTCTTATGAGGAGTTACGCGCGGCCCTTATCAGAGCCGTTCATCCCTTATTTTTTCCTTTAATAAAAGTATGTAAATAAAATTAGATTTTTTTAATATGGGTCGCCGCGTCGGTTAAAACATTTTTGTATATAACCGACGGTATAAATAAACACTCACTTGACTTGACTTGAGTAAATCTATATATTGTCTCACTTTATTTCTAAATTTCAACAGAATCACACAGTTTAATATACAGTACTGTATTGTTGTATTTTGGGCCGGTGGTCTTGATTTTTTAAAATAAAAATGTCTTGTCTTGTCTACTTATGCTACAAATAGATCAAGCCAACAAGCGACATGATTAAAACTAATACGTATAAACATGTAAAATGTACATAAAAATAAGTCTCGTTCTTACAGTTACCACGATACAAAACTATAGAGACACTGATATTATGTCTTTGGTAAAACAAATATATTCAAGTTATAACTTTATTTAAACTGACAATTATAAAAGATGGTAACAAAACATCGTCAATTCAAGAACAAAAACGTGATTTCTCAGTATCAGGGTTGGGTTTTTGCCTTTCCGCTGGAAAAAACTGCCGGTAGAAACTGGCAACACCGTTAAGAAATTTAGTTTGTTTTTCTTTTAATTTTTTTCCACACTAAATTTCCTTGCCTTTTTTAAGTAGCAAAAACTCCAACCCTTGGAAACATGATTATTATGTATTGTTTATTACTGTATCAGCCAAATTTACGCTTAATATTAAAGCTATGAGGGACTTTTGTCAGTTATTTCCCCTTGTATACTCTTCAAATTAGTAGGTCCAATTGGTTGGATTACTCGGATTTTACCCTTACTTTTCAAACCATTTAATTTGTTTGAAATTCTAGCTAAGTATTTTTAAGGTAAAGAACGATCTAAATTTCATCACTTATGTTAATATCTTCATTAACAAGAAATATATTAGATGAAATATTTTGTTATCCTCGCATAGGACTTCAATGATAAAATCCGAGGATTCCAACTTTAAGGACCTTTAAACTTTTTTTTTTCATTTGATTAAACGCCTATTTCTATATTACATATTCAATGGCGTTGTACAAAAATGTTATAAAAAATAAATACATGTAAGTAAAAACCCTCCACCATAAAAACATAATGTATATACAATAACACAAAACAAAATAAAAAAGCCTTTATATTTCATATTTTTGGACCTACATCCTTCACAGATCATGATAAGACTTAATTTTACATTTTCATCACTAATTTCTTATTTATTTCAATTTATTTGATATTTAAAATTGGTGTCCTGAACAGTATAACATGATCCTACTTACCAATAGGATTGCTTCGGATTTTATCAGGGAAAGATAACTGACTAAAGACCCTAATTAGCATTGTCAATCAGTTTAAAATACAAATAATTAGATATTTCTTCTTAAATTTACTTTTTGCCAGTTTTTGCCACCATTTTTTCCTTGCCGTGTTTTCCGTTGTTTCCATGTTTTTTTTCCGCCATGCGGCAAAAACTGTCCAACCCTGATCGGTATACATAAGAACAATCAGATGATATCAAACGATGGGAAGGGGTTTCATAACCTATATTGTTTTCTAAAATACTTTAATGATGCAGAGACATAGATAACAATTCCCTGCATGATGGAAATAGTTTGTTTAATAACAAGAAGTTTTCAATTGTAGGTGTCTAGATATATATATATATATATATATATATATATATATATATATATATATATATATATATATATATATATAAATTATTATCAAGTAAAACTTAATTTAGAATAGAAATCAAACAGTTATAAAACTACAGATCATAATGTATCATGTTTTTCTACTATACCTAGTTTTTTCTACAAGGGAGATAATCTACTTTAACTTCTCTAAAAATATCACAAGTCAGTTATCTTTTCCTTGATATCTATTAAACGACGCATAACTTGACATTTTAACAAAAGTACATGTTTGTATTTTATGTTTAATATATATACTGCTATGTTGCTATAATTGTATATTGTAAGAAGTGGATTAAAAACATTACCTTCTAAATGTTTGTTATTAGGGCTGTCACGATATACCGGTATATTCAGGATGGAGAATCAAAACCAGTTCGTATCATTGAAAACGTAAACAAACGGACGCAATTTTGGAAAAATTCAGGTAATTTTTCTAATTTACTCTTTTATTCGTCCACCAATGAAAAAACGAAAATTACAGTAACACGCTACTCATTTTTCCGCTTGTAATGATGTATATACCATACAGATCCAATTAGAATTTCAACAAGTTATCCCGGACATTGAAATCGAAGTGAGCAAGAATTGGGTCGTATTAGACGGATGCGAACTTGTTCAAATTCATACTTTTGCCTAATTTATCACAAAAAATGCATTTATTCTCGTCAAATTTGATATGTATAACCCACGAAACATATGTGTAGTCTTGTAGTAAAGTATCAACTCTTTCAGAAATAGTTTTGACATAAAAGTAAAATTTTTGGAGAATGATACGAACCGGTTCAGGTTTATACAATGATACGAACCATATTTATGGTATTTTGCAATTTTATTTTTATTTGAATAGATTTTTGGCGATGTCAGTTTTACAGCATTATTATTCCAAACTTACACAATTTTGTTTCGTTTTCGTTTCGATTTAAAAAAATTTTGCAACGATCTAATTTTTTTCTGGTATTTTTTTTAGCTGAAAATGACTTCATATTACCACATTGTCAATACTTAGCGTCTGTTTCTTACGGAAATGATTTCTATTTTTCGACTCCCATGAGCTTAGATAGGACACAAAGTCCGAACACTATATTTCTGACAAATTACTGAAATGTAGTGTTTGCTCGGCCCTCACATGCTACTAAAATCGGACGCAAGCCACCATTTAACATAACATCATAAACGATTTAAAACAATCATCTTTTTTATATATAAAGCAACAACGAATAAAACTGTCATCATCATTATATATAACAACAACTACGAATAAAACCGTCGCATTCATTATATTTAACAGCAACAACGAATAAAACCGTCATCATCATTATATATAACAACAACTAGGAATAAAACCGTCGCCATCGTTATATTTAACGGTAACAACGAATAAAACCGTCGTCATCATCATTATATATAACAGCAATAACGAAATAAAACCGTCGTCATCATTATATAAAACAGCAACAACAAAATAAAACCGTCGTCATCATTATATATAACAGCAACAACGAATAAAACCGTCATCATCATTATATATAACAGCAACAACGAAATAAAACCGTCGTCATCATTATATATAACAACAACAACGTATAAAACCGTCGTCATCATTATACATAACAGCAACAACGATTTAAAACCGTCATCATCATTATATATAACAGCATCAACGAATCTAAACCGTCATCATCATTATATATAACAGCATCAACGAATCTAAACCGTCATCATCATTATATATAACAGCAACAACGAATCAAAACCGTCATCATCATTATATATAAGAGCAACAAACAATTTAAACCGTCATCATTATTATATATAACAGCAACAACGCTTTAAAACCATCATCATCAATTTATATAACAGCAACAACGAACTAAAACCGTCACCATCATTATATATAAGGGCAGCAACGAAATAAAACCATCGTCATGATAATTATATATAACAGCAACAACGTAGTAAAACCGTCGTCATCATCAAATATTACAACAACAACGAATTTAAAACCGTCATCATCATTATATATAACAGCAACAACGAATTAAAACTGTTATCATCATTATATATAACAGCAACAATGAATTAAAACCGTCATCATCATTATATATAACAGCAACAATGAATTAAAACCGTCATCATCATCATATATTACAACAACAACGAATTAAAACTGTTATCATCATTATATATAACAGCAACAACGAATTAAAACCGTCATCATCATTATATATAACAACAACAATGAATTAAAACCGTCATCATCATCATATATTACAACAACAACGAATTAAAACTGTTATCATCATTATATATAACAGCAACAATGAATTAAAACCGTCGTCATCATCATTATATATAACAGCAACAACGTAGTAAAACCGTCGTCATCATCATATTTTACAACAACAACGAATTAAAACCGTCATCATCATTATATATAACAGCAACAACGAATTAAAACTGTTATCATCATTATATATAACAGCAACAACGATTTAAAACCGTCATAATCATTATATATAACAGCAACAACGAAATAAAACCGTCATTATCATTACATATAACAGCAACAATGTAGTACAACCGTCGTCGTCATCATCATATAAAACAGTAACAACGAATCAAAACCGTCATCATCATTATATATAACAGCAACAACGAAATAAAACCGTCGTCATCATTATTATATGTACTTGCAGCAACGAAATAAAACCGTCGTCATCATTATTATATGTACTTGCAGCAACGAAATAAAGCCGTCGTCATCATTATATATAACCGCAACAACGAAGTAAAACCGTCATCATCATTATATATAACAGCTACAACAAATTAAAACCGTCGTCATCATTGTATATAACAGCAACGATGAATTGAAACAGTCATCATCATTATGTATAACAACAACAACAAAGTAGACACCATTATTTTTGTGAAAAGATTTTTGTCAAAAGTAATAAAACAACAAAACAATTTTGTATTTTACTTGGACAACAAACATCTCAAGGACAAAAAAGTCCGAGACGACTTGTTAGAAGAAACAGGCCAAATAATAACATGTACATAAAATTCATAGTGTTGATTTTTCTCTTCTATACTGTAGATGTCAATAGTAGAATATTTCTTGATCAGTACTACTGTCCCTAATATTCTGAAACGATACAATAAGAAACATTAACATTAGTATGATATTTTGATTGATTAACCTATCATAAGTACACGTGATGGTCATAAGTTACCCTGATAATGTCTAATTTTACAATTCTACTGCACACTAACATCAATTTACGGTAGAATTCCATGAATAATCAAGTATGTTGTAGCCACAGAAAAAATCTAAGAATACTGATATCTGATTGTACATTGTATTTCTAACCTGTAACAGTACCAGACTATAAAAAAGTTTTTTCATCATCATCATTATCCCCGCCACCGCAATCATCATCGTCGTCGTCGCTTTAGTCGTCATCGTCATCGTCATCATCATCGTCATCATCATCGTCATCATCATCGCCATCATCATCATCATCATCATCATCATCCTCACCACCATCATCATCATCATCATCCTCACCACCATCATTATCATCATCATCCTCACCACCATCATCATAATCATCATCATTACCGTTATAAAATCACCATCATCAAGAACATCAATGACGATAACAATGACGATGAAAATATTATTAAATCATCAACATTCTTATAAGCATCATTAACGGCTCATAAGTTTAAAAACGCATTTTAAGGTAGTGTGTTTAAAACAAAACAATATTACAGCAATTGTGATAATTGTAGTTGCTGTAAATGAAGTCTATATGTAACTGATGTTGAACAGTATGGTCGCGATATAATGATTATATTCAGTACCTTGGACCGATTATAATTATTACGAGCATAATAAAACATATTGTGATAGACTGTAGCTCGTTGAGGATAACTTGAGACAAACACAATTATACAATCTTCATACGTGGGTAATTCTATGTATATGGTCATTTTAGAATATTATCACTATAAATAAATAGAAAATTAATTTACCATGATCATCTCCATCGACTTATAATAGCACAACGGATACGGTGTCGAAAATTTAATAGTGGAGTTCGCAAGTTCAAATTGCAATATAATTAGTCTTTTAATTTTGAGTTTTTATGAGTGGTTATTTCAACATACGTATGTTTAATTTTAAATTAGTAATATCCAAATCAATAAAATGCAAAAATATGTTTGTTAATTTTCCTCGTACTTAAGCGGCATGACCACGAGAACCATTCCTAATTTTCACTCTATACATTTCAAGTACACCATGTACATGTGCATTGAAACATTCGCATAGATATTTGTTTATATTAAAGAATATATCAAATCTAGTTATATATCGCTTTTATCTTATCAATTTATGTGCAACAACTCAATTACAAAGCTATAAATTAAAATTAGGAATGTGCAATCATTGGGATTTGAACCAGTGAAAAAAATGTTTTTGTAGGTACGTCGGCTCTACCACCCAAACGATTTCAATACTCATTATTGAGTTAATTTATTATATCATACAATAATAAATTTCCCACTGACCTCCTTATCTTGAACAATACATAAGTCCAAAATATGTACACAATGTCTCAAGTTATCCTAAACGAGTTATACAGTCGATAACATTTAGTCACCAAGGATTATATTCAAGATTTGTCAGTTGCGTTAACTCCAATAAATAAAAACTAAATAAATAAATATAAACAAAACAGACTATGAAATTGATATAACTTACCTTTAGGTACTAGTTATTTTCTTAGCCTATCAGTATATGAAACGTTAAGTAATTACAATCTTTATCTCTACTAAAAATCACCATGGATATTTCAGAGCTATCAAAATGTTCCTGTGAAAAATAAACGACAAAAACCTATAAGTTTTTATTAAATACACATATTTACTAACACAAAATGTGTACAATTACAGCCTATTTACATTGCAGTTCAGTAATTTTAGATACGCAACTTGAAGAAAAAAGCCTTAACTTGAATTTTATGTCATTTACCAACAGTACTCATCTACCCTTCCACAAGATATATCTACAACTTTCCCACACAAGACTGACACTCGAATTCATCGTTAGATTTTCATGGAAGAGTATCTACTACAGTCTACCTGGAATCGAACCCAGGTCGCTAAATTCAAACATGTTACCACTGTACCAATATTATCACTGTATAAGGTCAATGGACTGTTTAACAGTTTATAATAATTTTGATAATGTCCATTTGAAGTGCTACAAGTGTTACAATCGAAACACTTCGTTCAACTTTAGAAAGTTACAGAGCGGTGGGATTTATGATCGCGAGTTTTTCGTCAAGAGTAGTCTCTCTTGGTATCTGAATAATATAGAAAAAAACAATGTTTATTTAAAAGTCAACATCGTAAATTATAAAACTCTTACTTGTTCTAATACAGAGATTAGGAAATCTGAGTTCTTGGTCATTTGTCCTTTGATAGAATAGGGTTGGTTAATTAGAATGTTGTAGAAAGTATATATCATACAGAAAGTAGTTTTTATTCAGTTTTATTTCAAATGCTTTGTTTTAAGTTAGCACTATTCTTTGTATAAAAATTATATACTATGTAAAATAACTGTTTCGTGAAAGATTATGTTTAGGTAAAGAGATTTTTACAGTATGAAGTTTGTTTAGAGTAAAATATGGTTTATGTAACGAACGACTCAATTTTAAAGAGTATATTTCATGTGTGAGTATTTTTCATTTGAAGATTCTGTTTTATGTAAAATTTAGTTCATATAAAGTGTTCGTTTGTTTTAAATGTACCGGGTATTTGCAGTTGTTAAAGTTTCTTGAATAGTGAATGCATAATAAATATAGTATGTTTAATGAATAGAGTATGTTTAATGAATAGAGTATGTTAATGAATAGAGTATGTTTAATGCATAGAGTATGTTTAATAAATAGAGTATGTTTAATGAATGAAGTATGTTTAATGAATAGAGTATGTTAATGAATAGAGTATGTTTAATGAATAGAGTATGTTTAATGAATAGAATATGTTTAATGCATAGAGTATGTTTAATGTATAGAGTATGTTTAATGCATATGTTTAATGCATAGAGTATGTTTAATGAATAAAGTATGTTTAATGCATAGAGTATGTTTAATGAATAGAGTATGTTTAATGCATAGAGTATGTTTAATGCATAGAGTATGTTTAATGCAAAGAGTATGTTTTATGCTTAATGAATAGAATATGTTTAATGAATAGAGTATATTTAATGAATAGAGTATGTTTAATGCAATATATTGGTATAGAATAGCTAAGTGTTTGGGCATTACCATCAGGTTTCTGATAGAAACGAAGATAACATTATGAATGGAGTAGAGAAGTTTGAAGGATCAGGGTAGAATATTATCAAACATCATATGACAATTAGCTATACATTATAGAAGGATTAAGTTTGCTTACTGCAATGAACAGAGGGGCTCATAAGAAAAAGAAATAGTCACATAAGACAGATAGAAATCAACACAATAAATACATGTAGGATCCTTTCATTGATTATTTTACCTCAGTCTTCTTGAAAGATGCACATACAAGTGCCAGACTTCTAGACTGTTTGTCTACTTTGTATGATAACTGATAGTGATAACTTTATTTCTCAGAAACAAGCAACTAAGATGTTATAATGACAATTATGGTTATTATGAGAATGATACTGTGACGTGCATTTTTTGTCCAGAAATACTTAATTTTGTGGTGTGACATGTTTATTTAACCATACTGTAATATATTTCAATAATCCAAGGGGGATCTCGTAAATATATCACAGTTATCACAGATCTTACATTATGTTAATGTACTTTAACCTGGTAGAACACTCAATGTTCTACATGTGTTTTGACAATGAAGTTGTCATTTCAATGTTGTTTGTTTATGTATATGGCGATAGTGATGACCTTGTAAGTAATCAACCAGACAAGCCAACCAATTGGATCTCAATAACCAGTAATGTCTTAGCCATCGCTGACCGGCGAAAAAATATACCGCGCGATTACTCGGTTAGGAGCAACAAGGAAGTATAAGACCTACTGACCACCGGCAGAAAATTGTTCAAAGATGTGCTCGCCCACACCCATCTTGGTGTGGGAGGTACATTTTGGCACCCTATACCAGTACCAGTACCTTAACCTAACTAAATTTTGTTATAATATATAAATTTCGAAACATCTTATTAATAACTAAAGATAAAACTTAATGCATTAAGCCTACTTATACGGCATAAGTAGGATTGAGCACATACATATAAACAACAATCATTAAATGACCAGAACAATGACAGGTGCTTTCCTGGCGCAATGGGTCAACAAGTCCGTGCAATGTCAATCACTTACAAAACCATCCACTATGATAAACAAACTTTTAGAACAACATTACCCTACCCTTCAGTACCATTGTATTTACAATTGTACACGAAGGATTTTTAAATTACCTAATGAATATTGAAATAGTGCGTAGACAACAGTTAACTTTTATTGTCTCTGATGTCATGTATTTTATACTACTTCTCTAACAGAATATTATTTTCTAGTAACTCAGCTGGTATAACTTATATTTTGTACGTCTTTTTGTCATCATGTCAAACAGTATCTCTGACAAAGAGGTAATTACAACTTAACAAATAGGATCCTTTCAATGAGTGATATATAGATTTAACCAAAGGTAAAAACAAACATAGCAAAAGGGGAGTTATAATCCTCTTGTATGCTGGTCATTTTCTACCATCTGACCAGTTGTGGTATGGGATACAATTTAAAAAGCACGTTTGTGTATCACAGTTACAGACAAGTAAAGAACTTATAACATAAGTCTTATAGTGTGTGTGGCTTACCAGTAATGTTTATAGAGCACGTTTAGTCATACAACGACAAAGAAAGAAAATATTATGGCCTATACATGTAGTTTTGTTGTTTTGAGTTGATTACCATTTATCTAGCATCTTAGTTTTACAGTTAGACAGGCAGTTTATGTATACACTAAAATTATGTTGATTCGTGCCAGATAAAGTTTTAGCTTTAAAAGGCATGTGTTATACAGCGACACAAAGCATGACATGTACGTATGAAAACAAATATCTATGCTTGATAAATGTCACACAGCGACAAAGTAAGAAAGAAAGAATAGTGATGGTTTTCTTACCTAGTATACTTACCTAGTGGGACTGTGGGTCACACAATGACCCAGAAAGAAAAATAGAAAACATCAGTCGTGTTGTTTTGTGTATATCTTATTTTGTGAGAATATTGTCATACAGCGACAAAAAAAGAAACTATATCAACAGTTGTGTTGTTTTAAATAATTCTTTAAAGTGAGTTTATGTGTCATACAGCGACAAAGATAGAAACCATATCAACAGTTGTGTTGTTTTGAATAATTCCTTAAATGAGCTTATGTGTCATACAGCGACAAAGATAGAAACCATATCAACAGTTGTGTTGTTTTAAATAATTCTTAAATGAGCTTATGTGTCATACAGCGACAAAAATAGAAACCATATCAACAGTTGTGTTGTTTTGAATAATTCTTAAATGAGTTTATGTGCCATACAGCGACAAAGATAGAAACTATATCAACAGTTGTGTTGTTTTGAATAATTCTTAAATGAGCTTATGTGTCATACAGCGACAAAGATAGAAACCATATCAACAGTTGTGTTGTTTTAAATAATTCTTTAAATGAGTTTATGTGTCATACAGCGACAAAGATAGAAACTATATCAACAGTTGTGTTGTTTTAAATAATTCTTTAAATGAGTTTATGTGTCATACAGCGGAATAATTCTTTAAGTGAGTTTATGTGTTACAGCGACAAAGACAGAAACTATATCAACAGTTGTGTTGTTTTGAATAATTCTTTAAATGAGTTTATGTGTTGTACAGCGACAAAGATAGAAACCATATCAACAGTTGTGTTGCTTTGAATAATTCTTCAAAAGATTTTATGTGTCATACAATGACAAAGATAGAAACTATATCAACAGTTGTGTTGTTTTGAATAATTCTTTAAGTGAGTTTATGTGTCATACAGCAATAAAGATAGAAACTATATCAACAGTTGTGTTGTTTTGAATATTCTTAAAGTGAGTTTATGTGTTGTACAGCGACAAAGATAGAAACTATATCAACAGTTGTGTTGTTTTAAATAATTCTTTAAGAGAGTTTATGTGCCATTCAGCGACAAAGATAGAAACTATATCAACAGTTGTGTTGTTTTGAACATTTATGAGTAAATTTGTTTGTCATACAGCGACAAAGATAGAAACAATTTTTTTTATCATTTTAGGGTTTTTAAAAATACTTACCTAGTGAACCTGTGTGTCATACAATAAAACAGAAATAAAGAAAACAATCAAAGTGCTATTTTTTTTTTGGGGGGGGGGATATCTTATCTCCTAAGTTTGTGTGTCATATCGACAAAGATAGAAACAAAGAACATTTTATGGTTTCAAGATTTTTTTAAATATACACCTTGTGGGTCTGGGAGTCATACAATGACACGTGTTTTTGTGTTTCATACAGTGGAAAGGTTAGAAAAAAGAACCGTTTAAGTTTTATGTTTTTTTAAATACTTACCTAGTGGGTCTAACATGACAGAGAAAGAAAAAAATCAACAGATGTGCTGTTTTGTGGGAATGAGTTTTCATTTCGTGAGTTTGTGTGTCATACAGCGACAAAAATAGAAATAAACACATTTAATGTTTTTGGGGTTATTTTTTGTATTTACCAAGTAGGTCATACAATGACACAGATAGAAAGAGAACAACATATGTGCTGTTTTGTGGGAATGAAATATCTTTATTTTGTGTTTTGAGTGTCATACAGCGACAAAGATAGAAACAAAAACATTCAATACTTATCTAGTGGGTCGTTAGGTCATGTGTTTGAGAAGAGTAATACTCATTTATGGTTCTTTGTTTCAAAACAACAATGAAGGAAGATTATAACAAGATAAATATTGCTTAGGTACCCTCACATAAGAGGGCAGAAAAACAGCGATGTTATCTGTGTTAGGTTCAAAACCAATCAGTTTACGTTCACTTCATACAGTCAGTATATCCTAACTATTTCAAATTCGAAGAGGGCATTAATTCTGGTTTTTAGAAATATTAGGATTTCTTGCTTCCAAATCAAACAGAACTATTTGTCAAATATTTATGTGTAAGTATATTATAAACAGCAATACTTAGCTTCTTACTGCTGACCATATACGTTGATGGTATAAAATCATGGGCAATTAACCATTTTAAACATCTTATAATCATATTGGGTACATTCTTCACTATTATTGTGTATACCTAGAAAATAACAAATAATTTATTAGCATTTATTTAAACTTCAATTAATGGCAACACATTGCATGTAAATAAAATATTTTTATTATCGAACCTGACGTCCTGTTTGAAAGAATAAAGGGAGACAAACGGTACATAAATAACATAAATAAGATAATTGGATTACTCCCCTTTTAAAACAGTCGACGTGTTATAAAATCATACTATATACAGTATCATTAAGGGTCATAATATTGAACAAATTACAGACAACACAAAATTCGTCAATATTTATCAATTCATAGCAAGTCCATTGGTTTGGCGCGCGATTAGAAGTCAATGAGTCCCAGGTTTGAGCCCCACCGAGGCTGCTGCGGATTTCTTTGAATATGAACTTTATCTTTGATGGCTTCACTCCATCCAATGGTGAATGGATACCTGTGAAAGTAGTTTAATTCCGATGAGCAAATAAGCTCTGTAAAATATTTCACAAGGAAATTATTTTGGGCAATAGTAATAAATCGGATACCCTGAATCAGCATGAAATTAAAGAACTGATCACAAAATACAATTGGCTATTAATTCTTTTTATTACTTAAAAACAAGTCATCTATGCTAGCTCAATTGAAACTACAATGTACCAAAATAGTTTGAAATCATTCATGTGAAGTGCTGAGAACGAACCGTAATTTTTGAGCAACAAAGTTTAGAAGTTCTAAATTACCAATGGAAAGAAGTTTTGTTTAGCTAGAATAATATCTTAATTCAATCTTATTTTCACATGTATGACATGCAAGCTCTTAATTAGGGTTATTTAATACCTGTAGTTTAGATCTGATAAGCAAATTCATAAGGGTGTTCAGTACTAGTTACTAATTTACAAAAGGAATAAAAAGCACAATATATGACCAAGCCAATAATAATTTGGGTACAGTAAAATTATCAACCTACCATACAAGACATGTAGTCATGTCATAATTTTAATTCAAATACTCTATCAATCTATTCAATAATCTCTGTGATCATCATAGTTTCAAATATTTCCACACAACTTGGATTGTACAATCAAACTCATTGTGAATTGTGATCAGAAATCTGCAATATAAAATGTTTACATTTTAATTAATGTTTGTCCAACTAAAATGATACATTTTTCTTAATGAGTAGAAAATCTACATCTACTGATATTCATATCAATAATCATTTTACAACAAAAATAAATTAAAAATTATTTACAACGCATTATAACGTAAAGGGCAAGACAATCATTACATGCAGAAGAGTGAATATCAACTTAACGGCACACATTTTTTAATTGTATCATATTTTATATGATTCCAGTCTGATAAAAACCCGATCTAAAATTTTACCGCTCGCATACTCGCTAATTTAGATCTGGCCTTTTTCAAACGAGGGTCACGTTCAAGTGACCTTTTATCATCATAATATTCATGACGAAATTGTTATGATCGCAGACTCAATAATCCCGCTGTTAAATTAACATGCAAATCTCGGTCTAAAAATAGAAATTTCGAAATCAAAATGTGAATAATAGTGCTTTCGTCTGGATGAAAGCTACGCATTGATTGGTCGACACAAAGTTCATCTCGACGTGACCTTGCATTGACTAAGTAGAGATCCAGTACGACGAAGGCCTACAGGATCTCTGTTTACGGAGATTGATATAATTCATTACACAGCTAGTAAGTAAGTAAGTTAGTAATATTTATTTATAAAGTCGGGGAGCATAACATAATACAAAAACACAAGCTCTGAAGAGCTTTTAAAGCCGACTTATAAACTACAATTACATAAAACAACACATATTACAATATATGTGTGAGGGATGGAAATATATTAAAATATATTAAAAAAGACGTCATGTATATAAAAGTAACACATAACAATAGAGATTAAATAAGTTACATGGATTTAAGGAAAGACAATTGGTTATGAATAGATAAAATGGTAGCATTCAATTATTGAACATGTATACATAAAAACAAATTAAAATATATGAGGTAACTGTTGATCTTGGCCAAGGCCAAGGCCTAAAACTGCTAATTTTTTGTTTTTTTATTTTGTCTCGATCATATGTGTCTATTCAAAGACCCTATATATACATGTTTACATAGCGTCCGTGAATTATTAGATCACATAGGCTTATTTCCACAAAAAATCTTCACGCTTTGAATGTTAGACCAATTAAGATTCATAACATTTAAAAATTATCAGATCGAATTCATCATTAAGACACTACAATTACTAATATTGAGAACAAACGTACAGCTTAAGTCCGTTTTTGCTAGTAAGCCTGTTTTACAGCATATTTTGATGAGTTGACTCACACGTAGTCCTAAATATAAGACCCTACATAACTATTTTATCATACGGACGTTTTTCTGTTATGTAGGGTCTTAACGGATTGCTTCAAAAACGCATAGCAAAATATTTTTTTCAAAAAGTAAATGAATGTGGGTCAAATTAGCACCAAACGATCGATAAAAGTTTACTTTTATTCTTTCCATAAATCAAAAGGTATTAATCAGGGTTTTCGCTTACAGAAACACTAATTACTTTTACTGCTATCCAGGGTTGTCGCCGTTCGCCGCCATTTTGAACTGAATTCTTGCCGGTAAATAAAGTGTCGCTTCCGTTAAACGAATTTTTTTACAGAGTTGTCGTTCTTGCTCTCAATAGCATACCTTAAAAATTCGTTCAAAATCAATGCTTACAAATCATGTGACCCAATTTGAATTCGGATTGCTTTGGCTATTATCGCATGGTTATTGTGACAAACTGAAAGTACTCGTCAATTAAGGATTTTAAATGGATTATTTGACTGTCTCAGGTTAGAATTTGAAATAATTTTACTTTTATCATGTGTATTTTTCGTTTATCTTTCTATTGGTGTATCGTTTTATTGCAAATTTTTCGAATTAAAACGAGTATAACGTTCAGACCTGATTCGATGTCTGTACACTAAAATTTTTGCTATGCGTTTTTGAAGCTATCGGTTAAGACCCTACGTAACAGAGAAATGTCCTAAATGATAAAAAACATACGTAGGGTCTTATATTTAGGACTAACTCACACGCTTTGAAAATATGATGCTTACAGTTTTCACACATGTATCTCCAATATTTTTATTTAAATTTGTTGTGATAGCCGGATTGAGGTAAATCCTAGTCGGATTGAGGTGAATCCGGGCTTTAGCCAGAACCGGAAGAGTGGATCTGCGCATGATTAGTTTTGGTTTGGACGTCTACGAGCGAACTGAGACACAGAGAATTCTTACAGAGAAATCTGCGAATATTGTTGATAATACGAAGCATCCTTGTGAGTAACACCGGAGAACGTAAGTTAGCCATTTAATTATTCACCTGATTTTACTATATTGGTGGCAGCGGTTGGGATTTTGGAGATTTAGCCGAATTTGCACAATCGGTCCATGCCGATTTGAGCGGGCTTTCTCCCGAATCTTAGATTCAGACGTGGTTCAATTTCGTCGGAATTGTAGTTAATCAGGGTGAGTTGAATTGTTCCTTTGTAATCTCTGCTGTTCTCCGGACTCAGGAGTAGCTAACCTGAGTTTGTGTGAATTGGTAAATTGCAAGAGGAAGCGCCCAGTGTGATAAAGGATGGAGGCCAGGCGAGTGGCGATTAACTTCAGTGGGCCCCAGGAGTTGCAGAGAATTCCTGGCGTAAGCAGTAGGCTTGTAAAGGCGCTACTGTCGGTTAGGGAAAACTCGGTTAATATAACCCCCGAAGTCCTTGCGGTGATATGTCGTAGGACGTTCACGCAAGCGGAGTTGTCGGCCATAGACTTCACTAAAAATAAGTGTTGGTCTGGGGCGGAGCGTGACATGGATGAGGAGGGGGAGCAGCCCATGGGGGCTGCAGCCCAGAAAGGGGGTCTGGATGGTCCTCGTACCGATCCTGGGCTAGGTCAGGGGTGGACAGGCCAGGGGATTGGGGGGCGGTTGAGGGCCCAGTTTAGTAGATTAGATGAAAGGGGGGAGGACTATGCCAGAATTGGGTGGTAGATATAGGGAGCCGGTATTTGCTTATCCAAGGGCGGATCTGGCGACACCCCAGGATTTTATCAAACCAAGGTTGGCTTCTACACCTTGTGAACCGGAAGTGCTACCAAAAATGGAGTGCTTGGGTTCGGAAGGGAGGTCATCTGTGGTTTCAGGTGATATATTGTGGGAAAAAGAAGGTTTGGGCAAGGGTAGGGCCAAGACCAGTGTTCAGTCCATGCCGAAGCATGTTTCATATTCTGGGGAGGGTAGTTGGGAAGCATTCTACCTCAAGTTCACCAGATATGCGCGCGCGTGTGATTGGACTGAGGCAGAGAAAATTGACGGTTTGTGTTGGTGCTTGGCAGGGAAGGCCATGGATTACTTCGTGATATTGAATGATCGGGGTCTGATATCGCCGTTTGCCGACATCGTTGTTAAATTTGAGGCGCGGTTCGGGGAAAGACAATTGCCAGGGGCAGCACAGGCCGAGTTCAATCAGGCAGCGCAAAATCCATCCGAGAAATTGGAAGATTTTGCAGATCGAGTTATGTCGCTTGCGAGTAAAGCTTTTCGGGGGCTTGATGACACATTCGTGACGTGTCAAGCGGTGAGCAGGGTTTGCATGGGGCTAGTTGATAAACCAGCTGGCCAGCATGTGTTGATGCTAGAGTTGACCAGCATGCAGGAGGCAGTGCTGACCGTAAGGAAGTACCAACAAGTCCAAGGTGCTTTGTTTGGTAAGAAAACGCCCAGGGTAGGGGCAGGAGCGGATAAAGCGGGGGTACCTAGTGTACTGTATACGGTTCCAACGCAGCCCACTTCAGATACTGCGGATCTGCAGGAAAGTATACGGAAGCTCGAAGCTCGTATTGAGCAGTTATCCGCGTCTGGGGTGGGGCGTCTGGGGGAACGAAACCCAGGACTAACGTGTCGGTCAAGTCAAAGGTGTGTTACTTTTGTAAAAAAGAGGGGCATTTCAAAAAGGAATGTCCAGAGCGCGCCGCGAAGGCTTTAAAAGAGCAGGGGCCGGTGAAGGCGGTCAATCCCCGGCCCTGAGGGTGAACCATGTTAAACAAGGCCGAAATTTAAGTAATGATAAGTTCGGGATAGAGGAGGTAGGGACAGTTAGGGCCCCGGATGAACATTGTAACCAAGAAAAACCGGTTATAGTGTGTCAGGTTAGGTCAGCCTCCCAGTTCACCCTCACAGTCATGGTAGAGGGGGTGCCAGTCAAGGCCGTTGTGGACACAGCAGCTCAAGTGTCCATAATTTCGGATAAGGTCTTTTGTAAAATCAAAAGTAAGGCCGAGAAAATCAAGGAGGTAAGGCTCTTGACGGCGGGTAGGGAAATGTACATCCAAGGGTGTATCATGGGCCCTGTCAGGTTAAAGATAGGTCACAAATGGTATAAGGAAAATATTTATGTGGCTCCTATTGAACAAGAAATGTTGCTTGGGTTTGACATCCTGTGCAACACGGGCCGGTCAGTGTTGGATATGGCCGGGGGTATTTTAGATTTTGATGGCATGTCACTTGACTTGGACATGGGTTTGGGGGGTGATGGGCCCCAAGTGGCTAGGGTCTCTGTTGTTAAGCACAGAGTGATACCGCCACATTCAGTGGCTTGTGTAAAGTGCACCATGGACTCCGAATTAACTGATTATGTAATTGAACCTTTGAGTCAGACCAAGGTTTTGATTCCAAGGGTGGTGAGGGAGGGGTTTACAGATCCAATTATTTGTGTGGTGAACCCCACCGATGGTTATAAAGTTGTCAAACCGGGTCAGGAATTCGCACGAGCCTACCCGATTGACCAGGTTATGTATTCATAAGGTGAGGAGTCAGGGGTTCAGGATGGAGCTGAGGGGGTGCCAGGGGGTGACTCGGGAATTCAGGAGTCAGGAGTGGCGCCAGACCAGACAATCAATTGTAGTGGGGGTTGCGGTCCGGAGGACCACCATAAAAGTGGGGGGCCCAGGGTGGCAGGTATGCCAGAACACCTGCGGGGGGTGTACCAGGAGTCATGTAGTGATCTGAATCAGGCTCAGAGCGAGTTGCTTGCACAAGTACTGAGTGATTACCAGGATGTGTTTGCTAAGGATGAGTTTGATTTAAGAAATTTCACAGGGTTGGAACATGTGATTGATACGGGGGATGCAAAACCAGTGAAACAGAGAATGAGGCGTACACCCGTGTGTTTTGCAGGGGAGGAGGAAGCCCATCTTAATAAGATGTTGAAAGCCGGGGTAATCAAAGAATCAATTTCTGAATGGGCTAGTGCTCCGGTTCTCATCCGGAAGAGAGACGGCTCAGTCAGATGGTCTATTGATTACAGGGCGCTAAATGAGAAAACAGTCAAGGATGTTTTCCCTTTGCCCCTGGTGGATGATTGCTTGGACACTTTGTCGGGAAGTGAATGGTTCTCTAAGCTGGATGCAAATTCAGCTTATTGGCAAATTCCGATTAGAGCAGAGGATTCTAGGAAAACGGCATTTATCACCAAATATGGCTTGTTTGAGCATGTGAGAATGGGTTTTGGCCTCACGGGGGCTCCGGCTACTTATGCTAGGGTCATGAACTTGGTGTTGAGGGGTTTAACCTGGGTGGTAGTGTTGGCTTTCCTGGATGATATAGTGGTTCTGGGTAAAAGTTTCGAGGATCACCTTGAGAATATTAGGTTAACTTTGGAACGGTTTCGGAAATTTGGGCTTAAATTGAAACCTAAAAAGTGTTTGTTCTTCCAGCGAGAGGTAGAATTCTTGGGAAGAAAGGTCAGTGGTAATTGTATATCTATGTCGGAAACAGACATAGAGGCAGTTAGGGAATGGCCGACACCGGTGAATGCAAAGCAGGTGGAACAGTTTATGGGCCTGGCTAATTACCACAGGGGTTTTATTAAGGATTTCTCGAGGCTTGCAGAACCATTATATGCGATTACAGGGAAAAGGCTTTTGTGTGGGGGGAGGAGCAAGAACAGGCGTTTCAGGGGTTGAAGGGGGCTCTTACCAGCCCGCCCCTGTTAGCCTTACCCTTACAAGAGGGGGACTTTATTTTAGATACAGACGCATCTGACAATTCTATTGGTGCAGAATTGTTGCAGGTGCAGGATGGTCAAGAGCGGGTGGTAGCTTATGGGAGCTACGCCCTTACGAAAGAGCAACGTCGTTATTGCGTTACGAGAAAAGAACTACTTGCAGTTGTAAGGTTCACGCGTCAATTCCGACATTATCTCCTGGGAAAACCGTTCATTGTGCGCACTGATCATGCTAGTCTCCGTTGGTTAATGGGTTTTCACGAACCCCAGGGGCAAATTGCGAGATGGCTGGAAGAGCTATCTCAGTATAATATGGTGCTGCAGCACCGGCCAGGTCGTAACCATGGAAACGCAGACGCTTTGTCTAGGAGACCTAACGGGGACAGGGGTGGCTGTGGAAGTTTCAGGATGGGTATAGATCTGGGGGATTTGCCATGCAAGGGATGCCGGTATTGTAAGAAGGCGGTGGATCACTGGGGGTCCTTTAGTGAGGTTGTCGACGATGTAGTACCATTGGCGACTGAGGGAGGCTTGGTTAGGGGGGTTATGGACCATAATAACTTCTCTACTGAGTGCCAGTTTCCGGGGGGTGGTGCGGGGAACATCATTGGCGGTGAACAGGGTGTAAACTCCATTTCCTTGGGGGGCGGTTGTCAGGTGCGCAATGTTTCGGTAACCCAGTCACGTGGTGTGTCATGTCTGGAACCTAGGCCGGAACTGGTGGAACAAATAATGTTGGAAAACGCTATACACAATATACCATGGGAAGTCCCTGGGAATAATGTGTTTGAGGCCGAGGTGGTGGGTGTTAATATAGTCACTACTAGGGCCAACAAGGAGGGAGTAGGTAGGGCTGAAGTGTCGTCGGAAGGTACGTCCGATTTGCCTCAGCGGAGGCCGATTAGTGAGGGGTTAAGTTGTTGGGGTTTTTCAGTAGAGGAATTATCGAGAGCTCAGAGGGAAGATGGGGATATGAACTTTATCATTGCGTGGCTACAGGACGGCTCAATTCCGGAATCTGCCGACTTGTTCCGCGCCAGCCCGACCGTAAAATCATATTGGCTTGATAAAGAGCGCTTCAGTCTGATCAACGGGGTAGTGTACAGGCAAGATCGGGAGCAGGGGGCTCTTCGTCTTGTTTTACCTGAGCAGTATCGTAGTGAGGCAATGCTGCTCAATCATGATATTCCTGCGGCTGGTCATCAGGGGGTCCAAAGAACAAAAGAACGGGTGAAAGAAAGGTTTGCTTGGTATTGGTTGGGAAGGGATGTTAAGAAATTCGTTTCTGAATGCTCGATTTGCAACCAAAATAAGAAGTCAGATAGGCAAGGAAAATGCAGTCTGACAGAATACCAGGCGGGGTCACCCATGGAAAGGGTACATATTGACTTTTTGGGGCCACTTCCAAAAACTCCAAGAGGCAATGAATACGTTTTAATGATCGTTGATCAGTTCACTAAATGGGTTGAATGTATACCTCTTCCTGACCAGACCGCAGAGACAACAGCTAGTGCCGTGGTAAATGTTTTTTTCTCAAGGTTTGGAATGCCTTTTGAGATATTTTCAGATCAGGGGCGGAATTTTGAGTCTAGACTGTTCACAGAAATATGTAAGGTGTTAGAAATTCATAAAGCAAGGACTACACCGTACAGCCATCTGCTAACGGCCAGGTGGAACGCTATAATAGGACACTAATGGACGCCATTAGGTGCTTTATAGGCAGGTCTCAAAACCAATGGGATTCGCATATACAGCAAATTGCGGGGGCTTTGAGGTCATCGGTTAATAGAATGACTGGGTTCACGCCTAACAGGTTAATGTTGGGAAGGGAAGTGAACACGCCAGCTCACCTTATGTTCCCTTTGGCTCAGGAGGACAAACAAGATCCTGACGGCTATTTGGAACATTTGGTGGAGGGGATGCGGGCGGCTCATGAATTGGCTCGGAAAACCATGAAGACTGAGTCTAAGCGTATGAAGCGTAACTATGACTTAAGGTTACTGGAGCGAGGGTAAAAGGTTGGTGACCGGGTTTACCTGCTGGACTCGGCGGCGATGAAGGGGAAGTGCAAAAAACTGTCCCCTCCATGGAAGGGCCCAGGGGTGGTGGTTGCCAAGCTGTCATCGTACGTGTTTAGGGTAAAATTAAGGAACGCTATCATGGTTATTAATCATGATAGGCTTAAACCGTGCAGGGATGCAAAGGTCCCAAAGTGGGTGGAGAAGTGGGTGCCGGACCCAAATGATATAGTTACTGCGAGGGGGGATGATAGGCTGTATTGTTTGTGTAGGCAACCATGGGGTGGTAGATTCATGATCCAATGTGACCGGTGTGACGAGTGGTACCATGGCTCTTGTGTTGATGTTACCCCAGGGGAAGCATTGGACATTAAAATCTACAAGTGTCCGGACTGCCTGCGAAGAGGGCAGTGAGGGGAGGTAATGAAATATGGTTCTATTTTTGTATATTTCAGGATGCCGTTACGGTGGATTAAGGAAAGATCCCGCAGGGAGGAATTAGCTCCGGCTAGGACGTTGGCTAAGGAGGTGTGTTTGGCGAGCGAACCCGATGGTCTAGTGGTGCTAATGAGGCAGGTTGAAGTGGCTAGGGTGAGGCCTAAGGTCAACAGGGTGTGGTTTATGCACCTGGCAAACGAGTTAGACGTGTTGCAATTCAGGTCCCGGGAGTGGATAAGTAAGAATATCTTTCGCTTGCCACCTCCTAGGAACAGGCCTGAGGCAGTGTTGTCGGGAAGGAGTAGGGATATCAGGCTGCAGTCTGATCCCGCTCTGGAGAGGGTAGGTGAGAACCTTGAGGGACGCTCAGGTTCTCGACCACGAGAATGGGGGGAGAGATCCGCCCCACGGGCCAGTGGTATTGAACCAACTGGTGAGGTTAGTTCTCGTGAGGAAGGCTCTTCGGGGGTTTCCTCAGGGGGTCCTAGTCAGAGGAGATCATCCGGTGGAGTGCCGGGTAAGGGGTCCTATGCTGAAGCCCTTAAGCCGGCTGGCAGGGGTGGTAAACGCCCTGGGGCGGACCAGGTAGGACCTTCGAGGGTGGGGTTGAGTGACGCAAAGAGGTCGAGGTTTCAGTCACCCGGGCCTAGGTTATCCAAGAGGTGCCCGGTGGCAGGTTGCAGAACTCAAGTGGCTACCAAACGACATACGTTGGTAGCGCACGTACCTGGGGTCTTTAACCCTCAGTTGTCTGGTGCGGATGTCACTGAAAGGAGACATCAGGCCCTCAAGCTTGCCTGCCGGTATGCTTTGGGGGCGCACCAATCCCTGGAGGAGTTTCTCACTCTCCTCCGGAGTGTGGACCAGTTCCCTGATGAGGCTTGGGAGGGGCAGCCTGATCAGGAAACAGATACCGCTATGCGGGATCTGTGTAGGTTACTTGCCCTACCTGAACCCGAAAGGTTCACATTGGGCAAGGGTGATGTTAGCATCGCCTCCTTGGTACATTGGCGCATGCTCCTTCTTATGGCGTCAGTGCTGGACCCGGTTAAGTTACAGACTTTGAACCGGTTGTACGCTCTATCTGAGGATGACAGAAAGAGTCTTCCACCTTTACCGGAAGCTTTTGATAGTCACTGTCACCTGGATAGAGTGATGAAAGGTTTAGGCTTGAGGGCAGCAAGTCTAACGGAACTAGGGGACTTGAACCCCCTTGAGACACAGGTGGTTAACCTGACTGGATGCACAGGGGTATTCTGTGATCCAGAGAGTTACCCTACCCAGGGTGAACTCAAGGAGTGGGTTAGTCAGGGGGTGGTGACAGTAGTTGGGCTCCATCCCAAGAAGAAGGGCAGTGCAAAGGTCCTTGACCGTCTGAGGGAGATTCTCGAGTTCCCGGAAGTTGGGGAAGTGAGTATTGATAGAACTGCCCAGGACCCAGATGCTTTCAACCAGATGGTATGGTTGGAAAGAGCCCTGAGTTTGTTGAGGGCTGGTCAGGTACTGGTGTTACATGCCAGGAGTGACAAGGACTGTGCGGATGAAGCCATTTTGACCCTGTTGAACATGCTACAGGTTCATCCAAATGTGCAGGAAAGCCAGCTGATTCACCTGCATTGTTACACAGGTTCAGCCTTCATGTTGAGGAAGTGGCTATCAGTGTTCCCGAACACTTATGTTGGGTTCACTGCCGGGGTTAATTGGGTTAGGAATGCCGGTTACAAGAAGGTAGTCCAGGAGTTGGATCAGTCCAGGATCTTGCTGGAGACTGATGCTCCATACTTTCCCCCAACAGGTCACCAAGCCTCTTTACCCGGAATGATCGGGTGGGTGGCTGCAGAGGTTGCAAAAGTGAGGGGGGGCCTTGGGAGAGTCTTCTGGAAATTGCAAGTGCCAATGCCCGTAGGTTATATGTGGAGAGGAGGTCACCCCAGGTAGAGGAACCAGAGCCTCAGGTTGACACCCTACTTGAGGGGCCTGAGGATGAACAGCCTCTGGTTGGCTCCCTACTTGAGGGGTCCGAGGATGAACAGCCTCCGGTTGACACCCTACTTGAGGGGTCCGGGGTTGAACATCCTCTGACTCGAGCAGACTCAGACGATGATCTGCTTAAGTCTGATAGTGAAGAGAACGGCATGCAGGTAGACTGAGGCACCTCGGTCTATCTAGCATGCTCCGGTAGGCTAATACCTACTGACCGTCAACTGTAATGGTGATCTGGAGGTGTTGGTTCAGATCAGGGTTAGGTTACTGAGCCTGGGGTAGGTCAAAGGGACCCAGGCGGGAGAGCCAGACTGCCTTGTGGTATATAGGTCAATGGTACCTGGGTAGGTTAAAAAGAACCCAGGGGGGAGGGGCACTGGAGTTTGGTATAGGTTATGGATCCTGGGATGGTCAAAGGAACCATGGAAGAGCACCACTGTCCGAACCCCTTCTAGATGCTATCGAAACCTAGGTGAGTGCAGGTCTGGACTGGGGGGCCCAACCAGTTACCCCTGGAGTTTGGGGTCGCTCAAAGCCCACCGAGGAACCTTTTTAAGGTGGGGAGAAGTGTTGTGATAGCCGGATTGAGGTAAATCCTAGTCGGATTGAGGTGAATCCGGGCTTTAGCCAGAACCGGAAGAGTGGATCTGCGCATGATCAGTTTTGGTTTGGACGTCTACGAGCGAACTGAGACACAGAGAATTCTTACAGAGAAATCTGCGAATATTGTTGATAATACGAAGCATCCTTGTGAGTAACACCGGAGAACGTAAGTTAGCCATTTAATTATTCACCTGATTTTACTATAAATTCAAATTCATTTCTACACAGCTAACACAAAAGTATATTATTACAACAACGAAGATATCTGTGGAACGACAAGCAGGATTTTAATCTGTGTTTCACGTTTTTCAACAATAATGTGTAAATAAACTTGATGAGTACTGAGTGTTCAAGCGAGTCGACGACTTGAAAAACAATCACCTTGAATAAAGTAATAAATATAGACATGGCCAATATTGGTTCATATTTTGACTAAATTTCCGTAGCTCTAACTATGAAACAAAATCATGGGAAAATATCTGTATAAACTTATAGTGCACCTCAAGCGGCTTGTTCTCTCATTCCAAAAAAATACGCAAATTCTATTTTTGCTGTGTCCGAATATTTTCTCTACAGCATTCATCAATATATAACAACGAAAGTTTATTCTCGCAATAGTTCAAGAAAAACGAATTGTTTTGCAAACCAACTTACCTTTTTAATGTATAAATTCCATGAAAATTACGAAAAACAAAATTTTGCTATTTTTACCAGTTGAAAATGGCGGTCCATCATTTCCGTTTAAAAATTACACTCCTGTCCGACCAATCAGACAGGCGATTTGATAGCACGTGATATGGATGTTTAGTGCACGGAGTTACTATAGCAATCTCACGGAATATTCGTTCCTTTTGTCACATAATTCACACAACATTGATGTAAATAGTAAATAACTTAAAGTGGCACTGTTAATGTATTTTGAACTCGTTTATTGTTGAATGTTTATATTCATATCATATTATTGACAATGTTTCACAGAGATTACGGAAAAAGCTCAAGTGGTAGAGTCGACGATTCTACAAGAAACACATTCAGTTTGCACTGGTTTAAATGCAGCTCAGGGCGTATTTTTAAATCTTATTTTATAGTTTTGCAATAATACACATTAACGATAAAATATGAAACCACGATTTAACGAAGAGTTAATCAGATTGTTTTAAACAATGTTTTTAAAATATTTATTGATATATCTCCTCCATATTTACATGAACATTTTATTCAGGCCCATACCCAACTTATTGTGATAATCCACCGAAAGTTGTCCCCCTTGTTGAATTAGTTAAAATCGATATTGGTTGAATCGATAGAGAAATTTATCATATAGAATATAGAGTAAGAAATATTATAATCATAATTTTCGACAATGTATTGAAATATGCCAATATTTTTCCTCCTATTGAGACAAAGTTTAGTCCATCCTCTTTAATCTGGTATATTTTTCAATGAGTTTAGAAACATCGTCTTGCTTCCATTTGACTTTAAAGTTGACTACTATGAGTCATATTAAAAATAGAGTAAAAATATTGCTGATATGCAATTTTTCTATTTTCAATCATTAAATTTGATTTTTTTCCTCCTATACGCACAATCTATGGGTAATAAGCTTTAAGATGGTAGTTTTAAATTTAAAATGAAATATTGTCTTCTTGCTTCCATTTTTGTTACAAAATCGTTGAAAATGGAAAATTGAAGAAAATCGGGCGTTTAAGTACATGCGCATTTGGGTCATTACAGGTAACGTTAATTGTTGTGTAGGCGATCAGACAAAGATAATATCTATGTCTCTGTTATGTACTCGCCTAAAGAAAGCAACTATGCACATGTATTATAAAAAGAGTGGGAAAGCAACTATGCACATGTATTATAAAAAGAGTGGTTGATGTTGTAACCATTGTTTGAAATAATTTGTTGAATTTAATGATATTTTTATGAATGAAATACGACAGCTAATATTTTCAGATTACACTTGATGAAAATACCTAGGCATGCAAATATATGTGCGATACTCACAAATTATAAATTTGCTTGTAAGTGCATTTCTAAGTAAAATAAGAAAAATATACGTTCTTGCTTTAATTGTGGTATGGGTATTTGAAGCACGATAATTAATTACAGTTCTTTAGCACGATTTTTTCAACGTGCAAGCAATATCATTTATCTATTTTTGATTCACAAAGAAATGACTTTTATTTTGGGAATTGGACAAATATACTCTGATTCATACTAACATTCGTGTTTCTTCTTCGTGTGTTTGTTGTTTAAATTTTTAAATAGTGGGACCAGCGGCCTCGAAGGGGCAATACATGCAGACCCCTTTCAAAATAAAAAATAACTGAACCTTGAATTCATATTTTTAAACCCGTGATTTCATATCAAATTCATGCTTCACTTAAAACAATACTGTACACACATGTATATTGATGATAAGGTTATTAAATGATTGTATATTTTAATTATATCATCATTATGCAGTGATACATATTATACCCCTAATGTTGATAGTGTTAATGATAAAGGGGTCATTATACAGCGGTCACCAACCATAAAACTTTAATTATACAGGATGACACAAATAGGATTACTGTCTACCCCCGGCTATATTACATTGCATAAATACATGTATATTATTACCACGATTATTGATTAAAATTTACGTGTCCGTTTTATAACCAAAGACTTGAAAAGTATGCTATATTCATGAATATACTTTTTTGTCGCTCTTTAAAATCATGATTCATGATTCAGAGAAAATTCTGGTTAATTATAAACGAGAACATCATCAATTTTTACTTATCAATAAAACTCCAGGTAATAAAGGTACTAGTAACAGATTTTTACTGGATCATCTAGCCAGTCAATTTTTTTTTCAATTAACTTATAGATATTTTATGTTTGGTGAAGCCAGAGATTCACATAGCATCAAACAAAATCATCCCTGGTACAATTTACTGCAGAAATATACATGTTTTATTATTAGAGCACAAACTTCAACGCATGGATGAAATTTTTCAGTACATTGTATTAATAATGATATCAGTATTTTGAGTTTGATCTGGGTATGTAATTGAAATACGAAATCTGAATATTTCAGTATTTTGAAAGTATGTTTTAAGTATTAGCATAACGTCCAACTTTCCCCCGTGTCAACGACACTAATACATGTATCATAGTATAACATTAGCTTCTAGTTTTTTCCCCAAAAATTATCATGAAAATATTTTGCTCAATCACATATACTAATCTATTGTCCGATCTTATCAGTTAGTGTGACACCATGGGTGTCCTATATATTTTAGACATCATCTTTATTATATCGATTTTCTATCGGATTATGACATTGCACACTATCGATTTATCTATTAATTTTAAACTCTAAAATCTGGTGTAAAGGGAACAAACCCAATTACAAATTTTTACTCCTTACGAGGGGGAGTGAACTCCTATTTTGTACGTAATATTCTCCACATGAGTTCTGTTCATAATCATTATACTAGATTTATTTCTGAATCTTGTTTTAAAATTCCATCTGTAAAAGGTTTTGGAAAGAAGTCATTTGTGTACAATGGCTGTTACCTGTGGAACCAGTTACCAACTGAAATAAAAAATACCACCAATACTGAAACTTTTAAAAAACTAGTAAAAAAAACATTATTTTACCAAGTTGTAATAAATTCTGTGATATTTTATGACATTTTTTGCCTGTGATAATCTTAATTTTCATCTCTTATAGTCCCTTATTTTTACTTACTTTTGTATTTCAATTGTTTTATGATAATTGGAAGTAAATTTAGCGTGTGCCTTGCTTGGACATGTATTTCTTTATTTAAGAACCACAATGGAAACAAGGAAATTCATATTTCCTTTTTTGTGCTATCCTTAATAGATGAAAATATGTCCTAGTACAATGGATGTACTATAATACGGTATTGTTTATAATCTTTGTTTTTACTGCTTTAATCATTCTTGTGCTATGTATGTTATTTTGATATTGTAGGATTGAAGTTTTGTTTTATACTTTTCTGGTATACATTTAATGAGAGTATGAAATTTTAAAAAGTCAGATTTTTCTATTTCATACAAAAACTGTATTTGCTCAAAAGTATAATAGTTTTTTGTTCTAAAATCAAAAATTTGTTCGAGGTATTTAATGCCTTTGTTAAACCA